>OX392491.1:2966167-4166167 GCA_947623365.1 Achlya flavicornis | reverse complement strand
AATATGTTCTGGATTAATAATAGGCTACTTATTATTCTGGAACACATAAGTCTCTCGGGAACGCGGATGAAACCACGGGGGACAGTGGTATATACAATATTTATGTACATCCGGCTCAAAGGACCACGTTAAGGTTTCTTGGTGCAAAAATAAAAATTAAATAGCAAAGCACGTTTAATGTCTGAAGATCGAAGAGGATCGGTGTTGCCATGCATATAAAATTGTATGTACTAGGTAAGTGCCTATTTTCCATCTCCAAAACCTTCCCCAGTGTGTACACAAAAGCTCTCTAAGTTTCATCGCAGTCGTAAGAATAGTATAAAAATAAATTCGTTACAAACAGATAAACTAGCAAAATTAAATAATAAATCACATAGATATAGATTTATTACTGGACGCGTTAGCCTTACCGCAAAGTTTAATTTGTTGACATTTGGTAGCTATTTCATCGAGCCACCGTAATTTTAGTCGATCCTTTTTTTCATATACCACTGAGGTGGCAAACAAGCATACGGCCTGCCTGATGGTAAGCGGTTATCATAGCCTACGGACGCTTGCAACACCAGGGGTATCACGCGCGTTGCCGACCCTAAAAACTAAATATAAATCGAGTATCCATTTTCGAGGGATCCTTGAATAAAAATCATATATATGCAACTCATTTTTTAGATTAATCATAATTTAAACATCTACGTGTGAAAATTATCAATGTATTGATTGTGCATGGTCGCTCAGTGAGGTAGGGGCCACCGAGAGAGGTTCTTCAAACAAAATAAGTAGACAACTCGGAACTTAATTTATGGCGAACTCTCCTTTTTATTAAGGCGACGTTTTTATCATAGTCACGTTTTGAATTTTAATGAAATGGCCGCCAGTTACACTGTGGTTTACTTAAGCAGTATATCTTTATATATAAAAATCTACTGTACGTGTGTATGTCACTGAACTCCTCCTAAACGGCTGGACCGATTTGAATGATTTTTATTGTATGCGTTTGGGTGGCGCCCTGGATGGTTTAGATTCACAAATCAGCGCGGCTGATGGCGGTGGTGGGATGAATTTAAAAAGATTGCGTTTGGTCACAATATCACTGTGCCCCGAACCACGAACGAGCCTACAACGAGTACGATGCGAACCTGACAATCGCGCTCGTTCGAGGCTCGCGAACTCGTCCACGCTACGCGCTAATCGTGCTCGCAGTGTGCTCGTTCGAGGCTCGGCTCGTGCTCGGTGCGCTAAGCATGGACGCACCATAATGAATGATCTCATTTCAACACAATCAAACCTGTATCCCTCTATGTTAAATATTTAGTATTAAATGAAAAGCTAGGTTTTTAATATTGACAATAACGAATACCACAGATTTTGTAGTCTCCAATAACAGAGACTGAAAATATACATTTTATTCATATTGTACATAATTTATTACCCTATTTCTTTTTATCTATAACATTACGCCACGGTGACAATGACAAGTTTCCTCTTGTTTTTCAAAAGAAGACTGACTTTAATGCAAAGTATGAAACAAATTTGATCAGTAAGTTATGTTCCAATGAAAATTACTCATCTTGAGGAAGTAAACACTAAGAATTAATTTAAAACTTAAAGCACCTTATTACAAAACATGGTTTAAAGAAAAACCAGGTTTTAAAATAGCCTCGTCCCTTTTTATTATATGACGTTAGAAAGTGACCAAATGACAGTAAAACCTGGCTTTGCTTTAAACCATGTTTTGTAATAAGGGGGAAAGGGATTGAAAGTATTTAACTGTCCAAGTGCGAGTCTAAGAGGAATGGTATTTTTTTAAAGTTTTCATCATAACTAAAAAACTAAGCAACTTAAAAGAAAATGAAAACCTGTTTTGGAATTTACAATGAAAAGCCCTTTGACATGATATCCCATTGGTCTCCGTTACCTTTTATTAAAAAAAACATTTGCAATAAGGGAGGGTAAGCAATATACAAAACAAATCCAAATTTTAAATCAATAGCATTAGCAGTTACTGAAATAAAACACTGACAGATGGACAGATAGACAGATAGACAGACGGATGAAGTCGTACCATAAAGCTTCCGTTTCTACCTTTTTGTTTCGAAACACTAATTAAGTATAATAATGAAAAAACTCCTCTAGTAGGTAAGCAAATATCTTTTATTTCCAATACTTTAAAATGAAATCTGCACAGCGGAGCAGTACAAAAAATAACGCTTTGCAAAGTGCTTCCACGGTGTTTATAAAAGTGGACACAGATAAACTACACACTAGAAAACTACATGTACATACATACAGTGGAAACTAAAATAAATAGCATGTAGTTATAGTTTGTACATAAAAATATCTGTATGTGAACTGCTCTCACTACACACACATGTTACGTAAAAGCGCTTGGTTACCAACTGACTAGCACAAAAAAGAACATGATGTAGTGCACACTTTACAGTAGGTATAAGTTTGAATAAGGCAGAGGTTGCCATAGGTGTGTAAATTGTAATAGACACACGGTGATCCGATCCCAAACTAAGCAGAGCTTGTACTATGGAATCCAGGTAATTGATAATAATACATATACTACTTTTTGTATGCAAATACATACTTAATATACGTAATTACACACAGACTCAGGACATACCGACATGTTCATGCATGCAAATGTCTTAATCAAGTGCTCCAACTGGCCCGTCATAATTTTGTAATAAACTTTTATTATAATTTGCAGTAACTTTTCTTCAACTGCAGGTGATATAACGTAGCTCTTCAATCAACTGCAAGACTACAGTTAGTCTGTACGCGCTCTAAAGGCCTCTCCCATTTCCTATTCATTCGTTAAGGAAATGAGGCGAAATTCTATGAAAGGTGGCTTTCAGGTCACGTTAAAAGTTTCATACTTTTATGAGTGCAAAAATTAAGCCAACCTTTTTAATTTTGTTTGGTTATATTGAGGTACTAATATTTATGTTCACGTTTCACTTGATTTTTCAACCGTATAATATATTTTTTTTAGCTTTGTAGAGCTTTTAATTTAAATTAATGACATTTTAGACAAAATATTTACATACATCTACGGAGATAAATTGACGTCAATAAAAGGAGCACTAACAGCATGTACAATTCTGAAGTTCTCTCCGAACGTTACACTACGATCCAACAGCTGGGTGCACTTGTTAATTTCCCAAGAAAATTCTAAATGTAGATTACATAATTGAATGTATATATTTACAACATCTTTCATAAAATGTTACCGATCCTTTATCTAGCACTACAGTTTTATTTCGAGTAAAGATTCACAAGGGCAAGCGAGCGTTGGCTATTGGATAACATGATATTTCCGTGTTTTATTTCACGCTGTCTTGACAATTTATATTTGATTCCGCAAGGGATTTCTTATTCCTAAGTGGAAAAGGATTGATAATAAGGTAAGTCAACTTAGTTTACATTAAATTACATATTGGTGCTGATTCTGTTGTTTACAACTATACTTATTTTAGTCTCACTATGTCTCTTTCTAACAAAGAACATAAGAAAAGGATGGAAGAAATTTAGTCCTGTCAAATTAGTCCAATGCTTGTTTTCAATATAAATTTAGTCGTTACGTCTAAATAATTGCAAATGAAGAGGGCAATTACTAATTTGATAGCTTTAAATATGTTCTATCCTTTTTCAATCATGTTCGTAAGAAAGAGATGTGATGTGACTAAAATTAGTTTAGTGCGATTTACAACAGAATCGGCACCAATTGAGAATTAATAATAGGTAGGTATGTGGTCGGTTAACGAAAGCTGGCACGTTCACAGTACTCATAAATTTGCAATCAGTCAAGTCTAATGGACGAATGCAAAAATAGACCACTCTATATTTATGAGCAGTAGCAAAAGCAAAACAATAACTGTCTCCTTCATACTCATAAGCTTGACTTTGCGCGAGAGAGACGGTGTAAATTTGTTGAAACGTGCCAGCTTTAGTTAACCGACCTATACAACCCTTCAAAATTGATATGAGGATAGTTTGTGGCATGTTTCTCTTGTTTCCTACATTTTAAATAATCATTATGTTACTATACAGATCAATGATATATTTTAAAACTAGTAAAATTCCATTCATGTAATATTGTAGCTGCATTTTCTCACAGTACCTAAGTGAAACTAAACATCGCACTAGCATTTATATTACATGATTCTAAAACGTGTATCAATTCGCCATCAAAAGCAAATTCCGCCCCACTCTGTGTGTACGTACGTGTTATGAAATCATATTGCGATTACTCCTAGCTGGGTAGACTGGCGTGCCCAACGGTTTTGCAATTTGATATTCATGTTATACTTGTCTGAAATTGTCAGAACGTACCAATCTAAGTAATTAAATCTAATCTTCGTTTTATTCTACTCAAATAACGATTGAAGTATTCCTAAGGTTTGTTGTTAGTTGTAAAATTCGGAGCAGTCGGACTGGGGCAAGTACCTCAACCTTACAGACGACCGCAGCTAAATAACACTAATTTGATGTGGTGTTGTGTCGCTGGGGTAAGATCGCCAGATCTCCATGGGGAGGCGCTGTGCTGGCAGTTTGCTAGGTGGTGTAGAATCAAATGGCACTGCGCTTTATCCTTTTCGCTATGGTAAAGTGACTCCAAGTGATTTCAAGAAAGGAGTGAAGACGGTCGACAACCCTGGTGACTGTTTACCATCAGGTTGGCAAAAAAATAATAACTTCAGCTCATTGTTCTTTTCATACTACGAAGTTTGTAATCAAGCGTACGGCCCGCCTGATGGTAAGCGGTTATCATACGTGAGTGATGCCTCGTGTGTTTTAAACGACCAAATGTCGTTTAAAACACACGAGGCATCACTCACGTATTACCGACCCTTCCCGGAAGGGGTCCCGGGTAAGCTCTGACGACCTTACTCGCGTGCAAGATTGTAGTTATTGGTTTCCATAGTAAAATCTCTGCTTATTTTGTGATCAGATGACCGTGTGTGAGGAATGTCACACTATATTTATTTATACGAGAGTAAAACATAAATGTCTGTAAATAGACAAAAACTATAAAATATTAATGCATTGCAATTCACTTCAATAACACGTTCGTCTACATAGCCCCGACCCATTTACCGGGTGAATTTTACCCGCGCTATGAACATTAGCTCCAATTCATTCCATTATCATTCGATACTCGTTACCCGAAACTCGCCTTTTAAACTGTTTACTCGACAAAATTGAATTCACCCGCGTCTATCTGCACCAACATCTTATATAGTTTATGCGTATATGCGCCCATAACGCGTGTTATGTACAATTTGATCGGTTTAGCTCTGGTTATTGTACAGATAAATACGGGTTCATATTTGTCTGCTAAAACAGTATTTGTTGGGAGTAATATTGGTGAACCAACAATGGTCATTTTAGTTTGTCCTAGACAGGATTTTAATTAAGCCGCTACCATGATAATAAATCGACATAGTCTACGGATAATCAAATCTATCGACGCAAAAAATAAATAAATGAGTTCTGTCGTTTATGTAAGAATTAGATGCGTATAGAGCTCTCAGGCACGCACCGGGGCAAGCGACAGCATGAAATAATAGACCTAAGTAACAAACCAAATATAAGTCGTTTACAAAAAAAATGCTATATATAAATAATCTGTTCTTAACATTATAAGAAGAACGAATTACCTATTTCCGCTTGCTTATTAGAGTTACAGTGAAAAAGATTTTTATTTAGAGGCTACTTTGGAATCTTTATAGAGAATGTTTCTATAAAACATCTTTTCCTTCCATTAGAATACTCAATTATTTACTTTGCAAAAAAAAATTAACTAGTACTGCAAACCTTGTATTGATTAATATATAGGCACACAAAAATCTAATTTTTCCCAAGGTAGCCAACGTCTTGTTTTCTTAAACCCTATTTTGCTGTAGCTAAAGCTCTGTATAAGACAGTACAGTGGAAAACAATAGGCTTTTAGTTCCACCGTATCTAAGTGACAATACTTGTACCAATTATTATTAGATTTAGAAATCTGTTTGTTATAATAGGTACTTTGTGGAAACGATCGGAGTCATCATCGGACTATGAAAACATCCGGGAGCTGTTAATTTTATTTTTAGCCGTTTACAAGTAAATGTATTTTTGGTCTCTTATTGAAGTATTAATAACCGAAATAAAAGATTTCTTTACTACAACGTTATTTTAAAATTAATACTATATATCACATACCATAATTGGACTGTTTTACAAAAAACTTAAACCGACTTCAAAGTACACTAAGAAGTAATCAAATCTTGATCTGATGACAAACGGGAAGTGTCCAGTGTTCCAGACAAAAAAAGAATTTTCCAAGTCGGTTGATAAATGACGCAGTTATGAAGTAACAACAAACAAAAAAAAATACAACCGAATTGAGAACCTCCTCCTTTTTTTGAAGTCGGTTAAAAATAGCATGGCACAAAACCCATGAACATGTTGATATTGAGACTGAACAACTTATTTCTCAAATTAATAACCCTGTATATTTCAAGAGTAGTCTTCATCAGTGTGATTCCATTCATCAAATATTCCATTTACAACATGGTGAATAGTTAGACCAACCATTATGAGCGTGCTGCTGACATGCATGTATGTCTGACGTCAAGCAATACTTGATGTAATCCACTACACAGCCATAGAGCGTCAAAACAACGCTCCGGGCGCCTAAAACGCTTGTTATCTCAACTTAGCTATACGTCGTTTAGAAGTGGCATAGCTATAGAAATTGTTTTACTCAAGCATAGCTAAAAATACGGGGAAGTCATTGACAAGAAATCTTATATTTTCAAATAAAGTTGAAATTCGCGTAATAATTTTCAAAATTATACAAATTCGCATACATTTAACGTTGCTTTATCGTTAAAAGTGGCTCATATTTTATTTTCAGAACTCGGTGCGAGCGGAACTTTATAAAATTAACATTGCATTAAAGTTGTGAAATCTTCGCACTGGAAATTACGTAGCACACTAAAATATTCATAAAACGACTTTGGGTAACGATGCTTTTAGGCCTAGGGATTTAAAGTATACGACAAATAATTATACTCTAATTATGATACAAATTGGGTGGCTTGTTATAACATAACACAATGAATTTGTTAAATAATAATGTGTTAATACGCAATATAAAAAAGCCAAGCTAGCAAGCTAAGCCTAGCAAGTGTAGATCTCAGTAAACATAACGATTAATTGATTAAATAATGCTTTAATATTAATGGAATTAAAAATTAATAGAATTTAAGATTATTGGTAGTGACGTCGGATACCTAGACGAAGGTCCCGGGTTCGAATCCTATACTAAGCTTGAGCTATCGGTGAAGGAAAACATTGTGAGGAAACCATAGCACGGTGGTAGGGTACTTTGTAGTACCTAGTAAATCTGTTGCCAAGCACCTGTCGGTTTGTTCCGACAGCTGCACTTGAGAGCCAGTTCCTTCTAGGGTTTGTTTACTCACCACCTTCGGCCACATCGCTTACCATAGTGAGATGTGGACAAACACGGGTCTATACACAGAAAAAAAAAATGGAGTTTAAACAAAAATTATATAAGCATAAAAGGCCAATTTTGTTTTGGATTTTTTGCTAAAGTTAATGTCAAAAATACTACTACTATTATTATTAAAATGTTTATTAGTTTATTTATTGGTCTTTTAATTAACATAATATCTATTTCCCCCTTAATTGCTGACTTTATTGCCGGCTCTTCTCAGCAAATGCAACCTTCCGAACCGGTATTAGAGTATTAGAGTCAGACTTTTCAAAAGTGCCTGCGAAGGTCTATTTGAATAAATGATTTTGAATTTGAATTATTAATTCCCTCCCTTCTCTTAAGAAAGTATTCATAAACCAAACTGATAAAATTAATTTCCTTTGTTACAGGGAACTTGAAACGCAGCATGAGATGCCACAACGGGTAGTTATTTGAACTACGCGGAACTGGATTATCTGTTCCGTAATCGATTTATGGAAACTCAAAGACAATCAAAACTTTTGATTGGAATCAATTGTAGATAATACCGATACAGATGGACCTGAAATAAAATCATTGAAGTAAAACTTGAAGTGGTTGATGTAGAAGCTAATAAAATGAGTGATGATAAAGCTCATCTCAGAGATGATATGAGTTGTAGTGAACAATTCAGTAAATGTTAACTTAACTTTGAAACGCAATGTGAAAGTGTTTTAAAGTAAAATGCACAATGCTACTTTAATTTGGTTGTGTAGAAAAAAGAAAATAGAGTGATCAAGATGAATTTACATATAGTTGTCACTTGCATGGCTATGCAATTAATTGGTAAGTGATTGTTTCTAATGCTTGACAAGACTGTGATATTAAGTAGGTAATTTTTAGTTATTTCAAGACTATTGTTAACTAATAATTGTTTATTACAAATGAATGTGTCTTTATGACGGATAACTGTCGCTGTCCTACTACTCGTGGCATCTAAATCTTTCACAGTAGCCGATTACAACATTAATCGATTAGAACATGGGAGGCAGTTCGATGAACCTGAAGAAACAATTCATAACAACACGATAGCGTCCTAGGAACCTAACCCCAAAAAATAAACGTTCAAATTATCTAATCAGTTTATACCTACATTCTATGTGCATAAAAAACAGATGTTCAAATTAATGTTTAAGTCCCATCTATGAAAGTCTTAAACGGTCTTAAAATTACGGGGTTGTACGGCAAATATGAGATATTATTATTACAATAAATTAACTTTTGCACAATTAATTCATGCGCGATTCAAAGAATTTTAAGTCTAGGTTCCAAATTAGAGCTTGACTTTTCGGTGAAGTATAAGTAAAAAAATCTCACTCTATTAGTGAAGATTATATTATAATCTTACCTTTACTCTTGTCTCATCTTTTTATAGATTTTGCTCTATAAAATCTTATCTTTTAAAAGTATTATTTCATTTTATACCACGATAACTTTGTTCAAAGAATCCAACTGTTGGCTAAGATTAATAATGAATCTTAATTACTTTCTTCATTACTTCAACGTATTTCAGCAACTTTCTGAAGTATCATTATTAACATTAATGATACTACTACACTATTAAATACTCTACTTCATAATCAAATTATTCTTTGTTCAGTTTTGAAACTATACAATGTTTAATATTGTTTTTGTTTTCATTGAGAACATTCCATTCTTGGCAAAGTACTGTCTTCTTAGATTTATGTCTATTTTAATATTATCCGTTCATCATCATCATCATCAGCCGATAATGTCCCACTGCTGAGCACAGGCCTCCTTTCACAAATCAGGGTGAAAGGGAATGGGCAGATACTCCAGCACGTATGCCCATTGCGGATCGGTGGAGGTAGGCTAGTGGTCAACCTACTGTTGGAATTTTCAAGCCGCCTAGAAGGCTTCCAACTAGCTTAACTACTATCACAATTAAGTGATAACCGGCAGCAACGGCTTTACGTGCCTTCGGAAGCACGGAAACGCTTGATTTGAAATACCACTAGGCGGTCACCAATCCAGGTACCGACCACGACAGTAGTAGCTTATCTTGCCGATCATGCTACACCACGACCGCTTCAATTATTATTATCCGTTGAGCGTGGACTATCAAATTATTTACAGTAACAGCATAATAATTACAATTAATTTGATCCTTTATATCAACATTTCAAAATGCATCGTCTACATTTGATTGAGGCTTAAATTGAGACTACCAGGGACTACACATTAGACTAAATTGCAAACATCCAACATATTGAAAATTCACAAAGGTAAAAACCGATATAGCTTGGTATTCGTCGATACCTATCTCTTAAATGTCTGTGGTGGTATTATATCTTTGAGTGCCAAAGCTGGCTCAAGTTTCCAAGAAAACAAACCGGGCAAATATAGTAAATCAATCTATCAATAACCTAAATCTTTCAGCGTATTTCTTCCTCCATTTTCTATCTTTATTCATAAACCAAGCTTTCTACTTAATAAGGCTGACACTGGAATTTTATAGTAACATTTTATATGCCGTAAACATTCTATTTATTTTGTTACGTTTACTTAAAAAGCAGATGATGCTCCCGCCTTTTTCCTCTCTATTTTTACGGGCACTTACTTAATAAAGCACTGAATGCTTCACAAAACCTTTTATGAGAAAAGCGTTTTGTCAAATTAACATATTTTATATTGTTTCTCTTTCTTTTCCTGCTCACATTATATTGATGTTTGAAGAAAAGTGCTTAAACACTAATACATAAGATGGTACTTAAGATTTTACGGAGAGTAAAAATACAAATTCCGAAACTTCAAATACGTGTTTAGTCCTCATTTAGGGTATGTATGGCGCATACATACCTACCATTTTTATTTAAATCCATTTTTCCGTATAATCTGATTCTCTTGTGGCCAGGTTAGGGTGAACCAGATTGCGCGGGTTTCATGTTCCTACTTTGGGCTTTACATTGTTTGTTTTTGGTACAATACAAACTCCAAGGTACAATGTTTAGCTTTTTGTTTTGTAACATAATTATGAGCTTCTATATTTATATGAACATAACGAATATTGATTAAATTATGATACTTATTATTTGCATTATTATAATTCTAAAGAATATAGTTCGTCTTGAAAAAACCTATGAGAATAGTAAACTCATGGAAAAATAAAAAATAAAATCATCATCATCATCAGTCTATAATGTCTCACTGCTGAGCACAGGCCTCCTGTCGCAAATCAGGGTGAAAGGGAATGGGTAGATACTCCACCACGCGTGTCCACTGCGGATCGGTGGAGGTAGGCTAGTGGTCAACATACTGTTGGAGTCCTCAAGCCGCGTACGTGATAACCGGGACCAACGGCTTTACAGTTCTCAGTTTGAGTGTATTCCGAAACGGTGGTAAATACAACTGTACAACCCTTATTAGGGCTTGAACTGAATAAATGACTTTTTGATTTTGATTTTACGTGCCTGCATTCACGAAACGCTCGATTTGAAAATTTTCATATAATTATTTCTTGTTCTCGTTTTACTAATTACTCGTGATTTCAGTACTTTGGCAGAATATTATACGTCCCTTGCGGCACCGTTGTACCACTCATTACTGGATAATAATGGAATATTTCCGCTAACAACCCTTACCGTGCATGTTTTGCAAATAGACATCATTATTATATTCTTTAAATAGCTATTATAATATTTTCTATTCACATATTTACTAAGTAATAAAATACAATAGATAATGTTATAATGGAAACATGTTATATAGAAAAATATTACATTAGAGTAAATAAAAAAATATTGTATAATGAAAATATTTTTATTTAGTAAAAGGCTAACCTAAAATATAATGAGGAACAATATTATCTATATATATAAAATGCTTTGTCCTGAATGACTGACTGACAATCAACGCACAGCCTAAACCGCTGATCGTAGGGACCTGAAACTTGGAGGGTGTGTTCTTTGTATGACGTAGGCATCAGATAAGAAAGGATTTTCCGAAATGCTACCCCTAAGGGGGTGAAAAACGGGGGCAAAGTTTGTATGGGCCAACGTGATTCCTTGGTCCGATCTACTTCAAATTTTGCATAAACGTTCTTTAATATAATTGATGGAAGTGGTGTTTCATATTTTATTGAAACTCATCGCCAAACGGGATTAAAAAGGGGTAGAAAATTATTTTAGGGGTGATTTGCATTAAAGTTGATATCAATACTCCTTAGTAGTTTTGATTTAAATTTCATTTTTTATTTTGACACAAGTTTGAAATCTCAATCAGATTTTCACAGATTACAGAATAAGGCAGATGGAGCGAACGGAACACGGGAGTGAGGCCAAAAAAGCAAATGCAAATTGAAAAACAAATACCTGGGAGGCGATTACGTAACTAAATTTCA
Source organism: Achlya flavicornis (assembly GCA_947623365.1). Taxonomy (NCBI): domain Eukaryota; kingdom Metazoa; phylum Arthropoda; class Insecta; order Lepidoptera; family Drepanidae; genus Achlya; species Achlya flavicornis. The sequence continues at coordinate 4,154,276 of OX392491.1, read as the reverse complement.
ATCATTTTCGAATTGAAATCGGTTCAATAAAGCGGTTTTCTGATATCTTTTTTACGTTCTGATAACCGCAAATACAAACAGTGGTTCATTAGAAACGGAACCATTTCCGATTTTGTAATATTTCTACCGATTCAGAGGTTATTTCAATCGGAATTTCATTGCAATAAAGTTACGTAATCCACGTACTGGTATTCGCTTTGGAATTTGTATTTGCTTTGTTTAAAAATCTTTATTTAACAAAAACACTTTCTTTTTGATAAATTAGCACTCAGCAGCTCTTAAACATAGCAAATACAAATTCAAGAGCGAATACCAAGTATATGTTTTTCAATTTGTACCTAATGGCTTTTTTTGGCCTCACTCCCGTGTTTCGCGCGCTCTATCTGCCTTTTTTTCTGGAAACTGAAATGCTCTTTAAAATTGGAATGTCAAACATTAAAGAACATTTAAACGGATTAGGATTCGAAATTTGTTTGGAAGTTCATTTTCTCGGACTTTTTGGCGGGAACTTGCAGAGTGACGTTGCGTTTTTATTTTCATAAATTCGTGTATTTTGAGTTTTGGACGGTGACTGACTGCATGAGGACTATGTGAAAGTGATTTATTGTGACTAGAACTTATATAATATAACTGGAAATTGGCAAAATACAAACCCCGTGTGACGCCAAAAAAAAAGTTCATTTTCTCTATTTCATTAGAATATTTTGATTGTAGTTAATTTAATTACTTTCTCATTTGTTGTTATAATAATTAAATAAGATTCTTTGAGTTCGATTTTTTAGTGTAGGTATAGTATACTTAGGTTTTTAGTTTTAATTGTAAAAATATCTGTGTTTGATTTGTTGCGTCTAATAATCAGTGGCGTGCATTGGTTTTCGAAGGAGAAAATTCAAACCGTACGCGGGTGAAACCGCGGGGGGTCTGCTAGTCTATATATATAAAATGCTTTGTCCTGAATGACTGACTGACAATCAACGCACAGCCTAAACCGCTGATCGTAGAGACCTGAAACTTGGAGGGTGAGTTCTTTGTATGACGTAGGCATCAGATAAGAAAGGATTTTCCGAAATTCTACCCCTAAGGGGGTGAAAAACGGGGGCAAAGTTTGTATGGGACAATGTGATTCCTTGGTCCGATCTACTTCAAATTTTGCATAAACATTCCTTAACAGAATTGATGGAAGATGTGTTGCGTATTTTATTGAAATTCATCGCCTAACGGGGTCAAAAAGGGGTAGAAAGTTATTTTAGGGGTTATTTGCATCGAAGTTGATATCAATACTCCTTAGTACTTTTGATTTAAATAACATTTTTTATTTTGACACAATGACATGTTTGAAATCTCAATCCGATTTTCACAGATTACAGAATAAGGCAGATGGAGCGAACGGAATACGGGAGTGAGGCCAAAAAAGAACAGGGGGGCGATTACGTAACTAAATTCCAATCAGTTTTTGAATTGAAATCGGTTCAATATAGCGGTTTTCTGATATCTTTTTTACGTTCTGATAACGGCAAATACAAACAGTGGTTCATTAGAAATGGAACCATTTCTGATTTCGTTATATTTCTACCGATTTAGAGGTTATTTCAATCGGAATTTCATTGCAATAAAGTTACGGTTAATTAAATCCACGTACTGGTATTCGCTTTTGAATTTGTATTTGCTTTGTTTAAAAATCTTTATTTAACGAAAACACTTTCTTTTTAATAAATTAGCACACAGCAGCTTAAACATAGCAAATACAAATTCAATAGCGAATACCAGGTATATGTTTTTCAATTTGTACCTAATTGTTTTTTTTGGCCTCACCCCCGTGTTTCGCGCGCTCTATCTGCCTTTTGTTCTGGAAACTGAATTACTCTTTAAAATTGGAATGTCAAATATTAAAGAATATTTAAACGGATTAGGATTCGAAATATGTTTGGAAGTTCATTTTCTCGGACTTTTTGGCGAGAACTTGCAGAGTGACGTTGCGTTTTCATTTTTATTTTCATAAATTCGTGTATTTTGAGTTTTGGACGGTGACTGACTGCATGAGGACTATGTGAAAGTGATTTATTGTGACTAGAACATATATAATATAACTGGAAATTGGCAAAATACACAACCCGTGTGACGCCAATGAAAAAAAATAGTTCATTTTCTCTATTTCATTAGAATATTTTGATTGTAGTTATATTAATTTCTTTCTCATTTGATGTTATAATAATTAAATAAGATTCTTTGAGTTCGATTTTTTTGTGTACGTATAATATAGGTTTTTAGTTTTAATTATAAAAATATCTATGGCGTGCATTGGTTTTCGAAGGAGAAAATTCAAACCGTACGCGGGTGAAACCGCGGGGGTCTGCTAGTTAATCTATAAATGTACATATTTACCGAATTATTTGTAACTAGTAGTCCAAAATTATTTGAAGTTCCGTGGACTGTATTTCAAGAAATTATAAATTCGATTTACTTTCAGCACTCCTTCTCCATAAACTTTAACTCACAAAGAATTGTTTAAAAAAATGAAATTGATTATGTGCGGAAAAATACAGTCAGTTTTGTCTAAGACTTATTAAAGCACTTTTTAAATAGACCATGTAAGTGGGTACTCATTCCACATCCTAATGTTTCTGCAGAATCATTGCGTGGACAGTGGCGGCTCAAAAAAATGACGTTGAGCTCCACATCGTAAGAGAGTGCTACGATGATAGAAAGGTGACGATGGCACCAGGGAACAGAGTTTATTAGTGTTGGAGGCTATATAGCTTTGATACTGGCATAGTGTTAATCTGTTCCATATTCGAGCAAGGTTGTTTGGAAATGTCTTTATAGAAATGTACTGTCACACTGCAAAAATCGTTGTATATAATACATGTTAATAATCTGCGGAAACTTTCTTTTATTGAATTTCCATCAATTAGAGCACTCCACATTGACGGTAAAACACACACACAGGCTTAGAGTTTCTAAGACTGAAGCGAGTGGCTCTTTTGCACCAAGGCACAAACCTGGAGGCCAAATCTAAAACGACGTAAAACTTAATCTAAATATAATTGCAGGATAACCTTCAAACACCAAATAACCTTTCATTCACTGCTTTCAAACTACAATCGTCAAAATATAATGTAGACTACAATTACAGGCTGATTTTATCCGAATCGGTTACAAAGGCGAGTTGTTATCTTTAATGTGCTCGTAATACCTTAGTTAATAGGATTGCTATCGTCGTCTGCCACCGATTTTGTATGGTAATTGAGTTTGATAAAGTTTTACTGCATTAATAACTACAAGTTAATGTGAATGAACGAATGAACCACTTAATTTTTAACTTTATAGAGCTATCGAGCTATATTTAATGACATTGCAACCTTTCGAACCGGTATTAGAGTATTAGCACAGTAGTTTGATATATCTACTGTGGTATTAGTGTCAGACTATTCATTAAGGTGCCTGCGAAGATTATGCAAATGGGTCGCCAGCTTTCTTTTCAGCAGATGCATAAGAGCCGTCGTTGATGGTCTCCGACGGCATGGACATACATGCCAGCGCCCCGCAAGGCTCTGTGATGTCCCCAACGCTGTTCCTTCTGCATATCATTGATATGCTGTCTATTGATGGCATTCATTGCTATGCAGACGGGCCGTGCAAATATCCCTTGTTCCGTGGTGGAGGAAAACCGGGAACGGCTAGGGTCTGAAATCGAGAGTACACTAATTAGGGTCTCCCATTAGGGACGGCTAAAACTAAGATTTAAGCCTGCGCGTTCACCGCTTAGAAAACCCCATTTGCTATGGCTCCACAATTCAAGAACACTTCCCTGAACATCAGTAAAAGCATCGGGGTCCTTGGCGTCGACATTTCTAGCGACTTTCTGTTCCGAAGTCACTTGGAAGACGAAGTTTAAGCTGGCATCCAAAAAGCTCGGAGTGCTCAATAGAGCGACACATTGGGGCAAATGCTGCAACTTTATAAGTCGCAAGTTCGGCCTCATATGGAGTACTGCTATCATGTATGGGCGGAGGCAACTAGATACCAGCTTGGGCCTTTAGACTCGGTTCAGCGACGTGCTATTAGAATTTTCGACGATCCCGAGCTCACAAGCGGTTTAGAGCCCCTCAGTCTTTTCCTCCTTATGTTTGTTCTACCGCTTGTATAACAGACAGTATTCTGTAAAATTGTTTGACATGATGCCCACGATTACCTTCTACCTTTTTTTTACATACAAAAGGTTCTGGTTCTGTGAACCTTGTCAGCCTTATGACAATGTTTGTTCATTAATGTCGACGATTGTTTATTTAAGCTACATCTTGTACGTAGTATATGATTATCTCTGTGCTACAGGTAATTTTTATGTAATTTATAATAAAACATAATTAAAAAGAATAAGGTATAAGCAGTGATATGTAACCAGGTGTAGGCTTTGTCGGAGAAATAATATTTTTTCATTCAAATTGTTTCACACAAAATTCGTGGAATACAAATTAGCCTCTCAACGGATTTCCGTCCCTTTTTGCTAAAAGGGTCTGTCCATAACATGTTAATTAATTGTATTTAAAATCTATTCTTGTTTGTTTAATTATCATAATATGAGTATTGCGTGTTTTCACACGATATCCAACAAGTGAATCTCCCAAAGGCCCCAAAGGATTTTGTGGGAAAGATATATCGCTTTAAAAACGTGATGAATATTATTTATACAATTGTTTTTTTTTATAATTATATTTATTTACAACAAATATGTACAAAATACAATATTTATTATATATAATATAATATATTATTATAGAAAATTTCCTCAAGTGTACCGCAATAACGAAAATATGGATATAAAATATCGTGTAACATTTTCATGGAAAAATATTGACGGATGAAAGCTAAGGAAGGGAGAAAAATATCAAAAAGTATACAAACCTAAAACATACCTTTACGCTCAGTTTGTACTGAAAATATTTGGGCGGGCGGGTAAAAAACTTATATGATATCTCCCAAATATGCATAGAAACACCCTACTAAGTCCCCGTACTCACTGAAAATCTAACCAAATCATAAAAATAGTAATATTTAATTAAATATCATGAGACAATAAATAAATATCCTGGGACTTTCCTCACACACTGTTATCTGATCCCAAACTAAGCAGAGCTTGTACTATGGAAACCAGATAACTGATATAATACATATACTACTTTTTGTTTGTAAATACATACTTAATATACATAATTACACCCAGACACAGGACATACAGACATGTTCATGCACACAAATGCATGTCCTGTTTGGGAATCGAACCCACGACCTGCGGCGCGATAGGTGGAATCTTAACCAGAGTCTTAACCAACCGCGCCAACTGGCCCGTCAAATTGAATTTAATGTTTTCTGTCGTCAATTACTATTGGCTCAGAGTATATAATGTATTCCAGGTGTACTTAAGAGCCAGGGGCTCTACCGCGTAAGTTTGGTGGTAATCGTAACGAACACCATTAATGAATTTCATCCAATCAGGGCCCATGAATGGTCATCGTGGCGTCGTAACGCGTGCGCGTCATTGGTTGAAATAATTAATGGTGTTCGTTACGATTACCACCAAAGTTACGCGGTAGAGCCCCTGTACCTATTTAGGTTATAAAAGCATATAATTGCTTACCATTTTCTATCACATCATCACTTACCGTTGTAAGACTTTTTGACCGAATGTTAAATTTAGTAACATTAACTTTCATAAGTGCCCTAGGGCATGTAAATAAATATTATTAAAATTTATTCCACCACTTCCATTCTTACCACAAGACGCCAGGAAAATGTTCACCCGTACGTTGTTGACATACTGATCATGCGGACACACCGATAGGCATCCTTATATATATTTCGAGGGAGTGTTGCTTGCTTTGGCGTCTGTGTTTCCTGACTCTTACAATGTAGGGATTTTAGGGGCCAGAGTGAATAGGAATCTTCTGGGAAAACCTTCATCCTAGGCATCGACGTGTCGTGAGTCAGTGGCTTAAAGATCAACGCATATAAAATATAATTGGACTGTTTTACAAAAAACTTAAACCGACTTCAAACTACACGAAGAAGTAATCAAATCCTGATCTGATGACAATGGGACCAAACGGGAAGTATACCCTTCCAGACAAAAAAAGAACTTTCCAAATCGGTTCATAAATGACGGAATTATGAGGTAACAAACATAAAAAAAAAAAAAAAATACATACAACTGCATTGAGAACCTCCTCCTTTTTTTGAAGTCGGTTAAAAAACAAATGAAGTACCTACAAGCTATTTTCTTAGCAATCCAAACATGGTAAACAGAATTACATTTAATTTCTATTTAATATTTAATATCTATTACAGAGCGTACTACATATCTATTAATTGAACTGTTTTACAAAAAACTTAAACCGACTTCAAAGTAAACTAAGAAGTAATCAAATCCTGATCTGATGAGGTAACAAAAACAAAAAAAAAATACAACCGATTTGAGAACCTTCCTTTTTTTGAAGTCGGTTAAAAACATGCTAAAACTAGCATTTTATTTACTTGCAAATGTCCTCGTCACAGATTTAGTGACGCAAAAAATAAGCATATCCGTTTCCATAGTTCGCTGAGTGTTTATCTAAAACGGCAATAGTTCACGAACGACAATTGCTGTGGCAAAAATTGGGGCTTCAGATCCGTGAGCTTGAGTAAAGAAAACATATAAGGATCATGGCACGCTGGTGCGGTACACTCAAGTTGAAAATGTATCTACAAGCACCGACTAGTGTTTTCTGACTTGAAGGTCAGTTTAAAAGTACCCAACTAAAATTAAGGTCCAATAAAAGTCAAGCCGACTGTAACATTCCTCTTATAATATGAAAGTATTCCTTTATTTTCCTAGCTTTATATCCAATGCCTATACAATTTCTTTTAGCCTACGTGTTCACGTATCAATCAATCACATTTTGACACTATAGTAACACACTGTACTAGAGAATGGCGGTTTAATCTGCGAGAATTATTTTGACTTTATTTGGCTGGTAAATTGACAGGCTATTTTAGTTCCTCGGCGCTGCCAGGCACAGGCCTCCTTTCACAAATCAGGGTGAAGGGGAATGGGCAGATACTCCACCACGCTCGCCCACGGATCGGTGGAGGTAGGCTAGTGGTCAACCTACTGTTAGAATTTTCAAGCCACCTAGAAGGCCTCCAACTAGCTTAACGACTATCACAATTAAGTGATAACCAGGACCAAGGCTTTACGTGCATTCCGAAGCACGGAAACGCTCGATTTGAAATACCACTAGGCGGTCACCCATCCAGGTACCGACCACGACAGTGATATCTTAACTTACCGATCGATTAAGAACGGCTTATCATGCTACACCACGTGCGCTCCATTTGTTGTTGTTCATTTACCAATAATTACAAAGTTCCGTTAATTGTACTTATAATGTTGTGTTACGTTCCATAACCTAATAGTATAATAATATATTCAAACAAATACGCGAATGTTTAACCTATTTACGGAAAACGTAGAATAGAATAGAATTATTTATTTGCCTGAAACATGGTACAAAATAGGTGTAGTACAATAATGATGTGGCTCAACATGTTTCACCAATTACTGGCATACAAAATAATGGTTGTAACAATATTAAAAAAAATATAACACAATACATTCCATCAATAATTATAACAAACGAATATTGTGCGACATGCAATTAAAATTATTACAAATACGATTATATCATTTTCAATGTGCATTGGATGGATATGTCTTTAAAATAAAAAAAAATCTTGCATACTATAAATATATTTTTTTAACCTATTTATTCGTAATTTTCTAATACATTTAGGAATATTATTAAAACATTTTATTGCCATTACGCATTTTTTCGTAGTGTAGATAATTACATTAGATACAATTATTTATAAATATAATAAATGAATAAAATATATAAATCCTCACTAATATTATAAATGCGAAAGTGAGTTTATTTGTTTGTTTGTTACGCCTTCACGCCTCAACTGCTCAATGATCATCATGAAATTTGGCATACAGATAGCCTATGGTATGGAGAAGGAAATAGGCTACTTTTTATCCCGGGAACGCGGGTGAAACCGCGGGGGACAGTAAGTAATTTATAAATAGTGAAATGTAAATGTATTTTTAATATTGATTGATTTGCAATGATTATTATGAGTGCTAAAATAAACCAGAATATAACCTGGTATAATTTAAGCTTGGTATAAAATAGTAATATTATTTCCAAAAAGAACTCTAATGGTGCGTCCATGCTTGGCGAACCGAGCACGAGCCGAGCCTCGAACGAGCACACTGCGAGCATGATTCGCGTAGCGTGGACGGGCTTGCGAGCCTCAGTTTTTTCACGAACAAAGGGATTCGCATCGTGCTCGTTGTAGGCTCGTTGTAGGTTCGTTCGTGGCTCGGCTCGTGCTCGATTCGCATAGCATGGACGCACCATCATAAATGTCGACCTAATTTACAGTTATACATAACCGTTATTTTTCCGAATTGGGTAGTAATATTTTTTAGTATTCTTTCTATGAGCCAAGTTTTATCCATTTCCGTTAAGCCGTTACGGCTTGACTGAGTCACACATTTACGGCACTAAATTGTAGGATAAGATGATTTTAAATCTACTTAAAAAAAGGAGATTATCAATTCGACACGTATGTTTGTAATATTATTGGAACTGCATTATATTCACATATGATAATCTATTAGGGTTTCCAAACAAATATACAAAATTTCATAGGTGTTTGTATTTTTGTCCACGCAAATCTCCGAAGATATTAATCGGATTGTAACTATTCTTTTTATTGGTTTACATTTACTTCAACTTAGGGAACAGTACAAGTTTCATCGCAATCGGTTCAGTAGTTTTCAAGATATGGACAAATATGTGTGACGTTCTAGCTTATTGATACGAGCTACGGGTGTGGTGTCAAAGGAAAAACATCTCAAATCCTTGGTCAAATTCTAGTGCATTTAAGAGAAACTAAAAATTAAGAAATAAAAAAGTTATTTTAAAAATATAAATCGACTTCAAGATACACTAAAAAGTATGAAATAACTCTAATCTGACACTGATTTGAAGTCAGCGAAAGAGCACGACGTATTCCATTAAAAATATTTCGCTGACTTCAAATCAGTGTCAGATTAGAGTTATTTCATACTTTTTAGTGTATCTTGAAGTCGATTTAATTTTTTTAAACTACTTTTTTGTTTATTATAATTACTTATGAAGCTATGCGACTGTGTGTATTGCAGCAATCTTTGTGCCTTTCTTAACGTGAAAATCGTTTTATTGCTACATTTTCACCGATAAATCTCCCTTTTTGGCTCAATGTCATTTGTCAATCTTTATTTGGAGTTAAAAAGCTTTCAGGCGCTTGAATCTTCAGACTTTAACATAATAAAGGAAAATTGGAAGGTAGAAAAAATATGTTCAGTGTTATATTCCCCCATAGGGAAAAGATTTTTACCTACAAGTAATTCATCTTAATTGTGATTTTGTCAGCTAGAACTTTCTCATATTGTATTATTCAACGAAATTCAATAAACACGTTACCCTACAGTTCCGGTACTTTGAGTAGGTATAAATTTCTCATCTAAAAATAAATTTTTCAACACACTCGCTCGTAAAGTGACATTTATTGCATCGTTTTTATTAGTATCATAATGCAGCTTATTAGGCACTAGTGCTTTTTACTATACATTACCCCACAGTTTTATGATAGGTATAATACCGATTATGTTAAGTTTATACCTCACTGCAAGTGATGTGTGCAGAAGAAGCATTCTTAATTTAAACGGGTAAAACAGTTTGACAGCGCATCTATGTCAAAAAAAAACCTGCGCGCCATATTTGTTAACGTTCTCATGGTGTGGTTGATGATTATCAAAAAATTTACTTAAAAATATGTCTGTATTTTTCCTCGCAAGTGTGTTGAAGTCGTCGTATGACACGCGTGTGCATTGATCATCCACACTCTCGGCTTCCTTATCGCGTTCGCCTACGGCATCGTCTCCTCTGTAATTACTAACTTTGCACACATGTATCATAATGTACTATTATATGCAGTCACAATAAAAAAGTTTTAAAATCTGAAAGTTTTAAGCACTTATTTTTTAAGACTCTTGTATATTATAATTTATTTAAAACTTCAAATCATTTGCCAATTAATGAATTTAATTATTTATATCACATTTCATAATAAAACTCATTCACGCCAAAGTCTATATTTCCAAAACAAACAAAGCCATACTAAAAATACTAGTTATATCGGTAAGGTCCAAGATAACTGATTTTAGTGCAAATATAGGCCCTTTGCTGACCAAGTCCGCCTATAAATTTCCCTTCTTTTCATAAATCAACGGCAATAGATTTCAGTGACACATTGGTGGCATACACCGTGTCTAAGGAAACTGTCTGACCGCTGATGAATAAAAAGAGAAGCTATTGTTATAGCGAGGGAATTCCAGGGCCGAATCGTGAATAACACTTACCACGGTGAGATTGTTTTCAAACATAAAAAATATAACTTGGTAAATATAGTGAATGTTAAAAGCATTAAAAAAATTGCTGTATCCTTTGGCGAAAAATTGCTTTATACGTTGTTCGCATGATTTGTTCTTTGACCCTTATATATCCTCTTTGAAGGGCCTTATTACTGTCCAAAAGGGCAAATTAAAAAAATTAAAATATGAATCAAAACGAAAGCCTACTCAAGAGTTAATTTGAGATAATCCGTATTTCATAGTTAGATTGATTTTAATTGAAATACCAATTTCAAATATTTTAGTTCAAAACATGGCTTATGTTTGAATCACGTTAGGTAGGCCGTTGTGTCAGATAGAATATGTTCTAGATTAAAATAGGTATAGGGTAAACCAAAGAACCTTGGATGAAATTGCGAGGCGGAAACGAGTGTTGCGTAATACAAATAAAGCTCTTTAAAGCGCGTAGAATGACAGGTTCCTTATATCCCCTGGGTTCAGTCGGAAGTTATCGAGAGACAATAAATAATACACGTTTTATTACACTTTTTATTGTTATTGGATTGCCTCGAGAAACTAGAGGGTTTGATGCGGCAGCCATTATTCGCAACGATAAAAATGCGGTGATAGCAAAGTAAACTAAAAATAAATTAGGTTATTTTGAATGTTTGCCCTTAGGGATGGATTTTCTGTGCCGTATGTTATTTGATATTTTTATATTTAAAAACGTTATTATATACTTCTTTTTTTAAACTATGGATCTCCAAATTAAAGAAACACAGTCGCAACTTAACACAACAAGAAGCACAATGTTACTTTATTTACTAGTTTAGAATACTTGGAACTGACAATTTACTCGTACTTTAATAGAATTTGGTAGTTACTGCCAACGGCGTACTTTTACGACTCTGAAACGTAATCGTAAACTTCGATAGCAAATATTAATATCAATATTTGACTACATTGTATAATTTTATGATTCACTCACTACCACATAATAATAACTCAATGAAAAGTAACTCATTGAGATTTAATATGTTTGTAGCGACCCACCCCTTTTTAGAAATGTGCAATGCTAATTGCTATTATGTAATGACCTTTCTTTCGATCTTATACTAAACATTCTTCAATCATTTGAACCTCTTCTGGTGAATCAGGCTGATGGGCCACTTCATGGTTAGTTGTCACCGCAACCTATCAACATTACAATTCCACGGAGCTACCGATATGTTATCGATGTGTTATCTTACGACGACTTCTTCTTTTTACGACTTTTTTAAAGAGCATATCGTAGCACTGGGTGAAATCCCTAATGTTGACCTCGTTCCTCATCCTAATGATCAGTGATAGGATCGTCTGACTTAATCGTTTCGTTTACGAACAAGGCGGCTCGAGGATATGAGGATAAGCTTGGGAACATTGGCGTGCGGTGCGATGAAAGTAAAGTGACAATGGGACGGCTAAGAAGTTCTTAGCCGCTAGTTACATCGTCAACTTAACAGGCCAGCCTTTCCACCCTGGCAAATGGATCAAGCTGGTTTATACACAACCAGTTCTCTAGTTACGGAGAAGAACTCAAAATATCGCCAAAATGGCAAACCAGTTGATACCTATCTTATAAAAAGCGAATAAACATTCCGGCACCCCATTAACTGAAGCCCTCGACATTCTATCGATAAATTGAAATCCATTCAATTTGAAATCTATGACTGCTCCTTACTCTTGGAGACAAATCACCTCATTTATTCTATAGCACGGACCGCGCTCAATTTTGCCCTTAAAGAATCCTTAAAAAAATGATACGCTCGTCTGAAGATATTAATTCCGCACCTTTAAATTTGGTTGAAATTGTTTTTATGATTACATTCATTTGCTTTGAGACAACGGAGATCTCGGTACTTGAATATAAACATTTTATTTTCCACATGAATTAAGTATCGAAATACTCAATTTAATTGCGTTTGAATATCTACTAAAAGGGTTTTTAGAGATTCCACCCCTAAGAGGGTAAAATAGGAGATGAAAGTTTGTATGAAAGTCCGTCAGTTTCGAAGTTAGAATCTTCAAATTTTGTGTTTAGGCTGAAGATTGAAAATTAATTTATAAGTGTCTCAGCGTTTTTAATAATTCCACTCTCGAAGCGGGATGAAGTTGTTTTGTTTTGTTTTATTGTTGTATAAAATAAGTCATTTGTTTCCTGTAGGCCACGCGGGCGAACCCGTGGGCAGAAGCTAGTAATTTATAAGACAAGAAAAGTATTCTAAGCCAAAAGACTTTTCTTGCTTCGCGTTTTTTATCCTTGTGCATTATTTCTCAGACACTCCAACCCTAAGGCGTTTCTTTAAAGAATTGCATTTCCTTTAAAGTAATATCGGGATTTCCTTTTTTTCACGAGTCTAACAATGATTTTTATTCCTTTGTTAGAACGGTAACGGCACAAAGATAGTGGCCTGATTGAAAATTCTCCGTTTCAGCGTCTAAGAAAATTAAACTTTAAATTATTATCATTTTCCCTGGTTCAAGAATTTTCTTTCAGTATTTGTGATGAAACATGCTATTAGGAGAATAACTTGGATTTCCTCACTGTTTTTTTTTTATTATACAACTTAGTCAATAAACAAGCATACAGCCCGCCTGATGGTAAGCGGTTACCGTAGCCATATAGATGCTTGCAACACACGAAGCATCGCTCACACGTTATCGGCCTATCCCCCCTCCCCTATGACCTCTGGCAACCTTACTCACGCGCAGGAACACAACTTTACACAACATAAAGTTATTTGGCTGCGGTATTCTGTAAGATGGAGGTACTTCCCCAGTCGAGCTGCTCTTTGAGCGAATAAACGCTATGCTCTCCCACTCTTAAAATTTATTGAACTTTTAGTACCCGAGAGTATTAAAAAGTCTTTCTTCCAAAGGTAAATATACCAAAGGCATATAAGGTCTTGCGTATATTGTCTGGAAGAGATAACAGATGTCTCTTTAGCGATAACACCGCCCATTGTACAGTTATAAATATTGTTATTTTCTTTCTGTTTTTGTCAACTGTTTTTCTGGTGCTTTATTGTACACCAGAAAAACAGTTATCTATCTATCTATCTAAAGATTCTGAAAAGCCTTAGTGATCGTTGAATTTATCACTTATTCTAGATAAGACACCTCAGCGAACCTGATGCTTTAAGATAGGTCATCAAAATTTGCTTTTATTTTATGAACTGGAATCATGCGACATCTATCAGCCATCTATCAGTTACACTAAGATAGTTCATACGCAGGAAGATAGATGGCGCCACAATATCCTGCATCGCGCTTACGAAGTTTATTCGGTGATCAGCATATATACAACTGTCCAACATGTACAGTTGGACCGCGGTCCCCAGACACGATGACCCAGCCTGGATGAAGATCAACCCTTTGGGGGTGTCATCCACCTTGCTCCTCCGCTTCGAGGTTTTACGAAAAACAGTACATCTCTCTGTAACGCCGGTGAAACCGCGGGTTCTACCTATGTAATAAACTTGATCGTGACCTCAAGATTTGCACGTACGAGACCTTTCTTGGGGTCCTCGTTTAGTTCATCGGTTATCGATTTGGCAAGTGTCACATGTGATTGACTGTTATTATACCTAGGACTTACTTTATGAACACGTTTATTGAGGACTAGATTTGAGGCCTGGATTAAAGTAGCATTACTACACTACCCAACAGAAGATGAGCTCTGGTTTATTAAAAAACCGGCCAAGTGAGAGTCAGACTCGCGCACCGAGGGTTCCGTAGAAACCTGTAGGTATATAAGTAAATGGTAGTGTATAGACCTGAGTATTTGATATGAATTTCAATGACGTATTTTTATGACGTATTCAAAATAAACTACTTACCTACTAGATCTCGTTCAAACTAATTTTCGGTGGAAGTTTGCATCGTATATTTTTTATAGATTTATCATTCTCTTATTTTAGTAGTTACAGAGGGGGAACACATTTTACCACTTTGGAAGTGTCTCTAGCGCAAACTATTCAGTTCAGAAAAAATATATATTAGAAACCTCAATATCATTTTTGAAGTACTATCCATAGAAGGGTTTACAAAAAAAAAAAAAGAGTTTCAGTTCTAAGTATGGGGAACCCCTAAAATTTATTGTTTTTTTTTTCTTTTTTGTGAAAATCTTAATGCGGTTCACAGAATACATCTACTTACCAAGTTTCAACAATATAGTTCTTATAGTTTCGGAAAAAAGTGTCTGTGACATACGGACGGACAGACAGACAGACAGACTGACAGACATTACGAATCTATAAGGGTTCCGTTTTTTGCCATTTGGCTACGGAACCCAAAAAACCTCAAACTTCAACCATGAATATCTTGGAAGCCGAATTTTTATGGAAGCCATAGGTTTGTTTTAAGGGGTAAAATCCACTATGAGAGTTTAACAACCAATCAGATGTGGTTAATAATGCAATTGGTGGATTTTGTAAACAAACTTTTCAACTGAGTTTTGAATGTAGTTTCTTACTAGCTAGTAAGAAGCTACATTCAAAACTCAGTTGAAAATAGACAAAGCTGTGGTGGCATTGCCGGCTCTTCTCAGCTAATGCAACAATCAGAACCGATATTAGAGTATTAGAGTTAGACTATTCATAAGTGTCTGCGAAGGTCTATCTGAATAAATAACTTTGAATTATGTATTCAAAATCTTTGTTTTTTTTTTATACTACTTAGTAAACAAGCATAAGGCCCACCTGATGGTAAGCGGTTACCGTAGCCGTAGAGACGCTTGCAACACAAGAAGCATCGCTCACGCGATACCGACCTTTCCCCCCTCCCCTATGAGCTCTGGCTCTTGTACTTTTGCAGATTTTATATTTTGATAAAAAAGTCTCCTTGCTAGGCTTTTTGTGCTAACAACCTTCATCCATCACCATAGTGCGATTGTGAGATTGTATAAAGAAAATGGCATCTTATTTTTATCATCTTAAAAATAATTTCTTTAATCAATTTCTATCGAGCTTCGAAGAACTACGGTATTTTCCTTTCATCCCAGATTGAAAGCAACCGTAAATAATTTCAATGGTATTGTTTTTTCTTTCAGCACTTATTTTTGTTTATCCTCCATTTTGTTTTTCTCTTTGAAATTGTCTGTTTGTTTGTTTTTTGTTTTTAATTGTTTCAAAAACCAACCGAGTGATCTTTTCTGCTTCACTGAGCGTAATTTAAAAATAATATTTTTACACGAATACCTTTATAGGTACCTGAATCAATTCAAAGCAACATTCCAATATATTGCTTACATTAAATTAACAAATTACGTATTATTATATATTTTTTTAAATTATATTTACTTTAAAACTTACCTTTTGACCCTGGAAAATCACGAAGATATAGAAGATATATTCCTTATTATTATTTATTTATTTTACCTATGTCATCATCATCATCATCAGCCTATAATGTCCCACTGCTGAGAACAGGCTTCCTTTCACAAGTTAGAGTGAAAGGGAATGGGCAGCAGATACTCCACCACTTATTGTCTAATCCAGTAAAATATACGACCAAGGAAGGTCGGCACTGCCGGGAAGTCTTGACTTGGACTTGGCCTGCTTTAATTTTTATATCATAATCAGAGATATAATATTATTTTCAACACACTTGCTCGTAAAGTGACATTTATTGCACCGTTTTTAGTATCTTAATTCAACTTATTACGCACTAGTTTTTTTTTTTTTTTTTTTTTTTTTACTAGTGCTTTTTACTTTACATTACAGTAAAGTTTTAGGATAAGTATAATACTGATTATGTTAAGTTTGTACCTCAATGCAATTGATATGTGTGTGTGTAGACGAAGAATAATTAATTTAAACGGGTAAAACAGTTTGACAGAGCATAGCTCTGTCAAAAAAAAAACCTTCGCGCCATATTTGTTAACGTTTTCATTGTATAGTTGATCAAAAAATCTACTCCAAGAAATACAAAGTCTGTCTTTTTCCTCACAAGTGTGTTTTAAAACGTCGTATGACACGCGCGTGCATTGATCATTACACTCTCGGCTCCCTTATCGTGGTCGCCTACGGCTCACGTGCTTTATACCGCCTCGTCTGTAATTACCAACTTTGCACACATGTATCATTATCAAAACAGTTTTGCTTATTTTATAGAGAAATCACATTAAGAACACGAAGGTTCCCCTTTACTTCTTGCCTTGTTTATACAGAAGGTCGTAACTGTCGATTACAAGACACTTACCCAACTGCTCACGACGTTAAAAGACCCTTTAAAAGGCACCACTTACAAACAATGGGAGAGCTGTGTTGCAAATGCTGTCCTCAAAAAATAATGAACGCTGGACCGCACTCGAGAAACCGACGCGGAGGTATTGGGGTGCCAGTCCACTGCAGTGGACGAACACGCTTTCGAGGCTTACTTAGATACATTGTTATGATTTGAAAGGAAGCTTTAAAAATGGAATAGCTTTTCCCTCATGTTTTTTACAATCCGCAGAATTGTAGCCAAGAATCTTACCAAAAGATCGACTTTTTGTTTTTTTTTGGTATAGGCATTCCTTTATGAGTTGCTCTAGCACCAGGAGTTTCTAAGCTTCTGGTTGCGAGCGGCTTAAAGTAAAAATGTATCTATAGGAGTTATTTCTGTTAAGCAGTGCAAATATTTCAGTTAAAATATGATGATGATGAATCTTTCAACCCCATTACCAAAAGGAATTCTGGATTTTGTGTGGGTTTAGATAGAGATACAGCGTTCACGAGACTTATATTTTTTCATACACAGTAAATTTTCCGCAAACAGTCGCTGATAGAAAGTGGCACGTGTGTAGGAGGCAGGTCCGCTGCAATGGACCGGTACCTTTATACGGTTAAGAGTGAAATGTGGACGTGCGTCGGACATTTTAAAGGATAATATCTTGGCAGAGAGGCTTTAGCGGCGCTTTGATGGTAAACTCTGTGAATTCCAGGCTATAAAATTCTTACCTTCCCCATTTCGTGCACATATGTGCGGACTTGTATATTTTGGTACTTGACTATGAGGCGTACTCATAGTTCAAATTGTTGAAGATTTTGTACAGTATAATTTTAAGTGAGTAGTTTATGGCAGGTTACAATAATTGGTCGTCTAATAAATTGTACTACTTAAATGTTATGAAGTTTTTTGAACATAATTGGAGCGCATGGTGGAAAAATCCGTTTGGAGCAATCCAATTCCGTAACAAGTAAGTGCTTTTACACTGATTAATAATTGACTTAGCCAATCACTGCGCATTGTCGGTGATGGGGAACACAAAAAGAACGTCATTGTGCTTCTTTGGGTTAATTGTTCATTTTAGTACAAGCTTTTTTGGTGACTGTACTTTTTGTTAACTGTACTTGCATTGTCATCCAATATACTAATGTATATCAAATATTAAGTCAATCCGACCATTGGGATTGGTTGAAATTCTACTTGCAAGATTCCATCCGAACATAGTTACATTATATTGCAAGTTACATAAAAGCTTGTAAAAAAAGACTTCAAAATACACTAAAAAGTATGAAATAACTCTAATCAGACACTGAGTGAAAATATTTAGTCGTTTTCTTTTTTATATTAACTTTTTTTTTTGAAGTCGATTAAAAAGAACAAGAATTAGTTAACATTAACGGACGTACAGTGGGCTTCATGGGCGATTTTATCGCTTGAAAGCAATCTCTTCTAGACAACCTTTGTTTATTATTATTACTAGAATAAAATAAAATCCGCTTTTGGTATTTACCTACCTGCTATTAACTTCAGCTTCCTTTTGAAACTATTTCGGTTTCGAGCCATATGTTTAAAGCGCCAACAACTTTTTACCGAGGCAGTCTTCGGTGTAATATTTCGTTATAAACTTTGAGCGTACCTTTTACATATACTTATATTATGTTGTTATGAATTTTAGGGCGCTGTGAAACATTGAATATTATGATGTATTTACGCAAATAGAGACTAAGCTTATATGAAGGTCTTATATCACTATTTTAAGGGTAACTTAAGGTAATATGGTAATGGAGGATCACCGATTCAGGAAGATGGTTAGTGACTGCAATAAGCAGTATATAACTTTTATAATGTGAACCTATTCAAAAGTTATTCAGCTATACGGGGTGGATACGACAGCACGAAATTAAATAAAACCATGTAAAGTACTCATAAATACGATCAACTTTTACTATGGGACCAACTTCGAAATACAAACTATACAATTAAACATATCTATAACATAAATAAAATTGTAGCTAAACATAACTTGGTTCATGTGAAAAACCAAAACGTCCACACAACAACAAAATAACAATTTAAATTAGACTATAAAAGCCATTTAAGCTATACATCCATTTCACCACCTTTTTGTGTTTGACAGTAATAAATTGTGCTTAATCTGTGTTTTAAGCACCGTGTTTTGGCACAGTGTACTGTGTCATAGATTATTCGTTTTAATTAGAGAAGTGGCAATGTTTTGCTTTGTGTCCTGTTAAAATGGCATTTACTCTATGCCAGGTGGTTTTAGTCTAAATTATGAGATAACTTGATATATCTCTATTTGTATTATAAAGTAATTAGAAACTTTGTATTTTATACGTGATACTGCAATACAAGTATAATTTTATTATTTTTTATAACATCAAAATCGGCTCGTTCATTCAGCAAACAGGTAGATAGACAGAGTCATATTCAATTTAATAATATTAGTAAAGATGAATGGGTTATAAAAAGATTTATATCACACTATTTGAATGCAAACCTCCAACCATATAGTATCTATGCTATAATTTTCTTAAAGGTTTTATATGTTTTTTTTAAGGTTATCACTAAATCGTTTTTGATGTAAATTTATCGCAGTAACAGACTTGTAATCTGGATTTCTATCTGGGCAACAAGACGCTTACAATTTTTATTATAAAGTAAACTTTAAAGTGTGCTATTTGTAACTCAATAACTTTACATTCAAGTTAAACCTTTTCATACCTCAAGAAACATCACCCACTTAAAATACTCCAAGAAACATAATTTACATTTCGGCCCATTTTGAACAGATCTACAAATGATTTAGCATCGCTTGACCTGAATCCCGCTGAGTTATGAGTTAATTTATATGCGGATGATGTGGTGTGAACACTGCACAGGTGAATAAGCGAAGCGGAAGGCCTGAATTAGATTAAGTTCAGTGAAGTAGAAATTATTGTTTGATCGAATACTTACGTGGTTTTCATTCATAGTTCTATAAAGAACATTAAAAATATATTATATTAGTCACCTATACAAAAAAAACTCATCATCTTTATTATACTTCTTAAAATTATTGGAATATATTTCTCGTCATGGATGAGGACTTTTGGCCACAGAGTGTTCTTTCGCTTCCGTAGACAAGTGTCTTACTCGGTTTTACTAGGGCTTACACACAATAATACTTATATTAGTTAGTACGGTATATGTCTACGAACCTAATAACTAAAAAAATATAGTCGTGGTTAAAACGACAGTGCTACAGCGTAGCACGGTTACCTCGTAGCCGTGGTTAAAACTACATTGCTACAGCGTAGCACGGTTACCTCGTAGCCGTGGTTAAAACTACATTGCTACAGCGTAGCACGGTTACCTCGTAGCCGTGGTTAAAACTACATTGCTATAGCGTAGCACGGTTACCTCGTAGTCGTAGTTAAAACTACATTGCTACAGCGTAGCACAGTTACCTCGCAGTCGTTGTTGAAATAGAAATGCTAAACTAATACATCGTAAATATTATTTTAATCTCCAAGCTGGTGATTGATGTCATATCACCTATAACATTGCCACCAAATCAATTTTATTTGAATACAAAACGTAGCTCTTAAAATTGTTATTTAATTGCTTTAAAATTAGTTTTACATTAATGTCTTATATTTGGCCTATAATATTTTGCTAAGGCTTAGTACTACTAGTAATATATAGTTTGCTCTGACGCACATGACGTTACACATCTACCTATAAAGTAGAATATCCAAAATCGCTCTCCGCTATGCTACTTTCTCCACTCCGCTCCTCACTAAAACCTATAACGGCATTAGATTAATACATATACACTTCGCGCAATAGGGTTTGGCTAATTTGCATTTTAACGTAAAACGGGTGTCGCTAAATATTGTTCCATATAATTGATACGGTGTTGGTCCTTTGATTTAATAAGCTTTTGATACTTAGGCGTTGACTTGCTTAATGGAGTATTGAGCGAAGTGAACGTGTGTCCTTTGAAAATATAATGTCATTTGATAATGGTTCATTAGTACTAGTCTTACCCTGAACGTCATACATTAACTTTAAGAAGATGAATAGATCATAATCTATAAGATAAGATAATCTGAATGGATTATATCCCTTTTTGGGTTCCGTACCCAAAAAGTGCTAGCGGGACCCTATTAATAAACGCCCGGTGTCCGTCCATCTGTCTGTCCCTCCATTTGTCTATTCTCATGAACCGTATAATACACAATGACGTGGTAGACAATTAAAATTTCACAGAATTTGTATTCCTTTTGCTGCTATAACAAAAAATAATATAAATGAAATAAAATGTAATATTAACGGGTGTTTTTTAAATATATGTAGCAGTTCTTTTCTAGTAGAGCTATGAAGTTTTAAAGTGACAGACATAGATAACAAATTAGTCTCACTAAATAATATATTTTTTACTACGTAAGAAACTTTACATATGCCAACAGTATATTTGAAGAGTTTCAAATGAACAATGCGCGAATGCAAAGAATGCGAACGAATGAATACACTTACATTAGATTTCATGTAATTGATATTCACTGCCAAGATATCCAGCTAGTACCTATTCTATATTTTAATCTAGTTTGCAAACCAATTTTAGTAATGCACCAACCATCTGGCTTTATGAAAGGTTTTCAATAATAATGATAATAATAATAATAACATTGACACGACAGCTTCACACACGTGGCTTGTAAAAGGGAATATATACGCAGAAACTGAAGGCTTTATGCTGGCGATACAGGATCAAATAATTAATACTAGAAATTACCAGAAAAACATAATAAAAGACCCAAACGTAGCATCAGATACATGTAGATTGTGCCATAGACAACAGGAGACAATAGACCATATAACAGGTGGATGTGCTTTTCTAGCTAGCAAACAATATACCGAACGACACAATAATGTAGCTAAACAAATTCATATGCAGTTGGCCAAAAACTATCAACTCATTAAAAAAATAGAACCTTACTACAAATATAAACCAGATAGCGTCTTAGAAAATAGTAGTGCCAAATTATACTGGGATAGAGAGATAGTGACAGATAAAACAACATTAAATAATAGACCAGACATAACACTTACTATAAAATCGTCTAAAATCACATACTTAATAGATATATCAGTACCGAATACAAATAATCTTAGACAAAAACATAGTGAAAAAGTACACAAATACACCCAATTAGCAGATGAAATAAAGCAGATGTGGCATCAGAACCGTGTTATTATAATACCAATAATATTATCATCCACCGGAGTTATTCCTAAAACTTTATCCATAGCCTTAAAGGAGATAAATATCCCAAACACTATTTATATAGCATTGCAGAAATCAGTTATTTTAGATACCTGCTCTATTGTGAGGCGATTCCTAACGTCAACTACCCAGATACAAAATACAATAGACCAGGAACCAAGTGACTTGGCGTAAGCCCGTGCTTGGTTCCTTAATACCAGCATAACGCTGAGAAACCCGAAAAGGACTGACATAATAATAAAATTCTTTATTTGCAGGCAGAGGTACCCATAATGGTGCTTACTACTTAAAGCAGTAAATGTAAAATTAAAGCTAAAACACAATACACAATAGTGTTGAGGTCAATAGACTTACTTAGTAAAACTACACAATAGTGTAAAGGTCAATAGACATGTATAAATAAAACAGTAATTTAAAAATAGCAATAAAAACACGTTTAAAACCGACTATTTTCGGTTCTCATCCATATGAAGAGAAAGCCAATGTCTGAAGATTGGACTATTAAAATCGTGACACACAGCCCTCAGGATCGCATTCTGTGATCTCTGCACTCTACCCCAAAATGACGCCACTCGCGTTCTAATTACGGCCTGGTTTTCAGGAATCACGAGTTCCTGAAAACCAGTCCTGTAAAATCTTAATCTGAAATGCTTCATTAGATTGGTGGTCAGCAAATGAAATACACTTTTGCGGCTAACTCATTGGCTGAATAGAACAGGAGTGATATCGCTGCATTTGAAAACTCGTCTGTATTTCCGAACTTCAAAATTCGAAACACCGATTGACTGTAGCGCGAATATTCATGAGTTCGAAATATACTTTTATTCAAATGTATGCTATTGTGAATAACTCTAGTTCGAATGTTCGTGAGTTCGAAATACATTAGAGCGAAAGTGTGCTATTGCGACAAACTCCAGTTCGAATATTTATCATACCGAAGTATGTTTTTTCGAAAGTAAGCTATTGTGAATAAGAGCGCGACCTATCTTAAAAAGATAGAAAGAAGCGACTGCTGAAAACAAATACACCTGGTGTTGCAAGCGTCCATAAGCTACAGTAACCTCTTACCATCAGGCGGGCTGTGTTTGTATGCTACCTAAGTAGTATAAAAAAATTGGGCGAAAACTAGTGTTCAATTGTTCACATTAAACAAAATAAACAACTTAAGTAAAATATCACATAGTTTAAACTTTAAATTGTTGCGGTAGAACACGTGGCCACCCAATGATAGCTCAAGATAAGCTAGGACTCATTTAAACTTAACAATGTGCTAAACTTAGCAAAGTAGTTGAGATTGTTTGCAAGATACCAGTTGAATTAATTTCGAGATAAGTTAGGACATTAAAGTGGTTTTGGCCCCAAATTATTGTTGTGTTATTTGGCATACTACTCAGTTTAATTTTATAGCGCTGGTGACTTATTTACAGCATCAAAGCCACATACATAAATCTGAATAGATAATGCAAACCCCTCCATGCGTATCAAAACCAAGTGTGTCACTTTTTTATACCTACCATGATGTCACAATAAAAACCTTTAAGTTGCTGGCTGGCATTGGAGCTATAACGTGAAAATGAAGCGATCTTATTTGTCAGCTAAACACATCTCTTGCTACATGCCTGGTGGACATGCAGTATTATGCGAGTTCTCTGTTCGCGCGATAAAGTTTTAAGAAAAGAGCATTGCTCTCCCTTTTCGCAAAGATAGATAAAGATAGAAATTTATTGCGTCGTTAATATATTTGCGTCGTCTAGATCCAACACTGTAGCAAATTCTCCATATGTCACAGACGGATGGACGGACACCAGAGTGATCTTATAAGGGTTCCGTTTTTTACTTTTAAGTTTCGAAGCCCCAACAACTTTTACTGCAACCACACACTATATCAAAACTAATTAAAAAACCTGCCAAGACAACCCAAAATTCCATCCAAGATTCTGCAAACATTAATTAATATTCGACTAAAGCACATACTATTACGATCATACAAGACGGTTAAATTGGCTGACTCGGCCCAAGAGTACCCTGCCGCGGGCCACCCGCCATGAAACTTGGTTCATATTTAATTTAGCAGCGTTATACTTGAGAGAACTGATTATTGTAACTTGGGAATAAGGTTACAGTACATTTAAGGCCCTTGAATGTACACATACAGTTTGTAATTCAAGCTAAGTTAAAATATGAAAGAAAAGAAAAAGAAAGAAAGAAACATTTATTGGACACAACAAAATAGCACAATACACAACAATACAATACATTTATAATACAATGATGCACACATTATATATAAAAAAAAAAACAATACAGTAAAATTTTGCGACATTGTCATCATGTACTATGATGGGTCCAAAAGGCCCCAGCTCTTTTATTTTATTAAAAATATAATATGCCCCAGCAATATAATATTTTAATAAAAATAAAACCTCCTCCAAAATGAACATGTACTGATAATAATGATGTAAGTAGATGCTCTAATGTGAATGTAATTGATACTGCTTTGAATATGACGAAAATCCGCTTAGACATATATGTATAGGTATATTTCGATATATGTGGCTTGGCCGTTTCGCTACTACAAGAACAATTTAGAATTACAGAAAAGTAATTCACAGTGAATAAATTGTTCACCTAACGCCCATGTGTGGTAACGAAACGGCCAGCCACATATTTTGACTAAGGTGTAGAGTTTGTGAAGTTAGGGCTTTTAGAGTTAGGGCGGCACCAATAACATTTTAAAATAGGTAGGTCCAACTTCGACAAAGAGGTCAATCGAAGAATCCAACTCGGCTGGGCAGCGTTCGGGAAGCTACGGCATATCTTCACGTCCAAAATACCTCAGAGTCTGAAGACAAAGGTCTTCAATCAGTGCGTGTTACCAGTGATGACATACGGGACAGAGACGTGGTCTTTCACTGCTGGCCGCATAAATAAGCTCAGAGTCACTCAGCGAGCTATGGAACGAGCTATGCTCGGAATTTCTCTACGTGACAGGGTCCGAAATGAGGACATTCGTAGGAGAACAAAAACGACGGACATAGCTCGTAGAGTTAGTAAGCTGAAGTGGCAATGGGCAGGCCACATCGCTCGAAGAGCCGATAACCGATGGGGAAGGAAGGTTCTCGAGTGGCGACCACGTACTGGAAAGCGCCGAGCGGGACGACCTCCCACCAGGTGGACCGACGACCTGGTCAGAGTCGCTGGGCACCGCTGGATGCAAGCGGCCCAAAACCGTTCGAAGTGGAAGTCAATGGGGGAGGCCTATGTTCAGCAGTGGACATCCATAGGCTGATATGATGATGATGAATAACATTTTACACGAAAATGTTATTGGTGGGATTTCATTTCTTTTTGTAAATTGCTAATGTTTATTTTTATTATTAACCGACTTCAAAAGGAAGGAGGTTATCAATTAGAATGTTTATATGTTTTTTTATGTATGTTCGGGCATAACTCCGTCATATATAGACGGATTTTCAAAGAAAAAATTTTGTTCGAAATGGATTTATTCCGAAATGGTTCCATATAGATCTGATGATGAGTTTCGGAGACAGCAAATCAAGCGAAAAGAGCGAAATATTTTCTACGGAACACGTCATGTGATTTCGCTCACTTCAAAACAGTGTCAGATAAGAGTTACTTCTTACTTTTTAGTGTACTTTGAAGGCGGTTTATTTTTTTGTTAAAAAGTTTTTTTTTTTGTTTGATAGTTCCATGTTTTATAATAGAAGATATATAATATAACTAGCTGCCCGGCGTGACTTTGTTCGCGTGGTGCTATCCTACCCTGTGGTGATACACCACCCTGTGGTTATACCCCACCCTATCCTAGCCTACCATACCCTACCCTACCCTACCCTGCCCTACCCTACCTTACCCTACCCTACCTTACCCTACCCTACCCTACCCTACCTATTTCTAGTATAAATGTTGAAAGAAAATTCAAAAGTACTAATTCGATTTAAAACTGTAACTAAATAAAAGCTAAAATCATTAAGAGTCGTACAAAGAAAACAAATTGATTCGAAAACAACAGACTGTAGCTCTTCAATTAAGATCTACTATTAAATATTCAATGTCACAAAGATGGATGGGCCTAAAATCTCGACAAAGGGCCGACTGGCTTATTATATTCTGTAAACCGCCACACTAATTGATATGACACTAGTCCGCTACGCCTAAAACATACCTAGTGATTACTTGCACAGTGTAGTAATATTTACTTGCTCAGCGGTTTAGTCGTTACTGACCGACAAACTTAGTGATGGGATGATACAGTATTATTATTATCAAATGAATTGTATAATTATAATAATACTTTGTGTTATTTAAAATATTATGTTAGTATTACTAGATATGGCCATGAATAATGGTGTATCTAGTAATACAAACATTAATGGTCACTTAAATAACGTCACCTTATCATCACTTGTCATTGTTAAGAGGAAAGGGTGGCTGCAAGAAATTTGAAAAATAGGTTTTTAATATATCTATTGCTGTCGCGCTGTGCCCGAGCTATCCCGGCCGAGGGCGATAGAGACAACTACAGCTTGGACCGATTATACCTATTTAAATTAGACGAAACTGGATCTACCTAAAAAAAATGTTTAAGAATCATAATAATAAGAGCTATCTCTGTCGGCTTTCCTTTTTTTTATATTCGTCATATTTTAGAAGGCTCCTAATTCTTATAATAATTAATAATGTATGGGGAAAAACACAACCGAGGGACATTCAATGTTACCTACAGATTGCATGGTAAAATAATCATTGCTCTAGTGTCATTATTCAGAGAGGAAACTGAGGATTACTTTTGTATGAAACAAACGCCACCAGCATTTCCTCTTAAACAATGTGACAGGTGACCACTTAATCAGTATATTAGTTAAATAAATTTAATGTTAAGGGGGTTAATGTTTGAACAATTAAGCATGCATTAATTAACCCAACCGAAGAGAAGCAGGAGTTTAGTTAGATTTAAAAAATACTTTTAGCAAAAATTAAGAGTTATATCGTGATTTGTTCATTGATTCTATGAAAATAAATATTGCAGAACGACTATAATAATAATACAGTCAATCGCATCCCTATACGAAACACCTGCCAAAATCAATATGCCCCGCCTATACGGTACAAATGCATCATAACAAACTACATATCGGTATAATCGTATAACAAACTATACTTGCTTTACAATAGATGCCATTTCTCATTTACGTTTTGATTCATCGGGGAGGGGTAGCGTCGGTAACGCGTGAGCAAGCGTCCGTAAGGTTACGGTAAGGTGAGCCACATGCTTGTTCGCAACAGAAAGGAAGAATTCGCTGCGAATCTCTCGCGCGGAGTCTCAGTTTAAGTTGTATTTGGAACCGGTGTAGAGTCATTTTGTTAAGGGCAACTTCAACGCAAGCATAGCCTAAAAGCTTGTACTTTCATCCAACGTAATATTTAACTGCGAAAAAAGAGAGACAGCATCAGAGCCGTCGGCTATCAGTCGGTTAATTCCGCTGATCACTCGCGGCCGCTTCGCCGATTCATGATTTCGCATAATCAATCATTCCAGGAGTATGTTCTTGTGAAAAAATCTTGAAGAAGAAAAAGTTTGTTATTTTGAATCTCCATTACATTTGCAATGCCGGATTTTTACAATTTTACAACTTTTTACAATTTATAGGTACATTAGATATAGCCAAAGTTCAGGTAAAATTTAGGCAAAAACGCTGCTTTTCGGAGGCTTTTATTGAATTTGTTTAAAAAAAAAATTATTGCCTATACAGGTGTTTATTTTTTTCTAGCCAGTGTGGGCAACTTCGGAACTACAGGTCTTAGATAAAAACGCTGAAAGGAACCCCGAGCTGAATTTTGAAGAAAATAAAAATGCCATTTGCCAATGCAAATTTGTAAGAAGGGCATACATTAAGATTTAAGTCCATTTTAATTTGAATACCTAAGTGTTATTCAAATTTTAATTTATAATTTAGTATCATAATGTCTTTTGAAGCGAGTCCTAGACTAAACTAGGTCATCTCGTCTCGCAAGATGCTATCATCTTTAATCATGTAAAGAATATATACTGTGTATGAAGAAGGTAGATAATGGAATGATAAAGGAAAATAATTGACTTCAGAAATGAATTATACGTAATTTATCACACCACCAGTCACGGGGTCGAATAATTTATTATCCCACAGTAGTGGGGCACGAGATTATCAATATAGTACGTACCTTCATTTTTAATAGAAAAAGTCTAGCTGGTACAATTAAAAGCATGAAAATATGAACTCTAATTCACCGGAATAAAGCTCACCCAGCTAAGACACGTGCTGTGCGTACTCGTAGGGGAGAGTGGGAAAATATCGCACGAAGTAAACGATAACTAATTTTTTTGATAAAAAAAAGTGCAAGTCTTAGTCTAACTCGCTCACGGAGTGTTCCGACCATCCTTGGACGCATCGAAGAAAAATCCCTTTAGAGTAGTAATTGAACTTATGATATAACACGACACTGACAGAATAATTCCTAATTACATGGTAACAATAGGTATAGTATAGTATGAGGCACGAGTGGTGAGTACAGATAGGCAGTAGTGGGGGCAAGCTCGCGCATGTACACTTTTGGCCAAATCACAGTAGCCAAATGGCACGCAAGAATCCAATAGACGACGAGCACTGATCGATGAACCAATCGTGTGCAGCTCGGCGCTCCCCCCTTCTTCATTCCGCCAAACAGACCGAAAAATTAACTACTGCGCAGGTGTCAATCTGTGCTCACGACTCGTGCCCCTTACTATACCTTGTTTGTATTATTGACAATTTATTTGATTGACATTTTATGATGGTCGCGTAATAATTATTTTGTAATTAGTTTGTTGTTGTGTTGATAAGTTAAATTAAATACGACAATATACTAGCGAAATATTTTAGCGACGATTGTAGGTTGATATATGAATTGAACAAGTCGTGAAAAAATGGTATAAAATTGGTAACAATCACGTTGGTACAGTAGTACCCAATTGATAAGGCGCGTCGTGAATCTTCGTTCGCACAGAAAAGACAGTATGGCCCCGAAGATTAACGAAAGAATCTTTAAAACTTACAATCAACCTTAGATCACTACCATAAGGTTCATAATACACTGCAGCTGTTAGTTCCGTCTCACTCGCAAGTCACGGTGCGCGAACATGGCGACGGCTGCCGACCAATAGTATTTCCCGCGCTTTGTATGTATCTTCTGCACAGGTACATCGTTAAGCCATATCGTTCGGTAAACAATCGTTTCTGGTACGTATATTTTTATTATTTTTATTATAGCGGCAATAGAAATACATATTCTGTGAAAATTTCAACTGTCTACCTATAACGGTTCATGAGATACAGTCCGCTGACAGACAGACGGACGGATGGACGGACAGCGGAGTCTTATGAATAGGCAGCCTTTGGGTACGGGACCCTAAAAAAGTTGGATAGTACATTTATTTATACTAATACATAGTATAAATGAAAGTAAATCCTCCGTGATCAGATTTTGATGATAGAGGAGAAAAAAGCCAGTTCCCTCATTTGTATGCTTATCATTATCGGCTATAATACCGGGTCAGTTTGTGGTCAAACACAGGCCGCATCATAAACCTATTAATAAAACCGTTCCAAGAAACTTAAGTTTGTATAAGTTCACGAGCTCACACTCTTAATTATCTTAGACTACTTTGTCTTAAACTTTTCCTATATAATTGTTTTAAGAACAGACTTCCCGTAGCGCAAGCAACTTGTGATTATAATACAAAACAGATTTCGTTACTAAGTTGTTCAACGTGTTTTACGGGAAGAATTGAGAGATGTTTAGTTTCATTATTTACTAGCTGTCCCCCTGGAATAAAAAGTAGCCTATGTCCTTCTCCATACCATAGGCTATCTGCATGCCAAACATGATGATCCGTTGAGTAGTTGAGGCGTGAAGGCGTAACAAGCAAACAAACAAACTCACTTTCGCATTTATAAATTAGTCAGGATTTTTCCTAAACATCTTTCTTTTTTTATTTAAAAACAAAAAAATATATTAACTATGCATTATTTTATAACATAAAAAAACTGAATGAATAAAAACAGGTTTTGCTTAAAAGTAATAAAATAATAATGAGTTTATTCCAAAAGATCAAATAATTTTGTTAAATTAGCTTACAAAACTAGTAACCAAAGTGAATGAATACATTCTATCTCTCTAACAAGAACAAAACGAATCAGAGTCCCTCGTGCAAAACTATTCACTACCTTTATTGTGAGCCATTTGTGAGCACACGTAAACCAATGTATTATTCCTATTTATTGTTCGGAGGTCGGCGTGTTATGACAACTGCTCGGCTTCGTCGGAATTTCTAAGGCTTTTGTTTTAATAGAATTGAGGTAGCGATTGGCTATTTAAAAACATGCATTGCAGACTTGATTAGATATACACAAATCAATTAATACTATTGTTATTAATTACGAGAAGGAGATACCAAAAAAGAGATGGGTGGATTGTGAGAAAGATGATATGAGTAAGAAAGGAATGTTAGAATGACGGATAGAGAGGCCGATTGGAAGAAGCGGACATTCTATTAGTTATTGCACTGAACCAAATTTTATAAAAATATTCATACCGAACAATTTTCAATCAAGCGTTACTTTATTATTAACGAATAAGTTTTTGTTAAAAATATATTTCTTTAAACAAGCTTTTTGGCGACTGTACTTTTTGTTGAGTGTACTTGCATTGTCATCTAATATACTAATGTATACCAAATAACAAGTCAATCCGACCACTGAAAGTGGGTGAAATTCGACTTGCAAGACTCCACCCGAACATAGTTACATACATTGCAAGTAAAATAAAAGCTTGTAAAAATCGCTTCTTGCCGTGAAAAGGAAAGGGCAAACATTCGTAGATAAACTGTTCAGTGACTATCTGATATTAAAATTAATGTAGAAGGTACCTTACATACATACATTATATCCGAGGTGAAAATTTCGGTGGTAAGAGTACGTGTGTGTCATTTTCCGGTAATTGAGGGTCAGTTGCTGAGTCAGCGTCCTGACATAAGACAATATCTATTTGAAAATGGAACCAGCAAACATATTTTCACCCTCCATACTACTCTTTAACAGTCAAACAGATGCCTTATACGGACAATTGTAATCCAAGGTAAAAGCTTCATCAACTCCCCAGTTTCCACTTCTTGTTTACCAAACTTATTTCCAATGCCTTGCTGTATGATTTCCTACAAAATATTGCTATTGCTTTGTTGTCTTGATGTAATTAAACTGCTGCCTTTGTTGTCTTAACTTTTTTTTTAGCAAAGAGCTTGTATTTTTGTTTGTGTCCTTTTTAGCTATAACTTGTTTTTTTTTAGCTTTGTAGCCATTGAATTATTACGTATTGTATAATAATTCAATGTTTGTAGCGTTCTTTGTTCTTCAATAGTCTTGTCTTTTCTAAAATTACTGAGAATATATTTTGTAGATATATTATTTATTTTAAATTCAGATAAGGAACATTGGTATAAAATGAAGATTCAAATGTGGCAAAATTAGCACCCTGTTTATTCTATGATCTATAAAATTAAAATGCTTTGTCCTGAATGACTGACTGATGGATCAACGCACAGCCTAAACCGCTGATCGTAGAGACCTGAAACTTGGAGGGTGTGTTCTTTGTATGACGTAGGCATCCGATAAGAAAGAATATTCCGAAATTCTACCCCTAAGGGGATGAAAAACGGGGCAATTTTGCATAAACATTCTTTAACAGAATTGGTGGAAGACGTGTTTGAAACTCATCGCCTGACGGGGTTAAAAAGAGGGAGAACGTTATTTTAGGGGTGATTTGCATCGAAGTTGATATCAATACTCCTTAGTGCTTTTGATTTAAATTACATTGTTGACACATGTTTGAAAACTCAATCCGATTTTATTCAAAAAAAGTTGAACTCACATAAAAGCTTGGTGCAATGTGCAATGCAATACTCTTTAAAATTGGAATGTCAAATATAAAAGAAAAGTATAAACAATAGATGTGAAGGTGAACTCTACATCGTCGGCGTGGAGTGCGATGGTAGAAAGGTGATGATGGAATTGGGTCAAAAAGTAACATTCTATCCCCGGAACAATGAAACTGCGGGGAATAGGTAGTTATTACATATAACTATGATCATTTATCGCATTAAGTCTTAGGAAATATTAATAAAAATTGCACACAATAGCAAACTACATATTTCACGAATGACATAAAAGCAGTAACATTTGGTTTCCACTGTTCGATTCCTATATGTTCAAAGTTATGTCATCTAAGTTAAGAGATAAAGCGTTAAAAATAATATGAAATTATTGTCTTCTAGTATTTGTGAAGAGTCGCCAATATAATATTGATTCCCTGGTAGGTAGTCTATCTATAGGCAACAGTGGATACTTGCTATTAGGTGGCCTGGCTGTCTAATCATGAAATAAAACTCAGAACGAACTTATCCTGATCTACATTCGCAAGTTTTAAAATAAATTCCCCCAATTTGTCTGACTGAACATGATGAACTCTAAAACTTCTGAACGGATTTTCATGGACGGAGCGATTCATTAGGAAAGTTTAGGTGGTCGTTAGATGTTAATGAAAACATTTTTATTGTATTGATTATCTTCTAAGTTCCAGTACCCAAAATTTTGTGGATCAAAAATGCTAATCATCGTGTTGTGTCCAAACTGACCCCTAATATTAACCCTAAATTCGTTTTTATTGATTTTGAATGATATATGTGCGCGTTAGCAAGAATTATCCAGTAAAACCTCTGTGACAGACGGATGAACACCAGTCACCACGGAGTGATCTTATATGGGTTCCGTTTGTTTCTTTTAATGGCCTGGAAGCTTAAAAATGGCAACAAAATAAATCAAATTCAAAATCATTTATTCAAATAGACCGTCCCATGCACTTATCAAAAGTCTGACTCTAATACCGGTTCGAAAGGTTGCATTTGCTGGGAAGAGCCGGCAATAATCTTAGCAATTACACTTTTCAAAATATGCTTAGATTAATTATATGATATTTATATTATAATCGCACTGAAAACAAATGCGTGCCCCGGCGCGGTGGTAAAAACTAAAAAGTAGACTGAATCGATATTTAATAAGTAAATGCCAAACTTAAGCAGACCAGCCCCCACAAGCAGCACCTGTTAATTGTGAAAGCATTATGTAAGTAAAGGTCATTTGTAGGAATTTGATTTTGAAACATGATTTCAGACTATAGGGTATATCGAATTTACTCAGTATTCATTCTGCAAAATACAGCTTTATCTTTGTTTCTTTTCATTATTTGCTGTATATAATGAATTGCTATGTTCTTATAGCTTGGATCTAACTAAGCTCTCACATATCTCGACACCGTCCAAGCAGACGAATGAACGTTTACAAATTGCTTCGTTTATCACGAATCCACTGGCTCCTGACCGTTTCTTACTCTTTGACGTGATCCCCATCGTCTAGACTGTAAATTGGCTTTTAGTTCCCTTTGCGTTATCTATTTTTTTATTAAAAAATATCACTTTAGAGTTTTGTTAAACATGTGGGACAGTTTAAAACATTATTGCCCAGGGGAAAATTATAATTACTTACTTTAGCGTATTTAATATTATAACTTTTAATGGCCGGGCAGCAAAATTTTCTCATTCAACAATTATTTATTGAAATTATTCTTCAACGACTACAAAATTACTAATGTTTATTCAGTCTTATTTTAGCGCATTTAATATTATAACTTTTAATGGCCGGGCAGCAAAATTTTCTTATTCAACAATTTTTTATTGAAATTATTCTTCAACGACTACAAAATTACTAATGTTTATTCAGTAGCACAATTCATTTTATATAGTTTTTATTCGAAATTCCGTCCCAGCCTTTCACTCGAAATCTTTTACGATTAAGTTTCGCCATATTATGCCATTGCTGTGACATTTCATATTTTCCACTAATTATAAATACATAGGTAGGTATTTATATAAATGACATGCAATGAATATTGCCACAGGTTTATTCTTACTAATATTATTAATGCAAAAGTGAGGTTTTTAATAGACGTATGGTTGGTTAGGTTGATAATGTAAAAGCGTATCGTAAAGAGTCACTTAAAACTATACTTAACTAAATCTGCATAGAACCAACCGATTTAATATGAAAATATTTTCCAGTAAGGTTAAAGTCACCGTCTGCATGTTTTTATTATACGAGTGGAATTTCTGAACGTATTACAGACCGTATCGTATATCAAGCCACCTTAATGCAACTTGCTTTTAACCCACATCGGATGAAAGCGGCGCATACTATGCAGTGTTTAAAGTGTAAACTTGGATGGCTGTCACACCGTTCGTTGTGAACGTTGCAGAATTTTGCTTCAGGATTTTAAATTTCATTTTAGTGTATTATAATCCTCCGTTTTTACATGAGAT
The DNA here is from genome assembly GCA_947623365.1 of Achlya flavicornis. Taxonomy (NCBI): domain Eukaryota; kingdom Metazoa; phylum Arthropoda; class Insecta; order Lepidoptera; family Drepanidae; genus Achlya; species Achlya flavicornis. The sequence goes on along the minus strand of OX392491.1, from coordinate 4,119,779 downwards.
GGTTGAGACCAATAGTATTTCTTTATTTATTTTATTTTTAGTCATTAAAACAGCCGGGGTTCTTTAAAATCTGACTAGACTTGGCTTAAACTATCTCCTGATTGGTTAGTTAATGCGATGACAAGCGTAAGTTGATCTTCTCAGAGCGTGACAATTGATGATTTGACTGATGGTGCTAAATACTGGTAAGCAGTTACCGTAGCCTATGGACGCTTACAACACCAGGGGTATCACTCGCGCATTGCCAATCCTGCAGAAATCTCTTCACACCCTTTTTGAAGAACCCCATGTTGTACTCCATTGGGAAAACCACGGTGTGGAGCTCATTCCACAGTCTGAGAGTCCGCGGAAGGAACCTCCTTTGAGACTATAATATTACACGTCGATGTGATTGAAACCTCGTTTTGTGTAATGCGGTTTGTGGGTACAGCATGTCATACGTTGGCAGATGGTTATTTTGCATATTCATTAAACAGTTCGTTTGAGCACGCCCTTATTCACTCTTGTGCCACTGCACTCTTCAATTCAACCTTACCACAACAATGGTTATATCTTCTATACCTATAAAATTTTACCGTGACTGACAGAACGCATAGACTTGAAATTTAGAGAATACACATATAATCCTGCAATACTCTCGGAGTACGCATAAGACAAGTTTTTCAAAACGCAACCCTAAAGGGGTGAAATAAGGATGAAATAATGAAGCGAAAAGCTATGCTATGTACGTTGTTTACCAGTTTCAAAACAAACATAGTTTTAAAATATCGAAATAGTGATTTTAGAAGCTCTAAACAATAGTTAAAATTTAAAATTTGACCATTTAGGGGCCTGAAACTTAATATTCAGGAGTGTACAGTATTACCCAACTGATAAGGCGCGTCGTGAATCTTCGTTCGAACAGAAAATAAAGTATGGCCCCGAAGATTAACGAAAGAATAGTTAAACTTACAATCAACCTTCGATCACTACTATAAGGTTCATAATACACTGCAACAGTTAGTTCCGTCTCACTCGCAAGTCACGCCCCTCCGCACACATGATCGACCAATAGTATTGCCCGCAGTTTGAAAATCTATCTTCTGCATAGATCAATTGGGTACTACTGTACAGTTATGTACAGTTTTGGGTTGGTTTTAATAATGTTTTTTTTTTTTCATCATTATGATCATCAGCATGTATCTGCTAATGATTGGGTATAAGCTTCATCTGCCTCCTGCAAAACTCTCGATATCATAAACCCACTTGATTGATGTATACTGTTGGACTTTACTTCACCTTATGTTACATATTCGGTTTTTGAATAATGTCTCTTAAAATAATATGAAGCGTCCATAATTAAAGAATTTCCCTAAGTATATGTTAGAAAAACAAGGTTATTAAAATGTATTGCCTATAAAATTAGTTCTTTGCATAGAAACTAGTCCAATAACAATATTAATCAACCCATATTATCTAAGACTTCCCAACGACTCGCAACAGAACTAATTCTATTTTATAAGAAACCACATATACTCCAATATACACCTCCAGTCCGACTCTCAACGTATCCACGTTTAAGTCCTTGTATTTACCCGGATTTATTGCTTCCCCGATATTTCGGCAAGTCTAGCAAGTTACTCGTTTGTTTGGTTAACTCACTTGCTTTTAAATGATCTTATTTTCTATTGGAAGTGGTATTAAGTGCTTTTGGGTCTTGCGGATTTTTCTTTAATGATTTTCTTGGACTACTTGGGTTGAAAGAGTTGCAAATAGTATTTTGAAAGTGGATATACAGAAAAACTATTGAAAAGTGAAATGTATTTTGTTATTTGCGATACCTACTCTCTAGTATTCCAATCTACTAGATAGTAAGTAGTTATGGTTATTGTTAATTTTACCATCAGTAGCTCATAATTTAAGTATGCAAATATTCACCACTCGGGTTTATACTTATTTTTTAGTACGTCTGTAGCGACATCTATCAACCATCTATCAGTTACACTAAGATAGTTCACACGCAGAACGATAGATGGCGCCACAATATCCTGCATCGCGCTTACTAAGTTTATTCGGTGATCAGCGTATAATATACAATTGTCCAACATGTGCAGTTGGACCGCGGAACCCAGGCACAATGACCCAGCCTGGCGGAAGATCTTCCCTTTGAAATGGAGGTGTCATCTACCTTGTACCTCCTCCTTCTATTTAAGCAAACAAACATGGCCCTGATGCTAAGTGGTTACCGTAGTTATGGACGTTTGAAACATTATGGGAATATGCCCGCGCGCTGCAGACTCCGCAAGAATCTCGAAAGGGTTTAAAGATAGGTGTATAGATAGGAGTTGTGAGGACTCACTATGCCGGTAACAGAAGGGAAATGGTACTAAATCGCAGGAAAACACCAGAAATTAGCGTGTATTTTAAATTGATATGATAAACAAATATAATTCTGCAGATTTGAAAACTGCAGTAACTTATTCGTATCATACATACTAAATTCTGTAAATCACTAACTAGACTATACAAACTTTTTTGAATAAAACTGGACTGTGAATATTATTATGTCTTACCGCACCCCACGGCGAGGCAGCTCAATTTGGTGTCCTATGTTAGTACAAGGTTAGGGACGAGAAATCTTTTATCTATAGTTTTATCTCTATTAACTAAATTGCCAAATGTGATCCAGTACAAGAATTCACATTCGGCAATTGAGTTATAGATAGCCAGTTGCCAAATAATTATTTAGATAATAATAATAATTTATTAAGATACGAGCGGGTTAATGTGAAAAAATATGAAAAAGAGAGTGTAAAAGCCGAGATGGAATATTATTAATAATGAAAACGTTAAGTAAATTATGAGAAATCCTTTTTTTGAAATAATTTTAGTCAATATTTTTATGTAAAATCGTGAATGCCAGTTTAGCACAAATTACAGAAAAATAAAATGATAAATGTCCATTTCACTAAACTGAATTTATTTATTATTTTTCATGATTAACTAAAATAATTTGTCTATGATATTTCTATTAAATAACGATAAAATTTCGTTACCGCACAATCGATAAAACATGCTACATCTCTATTCACACTGAGGTCCGATAATTGCCAGCATATTCCCGGCAAGCTGACCACTATATAGAGACGTGCCGTCAGCAATTCTCAGCTTATTTCAACCTTTTTTTATCTCCTTTTTTAAACTCCGAAAGAATGAAGAAACTCCCAACTTGCGGACCAGACGGTTTCGTATTAACATTTTGCCTACTGCTACTATGTAAATTGAGATTTTTTTACATTTACTACTCTCACGTATATTTTAGTTGTTTTTCATTTTCTGTTTTTTGGATAGATATATTGATATAGATATATATATTTTTGCTTATTTTTTTAAGAAGGATTTTATAAAATAAATGTATATGTAAATTAGTCTGCTTTATTATAGCTCTAGGTTTGAGATGCAATAACACGGTATCATACGGCAATAAAACTTCGATAGAAAATTTATTGCTAATAAATAATAGTATCCAAGGATAGTTTTCATATAATGCCACGTGATCTACATTAAACATAATCTTGTATTATGAATAGATACATTACAGATATATTTATACATACAAATATTTGCCCAAGGTGGGAATTGATGACCCACGAACCATGACTTGGTAGTTTGAGTATCTCCTAAAATCATCTGATAAATATACAATTTTAGTTTTCGCTATTCCCTATACTCTAGGATCTGTCCATCCAAGCCCATCTTGAAAGAATTATCCTATATACATGTCATGCTGTTGATCACCACTACTACCACATTATTTTCAATTACTATTAACCATAGTATTTACTTAATAAGTCGATATAATCCCCATGGTTAGACACATAACTATCAAATTATAACTTTCCATGCCAACACATCTATACATCATTAAATTTCGAACTACGAAGTCAATCTCAAAGTAATCAAGATAACATAAGCGGTAATTTGAAATACGAGAAACTCCAATTAAAATTAAATTAGTTATCTATTTAGTTCAAATTTTAATTAATACCATTTAATTAAAATTTTCACCTTGTGAAACATAAGTGCCGATTCTATTGTAAATCGCACTAAACTAATTTTAATCACATTGTATCTCTTTCTTATAAACATTAAGAAAAAGGATAGACAATATTGAATGCTGTACAATTAGTCTTTGCCGTTATCATTTGCGGGTAAATAGTCGTAACCAATTTAGACGGCGACACAATATATGTTGGAAACAAGCAAAAACTGTTCAGCAATTCATAACAGAAAATAATGTAATATGGGCTAATCTTATGAACTTATTTCTGCTTATTTCCCTAACAAAACTCATGAAAATAAATGAATAGCAGCAAAATGGAGACACAAATAAAATACACAAACCAGCTTTAAAATGACGACGGCAAAATTTTACAATTTGCTATTTGCAATCGTTGCATTTTCACTAAGATGTTATGAAACTTCTTTTAGAGCTTTCATTATTCATGAAAGACCGTGACGTTGTGATTAATGCTTCAAATTATATTTTCTTTTCAGCTACAGGAAATGGGAAGCTTACACCGTACCATTATTCAATTCATAAAAGGAGTTTTTGCTGTTATGTCTTTTAAAAATGTCTTCAGTTTGATAAACCGTTGTTTTAAAAGTAACTGTAAGAACTCCTAATGATTTAATTGTTTCATCTTTATGTGATGCTTTATACTTTAGATCTTTAATTAAGTGTAAGATTATCGTAGGACATAGTTTTGTCACCATACGTTGGATACTCGTTACACTAATGCCAAAATATCAAAACGCTAAAATTATATCACAGTAAAAAAATAAGTGTGGTCTTAAATAAAATATTGGTTAGGTAACAATAAAACAATCCACTTCTTTAACATGGCCAAATTCAGTTAATTAAAAGAATCATTACATCATCAAAATAAACAAAACATTTTCATTCAAAAACAGAAGCTTCAGAGTCTATTCAACGTTAAGACAGCTACAATAAGGTCCTTAACAGTCGTATTAATCACACAAAGGAGGTTCGAACAAAACCTTAATGTTTAGCACTCTGTCTCAGGGAATGTATTTGTTAATTCCAATTGGGAATACCCGGGACGTGATCTTAAGTGCTTGTCCTAAGCCGTCAGATAGAGTTTGCATATGTCATTTATCTCTTTATTGGGGAAGACATATCATAAAGTTGAGTGGTGTTGGAAATAAGGTATGACATAAACTTTTTAATATGTTTCCGCGAAATATTTTCTTGATCTTTAAGAGTTATTTTGTAGGTACATTTTGATAAATGTATAACTAAAAATATACCCTATTGCTTAAAACAAATGTCCTCCACTATTTCAACCGCGTAATCGTCAAGGGAAAATGCATATGCCACTCTTCGGCTTATAAATTATCTTATTGCAAAAAAACACGTCTATTCATTACTCCATTGCTGTAAGAAAGAAGGACAAGGAAACCCACAAACACATTTCCGCATTTATAATATTAGTAGGATATTTTGATGGATTAGAATATTATTCGTATTTTCATCAAAGAAATATTTGTTAATTTTGTCCTCAATATTTGTTTGTCATGTTTTAAATTAATTCTTAATCACAAACAGAATAACTTTTAAATCATTTATAAAACATAAATCTAAATTGAAGTAGCACTCGAAGCGATAAAAGAAAATCTCAAAAGTAAATACAAAATTCATTTGAAAACAGTAAAACTGGCTCTTATAAAATTGACCGTTGCAAAGAAACAAACAAATTACATCACAACATTACACAGTTGAATCGTAAATTTTATAACTTCCATTCGTTTTAGCGAGATATAAAATTTGAACTTCTTTACAACATTCATCAAGCCGTCATGAGCAAAGCTTTTGAATAATAAAAATCTTCGCCCACAGCTACGTTGCGAACTTTCTGTCCCACGACATACTTCCCTGAGGTTTTTTTTATAACTTTGTTATAAGAGATGAGAAATAATTCCTTACATTCATTATTATTGCCAAATCTCGTTTATCATGTCTCGGGGTTGCGATAAATATCAATAATGATGCGTTGGAAGTTGATTGCACATATTTTAGGGGTGCTCTGATTTTTATTTGGCTGTTTGTGAAGGGGTAAGATTATCGTTCGTTAGTCTCGCTAAAACTCGAGAGCAGCTGGACCGATTAGACTAATTTAGGTTTTGAAATATTTGCGGAAGTTCAGGGAAGGTTTAAAAGTAGGGAACGGTAGGGTAGGGCATCACGCGAACGAAGTCTCAGCGGGCAGCTAGTTGCTTAACATATTTCGTGATGAGAGATGATGAGATGTATTTATGTAGTTTAGCTAAACCGTCTGCTTTTAAAGGAAATCCAGTGGAAACAGTTAACTGATAAGCTGTCAATAATCATGAAGATGAGGTCTCAGCATAAGAAGTTACTAGTGCGGCCAGAACTTGGCCAGTGGTAATTATCAAATCAAATAAATCGCGAACCAGACGTGACATTAACACAAAATCGTACGTGACTCACAAAATACTTGAATATTCAGTAAACAATGCTCAACTTTTGACGTATAACGACATTATCGAAAACTTTTGTGATTAACTGTTGTAGAGTCAGCTCAACCCACAGCACAATGGCCTGAAAGTTTTAGAGATCCGCATATTTTAAAGCGCTAATGTAATTTCACACTCTGCTGCATGACTTAACAAAAATTACTTGTATTTTACTTGTACATGAAGGAAATAATCATCAGTTAGTAAGACAATAAAATAACTACAAAGTTTTAAATGCTGCTTTCAATTCAAAATAATCTGATTCTATAACAGCTGGCTCTATTCTGAGCCTTTTGCGGTCGAGATCTTGGGAACATGGGGGTCAGAAGCTCGCCGTTTTGCTCGCACCTTGTCTTCAAAATTGATCGAGACCTCCGGAGACCAGCGGGCGGGGAGCTTTTTCCGCCAACGCGTCAGCTTGGCTATCCAAAGAGGAAACGCTGCCAGCCTTCTGGGAACCTTGCCGTTAATCGGAAGCAGCGGCAGGCTTGAGGAAATTTTCTATATATAGATTATATTTTGTAAATATAGATTGTATTTTGTATCTGATTCTTAAAGAAGGTGGAATGGTATCAATTTCTAGAATTTACTGAATGGAATATTAAACTAAAATTAGACTACTACACCATAACTTCCAATATCCAAAATCTCTTATAAAATACGCCATAGCGTTCAAATGTAAGACAAGAAGTTAATGGGGCGAATCATTTCACTACGTTTAAGTAATCGGAGTGGAAGACAGATAAATTAGGGTCCCCCCTCGAGGAGGGTTCTTGCGAACAATCTAAGTGTAGCATAGCTTAGTGTAGCTTTAACACTCTGTTTAAATAAGCTTAAGAGTGGAGACAACATACTTTCTTCCATTATGGTGTAGGCTATAAAGCCGTGACAAAGTAACTTATTACATTCTCATTATGTTCCTTATAGTCAGATTGTCCAAAAAAAATTTAAAAAATATAATCTTGCTGAGTTTCTTGACGGTACCTTCAGTAGCTTTCACCTTATTTAGGCCTAAATTGAATAAACGGCTTTGACTTTGTAACTTAAGGCTTAACGTAGCGATTAACTCGACAAATGACAGATAAGATGCTCTTATATCTTAAACTAAGTTTCAGTATTAGACTATAACTGTTAACGGTCATTGAAACATCCAGACCAAACGGTTTACGCTGTATAGATGAATTAGCCAAAAACATCCATAAGACTATTTTGAGAACATGTGATTAAAACCCTGAAACTTATATTTCACAAAGTGTGAAGTATTTTATAATTATAAGTTGAGCTACAAATGTGAGGTTAGCTTCAAAGCAGCATACAAAATCGCTGCAAGAGATCAAGAAGCAAATATCTATGTTAACCATAAAAAAAATTTTTTTTTACCAGATTAGAATGAGAGAGACAATTTAATTCTATGCCAAAGAAGTTAATTGCGTTGTAGGATTTACGAATTTCTGTTAGTGCTGTATAATTTAAGCTGTTCATAGATCAAAGACTTCCCGTATAAAATAAGTGAAGAATTCACAATTTATAAAGTTACCTTGGCTGAAGGTAATTTAAGGGATTGGTTTAATATTTAGAATAATGTAAATTAGGCAGTGATTTTGGGACGGTTAATTGATTTACCGTTAATTAACAATATTGCTTTAGAAAGGGTATTTACAGGTGATTTTCGTAATGTTTTATTTATTATATTAAAAGATAGAAGTGGCACTTACTTTCATCGTTTATATTCTTACTAATTTTCGCCCGTGATTTCACTCGCGCTTCCGAGCTTTCTCATATTTTCCCGAAATAAAAAGTATTCTTTGTTATTCCAGATTACGATCTACTCTTACACGAAATTTCATCACGTTTAGTTGTGCCGTTGTCGCGTCCGGAGATAACAAAGAAACGAATAAAATTTTGCGATTTTGTAATTAGTACGATATCCTAGAGATCTTTAAGTCTAGCGTATTCATTTCTTGTACCTACATTCTCGAATTAACAATCTAATCTTTCTAGCAAAATTCATATCAATTTTATCTATACCTCCTCATTCAATCTCAGAAGCTCTACAAGACATTGTGATTTTGAGGTCAATGCTCTCGTAAAGGACAAGATAGTATCATAACATGATTTATCACAAAATACTTTATTACAGACGGAAAAATAAAATAACTGGCAAACGAGAAAAAGGCAACTGATAACGAATACGTACGGAGCCCGCATTAGGTTCTATCAGAATACAAGGTACAAAGTACCATTGATCTACATATACCAAAACTTTTGTGCTTACAAAAGAGGGAGCGGAAACAGCAGACACAAACATACAAGCAAATAGAGGTGGGAAAAACGTGTCGGAGTTTTGTGCACTCGATTATTGCTATCGAGTCGCTTTTATAGAAGCATTTGTTTGTAACACTTGGTTGCAATTACATTGGCGGGTTAAAATCCAATAAGATCGGAAAGAATGGACAATTTAATTATATTATTTTTATTACTAATTTAACTAAGGTAGGTATATCTTAGTTAAGAATTAGGAATAGAAAATTTCGAACAAAGAATAGTTATAAAGAAGTTTAATTAAGAGATAAAAATGTTGTCGTTATGAATCCGTATAATAGCTATGTATGTGATTAAGGCATAGTTATTAAGGCATATCAGGACGGGTACGACCTTCAGGGGCTCTACAGCGTAACTTTGGTGGTAATCGTAACGAACACCATTAAAGAATTTCATCTAATCAGGGGCCACGTATGTTCAGTTCATCGTCGCGTCATACTGCGTGCGCTTCATTGGATGAAATAATTAATGGGGTTCGTTACGCTTACCAACAAAGTTACGTAATAGCCCGGCAGTGATGAAGAAAACGAAGAAGAAGATGTTATTAAGGATTATCAATAAAAAGAATACGAAAACCACAAAACTGGAGCAGGGTCAAGGACAATATGGAAGGGCGTGAAAAAAGCGTCATGTAAAAATATGGAAAGATACTGAATTGACGGCAAATACATCACAAACAATCGCCCAAAATCATGTTCAGCAAACCTTGAATAAACAAAACACTATCGCACCTCCATACGAAAATATTGTTCGTAAAAATTCTTTCTGTGCTAATCAGTAGCGGAAGTTCCTGGGTGGAGGCAGTTTATCACAACTTCCCAGCGAAATTTCTCTTTTGTGACACGCTCTGTAGGGTTCCCACCCATGTGTTAGTTAATAAGGATGTGCAGGATGATTTGCTGCGAGATGGCAAAATTATTCATACCCATATTTTGTGAGCCGTAAAAGAAATTTCATTGATGCTTCTAAATGGATATATTAGTGAATAAATTCATGTGCATTATCAAATTTTTTTTTTAATTTTGTTACGGTGTTGTTAAATAATTTTGATATTATGTACTTTATTAGTACTAGTTAGGGTTCCGTAGCCAAATGGCAAAAAACGGAACCCTTATAGATTCGTCATGTCTGTCTGTCTGTCTGTCTGTCTGTCTGTCTGTCTGTCTGTCTGTCTGTCCGTGTATGTCACAGCCATTTATTTCCGAAACTATAAGAACTATAATGTTGAAACTTGGTAAGTAGATGTATTCTGTGAACCGCATTAAGATTTTTACACAAAAATAGAAAAAAAACAATAAATTTTGGGGGTTCCCCATACTTAGAACTGAAACTCAAATTTTTTTTTTCATCAAACCCATAAGTGTGGGGTGTCTATGGATAGGTCTTCAAAAATGATATTGAGGTTTCTAATATCATTTTTTTCTAAACTGAATAGTTTGCGCGAGAGACACTTCCAAAGGGGTAAAATGTGTGTCCCCCCCCCTGTAACTTCTAAAATAAGAGAATAATAAATCTATAAAAAATATATGATGTACATTACGGTGCAAACTTCCACTGAAAATTGGTTTGAACGAGATCTAGTAAGTAGTTTTTTTTTAATAGGTCATAAATTGAAATTAATATCAAATACTCAGGTCTATACTACCATTTACTTATATACCTACAGGTTTGTACGGAACCCTCGGTGCGCGAGTCTGACTCGCACTTGGCCGGTTTTTTTTTTTATCAAACACAATGTTTCATTTGCAGGCTGGCCGTTTTTTTAAGACCGTTCTTAGCTTACTATTATAACTATAATCGTAAACAAGATTACTTTTTACAAATTAGTTTATGTACAAATTTACTTGTTAAATTATTTAACCGAATTCTAATAGTATCACTACAGTATTTTATAGTACCTAATAGCTTAGCGCTCCGCTTTGGTAGCTGTGTTCTCGTGAAATATGTTTTATTCTGAAATGTGATTATATCCTGGATAAAACATGTTATGGTTCCTAGAATGATCTGTTATAATACCAACATAAAAATAGCATTATAGCACTAGAATTAAAAGCATACTTTTTTCAAATTGGTCAAGAAAGAGCTATTACACTAATCCCCACATTAAAAAACAAACAACCGTCATAATTTCAGTGCTAACGTTTCTACGTTATCACAGCTGCCTAAGCTAATTGTCGCTATGTCGGGATTATCCCATTTATCCGCTAACATTGCGTCCGTACAATGTAGCATTATGAAGTTATAAATTGTACAAAAAGTCCAGGACTCTTCCTGCGGGCGCCATAATTAACGTGACATAAAAATATTGTTGTGAACTAACCAACGGGGATGTCACGGTGGTCTGAGCAGGGATTACGAGTAGCGTTGGTCTAGGGTTTATCGATATCGAGGTTTTAAACAGAGTTAACAATACAATTTTACATAAGTGGATGAAATCCGTGGGAAGAGTTATGAAATATATAATGCTTGTACGGCAGATAGGTGATGAATGGAATCGAGGTATGATGGGAGGTATGTTGGATTCTTCTAAGACTCCTTTTAAGATGAGTAGGAGTAATAATGACATGTACGTGTTTGATGACTCTTAATAACCTAGTAATTTCAAGGTCAACTTAAGAAGAATTTGGGCAAGCGTGTTTCTCCTTTGGCTATGTCATCGCCCTTTTGTCAGTTTTAAATAAGAATAATCAATATGAATATTATACTGATTTCTATTGGGTGTGGTTTTACTCATTAAAATGCTTGTACAATAGTTAGGGAAAATAAAATTCCATATTGCATACCTTTGATTTATTTTTGTCTAATCTAGTGAAATAAGTATCACTGAATAAGGTAGTAAGGTATGGCACCAATTTCTACACAATTTCATTCCATTGCATTTTCACGATCTATGTCATAATTAGCATCAACTATGACTATCTTATTAGACAAAAGAAACCGATATAATATTTCAAAAAAATGCCCCTCTAAACAAAGTAATACCCGTCCAATATTTTTATAGAACACATTTTATCTTATACCTGCCAGAACTCTAACTTAATAAAAACATCGATACATAATCGAGGCAACACTTAAAAGAACGTTTACTTACCTGGGAGAGTGAAATAACAAACATACATTTACAAAGTTGTTTTTATTTCCTTTTATACGGAAAATGTGTTCATGCTTACGTTTTAGTTTGTTAGTAAAATTATAAGGTTTTTTTACTTGTCGGTCAGTTTTAGGGAAAATAAATGGTGTGTGATATAGGTGGCTTCTACACAATCCTCTGGAAAAGCCTTTCCTTGTGCTTACATACTCGTACCACCATAGATAAGTTATTTTTATTTCCATATTACACAGATGGTTTGGTGGACCTTTATTTCTCTGAATTATCGTTGATGTTTACATAATATCTATATTTTATCCTTATAAATAAAAATACTTAAAAATCTATACTATACGTGTGTATGTCACTGCACTCCTCCTAAACGGCTGTACCGATTTTAATGTTTTTTTTGTATGCATTTGGGTGGCTCCCTCGAGGAGGAGTTCAGTGACATACACACGTACAGTAAAATTTTATATATAAAGAAGATAGTAATAGTATATAGTATAGTAGAGATTTTTAAGTATTTTTATTTATAAGGGTAAACTATAGATATTAGGTTAACATAAAAGATAATTCATTTTTCGGTATCTAGGTTATATTATTGCTATATATATACAGCATCGGAAAGATTATTGGCAAGTTTTAAAATATATAGAAATTGCCACATCTAGTTTGTCAATAAGATCTCTTTTAGTCATGGTGGGTTAACAAAATCTTTAAGGAGCCCCCAAACCATTTCTGATCAAAAGCGTGTTAATAGAGAACGTTTTGAATTATATTTTTACTAACATAAACCGATGTTCAGTAGGTATTATAGCCATTTAAACGAATCACCAGATTCTGTAGAATTGGTATAATAACACTTGCTCAAGAGTAATTTTGGTTATGGTGACTTACGAGTACTATACTTAGGCCAGTCATCATCAGCCTATAACGTCCCACTGCTAAGCACAGGCCTCCTTCTATACAAATGAGGGGAAAAGGAATGGGCAGATACTCCACCACGCGTGCCCACTGCGGATCGCTGACGGTAGGCTAGCGGTCAACCTACTGCTGGTGTTTTCAACCGCCTAGGAGGCCTCTAACTAGCTTAACGTTATCACAATTACGTAATAATTAACGCATACACTTACGTAAGAAGCACGGAAAACGCATGAGTTGAAATACCATTAGGTGGTCACCTTTCCAGGTACCAGCCTAACTGGTAGTAGCTTAACTTTGCCGATCGATTATAAACGGTTAATCATGCTACACCACGAGCGCTTCAATAGGCCAGTATTTGACCACAAACTCACCAGGGTCACCGACGATGTGGCTGAAGGCACACAAGGCTTAGACTGACTCTCAAATTCAGCTTCATAATCAGAATTTCATAAAATCGAAGGATCTCTGAATCGATATTCTGTCAGCCGCTCCACAGCACATCTGACAATCCGCTGACACTCCAGCATCAGTTTTAACGAACGAAACAAAACAATGCAACAGTAAACGTCGGTCCAAAAGTGGAAAACCAATTTCGCATCGCCATACTCGGACGAAAACTCGTTTGTGACACGGGTTTTAAAATAAAAACCAACAGCTTGTTACGTTCAGAAACGTTTTCAATCACGTTTTTGTGTTTATTGTGTGCAGGATACAGAATTCGATATATTTTGTCATTAATCTGGTTTTTAGGTCTGGTGTTTTAGGTTTTATTGGAAGATGATCGTCAGGACCGCATCACCCTTGCTCCTGGAGCCTGCAGTCTTACGCTAAGTTTTAGTCTCCCTTTATCCCCAGAAGTCCTTTCCCGCTCTCTCCTATCTTTTCTCCTTACTGTTTAGAGGAATAATTTAGGTATTTGTTCCGGTCCACCTAGGAAGTGCCAGCCAGCCCTGCCTTACACTTTGGGCACCCGCTTAATACATTTCACTTAACCGCTCTTGCACCACCATAAAGCTGCTCTCTTCTTCTTCATCTAACCACGGTCTCGACCACAAAAGGTATAAATAGATAATTTGGTCCAATACATGCGTACTTTTTAAATTATTTCTTTCTCTGCCGCCTCCTCAACTTTACAAGTTGCCGGTAAGTGAGTTGACAAGTATATAAACACACATTTATGTCATCTCACGGCATCAAGAGTCCATAAATACCATCCGGCCTTTGTATACCGTGTGTAGTGTACCGTGTGTAATGTATCGTGTGTATTTTAGTTATTTACTTGCTGTCCTCTGTGGTTATACCAACATTACCGACCCACTTTCTCGAGATAAAAATTAGCTTAAATTTCCTTAGCAAGCTTGTTAGCCAAGCTATCGACTACCTGCATGCCAAATTTCACCACGATTTGTTGAGCCTTGAGCCTTTAGAATTTATTAGTAAGTACCTAAAGGTGAGAATTGATAAAAAATTACTTGCAAGTAAGTACTATAATAACGATTGCGTCGAACACAAAAGCTGCACATTGTTGGTTTAGTCGAAAAAGCAACCCGCGGGTCATTGTTTAACGATGAGTTACACAATCGCAGATTTCCAGGTCACTGATTGCATGGGTGAACGTTTCCTTCCATTTTATTTGCTCTGTTATTTATTTATTTTCGATATCGGATTGAAAGATTTGGCTTACATTCGAGTGGCACTTTAGAAAATGTTTTGAAAGATAAATAGTTTATTCGAATATTTTCGATGGTTGTGCGGTTTAGTACTTAAAACTGTTAATGTTATTTAAATATATAGCAACTCGATAAATGATAGTCTCGTCATTAGTGTCAGTAGTCAAGGATCAGTCCTTCTTGCTGTTTTCATTAATATTCCCATTTGGGCACCTATGATTTGAGCACATATGCTATTCCCTTTTGACCGACCTATCGACCCATATTTAAGCTTGCTGGTCAAATGGGAACAGTAATTAAATTGGAAATCATTCCCTTTTGAGCACCTACTATTTTGTAGCTTCAAGTATTAAGATGTAATGTCAATAAAAATTTACAGAGTTTTATTTACAGATTGCTATTATTTCATGTGATAAAATATAGATCGGTGCTCAAAAGAGAAGAGTATAAGGTGCTCAAATCATTGGTACTAAAAAAATCGGTGCTCGGATGGGAATACTTCGTTTTCATCATTGCACATAGCAATTGCAAATAGCATACTACATTACATACTAGCAATCTCTTTGTAAAAAAAAATATGCACTATATAAATAGTGCCAGATTATCGGGTTACAACAGGAACAAGTAAGTGTACAACGGGAGTGATCAAATGCGTGCTCGCGCATACAAAATGCCCCATTCTGATCGCATTAAAATAAAAACGGTCCACGAGTACTAGGATTTTACAAATAGTATTCCGTTTGCACAAACAACCATAAATTTGGAGCTTTAAAAAGCTTTTATCCCTTTGTTTGTTCGGTTGTTTGGCGCAATACTGCGATGAATATAAAACTGCGTTTGAAATATCATAGCAAAATATTGATATTTCGTTATTTTTAAAGTGATTGTGATGTGAAAACACATGTTTCAAGATAGTAGAAAATATTCTTTAGATCTTTTTAAATCAACCATTTACATTTAGTAACTAATTGCATTGTCGTTACATTCATTAGTGAGGCCGCCTACATGATTTATTTTGTAAATCAAACAACCAAAATTATTATAATTAAAAATAATGGTCAATAAATTAAAGAACACAATACTTTTATTTATATTTAGTTATTTCTTTTTTATATAAACTTTTTTTCTGTTTTTTTTTTTGTCACGAATAAATTATTTTAATTTCATTTCATTATACTTTTCTCATAAAAAATACACATTATTAATAACGCACCTATCCTTTGTTTAACCTTTGTTCAGTTTGAGCAAAAATTTATGCCGACCAAACAAATATATCTGTAATAGATTGAATAATTCTATAGGATTATACAGTCTCTCTGTTTCTCTGGCTGTCTGTATATTATGTCAGTGTGATTATAACATGAAAACCACTGCACAGATTTTGATGGTTTTTACAGGTAAATAAGGTTATATTTGTGAGAAAGTTTTACGCTATACATCATTGTGCTGTATGTAACTTAAGAGGGCGTATAAAGCCAGAATAATATGGCAATGTCAGATGAAACAAACTTATGTCTAATATTCGCGTGGCATGAGACGGAGATAGCGTGTTTCGCGGAACATAAATGTACTACACGCTTCTGATCTAAATAACTCGTAAAGTATAGAATATTAAAAAAAAAAATGGTATCAGCCCTAGGTCATACGTTAGTGATATTATTTATCGATTTTTGTCTTAATTAGATACACCATGAAAACGAAAATTCATTATTATTAGAGGTAGCTTAGGTAGATTTTTTTCCATCGAGGACTTTTCATTCCATTATGTTTTTGCTCTGACAGAATCCTCGCGTATATAATGAAAATACCCATATAAAAATATTTTTTCATTTAAATATTATTTACTTGGGTAAATTTCAATTCTAAGATATGTTATTTTGCTTTGTACGCACTCTTAACGGAGCTGAGCAGTTACCGTGCTAAAAAGGTCAGAGATAAAAACTAACACGAGGGTATAATGCTATTTGAAAGAACCCACAAACCAATTACTTACATTGACATTAGTAATCTTCCACATCTCCCAAGCAATAATAAGTTAAAAAAAAGTATTAAGTGGCCAGATTTGAGGGGCAAAAAGCCGCGATAACACCGAGGACGTCGTTTAGCGTTATAGCCTAACTTCTAACGAGGTGCCATAAACTGGGTATTTACTCTCCTCACCTCAGTTGAAGGTTTGGAGGTAAAAATATACCTCCTCGTGAGCTATCGTAAAATCTTATGAAGCTCTTTGCGGTATCTAGAGCCCTAGTAAATGATAGCTTATTGAGCGATATAAATGGTTTATTCTTTGAATTTCTTTGCAAATGTTAGTTTTTATGTTTGAGATCTTTTTAGGGTTCCGTAGCCAAATGGCAAAAAACGGAACCCTTATAGATTCGTCATGTCTGTCTGTCTGTCTGTCTGTCCGTATGTCACAGCCATTTATTTCCGAAACTATAAGAACTATAATGTTGAAACTTGGTAAGTAGATGTATTCTGTGAACCGCATTAAGATTTTCACACAAAAATAGAAAAAAAACAATAAATTTTGGGGGTTCCCCATACTTAGAACTGAAACTCAAAATTTTTTTTTTCATCAAACCCATAAGTGTGGGGTGTTTATGGATAGGTCTTCAAAAATGATATTGATGTTTCTAATATCATTTTTTTCTAAACTGAATAGTTTGCGCGAGAGACACTTCCAAAGTGGTAAAATGTGTGTCCCCCCCCCTGTAACTTCTAAAATAAGAGAATGATAAATCTATAAAAAATATTATGATGTACATTACGGTGCAAACTTCCACCGAAAATTGGTTTGAACGAGATCTAGAAAGTAGTTTTTTTTAATACGTCATAAATTGAAATTAATATCAAATACTCAGGTCTATACTATCATTTACTTATATACCTACAGGTTTGTACGGAACCCTCGGTGCGTGAGTCTGACTCGCACTTGGCCGGTTTTTTATCTTTGTAGAATTCGTGTCCACAATCTTCGACATAGCATATCTAATGATCTATCGTCGCCTTCAGTTAACTTGATTTACTTACAAAAAGTTCAGTTTAGATATAGATAGTTTGAAGAAAATTATCTATTACAAATGTAAAGGAGATAAATCTTACTCGATTCTACTCCGAACAAATTACACAATATTTCTTCCTTTTTAATAACCCTTCTTTATGGACATTCACAGCACTTTTGAACGTGGAGTTAAAGGAATGACGATGAAAACAAATTGGTCATAATATCAGGATTCTCCAACTCAAGGTGCTCAACGTTTATAAGTTTTAAACTTCTTACAAAATGTGTTTCACTCTAGTTAGAGCCACTGAGCTCTTATAAGAGTTAAGTTTCTTGAAATTTTCCAAACATTTTAATTTTTCCTTTAAGAATAATAGGAATTATTTTTAATGATTCAAACAGGAGGGTTCTAGGGTCGGCAACGCGCGAGTGATACCCCTGGTGTTGCAAGTGTCGATAGGCTACGGTAACCGCTTACCATCAGGCGGGCCGTATGCTTGTTTGCCACCTTAGTGGTATAAAAAAAGGAGTGTGAAGTACGATGAACAAGGTGTAATTTATAACATAGTAAGATATATTTTATAATAAAGCCGGCAAGTGCAAGTTTAAGTCTGGCTTACACACCGAGGGTTTCCACAACCCTAGGGCGTATTTTTATTGGTTTAGGCCATCACTGTAGTTAAAACCGGGCCGCATAAATTAAGTAGTTTGTTTGTAAAATAATTTATATGATTTTGAAAAAAAAAAACTAATTACAAACATCGTTATATTTTTTCCTGTAATATTTACCAATGTTTATTATTTCTGATTTTTCACATTACGAACATCGGAGACAAGAACTGGGAATGATATTTTTGATTGAAAATGTCTGCAAAATCATGTTACAAACAGAATAAACATAGCCTTTGTTACGTTGTACATACATAGAAACTCTATTCGAGTATATTTTTTTACCGATTGTTCTAATTTGTTCACAGGTACAGTCAACTCCCTGAAATCCCTTCAGATCCACGTCCCGAAGGCTGTCCTTACGGGAAGAGATGCAGAACTGTTGTGCACCTACGAGCTGGAAGGTGCCCAACTGTACTCCATCAGGTGGTACAGGAATATGATAGAATTCTACCGATACGTACCTAAAGAATCACCAGCCACAAAAGTGTTTCCTGTTGCTGAAATTAAAGTGGATGTAAGTATTATCATATGTTACGGGGCAATACTGTATATCTGTACGTATAAAAATAATACCGTGACTGAGTAAACTGGTGGTACTGATAAAATTCTTTAGTCCACACAACGGTTCAGTCGGACGTTCCTACTGAGGACCATTAAGAAGTGCAATGAGCTCCCCATTACGGTTTTCCCTCAGTGCTACGATATGCGACTTTTCAAAAAGGGCGTGAAAAGAGCTCTTCAAAGTCGGCAACACATCGGCAATCCCCTTGGTATTGCAAATGTCCATAGGCGGCGGTGACCACTTACCATCAGGTAAAAAAAAACACCGATCCCACAGCGAGCGATCTAGAGTTCTGCGGCAAACAGCGACCGCGGCGATCAAGGAGTTCATACGTAAACTCTGACCGCATAACTCTAGGCTCGGTATAAATTATTAGTTACCTTGAAATTAATCTAACCTAACCAAATCAGAATTAATTTATTTTGAAACATACTAGTGTTGGCTAAAAACTTTTATTGCTTGTAATAATACAAGTAGGAATGAAATATATTTTACAAAGAAAAATGCGGTTTGCAACCACATAAAGTATTAAAGTTATGCCCAACTAACTAAACAGCAAGTTGGAGTAAACTAAACACAAAGTCAGTTAGTGTAATAAACATCAAACTATTCACAGAACCAACAAATACCATGGTCCAAGTTTTGGACTATAAATATCTGAAGCCCTGTACTGTGTTTCGAGAAAATAATATCGCTTAAGTTAATTCGAAGTTTCGATATTTAAGCAACAAAATGACGAGGAAATTTTACTAAAAATAGACTTAATTTCATTTAAGTTAGAGACTACAATCTATATTGTAATATTATTTACCTTTGTACGTTCAAATACGATTCAATGCATTTTTCACTATCGATCTATTTCTCTGGCCTTACGTTTCGTCTTTCTGAATTTCCTTTATCTTCCCCACTACGATGTTTTATGAGTTCATCGTGTGGTCTATCTAAAACCTATTTTTAATTCTCTATGATTTTAATGTTATTTTATTCCTATTTACACTTTCTCATTTATCATCGTTTCAGCCAGCTGTATTTAGTGACATGCTTCAAAATTCAAAATCATGAATTCAGATAGACCTACGCACTTATGAAAAGTCTGACTCTTATCCTCTATTACCGGTTCGGAAGGTTGCATTTGCTGAGAAGAGCCGGCAATAAACTCGGCGATTATTCTTCCAAACAAGCTTATTAATTACATTATAATCGCACTGAAACCATTTTTTTCTGAGAGAGGTAGAGCGTAGCGTTTATTCGCACAAAGAGCAGCTCGACTGGGAAAGTACCTCCACCTTACAGAACACCGCAGCCAAATAACTTTATGTTGTGTAAAGTTGTGTTCCTGCGCGTGAGTAAGGTCGCCAGAGCTCATAGGGGAGGGGGAAAGGTCGGTAACGCGTGAGCGATGCTTCTTGTATTGCAAGCGTCCATATTGCTACGGTAACCGCTTACCATCAGGTGGGCCGTATGCTTGTTTACCGACTTAGTTGTATAAAAAAAAAAAATGCGTGCCCCGGCGCGGCGGCAATAATTACAAAGTAGACTAATAGCAAACTTAAGCAGACTGCAGCCCCCCACAAGCAGCAAGCTTCGTATAAAAATAATGATATACTTGTAAATTCTTCACACACGGCTAACTCTGATCCCAAACTAAGCAGAGGTTATACTAATATACTACTTTCGTATGACTTTCTTTTTATTCAATAGGTGGCAGCATCAGATCAGAACCGGGTGGTACTAACAGAGGTAGACCGGTCCTTAACGGGAGAGTATCAGTGTGAGGTATCTGCCGACGCTCCTCTTTTCCACACTGACATCAAGGCCGCTGAAATGGTGGTAGTTGGTAAGTAAACATTTTTGTGTTAAAATAAACACACAAAAGAAATAATAAAATTTCTTTTCCGACCACCAACTTACACTTTTCAATATTTTTTCACTTTGTTTTGTCTTTTCTTTATGTTAGAAAACAGTCTGGCAGTTCTACATGATGATAAACAGCTGTCAACATCTATGGACGTTAGGTCTACTCAGGGGATTGGCTATTTGTTGTCCACCTTTAAAACCTAGGAGTTCGGACGTAGAAAAAAATTTAGAGAGGTAGAGCATAGCGTTTAATTGCTCAAAGAGCAGCGAGATTGGGTAAGTACCTTACAGAATACCGCAGCCAAATAACTTTATGTTGTGTTCCTACGAGTGAGTAAGGTTGCCAGATCTAATTGGAGAATGGGGGAAAGGCTACGGTAATCGCTTACCATCAAGCGAGTTGTAAGCTTGTTTACCAACTTCGACGTATAAAAAAAACACCTGTAGGTACTTGGCGACAGATTTGAGGTAAGGTAGGAGAGTATCTCCAAGTATCCTACCATAACGTGTAAAAGTATAGTAAAAAAAATATAGTTCGATTCTTGCACCGAGCTGCTAGAAGGCACTGGCTTTTTAATTTGCTCACAGTGAAAAATGATGGTAAAACACCCGGCCAGGCTTAAATAATTGTTCGTGTTGCCTTGCTGTCCAGGAAATACGGAGTTAATGACCTGTGCAAAGTAAATTTTCAACAATTCTTCACATTTAATTTGTCGCTTGTATAATACTGAGAAATCTTGTGCGGCGGTTTTGATGGAATAAAAAGGCTGGCTTATATATTTTTACTTTTAAAGCCTTCAGGGAATCATGGAGTATTGGACAAATTTATTTTAAGACTTGGAGACTTGGAGACACAACAATGATCATATTTTATTATTTTTTAATAGTTAAAATACTGTAGCTACATTTTCACGAGCATCGAAAAAGTCCTCGATTAAAAAAGTTTAAATAACATACAAACAAAATAATATTTCAGTACACAAATGACAGATATTCATCAGTTCCGTGCGTCGGTCACCATCTGCCCATTTCGCAATATTTCCTCCACTTTCACGGATTCTTTTATTAGGATCGGTGAAATATTGCATATTCACTACGCAGCTGGCATTTTGTCGGCAAAAACAAACCGGCTCCAGTTCAATTTCAATCTACTAGGTACATGGTCCAACGCTGTTTTTATTGCTATTTTTCTAATTTGGAAATTTCAAAATTTTCCCCCATCACGTTGGTTTGCGTTGTGGATCTCGATATTCTGTATTTTTATGTTTTCATGAAATCATTTCACGGGTAGTATTGTATTTTTATGCTAGATTATTTTTGTGCTATATCAAATATTATTTTGCCATGACTTAGGTATATATAAACATTTTAATACTCTTAACTTTATATTCTTCTGATAAAACAACGTTATTTTACTATTTTTACCTTTTTATTATGTTGCAGAGCCCCCACTCATAAGCCCAAACGTGACATCGGATCGGATGACGTACGTTGGAGGTGACCACATCAAAGCGAACTGTTCTTCACCACCGTCTCTCCCAGCTGCCAATATCACGTGGTACGTCAACGAACAGATGGTGAGTGACGTCATTGTGTCGTATTTAGAGATAACTAATGATAATGTCAGCGAGAATAAGCATTAATGTAAATTAAGTATAAATACTGATAAGGTATTTTACAATTTTTATAAAAATATTTTGCCGAATAATAAGTACCTTTTATAAGTCTGCATGAGAGATGAACCGAAAAGCTATTAAAAAGTTAAATTTAATTATGAAGTCGACTAAAACTACTTAAATATAAAACAAAAACTAAATATATTTCGTGGGTAGACTCAATATAATATAGATATTTAAATATTTGTTAATAAATACCTATTCACTTATAATTATAATATAGATTTGTTTACAGTTTAAGGCAGAAAATTCAATATTCTTTTCAATTACATACACAGACTAGGTACGTGTCACAAAAAACTGTCTCTACGCTATTCCGCGGGAAACGAGACTCTATCGCCGTTTACCCGCGCTCGTATAATGTGTGAATGTGTGCGTGCCGGCTTGTACGTACAGCGTGGTGGCCGACTTGAGCGACACAGTTTTTTGTTAGCGAGAATATATCCGATTTTTTTTAACATCCTTGATTATAGTTTTTTCATATTTATAATTGAAAAGTTGTTTATTAACCTTTATTTCGTCTTAACTACGATAAATAAGTCCTTGTTATGTAACGTATGAAGTCTTAAAATTACCAACACGTTTTAATAACAGACTCGCAACGTACTGTTTGTTCTGCTAACGTCTGCTCCCCATTGTATGTACCTATCCATCGACTAAAGTAAACACCGCACGATTACACACAATATTTTTGGCAAACAATGCTAGAACTTACACCTACTACATATACATTTTATTTGCGCAAGTGGCAATGTTAAAATTGATGTCAATAAGTTTTGAATTTAATGAAGATGATTGTCTTCCTGATAGAATGTACGAAATCATAAATAGTATAGTTATATTTGTAACATTTTTTTTGGATTAATGAATCAATAATATAATAAATGTTAGTGTGATATATGGGTAGGATAAAATTAAAATAAGGAGGAATGAAAGCCACGTGACGAAAAGAGTTATGAATATGAGAGCAAATGAATATACGGGAAGAGGAAGACCGAAAAAGAGATGGATGGATTGTGTGAAGATGATATGGGTTAGAAAGGAGTGGATGACGGTTAGAAGAAACGAATGGGAGAAGCGTACATATTGTGCCGACCCCAAAAAGTTGGGAATAGGGCAGGGACATGATAGGTAGGAAAAAAATATAAATGGGATGTTAAACTTAAGTGGTAAGCGCACAATACCTGCAAGAAACAGGAGAAACTGGAGAACCAGTTTCTTCTAGGTGCTTCTGCTGAAACAAACTGTTTGGCTGTTGGTTAAGTTGAAAATCTATTTAACTTGAGAGACCACCGTGCTATGGTTTCCTCATGATGTTTTCCATCACTGTAAGCTCATGTTCATTGTAGGTAATCTTCAATTGACACATTTATGAAATTACGCTTAAAATATTAACCTCAAACACTGTCCATAGGTGCCAGGCTTCACAGCAAACCATGTGTTAAACTATAGCAACGGTTACGCTTCTAGCTTAGCCACATTAGAGCTGGAAGCAGCTGTTCTGTCTCCCGTGCCAACACTTATGATAAGGTAAAAATTCTTAATTTATTTGTATTTATTGATCAAAGTTTTACAAAATCGATTGAGATAAGATTGAAATCAAAAAAAATACTAGTCTGTGGTCAACTGTGATAATATTTTGTCGACTACATGTTCATGGCACAGTAATACAAAACTTTCTAATGATATAAGATTAATTCCCTTACTTTTATAATAAACACTAAAAAAGGTAAAAAATTTGTTGGTACCAAATTTACTATGTATTATTCCAGACGTTGCATAATCTCTATAATATCTAAAGAAGTGGTAAAGATGGAATCCAAAACTAATAAACAAAACCTTATGTAGTGATCATAGATTTGTAATGCAATAAACTGACAGGAGTTGGATATGGCAAACAAAAATAACGCGAATCCAAATAACCGTAAAAAACCAGAAGCTAAAATACCGAACGTATATAAAAGCCATGATCCAATACCAGTCTGGATAACTGGTATTGAAATGGTATCCGATATCGTTAATACCCTGTTTGCAGATGTGAGGCGTCTTTATTCGATGTTTGGAGTGCTGGAAGCCATACAATAGTGCTGAAGGAGCGCAGTTCTAACCCCGCTTCTGCTTTGGGGAGGAGTTTAACAGGTAATATTCTTATTGTCTTGGTAATGTCATCTTGACAATGCTAAAAATCTCTAGCAATTCATAATTTATTAGGGTTCTTAAATGAATGTTTATCTATACATTATTTATCTCTACTTAGCATAAAACAAAGTCGCTTTCGGCGTATGGCTGTCCCTCTCAGTACCCTTAGACCCAGCCTTAGATCTTCTAAATTACGCAATGACTTTTGTTCCGGTTTTACTATCATAAAGATAATTTATTCCGGATGGTTTATAGGTACAATAGATGCATGTTATATTTATAGAAAACATAAAAGTTTATGTTTTTTTTAAAACATAGAATTTTGGGCTCTTTCATTGCTAACGCTGAATTCTACGCATCGTACCCGTGGAGGCAGCTCTGCTTCGCATCAGATGATCCTGACACCTGTGCAGTTGCCGTCGCTGAGACGATTCTGGCGGGAATGGAGTGCTTTATTCCAAACCCGTTAGTGGCTGCAGGGGTGAAGAAACGACCGTGGTTTAATCGGCGCTCCAAAGAAGCTAGACGAAATAAGCAGACTTTGTACGAGGCTTGGACCACGGCCCGAACTAATCAGGACCCTAACATCTCTGTTGCGAAACGCAAACTTAACGCTGCCTCGAGATCCAGTAAGCGAATGATTGCCAGGGCAAAGTTCGATTTCGTCGGCAGAATTGGTGAGAGGCTAACTAGCCTTCCCTCTGGGAGTCGCGCTTTCTGGTCTCTTGCCAAGGCTGCCGAAGGAAACTTTTGCCAGTCGTCCTTGCCACCACTACGTAAGCCGGACGGGAACTTGGCCCATAGTGCTAAAGAGAAGGCTGACCTTTTAGGCTCTCTCTTTGCCTCGAACTCAACTTTGGATGATGGTGGCGCCACACCGCCTACCATTCCGCGGTGTGACAGCTCCATGCCGGAGATAAGCATTACCCAACGGGAGGTCCGGCGGGAATTGCTTTCTCTGGACATCCATAAGTCGAGTGGGCCAGACGGCATACCGGCAGTGGTGCTGAAGCGGTGTGCTCCTGAATTGTGTCCAGTACTGACGCGTCTTTTCGCGCTTTCCTACACCAAAAAGGAAGTCCCGTCTTCGTGGAAGACTGCCCATGTGCACCCAGTGCCCAAAAAGGGTGACAGATCAGACCCGACGAATTACAGGCCTATCGCCATCACCTCCCTTCTCTCCAAAGTCATGGAGCGAGTGATCAACACGCAGCTTTTGAGATACCTGGAGGGTCACGATTTGTTGAGCGACCGACAGTATGGCTTTCGCCACAGTCGCTCAGCTGGTGACCTCCTTGTGTATCTCACGCACCGTTGGTCACTCGCCATCGAGAGTCAAGGTGAGGCATTGGCAGTGAGCCTAGATGTGGCGAAGGCGTTCGATCGGGTCTGGCACCGGGGTCTTCTAACGAAGTTACCAGCATACGGGCTTCCCGAGGGATTATGCAAATGGGTTGCCAGCTTTCTGTCCAGCAGATGCATAAGAGCCGTCGTAGACGGTAGCTGCTCCGACAGCATGGACATAAATGCCGGCGTCCCGCAAGGCTCTGTGCTGTCCCTAACACTGTTCCTACTGCATATCAATGATATGCTGTCTATTGACGGCGTTCATTGTTATGCGGACGACAGTACAGGGGACGCTTATTACACGGGCCGTGCTAATATCCCTCGTTCCGAGGTGGAGGAAAGCCGCGAACGGCTGTTGTCTGAAATCGAGAGTACACTAACTAGTGTCTCCGATTGGGGCAGACTAAACCTAGTCCATTTCAACCCCACTAAGACTCAAGCCTGCGCGTTCACCGCTAAGAAAACCCCATTTGCTGTGGCTCCACAGTTCCAGAACACGTCCCTGAACATCAGCAAAAGCATCGGGATCCTTGGCGTCGACATTTCTAGCGACGTTTTGTTCCGAAGTCACTTAGAAGGCAAGGTTAAGCTGGCATCCAAAAAGCTCGGAGTGCTCAACAGAGCGAGGCAGTACTTCACATCGGGGCAAAGGCTGCAACTTTACAAGTCGCAAGTCCGGCCTCATATGGAGTACTGCTGTCATCTATGGGCGGGGGCACCTGGATACCAGCTTGATCCTTTAGACTCGGTTCAACGACGTGCCATCAGAATTGTTGACGATCCCGAGCTCACAAGCGGTTTAGAGCCCCTCAGTCTGAGGAGAGACTTTGCCTCCTTATGTGTGTTCTACCGCTTGTACAACGGACGGTGTTCTGAAGAATTGTTTAAGATGATGCCCACGGCTACTTTCTACCATCGCAACTCTCGCCATCGACGGGGAGTCCATCCTCACATATTGAAACCTGAATTGTTTCGTACTGTGCGGGCTCAAAGGAGCTTCCTTCCGCGGACGCTCAGACTTTGGAATGAGCTCCCCGCCGTGGTTTTCCCAATGGAGTACAGCATGGGGTTCTTCAAAAAGGGGTGTGAAGAGATTTCTGCAGGGTCGGCAACGCGCGCGTGATACCCCTGGTGTTGCAAGCGTCCATAGGCTACGGTAACCGCTTACCATCAGGCGGGCCGTATGCTTGTTTGCCACCTAAGTGGTATAAAAAAAAAAAAAAAAAAAAAAAAACGCTGACTTAACTTTACGAGATATATCAAAATTATGTAACTACGGGATTGAGTATCTTAAAAATATCTACAAAAAAGACTGCAATGGCATATGTCTATACTAAATTACCTCCAAAATCAGAATTAAAGGTTTTAAAATCCCAAACCTCTGAACAAAACCAAAACAACGTCAAGCCAAAGACATGTAATGAATTAAGCTTTATCCAAATATGTGATTCTGAGAGAGGATAGTCTAATTTTATACTGGTAAATATGATAATATTAACTTACATCTTTTATTACAGGTGGTGCTACAGACCCTTGCATACCAACAATAATGTTACTTCTATTACAATTCTTCTTACAATTTATATTAGAATGTTATGCTGAAACATCAATAAGATAGCTATTTATTGAGCTAGCGTTTATATTTTGGTATACAGTACTAGTTTAATTAATGTAATTTATAAAATAAAATGCCTATTATTCATCCGTTTCATTTTGGGTTCACTGCCTCAGAAATTGTACTAGGTACTATCAACACTTATTTGTTTTTTTTATATCAAGAACATAGATAAAAATATTGCTAACGAAATGTATGGCAGTGATACTGCCGTAATAGTAAGCACTAAACTTATTAATGTTAATTGGGAAATAAATCTGAATGTGTATAAACAAATAACTACATTAAATCGACTGCTATAAGTCTCATTAGAAGAGAAGATGATTTAAACACTTGGTAATTTTAATAAATAGCGTAATATTCAGTCCGAAAATAAAATATTAGATATTAATAGTCATATTTTATATGTAACGCAGGTTAGGCGGGACTGAAAACACCAAGCGTTCGGCTCTATAGTCCCATACTGTTAACATAGACTGATTATATAGTATAATTATTTATGCTGTAAATAAATTGTACTTATTTAAAAATAATGTTTGTGATTGACAAACAAAATGTTCATAATAATTATTATATTGTTAAATGTCCAAAGTTTTCATATTATGTTTATATTTATTAATTCGATCACCATATTTTTTTTATTTTGCATATTTTTATTATACACACAAAAATATGAAATGCAATTGTTGGTTTTGCATTATTTCAACATTATAGGACCAAATATGTCTCCTTGTGAAACTCCTTAGGTATATATTTACAATAATTCAAATGATTCAAATGTTGGTCAATAGACAAATAAATTTATTATTCCGACTATTTACTTAATCGATATGAAAACAAATAAATTACTCACTATTTATTAATTTGAACTATGAAAGTTCAGTTATAGCAAAAGTTTTACGAATTAAAAATGTATATATACAAGGCTTTATTTACAATTGAGTTGTTTATTTCAATGCAATGTTGTTTTCTATTGTTATTTTATATTTGTTTTATAACTTTAGAATAATTGATGGTGCATTGAATATTTGTAATGTATAAAAGTGTTATATTCATTTATAAAATGCTTATGTAAATAATTACTATGTTTATATGCTGCTAAAAACAATGTTGGAGAAAACCGTACGATCATTAAAAAATACTCTGAATTTAACATTTTCATGAAGTATCACATTTAAACAAGATTTTATCAGAGAATCTTATGGTGCGTCCATGCTACGCGAAGCGAGCACGAGCCGAGCCTCGAACGAAAAGGATTCGTTCGTTGCTCGCGATTGCAAGCGCGGACGTACTTAACGAGCCTTCAACGAACCTACAACGAGCGCCATGCGAATCCCTGTGTTCGTGACAAAAATGACTCTGAAATCGGGCGGAGCGCAGTCGAGCACGAATCGCTACGAATGCTCGTTCGAGGCTCGCAAGCCCGTCCACGCAACGCGAATCGTGATCGCGGTGTGCTCGGCTCGTGCTCGGTTCGCCAAGCATGGACCATTAGACAGTTTGGCTAACGAATATATGAAAAATAATAGTAAAAACTAATTCTAGGTACTTATTCCGCATTCACAAAAATTATTCTATAGGCATGATTTGAAATACTTATAGGTTGTTTCATGGAAATGATAAAATCGAATATTTAAATTTAAAATTAATTCGTATTTGATAAATTATTTATACGAACAATCTGAATATTTCGTCATATAAATATTCCATTGTAACTTTCTACAATAAATTTGCCTAACTGTGCAATCTGTGCATTAAGTCGGAAGTGATTTTAGAAAATAATGTAAACTAAACTGGGAAATAAAGAAATAATAATTGTACATTTTTGTTTAATTTCACATCCATTCTTTAATAATAATAAGACCAACAAGACTTTCTACCTGAACTACATGTTTTTCATCTGGAGTAATATTTAGCTTTTTCGATAATAGCTTAGTTCCACACTAAGGAAAATCATTCCCATTTATATGTGCATGAACGATAAAACCGTAAAAAGTACCCACTTCACGATAGCTCTGTAGCATACACACATTTTATAACACAATCAACTATAACGTAGTATTTATATACTCTGAGGTATTACCAAGCAAATTGTTAGTACATCTTTAAATGTCATTATTGGTCAAAGAAGAAAAACTGCGGCACGTTTGGTACAATGATAGACTAAGAAATTGTATAAGCAACACCAGCTTATTTTATACTAATTTCAAAACAGTACCTAAATACTACTATGGAATATTTTTATCAAAATAAAGCATTCTTGTACACATAAAAACTATACGCCAAAATACTAGATCCGTTGTAAAATCAACAATCAATTCATCGACCTACTGAAAAAAAAGACAGTAAAGTATGATTTTTAAAAAGACGAATTTAATTATTTCATAGTTTTTTTCACATTGCCCTCCATTACGCTTTGGTTTTCGGAGCAACAACAGCAGACACGTTTGTCAGTGTGCAATAACATGCTATTTTAGGGTTCCGTAGCCAAATGGCAAACAACTGAACCCTTATAGATTCGTCATGTCTGTCTGTCTGTCCGTCCGTATGTCAAAGCCACTTTTTTCCGAAACTATAAGAACTATAATGTTGAAATTGAAACTTGGTAAGTAGATGTATTATGTGAACCGCATTAAGA
The DNA here is from genome assembly GCA_947623365.1 of Achlya flavicornis. Classification (NCBI taxonomy): domain Eukaryota; kingdom Metazoa; phylum Arthropoda; class Insecta; order Lepidoptera; family Drepanidae; genus Achlya; species Achlya flavicornis. The sequence goes on along the minus strand of OX392491.1, from coordinate 4,089,728 downwards.
TTTTCACCCAAAAATAGAAAAAAAAACAAAAAAAAATTGTGTGTTCCCCATACTTAGAACTTAAACTCATTTTTTTTTTTAATAAAACCCATAAGTGTGGTGTGTCTATGGATAGGTCTTCAAAAATGATATTGAAGTTTCTAATATCATTTTTTCTAAACTAAATAGTTTGCGCGAGAGACCCTTCCAAAGTGGTAAAATATGTGTCCCCTGTAACTTCTAAAATAAGAGAATGATAAAACTAAAAAAAATATATGATGTACTTTACGATGCAAACTTCCACCGAAAATTGGTTTGAACGAGATCTAGTAATAGTAGTTTTTTTTAATACGTCATAAATTGAAATTCATATCAAATACTCAGGTCTATACTACCATTTACTTATATACCTACTGGTTTGTACGGAACCCTCGGTGCGCAAGTCTGATTCGCACTTGGCCGGTTATTGCGCCTACGTTATACGGATCGCAAAAATAAATTTCGGTTACAACAATAAAGCCTTGGCACGCTGATTTTCACGTTGTCCCGCTTCCAAACTGTCAGACAGATATTCTGGTAGCTTCAGAATTACTGAGTTGAAAAACATTTCTTTTATTCCAAACTTTAAACTATCATGATACATTATTAATGTATAACATAAACTCATTCGAGTTTTACCGTACGCCAGATCAGTCATCACTTTAAATAGGTAATCACCGCCACTAAATGCCATATTAGTACTTAATGAGGTGAACCTTACTTAAATAATTATATTCACTAGTACAGTAATAAAAATAATTATATCATCATCATCATACCAGCCCATGGATGTCCACTGCTGTACGAAGGCCTCCCCCATTGATTTTCAATTCGAACGGTTATGGGCCGCTTGCATCCAGCGACGCCCAGCGACTCTGACCAGGTCGTCGGTCGTCCTGCTCGGCGCTTTCCAGTACGTGGTCGCCACTCGAGAACCTTCCTTCCCCATCGGTTATCGGCTCTTCGAGCGATGTGGCCTGCCCATTGCCACTTCAGCTTACTAACTGTACATAAAAATAATTATATAATATTAAAATAATAATTATAAAATTATTTTGCTGCAATCTAAATCACCTTTAAATATGTGTATAGAGTAAGAAAAGATATTATGATGGAAATCTATAGCGAATGAACGCCATGTTTCATTTGCTTTTCTTTCAAATATACAACGTACAGTCGAGGACATAAATATGTATACAATTAGTACAATTCAACAACGGTTTCCTCTTAAACTACTGATTGAAATTATGAGATATTATAAAGGCAGAATCTTCTAACATATACTATTATGATTTGTGTGTTTGTGTCGCTTTTGAATTTCAAAAAGTGTATACATATTTATGTCTTCGACTGTACAAAGTAATGCTAGGGGTAATATGAAGGACCTAATTGCCCGAAAAATAAAAGTTATAATAATATTCTTAATTTGCATATAAAATACAATTTATATGATATTCTTTATAAAGTTTATTTATTATGAAGACTCACAAGAAAGTTTTATTAAATGTGAAACGAAATTTTCTTTTAAATTTCAAGAGACTATTAGAATAATAGTGAAAAGTAATCATAAGTTAGTCCACATTAAAATGAAATTATTCTTGATACAGATTCTATCCCCGGAATGTTGTGGCTATTTAAAATTAAATGAATAACTATGGAGTTTTATAAGACTTACGTTTGTAAATAAATCTGAAATGCAATCTCGGATTAATGATAATTTGGACGTTTTTGAGATACAGATATATTTATTATAAACCTGAAATTGTACGATTGCTTAATATTTCTAAGAAGTTGGATGGCACAGTATGTAGGTACAGTCGAGGACATAAATATGTATACACTTTTTGAAATTCAAAAGCGATTTTCTCGCATGTTTAACATTTAAGTGTTAAGCTATTACACAAATCATAATAGTATATGTTAGAAGATTCTGCTTTTATAATATCTCATAATTTCAATCAGTAGTTTAAGAGGAAACCGTTGTTGAATTTTACTAATTGTATACATATTTATGTCCTCGACTGTACCTATACATTATAATTATCTTACCTTAGCGTAGCGAAATCCTAAGTCTATGGTCTTTGGTCTATGGTTTAACATGAACAAAAAATATTGTTTAGTTTTGTAAAAACCATCAATGAACAAGACAAAAGAGGTGTTTTTTTGATCAAAATAAATTCAATAATTCTCAACCAGAATACTAGAATACAAATGGTTGTAGTACTATAGACGTTCTAAATTCAAAAACGGTTCTTCTTCCAAAGAAACAAAACACGGGAACAAATCACGACGCTCCCCAAACCACGCTTTCTGAATAATTCATAATTCAACCCAGCAATAATAGCACAGGTGAATAATATTTTTGCTTTTTTTTTCCATAGCTATTTGGGTGCGGTGGTGAATAGAAGCCTGCGGTCGAGTGATAATAACTCATCGATTGTTTACTGCCTTACTGGGATGAATAAAGCTATTTAGAGGTTTTTCTCCATTGATTAATTGTGAGGAAAATTCTACTGTATGAGGTATGAAATGGAATTTATTGGAGAAGCGTGGTACGTTTATTAGAAAAAATGTGAATACTTACGGTAAGATTAAAAGGTGTAAATCTTTCATCTCAGTTTCTATCTCCCAGAATAATATTAAAATTATTATTTTTCTTGTTTTCAAATCTCTATATAGTCTTCACTTAGCCTTGTAATTCATTTCTTAATAATTTCAGATCAAAGTCAAACCATTTATTCAATTTAGGTCCTAGAAGGCACCTATGAAGGTCAAAGCTATTGAAGTTACCATCAGTTCGTAAGTCAGCCTACAACTGAGAAGAATAGGCAAGAAACTCAGCAAGGTTATATAGGTATTAATAATTATATTATATGTTACGGCAATATGTTAATATTTTTGGACAATCTAACTATGTTGACTATTATTTTACAAAGTATTTTTTTTGTTTTACAAAGTAAGTACATTACAAAGTAAGATCAGTCAACTAATCCTAATAGATGGTACCGCACCATTTCACACATTCGTACCATAATGTCATTGGCCTCTATTATGAAGGTGTCTTCAAGTTCTAAGCGTATCTTTATTGTGACTATTTAACAGAGCATGATAAAACTTATCACTAGAGAATAACAACAAAATATTTTATTTCAGATTCAAATATTTGAACCAACGTATCTGGATTATTCAGAATAGCTCCAATAAAACTATTGTCTGCACTATGAAACACATGAATCATTTCATCATTACCAGACCTGAAAAAAGGTGGTTATTTATTTCAAGTTGATTATTAGTTGAGTTGACGGGCCAGTTGGCACAGTTGGTTAAGATTCCATCTATCGCGCTGCAGGTCGTGGGTTCGATTTCCATATAGAACATACATTTGTGTGCATGAATATATCTGTATGTTCTGAGCCTGGGTGTAATTATGTATATTAAGTATGTATTTCCAAACAAAAAGTAGTATATGTATTATATCAGTTATCTGGTTTCCATAGTACAAGCTCTGCTTAGTTTGGTATCAGATAGCCGTGTGTGAGGAATGTCCCAGTATATTTATTTATTTTATTTATTGTAGCACGAAGTTGGCCAACAATATTATAGCCCACCTGGTGATAAGCGGTTACCATAGCCAATTGTATGATTGAAACATCTGGGAAACCCAGAGGCATCACTTACGCGCTACACCCTTCCACTCACACCGATGAGCTATCCCGGAACACAATATTAGTATTATATTATTTATTGGTATTTAACTGCAGTGTTCTGTAAGCGCTCATGGTGTAGCATGATTAGCCTTTCTTAATCGATCGGCAAAGTTAAGCTACGTCTGTCGTGGTCGGTACCTGGATGGGTGACGGCCTAGTGGTATTTCAAATCGAGCGTTTCCGTGCTTCGGAAGGCACGTAAAGCCGTTGGTCCCGGTTATCACTTAATTGTGATAGTCGTTAAGCTAGATGGACGCCTCCTAGGCAGCTTGAAAAATTCCAAAAGTAGGTTGACCACTAGCCTACCTCCACCAATCCGCAGTGGGCACGCGTGGTGGAGTATCTGCCCATTCCCTTTCACCCTCATTTGTGAAAGGAGGCCTGTGCTCAGCAGTGGGACATTAAAGGCTAGACATGATGATGATGATTCTTTAAGGTGGGGTATGGTACTTCCCCATTCGAGCTGTTCTTTGAGCGAAATAACGCTATGCTCTACCTCTCTTAAATTTGTTGCCATAAGCTGCTTCCGGCCCCCAATTCTCGCGCAATTGTCGAAGATGCGAGTATCGGGACCGTTTTCCTGCAACGAATATGCTTCAGTGTTATGTGCTTCTTACCACAGTGAGATAGTGGTCAAATTCAGCAAAAAGTTACTAAAGCAGCGGCATGGGGAATTTTTTAAATTTTCTGTTTTACTATTGTACTTACAGTAATTTTTAATTTTAAGCTTTTATTTTTATACTTTGTTAAATACTTTTTCTACAATAAAGAGTTATCTATCTATCTATCTATCTAAATACTTTTCAGATTATGCCATAGCAAATTGCAAAAGAAGTTAGTTAAAGTAGTAACGAAGGTATAAATTAGTTTCATCTTACCAGCCCTTGCCAAAGTACGTTGATATATCTAAGTTGGGAACAAATATTTCCAGTAGGTACCCATAACAAAAGGCTTATTAATAATAAAAATAATAAAATTCTTCTAGCGATGTTGTCTACCTATTGCCACTTAAACTTACTGACTCATTGAGCCAATTGATTGATTTATAATTTTGGATATTGGACAACATAATAAGTCAATGGAAAATCACCATACCAGACATGAAAACAATAATCTAAATAAACCAGCAACCCTACCAGCCCAATCAAAAGCGATTCATATAAAAAAATACCGATGCAACACAAAACAATCGAGAAATTTCAGGCTTTGTTGCCAGTCTTTGTGACATAGTGTGGCAGGACCGTAGACACCTACATGAAAGTAAAGAAGTGGCATTCTCATACGCAGGACAATGGTCCTTACGGTAAGTATACAGGGTTACTTTTCAACCTCTAGCCAAACTTTCAGGGGTAAAAAAACGGTCTGAAAATATGGCTAGAGGTTGAAAAGTGGCCCTGTATAAACATGATTCTGTGAAACGCTGCCAGCCTGCAACGCTGCCGATGATGCCGGCAACAGCGGCAGCCTAAATGAAATTTTCTATGCATAGATTGTAATTGCATATTTTTATGTACACATTAGATTAAATAAAAAATAAATTGATGTCAGTTAAATTTCAGATGGATATTGATATAAAATTAACTTTTTATAATGAACCGAGCTCAGAAAAATATGAAGAAAAGAGCGTACCAACCCAAGTACACACATCAACAGAATCTAGGGATATTTTATATTTCATCAAATATCTAAAAATCTATGAAGAATTTTCTGATATGGTAAATGGAAGAATGATAGGTTATTTTAAGCTCTTTAATAAAAAATAAAAAACATTTGGTGATTTTATTGTTTTAAATTAAAAAAAAATGTTTTTAAATCACCATAGAAAATTGGTATGATAAATAAACTTCATTTCTTCTAATAAAACTGTTAATTTTAATTATAATGGAAAAAAAAACTTAAAAACGAATTATTAATAATCAGTGTTGCCACCTCTTACATTGATTACACATCGACATCGAGTTTTCATACTTAAAATTAAATTGTCAATATCTTGCTGTGTTATGAGGTCCCATGTTCTTTGCAAGTGTTCGTAAAGTTGTTGTTCCGTCGTCAAATTTGGCGGGAAATCTCTCAAAGCTTTTCGCTGTAGCATTTCCCAGGCATGCTCGATAGGATTTAAGTCGGGCGACTGTGCAGGCCAATCCAAAACATGAATATGGCGGTCTTGGAGAGCGGCTGACACCGCGCCGTATGGGAAGGAGCATTATCGTGCATGAGTAGAAATTCCTGGCCCATTTGTATTCTGTGTGGGACAATAACAAGCTCTACTACCTCCTCGTGGTATTTTTGTGCAGTCATGCTGCCTTGGATCCAAACGAGCTGGGTTCGTCCGCCAAGACGAATTCCTGCCCACACCATGATTGTCCCGCCTTAGTATGAGTGGACCTCCTGAGGGTGCCGTAGACGGCTAACTCTCCCTGGTGTTCTCCAAACGCGCGTTCGATGTGAATCCGGATGAAACCCACACCGGGACTCATCGGTGAACAGCACCAAAGACCATTGTTCGTCACTCCATACTAAATGCTCCCGAGCACACGAAAGCCGCCGACCGCGATTGCCACGTCGCAATGCTGGAGCACGTAGCGGTCTTGGAGAATGAAGACCACCTTCATGCAACCTCCTTCGCATGGTTTGGTCGCTTACCAGCAGCTGGTGGTCCTCCTAGAACCTTTGTACTAGTTGCATCGCTCTGATATTGGGTTGTCTTCTGGCGGTCATTTGGAAAAATCGATCCTGTCGCTGCGTAGTAACACGATATCTACCCGTGTGCCGTTAAGCTACATCCCCAGTACTGCGATAACGTGACCACAACCTTGACATCACGTTTTGGCTTGTGTGTAGGGCCTCAGCAACGACGCGTCGAATAGCACCATTTTCTAACATGCCCACGGCTCGTAACATTTCATCTCGACTCAACAATCGATGTCGATGTGTAATTAATGTAAGAGGTGGCAACACTGATTATTAATAATTGCATTTTATATTATATTTTTCCATTTTAATTAAAATTAATAGAAGAAATGAAGTTTATTTATCATACCAATTTTCTATGGCGATTAAAAAACTTTTTTTTTAAATTTAAAACAATAAAATCACGAAACTTTTTTTATTTTTTATTAAAGACCTTAAAATACCCTATCATTCTTCCATTTACTATATCAGAAAATTCTTCATAGATTTTTAGATATTTGATGAAATATAAAATATCCCTAGATTCTGTTGATGTGTGTATAATTTTTTATTTAGTATGAGTTTAAGGTCCAACCGGATACCAGTATTTGTTTAAATGAGAATTTAATAACAGCATAGTGACAGCTCTTGAGGATAGTTCTAAACAGATATCAGATTTCTATGTGCAGGACGTTTATACTGAGATAGTATTTCCGGCGTCGTGCTTCCAAAATTTATAGTTGTTTGCTCGCCTCCTACACGTCAAGTGGAAATGTTTGTGCCATTTAACAATTTTGATCAATGATAGAGACAATGTCCTGTGTCCGATCACTCGTCTGTTATGCTTGCAGTATCTGACCTTTCAACCTTCAGGGATAGGCTGAATAAATTAAGATATTGCTTTTAGTATGAGTTTTATATTTTACAACAGATTCAAAGTAACGATGTTTTCACATATGCATGATTAGAATGGACATCATTTTCAATAATTTTACCAATAATCATCCGAATCTGTCCAAGCAATATTAAGGTTAAACAGTTACGAGGCGGAAAATTTCATTTTTTTAGAGGTTTTTTTTTACCTTCGTGGAACAATGCGACCATAGTAGTTCATTTAGCATATTGTAGAATTGACACTTTTTAGGGTTCCGTAGCCAAATGGCAAAAAACGGAACCCTTATAGATTCGTCATGTCTGTCTGTCTGTCTGTCTGTCCGTGTATGTCACAGCCATTTATTTCCGATACTATAAGAACTATAATGTTGAAACTTGGTAAGTAGATGTATTCTGTGAACCGCATTAAGATTTTTACACAAAAATAGAAAAAAAACAATAAATTTTGGGGGTTCCCCATACTTAGAACTGAAACTCAATTTTTTTTTTTTTCATCAAACCCATAAGTGTGGGGTGTCTATGGATAGGTCTTCAAAAATGATATTGAGGTTTCTAATATCATTTTTTTCTAAACTGAATAGTTTGCGCGAGAGACACTTCCAAAGTGGTAAAATGTGTGTCCCCCCCCCCTGTAACTTCTAAAATAAGAGAATGATAAATCTATAAAAAATATATGATGTACATTACGGTGCAGACTTCCACTGAAAATTGGTTTGAACGAGATCTAGTAAGTAGTTTTTTTTAATAGGTCATAAATTGAAATTAATATCAAATACTCAGGTCTATACTACCATTTACTTATATACCTACAGGTTTGTACGGAACCCTCGGTGCGCGAGTCTGACTCGCACTTGGCCGGTTTTATTGTGTAAAGATTAACTAGGTATTTTTGTACATTTCCCAAAGTAGTAAGTTTTACGGATTTTAAAGAAACCGCGCGCACCGAGGGTTCCGTACAAACCTGTATGTATATAAGTAAATGGTAGTATAGACCTGAGTATTTGATATTAATTTCGATTTATGACGTATTAAAAAAAAACTACTTACTAGATCTCGTTCAAACCAATTTTCGGTGGAAGTTTGCACCGTAATGTACATCATATATTTTTTATAGATTTATCATTCTCTTATTTTAGAAGTTACAGGGGGGGGACACACATTTTACCACTTTCGAAGTGTCTCTCGCGCAAACTATTCAGTTTAGAAAAAAATGATATTATAAACCTCAATATCATTTTTGAAGACCTATCCATAGACACCCCACACTTATGGGTGTGATGAAAAAAAAATTTGAGTTTCAGTTCAAAGTATGGGGAACCCCCAAAATTTATTGTTTTTTTTCTATTTTGGTGTGAAAATCTTAATGCGGTTCACAGAATACATCTACTTACCAAGTTTCAACATTATAGTTCTTATAGTTTCAGAAATAAATGGCTGTGACATACGGACAGACACACAGACAGACAGACATGACGAATCTATAAGGGTTCCGTTTTTTGCCATTTGGCTACGGAACCCTAAAAAGTATCACCGCTGTGCCGGTCGGAGTGAGGGGTGTTAGGTTATTTTCGTTACGGAATTTCTGGATTCGGTCTCCACGCTCAAGGCCCGCGATAGAAGCTATGCAATAGCTTAAAAAAAATCTAATTTCCCGCCTCGTAACTGATGTTTACATACCTCAGTCAGTGAAATACTTGAGAGGCAATAAAAACACATATGAAACCCCCTTATTAATAAATAAGGTGTAAGCCAAGTATAGTAATACCTAGGTATCCGTCCGTCTTTCTAATTTCATATAAATAAAAAGGATAGATATTCTTTACCGTGGTAGTACCCAACTGATAAGGCGCGTTCGTGAATCTTCGTTCGCACAGAAAATAAAGTATGGCCCGAAGTTAACGAAAGAATGCTTAAAACTTTCAATCAACCTTAGATCACTACTATAAGGTTCATACACTGCAGCTGTTAGTTCCGTCTCACTCGCTAGTCACGCCCCTCCGCACACATGGCGGCAGCTGCCGACTAATAGCATTTCCCGCGCTTTGAAAATTTATCTTCTGCTGCGCAGGTACATCGGTAAGCCATATTAGTTGAGTAATACTGTACCTGGGTGTAACAAGACTGACTTACACCTTATTTATTAATAAAGGGGTTAAAGTTGAAAATTAAACATATCTACAGCCTTTAACTATATCAAAGGCGCACAGACTCAACTGAAAGTTAAATTCAACGATACAACCTTCATTGTGTAGCTAAGTAAACCAATATTGGATGCATACTGAATAGTCGGCGAGGCAGAGCGGTTTGTATTAGATTAGCATTCTGACAGTACGCTCGTTGTAGATTATATTGATGGTTATCGGGTATCGATAATGTCGATACAGTGACTAGCGTGAAGAATTTTATCGCATGAATTCGCAGGTTTTGTCCATCCCTATTAATATTGGTGATGAGAAACGGAATCTTTTTACTAAACTACAAGCTGCAGTCTTCCAATCTAAGTTTGCAGCTTTAAAGCTATCTAAATGGCTGTGCAGTAGATTTATACCGCATTTTTTAGGTTGAAAATTAAGTTAAATGGGAGAACAAGAGCTAAAACCATGATTTATGTAGGAAATATACAATTTGAAAAATATGCTCATATTTCAAATATTTAAAGCTGCAAAGTAAAGAAACGGAGCCGATTTTAATAAAACTGGGCGGTGGAACCATCCACCTCTTTTGAGAGATTTTAAAGGTGGCGAATACTGTTTATCCTTCGAGTATGAATAAAACCGCGGTCACAGACAATACTAAAGTCCCTTGCCAAACGTTAGCGTCATAATGGCGCCATAATAGCTTTCCGATGATTTTCCACTGAAGGTACAATCGCGCCACAATGATCTTTTAATTTTCAGTTTTGACAGTTTTTGTACTAACATTCTTTTAATTCATTATGAGACCATTATGAATTAACAGACTGCGCATATCGGCTTAGTGATAATAGAATTGCAATAGTGTCGTGTCAGTATGACACTATAGCAGACTTGGCTCCAGAGCTTTAGTTCGGTTTCTAAGTAGATTCTTTTCTTATTCTAATACTTATTTTGACGTATTTAAGCTGTGTGACTTCTCTCAGGAAAACGTGCTAACAGCTACAGCAACATTATTTCTAGGGTTTTTTTTTTATACTACTTAGGTAGCAAACAAGCATACGGCCCGTCTGATGGTAAGCGGTTACCGCAGCCTAAGGACGCTTGCATCATCAGGGGTGTTACTCGCGTGTTGCCGACCCTGCAGAAATCTCTTCACACCCTTTTTAAGAACCCCATGCTGTACTCCATTGGGAAAACCACGGCGGGGAGCTCATTCCACACTCTGAAGGTTCACTGAAGGTGAATCTGAGGGTTCACAAAAGATAAGAAAAGTATACAGAACAAAATATACTTGGGGCGGCAAGAGTTCCACCACTAATTGATGTGGACCTAAGGCAAAACAAAAAATTGTGAACGTTAAAACTATACGCACTCGAAGCCATGCCTACCCATGTGATGGTAGCGAAGCGGCCAAGCCACATATTTTGACTACGGTGTGTAGAGTTTGTGAAGTTAGGGCTTGTAGAGTTAGGGCGTGTAGAGTTATAAGCTTGGCTCTACATGAGATATGTAAACTTTTTGACAGTGCGAGCCATATGGTGTCTTAGCAACATTTAACATGAAAATGTTTTTGGTAGGATTTTTTTTCAGGAAACACTTAGGTAATTATACAAATGTAAATAATAAATAGAAGCAATAAATAATGCATCTTCCGGTTTAAACAATTATTTTTAAGTTTTTTTTTTATAATACTGAATTAATTACCAATGGAGTACAGCATGGGGTTTTTCAAGAAGGGTGTTCTTGAAGAACAGAGGTTTCTTCAGGGTCGGCAGCGCGAGGGATACCCCTGGTGTTGCAAGCGTCCATAGGCTACGCTAACAGCTTACCATCAGGCGGGCCGTATGCTTGATTACCACCTTAATGGTAAAGAAAAAAAATTACAATATACATAGTTTTTAGTTATTAAAATTGTAGGTATGTATTGTCATTTTTTACGAACGAGATTTACTGGGTAAAGTATAATTAACTTACCAAATATTTTCTTCTTTTTTTCTTCTCTTTTTTGTACATTGTTCAAACAAAGAGTTATAATGGTTACTAATCTTTTCTATTTTGTATTTCCCCTACAAAATTTGTATCATGTTATTCGTTAGAACCGTCAAAATCCTTCTATAAAGTACTGCCAATTGCATTATTTATATTTACAAATTTACATTAATTCTGCTATGATTTCAGGGACAATTTCTAACATCAATTCGCTTAAACAAATAGTGGAATTAGCTACGTAACTAAATATTTACCGATTACAACAACAATTCGATTCAAACTAATGTTGTAAGTTATAAACGACTGGCGAACAGTTGACGGGTCATTTGGCGTGATTGGACCTTTATTATTTTATTAATTGACTGAAAAAATTATCCAAAACCTTAATACAAAATCAGGGTTTTGATTTCTGTTTGTTGCAGTTGTTGCCAATATGCAGTTTGTTTAATTAAACTTAAATATTTCGCAACATTATGTTTTGTTTTTTTATTCATACACTATCCCCTTACTCATAAAGCGCTATTTAACTAATATACTGTATAAAATGGTCACGTAAATAATGTCACATTATTTGACAATGACAATAGAGTGACGTTATTTACGTGACCAGTGACCAGTGACAGTATATTCGTAAATTAGCGCTTTATGAGTAAGGAAGTATATGTATTATACAATACAGCTTCTTTAAAGTAATAATGAAGTGCAAAATGAATTATTCTATTCTATTAATTGCCCATACAATGTCCCTAGTTAAGCTAAATTATACCTACTTATTTTTGTGGTATGCGACGATTAGCACACATATTATTATTTGATACCTCAGCATCTTATGGTGCGTCCATGCTATGCGAAGCGAGCACTAGCCGAGCCACGAACGAACATAATTCGTACGTTGCTCGCGATGTCAAGTGTGGACGTTACAATGAACCTACAACGAGCGCAATGCGAATCCCTGTGTTCGTGAAAAAACTGACAATCGGGCGGAGCGCAGTCGCGGCAGTTCGTTCGTGCCTCGGCTCGTGCTCGATTCGCGAATCATGGTCGCACCATTAGAAATAGATACAATCGCTCTCCTCTATACAATTGTACCATAGCAATAAACTACTCAGTAACTAGTAAACTCCAATTTCACCACTAAAGCTATCAAGGAGTTATGCTGTACGTACTGGCTGTAAGCGTTGCCACAAGTTACACACAAGTTACAACACTTTAATGTTTTGAAATAACATTCAGTACCACACAAGCTGGAAATGTCAATAGAAATATTTCAATACGCACCCTTAGTAAATATTATGAGGCGTAATTTCAGTTCCTTGATATCAATTATAATAGAGATTTAATGCTATTATTAAAGGTTTTATAATCACTCATCTAATCTATATTTGATATGAATTCGGGAAGAGAAAGCAATTTTTAAGCAATATTGCGCTGTTTTGTAAGTTTGTGATTTGGCATAGTTAAAGTTTATAATAAAGAAGAAGGGCAGAAAGCCAAAATATTATTATTTTTCAAACAATTGAATGAATTACAGTTTTATATCAACTTCTTTTGGTCCACTATTATAATTATGATAAAATGAACCGTAAAGTAATGCGTCTAATAATAATATGCTTTTATATCTAATAATATAGGTAGGTATATAACTTATTTAAGCAAAAGATACCCTCCATGTTAAGGTTTAATCTTCCTAATGCTTATTATAGTTTAATACATTTCGCTGAAATGTCTTCTACATGTTTCTTACGGACATATTTCTTATTATATTTTTCCAAGAAACTTAACATTTAGGTCACAAATGTGGAAAATCCAGACCGTAGTAAAGTCGCAACTTACAAACTGAGGTCGTTTGCTAAAACTGAAATCGTTTGACTGAAGGAACCATTGCAACTTTTCCCGTGTTCATATATCGTATCGTAAAACTACCGAATTACGAATTTAAATGTTCCTGAAATAACAACTGGGAAAATTTTGCCAAGAATCGTATATCAGACAGTTTTATACTGGCAGCGATCAATCGACTTTTCCTATTTATGAAAAAAGCCTTCACTCCGGACACTACTTTTAACAAATCTTAATTCATTATTTATTTCACATAGGAATCTACAAATAGTACATCAAAACTAACGAGAGATACTCTGGCGTGTATATTGTATAACCCCGTTGGGTACCAAATAATTCAAGATGCCGTGGTCGCACCACTGACCTGTGACTCACAAATAGAATACTATAGTAGTTGCTCCTTCCAAATAGAAATGTGAGTAAAATAGCGCGTTAACCGTCACCCGGGCCTGATGGTTGCGGTTGGAGGTCACGAGGGATCATCTATGTGAATAGTACTTAGTTCTAGTAAAATAAAAAGTTAGTGCAGTTTTTTTTGGTAGAATTCGATATTATGCCAATAACAGGTGGAGATTTCTAGATGGCATATTTTCGAAACCTATATTGGGTTAGTCATGGTGAACAACTTTTACTATGGGACCAAAAATAAATTCTCATATATTTTTTTAACTTTCCTTACATTATGATCGAGCAAGGTTGACATTTTGTAAGAAAAATTAAAAAAAAAATGAGAAATCACTTTTGGTCCCATAGTAAAAGTTGCTCAGTATGACTAACACAACATAGGTTTCGAAAATATGCCATCTAGAAATCTCCACCCAGTACCTATAGAACACGTCGTTCAGTTTGTCATTAAAGAGTTCCGTTGTATGCCTTCCTAGTCCAAGCCCTGTACAGTCTTGCACGTCCTTAATAATAGGTAGGTATCTACTCGTATTGGGATTTTCATAAACCTAACAATACCTCAATCAATTTCCTATTTTATTTTATGGAGTTCCCTGGTATATCTTCGGAGTCCAATGTCCAATATCAATTAAATTTAATGGGACTATTTTAAAGCTATATTGAATCCAAGACAAAAATAATTATTAAAATCGGTTCATAATTAAAGAATTTATGAAATTTCAATCATCGTAATAAGAAATAATATAAATTCAATTGTCAATTTTATTTAAGCTATTGGAGAAGATATCAAAACGACGATTGTAATTGTAACGTTTGAAGAAGACCCCTGATTGGAGTCGCTAGGAGCCGCTACATGCAAGTTTCTCAAAACAGTTCTTAGTGGGAATTCATGGATGAGGCCTATGTTCAGTAATTGCTTGGTGCAATAGAGAACAGTTCTTTAAAATTTGTTTGACAGTCTATAAATTGAAACAAAATGAGATGGAACCTAAAAGATTACGTAATTTATTCGCGAACATAAACGCATTTTCAATACGAACAACTAAACATCTTGACTTCACAAACGGTTATAAAATCAAAATCCTTTAGTGAAGTCACGACTAACAATAGCAGAGTTCTCTTTCAGGAAACAAAGAACAAATGTATTTTTACATTAGCAACAATTCTAAACACCATCCAGCTGGCTCGCGTAATAGCTTTACTTGACATACTTGCGGTTAGAACGGGCAATTATTTAATGTCGAGTTTACTTGTTGGATGCTCTCTCTTAATTTATTTTTTTACGATGAACAGGCCCGTCACAATAGACGGGTAATTGATGATTTGGCCGAAGGTGGTAAGCATATATTGCCTAAAAGGGAACTGGAAGTCGATGTAATTGCTAGAATAGTACTTGATTCGCGAGATATTTGCAGCTTAGAGCAGTAATCTACATACTTATAAAGGCACTACAAGTATACTATCGTGTAAGCTTATTTTGAGAAAAAAATGACAGCCATTTTTCGCCATGGCGGCGCGGCGGCGCTGGTATGTCTACCACTGAACTATTATCAAATAAAATAAATTTCATTCAAATAAAACCATGGCCACGGGACCCTGACAAAAAGCCTCCATTTTTCTCTTGCGCCATGTACCTATCCAAATAGACAAAAAGAAATAGATGTGTTTCTGCCTGCGTATATAGCCTCGCCAACCCTATTCGATATGGACTTACGGCATTCAGCTCTGGGGACCGGCTTGCAATATTGCAATTATACAAAGAGCACAAAATGGCATCTTACGAAATCTAGCCAACGCCCCTTGGTTCCTAAGAAACTGCAAATTGCACCAAGAACTTAAATTTAACACAGTTAGCAATGAGATAAAACAGTACGCTACTAGCTATAAGCAAAGACTTGCTACCCATCCAAATCCCCTAGAGGCGGAGTTACAGTTAAACCATCCAAAGAGACTCAAACATAACCACATAGTCTAACTGGACTTAAAGTGAAGGGAAGAAAGATCGATGGACCAATGTTCCCACAGCATATAGCCACCCAACACATCTGATCAAAGTCAAGAAACTGATTGCAGATTAAACTAGCAAAAAAAACCCTATTCGTACTTATTACTGATTATTAATCACAAGTTTCTTCTCCAGTTTTACGTCGCCTGAAAATAAAGGGTACCGCTAGAAATACAATTTTGTAAGCCACCTTGGAACGTAATTTATTATGTTCCCTAATGTGGATTATCATGGATGCGTCTACGTATTGAAGACACTTCTGAGCATTGAACCCCAACATGTGCGTCGACCGACGGGTCTGTAATACCCAAGTGTTACATTTGCCGCTCCACGCTTGCAGCTGCATCTAAAGGGTTATTTCTCAAATACGTCGCTCGCCAACGTAATAGGGGGATCATTTATACCGGTGATCACTGCTGTCTTTTACTACTGAAATTCTATATTTTATGACATTATTTGACATTAAGACTGCATTATGAGTATAGTCGTTGACTTTAATAGCATTTTGGCATAAAGTACTGTCGTTTGTCATGTTTGTTAATGTAGTTAAATTGTGTATCGGGGAGATGATAATGGCATAACTGTTTCGGTTGATGATAGATTAGCTAGTACCAGTGGCATTTTGTGCAACTAAGAAACCCTCTGAAGTACGCAGTGCCGAGAATGTATATAGTAGTAGTTTAGTACAATGTAGAATCCAAATCATTACATCTATGAGTAAGAGACTAATCATTTCAATAGGATTGTTTAGAACGTAGACGCCGAAAAGGTTGAACTACTATCAGATAGAACAACTCAACTCACACGCCTGATGACAAAACAAGTAATATGAAGCATGATAAGTATTTCGATCAGGATCAGAAAAACAATATTTATTTTTATGTAATAGGCGTACCGTCTCCACAATCAGTTAAAATTTCAACTATATCGCTGTCTCCAAATTCAACAAAAGATATAGGTCGTAAAAGCCAAAGATTTTTTATGACTTTATAAGCATGAGAACTGTTCAGATCTGGCTATAAAGTTAGCGCATCTCCGTATCGTATCTGGAGACGTTATTATCTTTTCAAAATATGGATCGGGTTTATAGTCATAAAACCGAAGATTTAACGACCACAGACGTTTTGAGAGACATCCTGAGAAACATCTATGGAGCAAATACTGAAGTGAATTAAGTTTAAATTTAACTTTATTTACAAAAAAAATCCCCAAGTCTGCCGCTGCTTCGATTAACGACAAGGTTCCTAGAAGGCTAGTAGCGTTTCCTCTTTGGATAGCCATGCTAATGCGTTGGCGGAAAAAGCTCCACGCCTGCTGGTTTCCGAAGGCCTCGATCAATTTTGACTTAGTTTATTGACCGGGATTAAATTCGCAGAATTTATTTATTAATTGAATAGCATGGATTACAATTTAGCTGTAGTGGGCTCTTGTTTTCCGCAAGTAGACCCTTGAGTGGGCCTTTTGCGTGAAGATTGCAGAAGTATGTCTAGCTCTGTCCCTCAAAGCTCACATATGACTTTCGTGTCATATCCTTAGGCCTCGCGGGGCGACCACTCTGGTCCGAGGATTTGTGCCCGTTGCTCGGCCACTCCCTCGTTTTTCAGGTAAACGTATGGGTAGCCGTTTCCGCTATCTTCACACAAGCCCTAACAAACAGATTGAATAATACTAGATTTAAATTCTTGTAATTTTTTGAGTACCTATGGCTTTTGACTTGTTATTAATTGTATCGATTGACTATACTATAATCTATATTTTAACTAGCTAACTATTAGAGCTATTAGGTACATATAAAAAAAAACTTACAAGCAAAACCTTGGATTAAAAGTCAGTATATCTTGAAACTTGATAAGAATGTCAAACACTCGGTGAAAAAAAGACTTCGGAAGTTCGGGGGAGGTCATTACGAGACCATCCCAAGCGTAAAATGAAGTAATAAAACGAGGCGAGCCGAATGGGAGATCCCTTAGATTATGTGTTTACTTTTAAACGATACAGCCACAATATTGTTGTTCAAGTTATTTAACTTGGAAGGAATTTTTGGAATAAACTGTATTCGATACTTTTAATGGCTTATGAGGTTTAGTGCTTTGAAAATGATTTTATAATCTTTATTGTACCTAAGAAAACCGTATTTATTTTAGAGTCAGGTTTATTTTACTGCTACAGGTCACTTACACCGCTAAACTAGCATCTAGATTCCTCTAGTAACGGTGAGCGGTTTTACCTAGGAGATCTAGCTCGTCATTCCTTGGTTCGAGACCTAAATTGCTTAGCCTGAAGCACGCAATAGATGGTATTATACCTCAGGTACGCAGAAACTTTACGACACTCCATAAAAGATGTAAAAATAACATGAATTTCTTATAGTAAGTTGTAAATTAAGACGGGACGGACTATAAACGGTAGGGTACCGACCGCGTGACTCGAATCGCTCTGTTCTTGTCAATTATTCAAATGTAACTTTATTTTTATTTCTTATTGCTGATTTAAGGCTTTCACCATTTAGAGAATTTATCCCAGGATAGTATTTATGATGCTGCAGATAGTATTAATAATACCTATCACATTTATAAGGTTGTTTCTCACACCTCATCTAGAAGGTACAATCGAGGTCAAAGATATGTTTACATTTGAAGTTACAAAAATATGTATTCATTTAAATAACTAACCATATGCATAGCATTATAAGGTTCGTTATATAAATGGATACATATTTTTGCAACTTTAAATGTAAACATATCTTTGACCTCGACTGTACCTACCGATGTTCAAGGTAATATTTCTAAGGACATTTTTAAGGCTTGTTTACTTTGGAAACTCCAACAATATTTAAGTTTAACAATCAAACATGGCTTTCAATGACAAAACAATCTTCATCTTTAACCCTGTAATTCAAAATTCAAAATCATTTATTCTCTATTTGAATAAATGATTTTGAATTTTGCAGCACTTATGAAAAGTCTGACTCTAATACCGGTTCGGAAGGTTGCATTTGCTGAAAAGAGCCGGCAATAAACTCAGCAATTACTCTTTTCAAAACAAGCTTAGATTAATTACATAATATTTACACTCTAGAAGTAATAATAATAAACTGAGGAAAATTAATTAACATAAAGACACTGCACCCAATTTAAATGTAGAACGTTAAGAAAAATAAAATTGCCCCTTACAAAGTTCAGAGTAGAATCTTTCAGTCTAACACACAATGTGTCCAATTGCATTAGACGAAGAGACTAACATAAATTGTATCACACTCGATCTTGAAACCTGCGATTTATCTCGACTTCACAATACCGCACAATGGATGCTTCTGGATTGAGAATCGTTTAAAGTTGATCCCAAATGTTATGTTACCTAATTTGAAAGTTTAGCTCTTCTAGGATATGTTCCAGATTTTATGGAATACATTGTGAGATATTGAAGGCTTACCACATTCTGAAGTATCATCACTTATACTGGTAAGATTTCATCAACTAACAATTCATATTAGTAGTTTAAAAAATCCAAAAAGATGGGAGACGGGTCAGGTTTTTGCACACGGTTACAATTCATAATTCTTTCGTGAAACTTTTTTTTTCGATTTGTGACATTTCTATTACACCCCTATAGAGCTTTTTAATCCTTGTCGGAGACAGGGTTGATTAAGCTAATAGAATATTTCACAGTTTTCTCGCCAAACTGTACGTAGGTAGGTATATTTTTTTGCATTTTTAGGGTTCCGTAGCCAAATGGCAAAAAACGGAACCCTTATAGATTCGTCATGTCTGTCTGTCTGTCTGTCCGTCCGTATGTCACAGCCATTTATTTCCGGAACTATAAGAACTATAATGTTGAAACTTGGTAAGTAGATGTATTCTGTGAACCGCATTAAGATTTTCACACAAAAATAGAAAAAAAACAATAAATTTTGGGGGTTCCCCATACTTAGAACTGAAACTCAAATTTTTTTTTCATCAAACCCATAATTGTGGGTTGTCTATGGATAGGTCTTAAAAAATGATATTGAGGTTTCTAATATCATTTTTTTCTAAACTGAATAGTTTGCGCGAGAGACACTTCCAAAGTGGTAAAATGTGTGACCCCCCCCTGTAACTTCTAAAATAAGAGAATGATAAATCTATAAAAAATATATGATGTACATTACGGTGCAAACTTCCACCGAAAATTGGTTTGAACGAGATCTAGTAACTAGTTTTTTTTTAATACGTCATAAATTGAAATTTATATCAAATACTCAGGTGAGGTATACTACCATTTACATATATACCTACAGGTTTGTACGGAACCCACGGTGCGCGAGTCTGACTCGCACTTGGCCGGTTTTTTATTTTTAATATCGATATCAATAACTCTGCTCCTACTTACTCCTCCTGAAACCATAATTCACGTGGCTTTAACCCTTAAGTTTTTTTTTTTTATACTACTGAGTTGGCAAACAAGCATACGGCCCGCCTGATGGTAAGCAGCTTGCAACACCAGGGGTATCACTCGCGCGTTGCCGGCCCTGAAGAAACCTCTTCACACCCTTTTTGAAGAACCCCATGCTGTACTCCATTGGGAAAACCACGGCGGGGTTCAGTTCATTCCACAGTCCGAGCGTCCGCGGAAGAAAACTCCTTTTAGCCCGTACAGTTCGAAACAGTTCTGGTTTCAATGTGTGTGGATGAATTCCCCGTTGATGGCGAGAGTTGCGATGGTGGAAAGTAGCCGTGGGCACCAAGTCAAACAATTCCTTAGAATACTGTCCGTTGTACAAGCGGTAGAACACACATAAGGAGGCAAAGTCTCTCCTCAGACTGAGGGATTACTGACCCATCTCTCATTTCCAAAAAAGCACAATTATTTTCAAAAACTGCTGACCTATCGTTCCGTATAGAGGTTAAACAAAATTGCGCAACATGAAGGCCGCTTCAATGTTGAAGGGTCATTCATGAAGTAGAAAAGTCACCAACTTAAATAAGTTTGTTGGTGTTAGATGATTGATTATGTTTGCAAGCAATATGATGGTGGACTGTGTTTTTTATAAACTAGCAGTCCCCCGCGGTTTCACCTGCGTTCCCGGGATAAAAAGTAGCCTAATTCCTTCTGCATCCATAGGCTATCAGCATGCCAAATTTCATAATGATCCTTTGAATAGGCGTGGAGACTTAAGGCTGCTTAACGCGCATCAGACATCTTTGAAGGCCTAAAGCTATACCTTCAATCACAACGTTTAAATAAATTTTAGAACATAAAATACTATGTGATAAAAAAAAATATGATGCTGTTTTCGACTTTAAATTTGCTACTGCTTCAAAACTACATATATTTTTATATATTTTTATATATTTTAGATATTTTCATGGCTTACATGAAAAAATCGCTAATTTATTTGTCCAAAAAATTGACGTTTAAATTGTTAAAATAACACATAGTATTGACATAAGGTACTAAGGTACTATTTACTATATACAATACAAACGGCCGAGAGAGGGTCCGTGCGCGGGCGAGTGACGTCCAAACGCCCAAGTTCATTCGCGCGTGTGCAAGCCTTAACAAACAAACAAACTCACTTTCGCATTCATTATATTAATTAGTTAAGAAGTTAGGATGGTGATCAACTTTTATGGATACCGAAGTGGGTGGATAAAAATATCAAACTCTCTTTTTATACAGCTGAAAATTTCCGCTATTCAATAGTGGCAGCATAAACTAATCTGTAGGTATACAGCTGATAGCGTAAAGACAAAGTTAGTCATTCGGTTTTGACTGTTAACTCAAAGCTATTGAAGCTACCATAGGTTTGGATTTTAGTATTCATCTGAGAAGAACCGGCAAGGGAAAGTTAAATATTTTTTTGTACTATCTTACTAGGTACATCAGCTTCATTTTTCCGAATGTTTTACAAAATAATATAAATGCTTATGGAAATTCGTTTCGCTAATACGCTTGCTACCATATTTTTAAACGTGTTTTGTTATTTTCTTCTGTAATATTTTAAATAATTTAGGTTTCGTTTAATTATGTATGAAGTGTATGATTCTTTCAAATTCTTATTACGCTCATGTTTCAGAACTTTATTGTATAAAGTGTAAAATATTTTAAGACCACATTTTTATCGGTACAAATTGTACTGTTATAAATAAAAGAAAGGGTTAGAACTAAAATTTCAAACTAAAGGGTTTTAAAGTGTCCAAGTTATTTCTCTAGTACTTTAAATACCTTCCGGTGCATTTGTTTTACAGCTGTGGTACGTTGGTACGATGTGCGGCAACCCTAACTAATGTTCTCAGCGGTCGAGAGACAACCCTGAGCTTTTGTAATGCGGAGCTTTAAGGATTTTAACTGTGCTACTAAATGTTAACAGGTTTTGTATCTTGTCTATTTAACCGACTTGGTTAAAGGAGAACCGAGCAATGATATCTCGTTAGGGTTTGTATTATGTCGTCTCTTAGTAAAGGGGACTAAAGTAGCTCGAGAAAAGCTTTACTTTTTTAAATTATACACTTAACTTTTTTTTTTTTCGTGGGGAAATCCTCATAGGATACCCGTCCGCCCCGAGGGTAGCGGCCAGGTTATGCCGGACTTGTACCGGCTAAAACCCCACGGTGGTCGCCATCTGCGCTGTAGAGGGGGGGCGGGCTCTCGTGTTGAACGCGTACCTGCTCGCCCCTCCACGCGCGGCGCTAAGATAGCTCGTCCCGGGGGAAGTGTGATACCTCCCCCCAGCACCCTCGCTGTGCTATCGCACGATGAGTCGTGACCACATCGACTCATCGTCCTCCTTGGGGTCGCTTCTGGGCGCACAGATCCCCGCCCTGATTGCCCACGAACCCAAAGGCCCGCCCCGTTTAGTCGCCTTTTACGACAGGTAGAAAAACACCGTAGCTGTTATTCTAAGCCTAACCTAACCTAATACAGTTGCATAAATTCAACTGAAGCTTGCTAAAGTAAGTGTATTTTAACACAACGGCAATGACAGGAATTTTTTATAAATGGTAATTTATCATTAACAGCATCATATCCAGCCTATGGATGCCATGTACCCATAGAATTACACAATGTAAGGTCTCGGGTCTATTGCATCCTATGGCACGTAGATACTTCAAACCGTTAGTAACTTCCATCTGTAACTTAGAACCAGCTCGGCAATATCTGAGAGGCTACTAACACTTCAAGAAACGATACTTCAATATTGTTAAAGTTAACTTCTTGTTAAGTTTGTTTTTTATATTAGTCTGGTGGGGCCAACCATGCATTGCTAGAAAGTTTTACTCATACAATATGCAAAACATCAGCTTTAATAGTTATTAAAATTTGTGCAAAGTAAAAATAAAAAAAAAAAACATGCAATGTAGTTATAGCATTTAGGAAATGAAAATTGCAATCAAATAAAGTGTATCTACGGACGGATGTACTGAACGGAAGGGGTGGGAATACGTCGGAATCTGCTTTACAGTTTCAATTTACCGAAGTGAAAGAGTTTGTGGGCTCTACAATACTCTACATCCAAGCAAGGGATTTGCAGAACTATCAAGTGTTGGTTCAGATTGGGATCCCACCTTCACACTGGAAAAGATAATTTTAATATTCCAAGGCTAGGCTGGTAGTAGTAAAAACTTTTAGTTATACAGAGTAGATTAATAAGTAAAAAAAAAACGGCCAAGTGTGAGTCAGACTCGCGCACCGAGGGTTCCGTACAAACCTGTAGGTATATAAGTAAATGGTAGTATAGACCTGAGTATTTGAAATGAATTTATGACGTATTAAAAAAAAACTAATTACTAGATCTCGGTCAAACCAATTTTCAGTGGAAGTTTGCATCGTAATGTACATCAAATATTTTTTTAGTATTTTTTAGTTTAGTATTGAATGCGGTTCACAGAATAGATCTACTTACCAAGTTTCAACATTATAGTTCTTATAGTTTCGGAAAAAAGTGGCTGTGACATACGGACGGACAGACAGACAGACAGACAGACAGACAGACATGACGAATCTATAAGGGTTCCGTTTTTTGCTATTTGGCTACGGAACCCTAAAAACAATTGTTACAAAAATGGAAGGTAGTTATGACTATTATAGGATTTTCCCAAGGGGAGTTGTGAAAACGTAAAATAACCGGTCAAAATTGAGTCAGGCCCGCTCAATTAGAATTCAAGTGCGACTCGGACTCGCCCATGAAGGGTTCCGTAGAGCAAGTAACATAATATAAAAGTTCTAGTAGTTTTTTTTTATATTTGAGCTGATTGAATGAAAGGTAAATTGCGGATTACGGTTTATGACGTATTAAAAAAAACTACTTACCAGATCTCGTTCAAACCAATTTTCGGTGGAAGTTTGTATCGTAATGTACATCATATATTTTTTATAGATTTATCATTCTCTTATTTTAGAAGTTACAGGGGGGGGGACACACATTTTACCACTTTGGAAGTGTGTCTCGCACAAACTATTCAGTTTAGAAAAAAATAATATTAGAAACCTCAATATCATTTTTGAAGACCTCCATCCATAGATAACCCAAACGTATGTGTCTGCGCCTACGCCTATAAAATCTATTATAGCAATGTTAATTTCCTGTATTACTGCCAAACGCTGTCATCAGGTGTCATTCACTTAACCTTACTTACTTCACATACATACGTCACGCTCTCACTTTAAAATTGAAATAAATTGTAAAAACGAGATTAAAGTCAAATATAAATAGACTACTTTGTTTCATTTATGTCCAAGAAGAGACATAAATGTGGCGACCTACATCCAGGACTTGAATCTAAAATACAAGAAGATTTTTGTAAAACACTACGATCGCCGGTCGGTCGGACATTGTTCGCGTCGGCAAAGTGTCCTAGAAATCACTTCAGATTTACTTCAATCAAGGATATTTACGAAGAAATAAGCCATTGCAGCTTGCAGCTAACAGTGATCAGCAAACAGCATCTCTGAGAAGCCAGGCCAATGCAGCTAAGTGTCTTTCCTACAATAATTTCCTTCTAACAATCATCCAATTTTCCATATCCAATTTTCCACATCCAATTTTACATTCAATTCATATTGATTCTACTTGTTATATATTTTATCGTCAATAGTGAACATTATTCTATAAAAATATAGTGAAATAACCCAATATTTTACTTAATTAAACCATTTTTGTACATTTTTTTTTTACAAACGGGTAGTCTGTCAAATTTTCCATTGTAATATTTAGTTATTTTCCACGAACATTCCAATACTTTCCAACGTATTTTGCTTGATTTTGAAAGTTATTTGTCGAACATTCCAGGGCAAATCTTCTCAAGTTGAGTTCGTGAATAATCAAGTACCCAACGAAACGTGGTGCTGCAGGGTAATTTTACCCAGTGGTGAGCAACGTCAGCTAAACAGGTTACACCGAAAGGAGGAGCGTGAGCTAAATTTTATTATTTTTGGATTAAAATCCTTACATCAATGGCAGATCTACAAGAATTATTTATTAAGCGTAGTTCTATAAAAGGGCGAATCACAAAATTTAGAAACTTTCTTTTGAGTCTATCTAGTAAAGATACGTTAAATCAAGCTGAACTCTCAGAGTTAACATTGAAAATTAGCAAATTTGAGACATTGTCATTGACATTTGATGACATGCAAACTCAAATTGAGGTGTTAAATTCAATCAAGTTGGATGAAGAAATAAACGAAAGAGACGATTTTGAGCAATTATTTGTTTCTAATATTATTACCGCTCAGAACTTACTACAAAAACACAGTACAAAGTTGTCTCATACTGAAGGTATTAAAGAACATAAATTTGGTAGTTGTGAATCTGCTAGCGAACACATTGAACGCGAAATTAATTTCAAACTACCGCAAATTCATATTGCCAAATTTGACGGAGCGTACTTTCGCTGGCTAGAATTTCGAGATACATTTCTATCGCTTATTCACAATAACGAGCGCATAGCGCCTATTCATAAGTTTCATTATTTAATTTCATATCTCATTGGTGATGCATCGCGGATTGTTTCCAATTTGTAAATTTCGAGTTCCAATTACAAATGTGCATGGGATTTACTATGCGAACGTTACAACAATAAACGTCAACTTGTCAATCATCATTTAAATTCTTTATTAAATCTACAACAATTAACCCGAGAATCTGACAAATCCCTTCGGTTTATGGTCGATCATGTCACTAAAAACCTCCGAGCGTTGTCTAGCTTAGGGCAGCCTACCGACAAGTGGGACGTACTGATCGTGCATATGATGAGCTCTAAATTGGACAGCCGCACTCTTGCTAAATGGGAGGAACGGCGTAGCACGCTGAGTGACGCACCTGATTTACAACAGTTTCATAAATTTTTAATCGATCGTGCTGATGTATTGGAATCATTGCAAGGTTCGTCCAACACAAATAATACTAGAAATAACAAATCTTTAGCACCAAATAATAGGTCGGATAGACAGCAAACGAAATCTTTTCCTTGTCAAGATAGTACTAACAAAAAACTTACTTATTTGTGTTCTGTTTGCCGTGGTGATCATAGAATTTATGATTGCGCTAATTTCAAAGCTATGAGTGTCCAAGACCGTATAAGTGAAGTCAACAAATTGAAGCTGTGTCAAAATTGTTTACGATATGGCCACAATACGCGAGACTGTCGTTTAGGACCATGCCGCGAATGTAACAACAGGCACAACACTCTTTTGCATATTCCTACACAAGTAGGTAATAATTCAAATGCGGAAGCTTCTACATCATTGATTACATCATCAGAAGAAACTTTAGCAAATTTCTCTAAACAAAGTTCTATTCAAGTTTTACTGTCTACCGCACTTATTGAAATATCAAATCCAACTACAAAGCAATCATTACAAGTAAGAGCACTATTGGATTGTGGCAGTCAGTCATCATTCATAACTCAATCACTAAAAAATAAATTATCTTTGCAATCAAATAGCAATAATGTTATCAATATTATTGGCATCGGTAATAGTCATACAAATACTTCAGTAGATACTTGTGTGGCACAATTAAGCTCACTAACTGAATCCTTCAAGGTTACACAATCCTTTCTAGTTCTTCAGGAACTGACGGGTGACATCCCTAAGTTCACTGTACATACAAAACAACTTCATTTTCCTGACAATATACAACTTGCAGACCCTTCATTTAACCAAGCCGCACCTATTGATGTTCTCATTGGTGCCGACGTTTTTTGGGACGTTCTAGGCTGCAAGCAACTATCGCTCGGCCCCAATATTCCTAAACTTAGAAGTTCCAAATTCGGCTGGTTGATCTCTGGTCCAATTTATACCAATTCAAATTCAACTCTTGTATCCAACAATATTCAATGCCATCATTCAATCACATCATTTAACTCCAATACTGAATACAATTCAGTAAATCAACAACTAACAAAGTTCTGGGAGCTTGAAGAAGTTCCACTAAAGCCTCATTTAAATCCAAGCGAGAAGGTATGTGAAAAACATTTCCAAACCAACACCTTCCGCTTAGATTCAGGCAGATTTTCAGTAAGTCTGCCCCTCAAGGACTCCCCAGATTGTTTGGGCAATTCTTACAGTCTGGCCAAAAAACGTTTGCTACATTTGGAAAAGCGATTCCGAAAACAACCAGATGTTAAACTTCAATACATTAATTTCATGCATGAGTACGCTCAGTTAGGTCATCTTTCAGAATCTGCAATCTCCAAACCTGACCTTTCCTATTTTCTGTGTCATCATGCAGTATTCAAGGATAGCAGTGAATCTACCAAAATTAGAGTTGTTTTTGATGGTTCAGCTGCTACATCTTCAGGATACTCTATCAACGATATACTCATGATAGGTCCCAATATGCAGAATAGTCTCTTCTCCATACTGATCAGAGCTCGTCAACACAGATATCTTCTAACCGGCGATGTAGAAAAAATGTATCGCCAGGTTCTGATACACGAGGAAGATAGAGACTTGCAGTTGATCTTATGGAGAGAGGATGAATCTTCGCCTATAAAAACACTCAGACTTAATACCGTGACTTATGGCATGGCTAGCTCCAGCT
Organism: Achlya flavicornis; assembly: GCA_947623365.1. Lineage (NCBI taxonomy): Eukaryota > Metazoa > Arthropoda > Insecta > Lepidoptera > Drepanidae > Achlya > Achlya flavicornis. The sequence goes on along the minus strand of OX392491.1, from coordinate 4,062,044 downwards.
ACCTAAGTACACGATGCCTTTGGCAATTAGGCGAAGAGTGCTCTGATGAAAATATCAAAACAATAATACAACAAGATTTTCTAGTAGATGATCTTATAACTGGTTGTGATGATGAAAATACTCTAATCCAAATTCAACAGTCTGTGACATTAGCACTTAAACAAGGCTGCTTCAATTTACGCAAATTTAAAACCAATCTACCATCAATTTTCTCTTCAATTGCATCAGGCAATGATAACTTAACATTGAGCGAGTCTACTAGTACCTTGGGTATAGGATGGGACCCAGCTACCGATGAGTTATTTTTCCCCATACAAAACTCTCTTCCGGTTCAAAATAATAATTTAACCAAACGATCAATTCTTTCATCTCTTTTCAAAATCTTCGATCCTTTGGGATTATTAAGTCCCTGCATCATTCAAAGCAAAATTCTATTGCAACAACTATGGCGTGAAAGGCTAGGCTGGGACGATCCAGTACCAAATTATATTCAAAACGCCTGGGATTCATTTATCAAGGCTCTGCCTGCTCTCTTGTCAATCAAAATACCCAGACGAACCATATGCGATGATCCATTATTGATAGAACTTCATACTTTTAGTGACGCGTCACAAAATGCATATGGAGCTTGCATTTATCTCCGATCCATAAACTCTAATAACGAAGTTACTGTCAAACTTCTATGCTCCAAATCCAAAGTAGCCCCTATCAAACCTGTTACAATTCCTAGACTAGAGCTTTGTGCTAGTTTGCTCGCTGCAAATTTGTATAAGGCGGTCAAGGAATCTTTGCGATGCGAAATAACGCGTGAATTCCATTGGTGTGATTCTAGTGTAGTCTTGAGTTGGCTACACATTAGTTATCAAAACCTAAAAACCTTTGTCGCTAATAGGGTTGCTGAAATAAACGAGCTGACAGATCCATCTTCATGGCGTTACGTGCCCACAAAGTCTAATCCAGCTGATCTTATTTCTAGGGGTGTCAGTCCTGATCAAATAACAAGTAAAAAAATCTGGTGGTCAGGACCCGATTTTTTATTACATCCTGAAGATACTTGGCCTACATTAGACAAACCAATTTCCAATTTAAATGGTTTACCTGAGCTTAAACAAAATACAATTGCAGCTCATATTACCTCAAATGACAATTCAATAATTTTATTTCAAAGATTTTCAAAATTTTTAAAATTAAAACATTCAATGGTGTACGTATTACGATTTATTTACAATCTAAAAAATCCAAAAAATCGAATTACTGGAAAAATAACTGTAGACGAACTAAATCAATCATTTTTTAAATTATGTTTTGTCGCTCAGCAACAATCATTTTTGTCAGAATACATGCTACTATCCAAAGGCAAACAATTAAGTTCAAAATCTAATATTTTATCATTAAGTCCATTTTTTGACAACCATTCAAAATTAATTAGAGTTGGTGGCCGTATAGATGCTTCTAATTTTACTTATGATAAGAAACATCCAATTCTATTGCATGCAACACACTATCTCACAAAATTGATTTTTGACTATGAGCATAAGCACAACCTCCACGCTGGTCCTCAATTATTATTGTCTATAGTTAGAGAGTACATATGGCCAGTAAATGGTAGGCATCTAGCGCGTCGCACACTACGTAACTGTTTTACCTGTCGAAGGCTACAAGGTAAAACACTTGAACCTATTATGGGTAATTTGCCATCTCAGCGTGTTACTCCTAATTTCCCATTTAGAACAGTCGGAATAGATTTCGCCGGACCATTTTATATTCTAAACCGAAAGGGTCGCGGTTCAAAAATAATTAAGTGTTATTTATGCCTTTTCATTTGTCTTACCTACAAGTGCATACATTTAGAAGCTGTGTCTGATCTTACAAAAGATGCTTTCATACTTACTTTTCGTAGATTCGTATCTCGGCGAGGAAAGCCGGCGGAAGTATTCTGCGACAATGGGCGGAACTTTGTAGCAGGTGCAAAAGAATTAAATATGTTTTTAAAATCAAATGAGCCGTTCTTGTCTGAATTTGCAATTGATGAAGGAATCAAATTCACTTTTTCACCATCATACGCTCCTCACTTTGGTGGAATCTGGGAGGCTGGGGTAAAATCATCAAAATACCATATAAAACGTGTCATAGGCAATTCTCATCTGACTTTTGAAGAGCTATCAACTTTGTTTGCGCAAGTAGAATCTATACTTAACAGTCGCCCCTTGTGCCCTCTTTCTTCCTCACCCGATGATCTCCAAGTCCTCACTCCTGGACACTTTCTGATCGGTCGGACTCTCACTGCGCTGCCATCACCTGCATACGAAGACTGCAATGCTAATAATCTACAACGCTATGAGCGACTTCAACAAATTAATCAACATTTCTGGTTACGCTGGCAACGTGAATATATCGCTGAACTGCAACAACGCTGTAAATGGAAGACTAATTCCACTCCCTTGAATATTGGAGATATGGTGCTTCTTCAAGAAGATAATTTACCACCACTCTGCTGGCGCCTTGGACGCATACAGCGGCTATTTCCCGGTCCTGATGGGGTATCTCGCGTTGCGGACATCAACACGGCCAGAGGATGTGTTCGTCGACCACTGGTGCGCCTCTGCCCCCTACCCACTGCAGAAGAACTAGTCAAGTAGAAGATTGTTGAAAGCCTACACCTTTCAACGGGGGGAAGATGTCTGCGCCTACGCCTATAAAATCTATTATAGCAATGTTAATTTCCTGTATTACTGCCAAACGCTGTCATCAGGTGTCATTCACTTAACCTTACTTACTTCACATACATACGTCACGCTCTCACTTTAAAATTGAAATAAATTGTAAAAACGAGATTAAAGTCAAATATAAATAGACTACTTTGTTTCATTTATGTCCAAGAAGAGACAGTATGGGTTTGATGAAAAAAATATTTGAATTTCAGTTCTAAGTATGGAGAAACCCCAAAATGTATTGCTTTTTTTTTCTATTTTTGTATGAAAATCTTAATGCGGTTCACAGAATACATCTACAGTATAGTTCTTATAGTTTCGGAAAAAAGAGGCTCTGACATACGGACGGACAAACAGACAGACAGACATGACGAATCCATAAGGGTTCCGTTTTTTGCCTTTTGGCTACGGAACCCTAAAAAAGACGACAATGATAATGTACTATTATATCGTCTGGATGACTTTACATAAGTACAGCCACTGTTACTATGATTTAATCTAGGTTTTTTTTTTTTTTTTTCAAATATTAATCGCGCAAATTATTTAATAGTAGGTACCTCCTCCTCCTCCTCGCGTCGTGTAACCTCATGTCTGGAGGTCCTGATTCCCCCGTGAACTCATTTTATTCCGTATAATGTCGCGCCAGTTGAGTCTGTCCTTGGCGGCATGAAGAGCGTCGTGGAAGTTCGTCTCCAGGGATGTACGTATCTGGTCCGACCATCTGATTGGGCTGCGCCCTCTTGGACGTTTTCCGTCAACCTTCCCGGTCACCATCAGCTGCTCGAGGTTGTCTCCAGTCAGTAGGTACCTAATAAATATTTATTATTAAGTTTTTAAGAAGTCCTCAAAATAATAATTTCTTAATATTACCTTAGATTTACCGGCACGCTTGTGTTACCTTGGCTAGCGGTTAAAAATATAATAATGACATTAATTGTTATAATAGGACGCGCGTCCCTCGCGAGAACCAACGGGTCAACAATTTCTGCAAAGGTATAAAAAAGTGCACAAAAGGACGAATAAATTGGAGAACAGTATAAAATGTAGGTATACATATAGAAATTTCATCTCACAACTAACATGACACATTTACAAAAATACCTTTTATCTACGGAAAAATAACACGAAATTGAGCAACATAATAAAACTACATATTGCTCTTTGGTTGGCAGCCAACGTTAGCGGATAACGTTGTCGTTTAGATTGATAAAGTCTGAAACAAAAGTGGCATTCAAATGGAACACAGGGAAAACCGGGGGAACAACGAGTATTGTGACGTTTGACAATTACAGTTTTAATTTATAGCCAGCACTTTTGTCTGTATGTAAATTGAATTCCATTGTCTTGTTTAAATGGCCACAAGTGGATGACTCTGAATACTCGACAGTGGTATTACTTCAGGAAGGTGGTAAAAAACCATATTAGGGATTTTAAGAACAAATAATGATACGGTCAAATATATCCGTGAGTTTATTTCCACCGAGGAATGCGCTGAAAAGTGGGGATGCTAAGATACTAGTAGTAGGACTTATATTACATCTTATTTCAAGACGTATAATTTTCATTTTTAAATGTAAATTATGACCTGGGGTCCTAGGTACCGATCCTGCCCTTGATCCAGCCACCTAACGCGAGGCCATTAGACTTTAGCCATTGAGACTATGGGCGGAAACACTATTGGTAAAATGGCCCGCATGTCGACAACCTCGGGTGCAAGATTAACATCCTTGTTTTCTTTATCTTTCTCAGATTTATATTATTAATAGCTGTCCCCCGCGGTTTCAACCGCGTTCCCGGGATAAAAAATAGCCTAGGTCCTTCTCCATACCATAGGCTATCTGCATGCCAAATTTCATGATGACACGTTGAGTAGTTGAGGCGTGAAGGCGTAACAACCAAACAAACTCACTTTCGCATTAAAATATTAAGTTAGGATTATGATTATTTCTGAATCAGGTAGTTTGTTTTATGAAGTCATGCTTGCTTTAAAGCCTTTGCTTACGGCGGCATCGTGTGACGGGTCGCCCACTCCCCTCCACAATATGGCGCAGAGGGCGATGGCTGCCACACGCGTCATACCTACTTGTAAACAGGTGAGTTTACTGCCGGTTCCTGTCAGCAAATGCAAACTTCCGAACCGCTGTTAGAGTCAGACTATTCATGAGTGAATGTCTATTTGAATAAAAAAAAAAAAAAAAAAAAAAAACATTTTTAGGTGATTCTGTTCTTTGTAAATGGCCCAAATGGTAATGATTTCTCGCGCGTACTGTACATTATATAAGCAACGTTAAACATTCGAGCTCGATAAAAGAAAATATTTAAAATTATGTAAAGAAGTCCAGTCTAGCAATTCTTTGTAAGTTTATTCTACTTTTCAGTAACTGCGAGATTTTACTTTATTGTTAAAATCAAAACTAGAAAGTTATTTACTTTGTTGGACTTGTATGTACTTTAGAGTGATCTAAAACAAACATTATAAATAAATATTATTTTAGTTTATCAATGTAATAATTAGGTAGGTACATTGTTCATCGTACAATCAGTTCCTAGAATTAATTTTTAGGGTTCCGAACCAGAAAGGTAAAAAAGGAACCCTTTTGGTGCCACTCCGTCCGTCTGTCTGTCTCGCACAGCAGTATATTTCAGCAACCACTAATAAATAAAATAATTAAATAAATATCCTGGGACATTCCTCACCCACGGTCATCTGATCCCAAACTAAGCAGAGCTTGTATACTATGAAAACCAGATAACTGATATAATACATTATACTACTTTTAATGTACATAATTACACCCAGACATTAATTACATACAGACATGTTCATGCACACAAATGCATGTCCTGTGTGGGAATCGAACCAACGACCTGCGGCGCTATAGGTGGAATCTTAACCAGAGTCTTAACCAACCGCGCCAGCTGACCCGTCAAATTGATTTGAAATTTTAAATAAATAGTTTTAATTATTGCTGACCCAATCTTACTGCAAATTTGCGTTGATTTTGATTTAAATATGGAAAATGTAAAAAAAATACCGTTCCTTATCTCCGAAGTTTATAAGGCACTTATGGCAAAGCGGCTCATGAAATAAAGTAAATACAAAATCATCTGGTTTATGACAAACAATTTACATCTTGACAATATTTATGACGCCCGTACGACGAAAAAGAATTTTAGCCAGACGAAAGCTCGATAGTATACCAACAATACATCTATCCTCTCCCTTTGTTTCCATAGAGGCGTAGTTACTGTAGACTGATACTGAGCACAAATCTTGGACTGAGGCCAATTCACATAAACTGTTATTATGCTACGTACAGACAGAAGCTATCGTATAATTTTTGTGGAGATGCTATCTAGCTGTCTATCTATCTATATCTAGGATATCTAGAGCTCGATGTTTTTACTCATTTCAACGAGGTAATATATTGATCATCACGTGGATCATCAGGACCCATCACTGGACCCTTATCCTTTCCTACTATAATATTGCAAATGCTTTATTGATATTAGCTCAGAGTAGATAAATACTACGTACAAATATTAGTCACTAAATGACGGCAAATTAGCGATGGGCGATTGTTCCAAAAAAAGTAATCGAAAGAATCGACAATTGTAAACTGTACGTTCGTTAGAATGAATGAATCGACAATCGAAATTGTCGATTCATTCATTCTAACGAATAAACAATCGACATTTCGAATGAAAATTGACGCACGCAACGCAGGTTGCAATAGTATGCACAATCGACGGGGCTCACCCGTGGGCGCACGAAGCGTATTATGAACAATCGAATGAAGTCAATTGTTACTCGAATGATTAGAATAAATTAGACAATCGAATAATTCGATTGTTTTTAGTAACAATCGCCCATCGCTACGGCAAATGACTGTTCGGATTTAGATGGTACTTGGCATTTATATGTATGGTGTTTACCCTAGAATATCCAGGGGTACGTGTACCAGGGGCTGTGTCTTACCCCTGGGTATCGCAAGTGACATCGCATAGCTAGGTCTAGTGAAATTGTAATATTTTTTTTAAACAACTTCTTCGACATACCTACAAAACAACATAATTATGAAACAAAGTGTAATGACAGCGTGCAATTACACTACATTAGCACCTTCATTGCACCCGTGCAAAACCGGGTCTCTAGTAAGTATAATAGAGAAATAACCTTAATTCTAAATCCATTCAGCTTGAGGCAATTAAACGTAATTAATTTTAAGCGAATTTTCAAGAAAAAATCTGATAAAATATCAGCCGTATAAAAATTATTCATTTTAATTTAAATGGGACTTTAAAATCCGCTGACCTTTCAAATTCCAATCGTAATTCTCTTTAACAATTAAAATTATCATAGAAACGAGGTAATAAAACTAAATACCCCTAACTCAATTAAATAAATCAGAAGATATACTAATAAACTTAGCCTTTATTCTGACCGTACCTCATAAAGGTAAGTTCACACTTATAGGTCTGAATCAGGGAATGGTCTAGATAGGGAAATCTGTTCCATACCGACGTTAAAACATTATCAGATTTTGGCACTGGTCGTATTTAGATGTAGGACTAAATGCAATAGCCAGATGGTCATCTGATTAGTAAGTGTATGGAGGTGCAAGGTGGATGACACCTCCATTTAAAACGGAAGATCATCCGCCAGGCTGGTTCATCGTAACTGGGGACCGCGGTCCAACTGTAAACTTCAAGTCTTCTCCCACAAAAAAAAAGCCTTGCTGAGATTCTTGCCGGAGTCTTCATTCCGAACCGGTGGTAAATTCAACTGTACAAGTATGTACCAATTTAACGTTCATTAGTGACTTACTAGGGCCTAAACTGAGTAAATTACTTTTTACCCGACTGACCCGGAAGGAGGGTTATGTTTTTCGAGTGTATGTATGTATGTATGTATGTATGTATGTATGTATGTATGTATGTCTATTTCTTTGGCACGCTCTGCAGCCTAAACGGATTGATGGATTTAAGCATATGAGGTGTCGTTAGATTCGTGTTGACTGTGGGAGTGTCATAGGGTATATTATTTTTATATGGCGTCTACGGATAAGAAAAGAGGAGGGGTATTAAAAACAAAAATTTCGTTATTTTAACAATATGGGTATCAAATGAAAGCTTGTGAACAGCCCATTCCATATATGTATATATTGTAATACTTTTGTGCTACCATTTTGACATAAATTGCAAAAAAACATGTTTAATGCAAGGACAGTAGGTAATATGCTGAGCGGTTACCGTACGTAACTCACAGAGTTGCGATGGTTGTTAGCGTAACCTTACCGTACCGCTCATTTATTTACTAATACTTACAACTCATTCTGTATTAAACTAAAAAGTATGAAATAAATTAAATTATTAAAAGAAACAAAAAACCCGACTGCGTAAAACAAAAACTAACTGAAAAGAGAAAACAAGTTCTTTAATCGATGAATTTGGAATATAACTTGAATGTTATAAGGTATTGCAGTCGGGGATAAACAAATATTACAAAAAAAAAACACATACTTAAGTTATTGGTTTGTCCCCGAATGCAATACCTTATAACATTCAAGTTATATTCCAAATTCATCGATTAAAGAACTTGTTTTTCTCTTTTCAGTTAGTTTTTGTTTTACGCAGTCGGGTTTTTTGTTTCTTTTAATAATTAAATTTATTAATTTGATTTTTGGTCCGGGCGGACTCCTTTCCTGGGGTGTCTATCGCCGCCCGTGAAAACGGGCGGGTCCTTAAGTATGTCGTGGTATCATTCTTAAATAGGGATTGCCTCTTCCGTGGTGAAGACTTCTTGTGAAGGTGTTCTTTGAGAGTCCGCCCTACCAGGTGAGACCACTAGCGACACCAGTGGAGGTCGAACAGGAGCGGTCACCGGTGGTAAAACGGGCGGCGCTTTCAGTATGGAGGAGCTTTGATGTCTTCCTCGGCAACCAGGTGTCGCGGGAAGGCCTTGCGGTTTGTACGTTAGTGCTCGCCACGGGGCCAGCCACCGGATATGTTCCAGGGTTGACTCATACGCGCGCGCGATCATCCTCTTCGCGATACGCGGTCCAACTGTAAATGTCGGACAGTTTTGTAGTTTTGTATATGCAGATTCTCGAGAACACTTCTTAAGCGCGATGCAGGTTAATGTGGCGCCACGCCATATATCTTTCCGTGTGTGAACTATCTCATTGTTACTGATAGATGGCTGATAGATTCGTTCTTGGACATTAGGAAAACCAGGACGACTGGCTCTTAAGAGAAACTGCTAGACAACACCGATAGATGCTTGGCGATTTTCAACTTGAGTGTGTGTGCTGGCCAGTCGGGTGCTTCAGAATACTCGATGAAAGAATTGGTGTGTAGTTAAAATGCTGACACCTATAATCGCAGTACATTGACTTAGTGTTGCTTTGCTAAGACCTCAACTTCTTTAGGACTATTACTAATATATACTTACGATAATATTTTATCAATACTCAAAATTATTGAATTACTAATTTAATTGGAATCCACACATCACAAGCTCTAAAATAATATTACATTTATATTTAGAGTAAACATTTCTATTGCCTTTCGTTCTGGTATTGTTCTATTTTATCTTGTTTTTTATATTTTCCTACAAAATTCGACACTGTGAATAAACCTTTAGTCGTTCCGTATCATGATTTAGAGGGCGTAATATGAAATTTTTAGTCTAATTAACGTCCAATGGTGTCGACCTCTTGCCAGTGACTGCCAATTATAGAAGCATTTGCGGTGTTCCAACGTTTTGGGGCTAAACTATGTGTTAGAGCGGGTGATGCGAATTTGGTTATTTTGCGAATTTATAAAAATGTAAAATTTTGACAAAGAAAAAATTATGGCGGGCGACCCATGTGAACGCGCTAGGTAGGTACAACTTGATTGACGCGACAATACGACAGGAGAACTGCCAGGATTTATGAAACAATACAGTTCAAAATAGGTAGTAGGAAATGCACAATACCTGGATGTGGTCTTGATGACACGTTGACACGTTTCCAATGTGATGCAGGCCAGGTGCTGGATCCAGGCAGCCGTTATTTGGTTTGAACCTCACAATTTATGTCACACATATATCACACTTAGATGACGATAATTCAATTATTAATGAGAGTTCTTGCTATATTTAAAGTCCAAAATATCTAATTATTAAATTAATTGCGGAGCGGAGCGATTTACGCCATTGTTTTTCAACTCACACGACGGAAGTGAAGACGTAGACAAATCAATCAAAAAGAGAGATGTCCATCCGATGCGGTGTGCGTTGTCTCACTCTTGCATTCGATGAAGTAGGTATGTGCGAGGGTGAGGGAAAGGAATGGGATGATTTGCGCCAATCAAATAGAAATATGTTTTCAATGTTACAACCAAAAAAAATGTTTATAATTTCGCGTAACCACTATGAATACAATATTTGTAAATATAACTTTGATAGAAACATCGCATTAAGACATAAGTAATCTAAAAAACAATTTATTGTTGTTATAAGAAATTGTTACCATTACAATTGTTGACGATCCCGAGCTCACAAGCGGTTTAGAGCCCCTCACTCTGAGGAGAGACTTTGCCTCCTTATATGACTGTGTGTTCTAACGCTTGTACATAAAACGGACAGTGTTCTGAAGAATTATTTCACCTGATGCCCACTATTGAAATTCTCGCCATGGACGGGGAGTTTATCCTCACACATTGGAACCAAAATGGTTTCGCACAACTTGAATATTTTAGAACCACTTCCCTCCCCTGCGCTCTGATTGGCAAAATCAAGAATACATGATTCAGTGATTAGTCCTTACTTTTCAAAATCAGTACAAAATTACTGACTAGTTATGGAATTTGATTGTTCGGTATTACTTATGGATTTATTCTCGATGACATGGCCACATCATCACTAATCTTGGTCAGATTGTGGTCAAACAATACGATACTATAAAAATGAACTGAAACACAATGATACCTACAAAATCATTGCAACCCGATCCAAATAATGACTACATCGGTAAGGTATTATAATATATTATCCGTTAATTACCACCCAGCTTGATTATAGTTAATGTTAATACTAAACAAACAATACTAGCAAATCATGCTTGAAAATACAATTTGAACAGTGGTTATTAATTTGTTACCACATGTTATCTCTTCTCGCAGTTCGGTGGTAGAATAACTTTGTTTCATTATCAACTTATTAGCATACACAATTGTGTGTAGTGGAGCTTAAAATTCATGGTATATTTATATATCTAACTAGCTTATTTTTTTTTAAATTAAAAATAACAAAAGAAACACAATTCCTATTCAAAATCGACTACATATCTAAAATTTGCAATTATTGTGTGAATTACCCTGCGGGACATTGGGAAGTGGGCCATAATGACTAAAGACCCTTATTTCAGCCGTTTCTTAAGTTTGTGCCCACCTTTTTAAATAGCTGAAGTGATGGATGTCGATGCGGAATAATGTGCCTTATCTCAATGGAATAATACTTATTTTGCATGCAGTATATAATTTAGTACCACATTACAGTACAAGCTGAACATAACACGAACATAATCCTTTACCGTAATCTACGAGTTGTTTTAATACCATAACGAATATAAATAACTATAGCCCAATAAAAAGCACCGCAAAACAATATTATGAATATTATACAATTCTATCCACGATTCTATCAACTGACTATAACAGTAGATTTTATTTATTTCTTCATATACGTTTCATCTATATTAATAAAGTCCATTATAGGACATCATAATAATATTTTAATGTTCGGCCCTTGTGTTGTAGCCCGAGGGTGTGTGAGTTTCTACCCAAGTTACAAGATTCTAGCGATTTTTTCTTATCAGATGAAACACAAAAGTTTAATCAAAATTCGGGCATTATTATTAGCTATTCTTAAACAAAAATGTAGATACTAAAAACACACTTCAAAAAGTTTTACAGTTATTTCATACTTTTTAGTGAATTTGGAAGGTTTTATTTGTTAAAAAGTAAATTTATTTAATATAGTAGTTTACAGACACCCATAGGGACTTTTTGGCGGGAACTTGCAGAGTGACGTAGCATTTTCATTTTTATTTTCATAAATTTGTGTATTTTGAGTTTTATTGTGTATTTTTGGTGGTATTTTACCCAATAAAGATCATCCATGTGCACCAGTGAAGTGAAATGAAATGAATTATGTGTATCGTGACTTTTCAAGTTGTCTCAAAATGTCCGTGTAGAGTTTTACTACAATGACCACCATTGTAGTAAAACATGACTTTTATGGACGGTGACTGACTGAGGACTATAATGTGAAGTGATTTATTGTGACTGGAAACTATAATATAACTCGACACTGGCAGAAATGAGCCCTAATTTGGGCTTGGTTGCCAAAATTAAAAATAAGAAGAAGAAGAAGACACCCATAGTCAGGACTCAGGACAAACATAATATAAACATGTTCATGTAGTCAAATGTCTGTCCTAGCTGGGAATGGAACTCACGACCTGTAGTATGTGTCTTGTGTCGGATACATGCTACCAACGAATATTTGATTTATATAGAACCAGTATGAAATCAGCCACTCCCTGCGCAGATGTAAACTGTGTCCGATCGCCGCTACAGGACACAGCAACTACGGTTTCCTGTGATGGTGTCAAGTGTCGGTAACAAAAAGTGTCTACGTTTGCGCAGCCCCATAAACTCTACTATATGTTTTCCCGGTATAAAAAGTAGGTACCCAATGTGTTATTCCTGGTGATGAGCTGCGTGTATGCTAAATCTCATCACGATTGGCAGTGCCGTTGAGACATCAAACGGTAGCAAACAAACTCACTTTCACATTTATTATAGTAGTAGTCAAATAGGTCAAATCTTGCAAGTTGAATTTCACCCACTTCCTGTGATCGGATTTGATATTTGGTATACATTAGTATATTTGGTAGACAATGCAAGTATAGTCAACAAAAATTACAGTCACAAAAAAGAGCTTGTATTAAAAATGATTTTTTGAACAAAAACTTATTTCATCTACCTATTACATAGATTATTTTTATTTAACTTTTTTGTCATCCACGGACATAATGCTCAACAATCTATTAACTTAGATTTTTTTATTTCTCATGTAGAGTGATATGTTATCTTTTCAGAAATAAACATATATTAAACCATAACCATATAATATCCCGCCGTCACTTAGACCAAGCCCCAAAGTTCTCATTCACGTAATCATGATGGGTTTTCGTAACTAAATCGCTCGGCATCACGTGAGAGACACATTACCGATGAGTTGTGTGCTTTATTAAATTACATATAACGTGTATAATGCTCAACTACTTTTGTAGGGTGATTATGTTTTATGTGGTAGTCTCTTTTAGTATATTTATATTGAACATGTTTGTTTCACGTTCTATTGCTGCTACGTTTGAATCGTTTGTCATTTAATAATCTAGTGCCGATTCGATTGTTTACAAACTCACTTAGTATTACTATATCTCTTTCTAATTACTAATAACATAAGACATGCTTGTTCATTCTAGTTAAATATTTAATTAAATCCGTGCTTCGGAAGGCACGTAGGTTATCACTTAATTGAAATAGTCGTAATGCTAGTTGGAGGCATTCTAGGCGGCTTGAAAACTCCAACAGTAGGTTGACCACAGCCTACCACCACCAATCCGCAGTGGGCATGCATGGTGGAGTATTGCCCATTCCCGCCCACCCTCATTTGTGAAAGGAGGCCTGGGACATTATAGGCTGATGATGATGATATAATAAACAAATTATTTTGGTTTTCTGTATAAGCGTATATTCATGAAACTACTATTAAATTCCTGTGTATTTTTCTCCTACGCGCTTGTCGTAGGCGATAATTATGATGCTACGAGACGTCTACGGCACTCCTATTACTTTGCTCTCGTAGCACAGCTACAAGATCGTAGTATATTGTATAAACTGTAGCAGAACTACATCGCAGAATAGTTAACTTTTGGAGAAAACTGAAAACTTATATCCGAGGCAACTTATCTTGCTAAAAAGTCTACCTAATAGTTAACAATAACCCCCTTACTCATAAAGCGCTATTTAACTAATATACTGTTTAAAGGGTCACGTAAATAACGTCACTCTATTGTCATTGTCAAATAATGTGACATTATTTACGTGACCATTTAAACAGTATTTTATTCCACCTGATTAGATTATTTAACCCTTAAAAAACAAATTTCCATCTAGTACCAAAGCGAGCCTGGAGAATCGGCAATTACCTTCGAAACTTCTCGTTCAACTGCTAATCATCAAGGGTTAACTCCTGAGCGTTTCCAAGTTTTCACATTTACAGAAATAATTACACACCCCTTCCCCCCTTTCACCCACTTTTTGGAGAATTGAACTTGTTTGAATGCCGACCTTTCTATTTACCTTTTGGTCGACTCTTATTGAAAAACTTTTAGACACATTGCTTTGCGTTGGTATAAAGAGAATTATGCACTTGTGATGTATATGCTGCGATTTTAAACACCTCCAACGCTTGGATGATATCGTCAAAAAAGTGCTCTCTGGATCTAGTACTTATTTTAACAATGCTATTAAATTATAAATTAAAATAATAATTTTAGGTTATATTGTCACTTAATTTAGTTATGGATATAATGAAACTACTGTAGTGGTTCATAGAGTGCAATATTAAAAATAAACTAAAGTAAGTATGTTAATTTAAATTTTGTAGGTTACCAAAAAAAAAATCAAATTCTAGACAAAAAACTAAATAATATACGACTTATATGAAATATATCCATCAAACCAATTAATTCCGTACGCAAACTGGGGGAGTTTGCGTACGGAATTAATTGGTGTCATCTTATAAGTGGACATGTTACCAAACAGTGCGATTTATCAAAGCGCGTGTAAACGTTCCCTAAACAAAGTTTATGTAACAGTTCGATATAGCACTGGAATTTGTATTTCGATTTATCACAAGTCAATGTTCAGATACTGTTAAACTGGCCTTTGCTTGGGTGAGTAAGTTCTATCGATTCATTCCACTAAAAGTGGTTTACATCCTATGTAGAGAGTTGGTGTTTAAAATTACTTGCTTCCTCTCAGAGAGATATTTATGTTGAAACTAATGTAATGCAATAAAGTACTGAAGGACTGAAAAAAGTATTTTAAGACAAATAAAAAAAAATATTAATAATAAGTTTCTTTGGTGACTCTCATAAAGACGAATCAAACGAGCCCAAACTCGATGGGGTTATGTGGTTTTATTACGGAGTTCCCCAGGGCCACCTTCCAGCTCCATCATCAGATCAGCTCCACGTCATCATAATATTGCATTGTCACGCGATATGCAAATTCCTGCAAAATTTCAGCTCAATCGGAAACCGGAAAGTGGGTCAAAAATAACTTACAAAATTCCATTACAGCCAACGGGACAGGTGAAACTAAATAAAAGCTTGTAAAAAATAATAAGCCTGTTTTTTTTAACCGACTTCAAAAAAGGAGGAGGTTCTCAATTAGATTGTTTTTTTTTTTATGTTTGTTTCCTCATAACTCCGTCATTTATTAACCGATTTGGAAAAAAAAATTATTTGTCTGGAAGGGTACACTTCCCGTTCGGTCCCATGATTGTCATCAGATCAGGATTTAATTACTTCTTAGTGTACTTTGAAGTCGGTTTAAGTTTTTTGTAAAACAGTCCAATTATTCTAAGCTAGGCTTCTAATGGCTGGAAGGGTTGGTAAAACACTAACAATATCTCAGGAATATAATGTTATTAACATCATAAACAAAAACTTGTTTATAACTTTTAATAATTCATCAACTACCATATCAAAAAAAAACATTTAAATTCGGCGCTCTAAATGTTACTAACTCTACGCGAAGCGCGAAGCAAAACTGAGTGACTGTGCACGGGAAGCGTAAGTGCAACAAAATACAGAATTAAAATGTATTAGATAGAACAATGAAATTATGAAAGTTTGTTTTTGGTAAAAATATTATGTTTTGAAAAAGTCATAGAACAAAAGTTGTTGTTTATGATATTAGTAATACAGCCCTGAAAAGTTGTTAGTGTTTTACCAATATATCTGTAAAGACCAACTGTAAAGCCCAGAACAGCCCACGAAACCAAATTACGATCGCGCGAGCGTGGTTCCTTGCTCTGTGAAGCCTACGAACTTGAAATTTGGCAGGGAGGTTACTTATAGGGTGTTTTCCAAAATTCAACCCTAAGACTAAGAGCTAAAGGGGGTAAAATAGAAGAATATTTTTACAAGCTTTTATTTAACTTGCAATGTATGTATGTATGTTTGTTCGGGTGGAATCTTGCAAGTCGAATTTCACCCACTGCCAGTGGTCGGTTTGGCTTGATATTTGGTATACATTATTGTATCGGAAGACAATGCCAAGTACAATCAACAAAAACCGGCTAAGTGCGAGTCAGACTCGCGCACCGAGGGTTCCGTAAAAACCTGTAGGTATATAAGTAAATGGTAGTATAGACCTGAGTATTTGATATTTATTTAAATTTATGACGTATTAAAAAAAAACTACTTACTAGATCCCGTTCAAACCAATTTTCGGTGGAAGTTTGCATGTAAATCATATATTTTTTATAGATTTATCATTCTCTTATTTTAGAAGTTACACTTCCAAAATGGTAAAATGTGTGTCCCCACACATTTTACCATTTTGGAAGTGAAACAAGTGGCTGTGACATACGGACAGACAGACAAAGACAGACAGACACGACGAATCTATAAGAGTTCCATTTTTTGCCATTTGGCTACGGAACCCTAAAAACTACAATCACCAAAAAGCTTGTAGTATTATGAAAATGAAATTTTTAACAAAAACTTATTTCTTTTTTGTATTATTATCAAAACAAAAAATCATACATAGGAATTAGTATAAAATCAAAAGACCACAAAGGTCAAACGGAATCAGTGTGAGGCAACTCGGTCATTCTTACGAGTGATCAGCGAAGACGGTATTCGGTTTAGTTTTGTGAAATATCGGTATTATTGTTCCGAGCTAGTTTTAGTGCTAATTGAGCCAGCGTAGTATCGTCGTCAGGCTTCTCGAAGACGTGTCTCGGTTGACAAATACGCAGTATCATATCTCTGTACGTATATATATGAGAGATATGGGTTGGGGATGATTTGAACCAGGCGTTTGGATGGACGTTTCATGAATTTTTAGTCGGTAAATCCATATATAATGTGAATGTTATTTTGGAAATACCACGGAGCGGTCGTCGCTTGAAACGGTTTTGGAAGACTTAAAGCTAGGTATCCTGGCGACTTGACCCGTGACACATGAGTGAACTCCAAACTATCATAATATATATCATGATAGGGTGATACGGTGTAGATAGAACTCCCCGATGCTTACTGGGAATAAAGACTTCAAGCTATTACTGAAAATCCTACTATGAAAGATGTGGAGGCAAAATGACTTTTTGACGGTATTTTGTTTCGTTTTGCACTGAAGTGATGAACATTTTGTGAAGGGTCAAAAAAATATCTTATATCAAACATAAAACTTACGCCAGGATCTAGAATACTTGGCGTAAAGTAAACAAAACTTGTACATTCAAAAACCAATCAGTTTATGTCTAAAAAGACTGCACAAAAGTGTACAAAGAAACTCAAATCATTCGCGCCTTCGTATCGGTGTAAAGGCTGCTACCTATGAGACCAAACTCTTGATTTATGCGCAACGTACACGCGCACTCGACTCTGCTGTAAAGTTTTACAAGTTGGAAGTTAAGAATATTTATGTACTCGGCACAGCTCTCTTGTTTTGCCAAAAAGTCTTTCGTGTGTGATAATACATGAGTTGAATTTGAAGTTGTCATGTCTTGTTAGAATAATAATGTAGCTAAAAGGGTTATGTATTTGAATCAATGAATCATGTTCCATAAGTGACTATTAAGTGGTCGTGGGTTCGATTCCCACACAGGACATGCATTTGTGTGCAGGAACATGTCTGGGTGTAATTATGTATATTAAGTATGTATTTACAAACAAAAAACCGGCCAAGTGCGAGTCAGACTCGCACACCGAGGGTTCCGTACAAACCTGTAGGTATATAAGTAAATGGTAGTATAGACCTGAGTATTTGATATTAATTTCAATGTATGACCTATTAAAAGAAAACTACTTACTAGATCTCGTTCAAACCAATTTTCAGTGGAAGTTTGCACCGTAATGTACATCATATATTTTTTATAGATTTATCATTCTCTTATTTTAGAAGTTACAGGGGGGGGGGACACACATTTTACCACTTTGGAAGTGTCTCTCGCGCAAACTATTCAGTTTAGAAAAAAATGATATTAGAAACCTCAATATCATTTTTGAAGACCTATCCATAGACACCCCACACTTATGGGTTTGATGAAAAAAAAAAATTTGAGTTTCAGTTCTAAGTATGGGGAACCCCCAAAATTTATTGTTTTTTTTCTATTTTTGTGTAAAAATCTTAATGCGGTTCACAGAATACATTATAGTTCTTATAGTTTCGGAAATAAATGGCTGTGACATACACGGACAGACAGACAGACATGACGAATCTATAAGGGTTCCGTTTTTTGCCATTTGGCTACGGAACCCTAAAAAGTAGTATATGTATTATATCAGTTATCTGGTTTCCATAGTACAAGCTCTGCTTAGTTTGGGATCGGACCGTGTGTGAAGAATGTCCCAGGATATTTATTTATTTATTATTTATTATTTACGTGACTATTATAATATTAGATAGTAATCATATTATGGTAGATATAAACTCTTAAGTAACTTCTTTTCTGTCTAGTCTTCTCGTCTTCTTTTCTTCTAGTCTTATTGGTACAGCTTTCCTTTTCCAATCTGATATTTGCGACCTCTTGTAGCTCCTCCTACTTTTAACTTTACTTGGTATTCCCATTACTTTTAATCGAATAGAGAAGGGAAGGGAGGATAGAAGGAAAGGCAGAAGTAATTTAAATATAGTAAAATACAATGTGATCCGTAAAAGGGTAAGCGAAAGTGAATACTATAGGCATAATTTGTATGGGTTGTATAATTCAAAGTTTTGCATTGATCTATAAAAAGTGAAGCCGAATGTAAGAGAGATTGTAAGGAGAGACCTAATGGTGCGTCCATGCTACGCGAACCAAGCACGAGCCGAGCCACGAGCGAACAGGATTCGTTCGTTGCTCGCAATGTCAAGTGTGGACGTACAACGAGCTTACAACGAGCATAGAACGAGCATACAACGAGCCTACAACGAGCCTTCAACGAGCGCGATGCAAATCCCTGTGTTCGTGAAAAAACTGACAATCGGGCGGAGTGCAGTTGAGCACGCTATGAATGCTCGTTCGAGGCTCGCAAGACCGTCCACGCTACGTGATCAACAAATGAATCCTGTTCTTTCAAGGCTCGGCTCGTGCTCGGTTCGCGAAGTTTGATTTGGATTATCATTGTTATAACAGGACTCTTTATTATTACAACTACCGTTATACAGCCGGGTATATATATAGCCACGATAGTAAAACCTCAACTGTATAGTCAGAAACAATGTTTAGATCACAAGCTTTAGCGAACAAGCAAAATGAGCAGGACTGGTGCTTTCCCTAAAAAATACAAAATAATACGATTAAGCACAACTCTCGAAAGTCCTAAATAAACATAAGGGTCTGTCTTGTTGAGATTTCTGCCTGAAAGTTACCATCAAGGGACTCTTCATACTAATTAAATTGCCCTTCGTTAGTATTTTTGCGTTTAGAAAGAATAAAATTGCGACTGGGCCCCGCTTTTGTGCGGTTTATCTTGTGTAAAAGCTTTTTATACCGTACTTTATAGCTTGTATAAAAATAATTAGGTCCATTGCGGCAAAATGTTGACGAATCTACATCGGGGTGTTGCAATTTTCGTCAACAAAGCATTTAATTTTTAAAGAATAACAAGATACTTTAAGTTTTAGACGAAAATACATATCTATTATATAAAAATCAATGCCACTTTTCGTTGTAATTTTATAACTCAAGAACGGGCTCACCTATCCAAACCAAATGTTTAGGCTTTGTTCGGACTATTTAGTAGATGGTTTATGTGAAGTATGCACAAAATCGGTCGAGCGGTTCTTCATTTATCACAGTTTTTGTAACAAATGAATTCAATAAATGGCGGATCATTTTGTTAATGGGGATTTTGCTGTCAGGGTAGGGTAGGGTAGGGTAGGGTAGGGTAGGGTAGGGTAGGATAGGGTAGGGTAGGGTGGGGTGGGGTGGGGTAGGTTGGGGTGGGGTAGGGTAGGGTAGGGTAGCACCACGCGAACGAAGTCGCGCCGGGCAGCTAGTATGTTATAAACGATATTTCATTCTTTCCTTATTAAATGTGAATAAAATGTATAGATCTATTCAGTTCCTACACATTTTATAAGTTAAATGTAATCTGTACATTAACAGTCTGTTAGCTCATTTGAATAATGTTTTGCTGTGAAATAATCTCAATGTAACTGTTTCAATTATTCGCACAGAAAGCGCTCCACAGGAAAGCGAAGAATTTTTGAATAAATTTTAAATGCAAACTTTTATTTAGTGTTTCCCGCAGTTTTATGGTAATAAGACGGATTAAAATGTTGAATGCGATAAGCGAAGTTTTATTACGAGTTAGTATTCACTTCAGATAATGTAACATTAAGGATAATTAACATAGAATAGTCAAAAAAACATGGTAAGATATCATATTATCTAGATTATACAAACATATTTTTAGAGAAGTTGGAATGACATTATCTTTGATAGTCTTGGAATAGCACGAGACGTTTAAAACTAGTGATACGATAATTATAGGTATGTAATGTTATCATCGATTCAGTTTTTGAATTTTTCAAAAAAAATAACTATTTAATTACCTACTCACAAAATTTCACGAGAATCCTGTAGAGGAGAACAGCCGGACACACGAAAGAATTTTTTGTCCAAGCTGAAACGTTTACGCTTCGCTCGCTCGGTCTTATGATAGTCTCAGTGCGATTAGAATGTAAATATTATGTAATGAATCTAAGCCTGTTTTGAAAAGAGTAATTGCTGAGTTTATTGCCGGCTCTTCTCAGCAAATGCAACCTTCCGAACCGGTATTAGAGTATTAGAGTCAGACTTTTCATAAGTGCCTGCGAAGGTCTATTTGAATAAATGATTTTGAATTTTTTGAATTTGAATTTGATATTCTAACCAAGCAAATATACGATACTAGCTGTCTCGCGCGGTTTCACCCGCGTTCCCGTGATAAAAAGTGGCTACTTTTACACATTATCCCATTTCTACATTATCCCCGAGTATTATAAGCCTATAATACTCGGGGATAATGTAGCTTCCTATTAGTGAAAGATTTTTTCGAATCCTTCTGGTAGTTCCAGTTATTAGCACGTTTAAACAAACAAACAAAAAATCTCTTCCGCTTATTAATAATTAATAATATTATATAGTAAAGAGCCGATAACCGCTGGGGAAGAAAGGTTCTCGAGCGACCACGTACTGGAAAGCGCCGAGCGGGACGCCCTCCTACCAGGTGGACCGACGACCTGGTCAGAGTCGCTGGGCACCGCGAGATGCAAGCGGCCCAAAACCGTTCGAAGTGGAAGTCAATGGGGGAGGCCTATGTTCAGCAGTGGACATCCATAGGCTGATATGATGATGAGATTCAAATAATAACCAAAGAATGTTTTTTTATTCCAAAATATAAAACTCTATGATTTTGACTATCGTATACCTACAACGTGAAATGGAATATCTTCCCGAAAGGGGGGATGACTGACTACATTACTTATGAGACCTCTATAAAAAGTGTCAGCTCAAAAATTCATTTTGCTTCCAAGTTTATTGAATTAAAATCATAATCATAATCAACGCGTCACCGCTCAATGAGGGTCACTTTTCACGTCACTTGCTAATCTGGCGTCACGGGAGTGCCCCCCGCCAAGACGAGTCAAGCGAGGCGCAAGGGCCTACCTTTTCTCGAAGCGCTTCGTATTTTTTTGGAACCCTCATAACTTGGGTTTGGATTATACCAGATAAACAAAATTCTCAGGATATGATGTTAATAGTGAATTTATTAAACATATTAAGTTTCAATAACATTCCTCTTATACTTTAGACTTCATTGATATCTAAAAAACCCCGATTTCATCACTGACTCACTGCTGATCATCAAAACTCTTACTTAAGGTAAGTCTTAGAATGCTGAAATTTGGTATGTAAACAACAAAAAAAATATAAAATCGAAAAAAAAAAAAACAAAATAAAAATTATGTCGCTTGGCTGTTTCGCTACTACAAGAACTATTTTACCACAGTTTTACTTTACTTTCCTCTGAGTCTATTGTGTATTTTTTGTAAGAATCTCACCACGATTCATAATTATTCGTTGTATTTTTATTTATTAAATTAATTATATATTTACTAGCATCACTATAATATTCAAAATATACTTCACCTTCACCAATACTGGTGGCAATTTAATTAACTTTATAATGAAGGCACTCGTTCAACTTAACAGAACCAATAGTCTACAAACAACACGGTTTAAAAGATATGCAACTCACGTACTATTCACGTCTTTGCACCGTAAATTTTCATTTATCCACTAAACCTTTGCTTTATTGCTTTGTAAAAAGTCATGCTGTTTTTCTTTATTATCAAAGTATTGGATACAAGTTGACACAACACTTTCAAAACTACGCGATAGCTGAATAAAGATCAAGAATGATGGAAAATCAGCATAGCGTTTATGACAGACTCTGCTCGACTGGGGAAGTGCCTCCACCTTACAGAATACCGCAGCCAAATAACTTTATATTGTGTTCCTGCGCGAGAGTAAGGTCGCCAGACTATTTGGGGAAGGGAAGGGTCGGTAACGCGTGATTGATGCCTCGTGTGTTGCAAGCGTCCATATGGCTACGGTAAACTCTTACCATCAAGCGAGCCGTATGCCTGTTTACCGCCTTGATCATATAGAAACAAAACATAACTTACACACAAGTACCTATAACTTTGGATTTTTTACACGTTTCGTTTTCCCCATTTTCCTCCTTGAAAACTGAGCCGATTGTCTGGTAGTCCTTTTAATCACGGCGGAAAAATAGGGCATTTATTGTAATTTTTGGAGGTCATATTTTCTTTACTAATTAGTTGCTGAAATAAAGGAAATAAGAGGGACGCGTCCAAAGCAGACCTTGATGATATGAAAAAAAATGAGTACTCTAGAGGCATTATTAAGGAAGAAAATAGGGGATTACATTTGTATTGAAAAATCATCCTGAATGAGATATCCCATTAGAACCGATATCGTAGAAACTTTACGTTATAAAATGTTTCCATAACCTGAGAAGAGGCTACCCTTCACAATTGACATTAAAATTGGCAAATTATTTGATAGTTGTGTTATAAGTAACACAAGAAAAATAGATAATGGTTTCTGTGTATTCGTAATAAATTACCCAATTTAAATAATAACTTTTAAATTTTATTCAGCCATTCAGTGGTTTCAGGACGAGCTGATGAGATATTAATTGTAATATGTGCTCCACGGCTAGCAAGTAATCTCACAGCGAGATTATATCTGTGGGCGGTAACCAATATAAATAAAAGTTATTGTGGTCAAACTATCTGTCAGTAAGTTTTCATGACTAAACTACCTAACCAATTTCGTCGAAAAGTTCCAACACGTTTGAAACCGCGACTAACTCAAAAAAAAAAAAATATGAATTTTATTCTCTTAAAAATACACTTGAAGCACTAAAAGGCGACGCGGTAAAGTAAAAAGTGCGGAATTAATTTGGATTACGTAGTAAATCCTATGTGTCGTGCATTTCACTTAGACTTGAGCTTTTAAATTAATTTTATTCTAATTTATTACCGTCGTTGCTGAGTTTTAGTAGTAGGAATGTCAAAACTTTTTGGTTCTTTAATTTTCTTCTAGTTTAGATCAAAGAAGTCTTGGTTAGAGTCATTTATATGCCAGGTATTAGGACGTTTTTACAAGCTTTTATTTTGTTTCACCAATCCCGGTGTCTGTCTGTTTGTAATCAAACGTTCAGATAGGGATAACGATCTCGATACAAAACAATTTATGCTATATTAGTCCGATTCGCTGGATCTAATAATAAAAACCGGTCTAGTGCAAGCCCACTTGGACTTTTCGGAAAACAAGCGTACGGCCAGATGGTAAACGCCGCAGCCGTATAGATGCTTGCAACACATGAGGCGCATCACTCACGCGTTAAGGCCCCCGCCCCCCAAGACCTTTGGGGACATTTGAATTCCATTAGTGACGTAAAAAAACTTTATATAAAGAGTCTCAGGCATTCACAAAGACTTGTAATACCCATAATCAAAAATGTCTAAGAAATGCTTAAAGTTTTCACTGAGTATTGTGTTGTGGAAAGTAAAGCGGTGTACTTTAATACGGATGTTACTATATTAATTCTATGAAAATGTGGACGATTCTTAGCTGTTAGCTGTTTAACTTCATAATTTTGATGTTTCTCATTTATTTCAGTTTTCAAATTAACTTAAGTTTAGTATAATACCTTTATTATTAACCGACTTATATGTATTTTTTTTATGTTTGTTACCTCATAACTCCGTCATTTATTTACCGATTTGGAAAATTCTTTTTTGTCTGGAAGGGTACACTTCCCGTTTGGTCCCATTGTCTTCAGATCAGGATTTGATTACATCTTAGTGTACTTTGAAATCAGTTTAAGATTTTTGTAAAACAGTCTAATTATTATATCATCAATAAATCTAAGCTTATCAAAATTACCCCGACTCGGCCGCTGCTGCCGTTCGGCAAGCTTTCTAGCAGGCTAACAGCGTTTCCTCTTTGAATTGTTAAGCAAATGGGTCGACGAAAAAAGCCTGCAAATCAACATGGGTTTCGATGAGATTTGACGATAAACCTATATATTTAAATTAATTAGAAATGCAATAATTGGGTACCTGCTATATAAGTAGGGGACGCGTCCTTTGAGGAAGACTGTAGAAATACTTAAATAGTTTATTTCGTCTGATAAAATTATAGACGGAGAAGCGTTATGAATGCGACCGTCTTGCTGACCGAAAATGTACGCACTGAAGTTGTTATTGGCTCAGCAAAATGGTGTTCTATTGGAATTGCATCGAATAATATAACAATAATTATGTAATAACATAATTAATATCAAAATTATAACATTCAGCAAATATCTATAATTTTACTCAATCACATGCCAAATTGAGCTTTATGCATGGGGATGCAGCTAGCCATTTTCCTGTACATACCTACTTACCGCAGGATGTTTGTATAGCATGAGAGTTGGTGATGACGCAGCAAGTTAAGATATAGCACGCAGTTAATGTTCCCACGGGCTTATATTGTGAACAGTTATGTTGCGATAACACGAAACGTGATTCATCCTAATAAATACTGTCTAAGAGTAGCTTTTCTTTGGAATAGTACAATTTCATTAATTTTATTTAAAATTTGCTTAATACAGTGGACGCTTAAATTGTGGCATGGGGAGCTAATTCCACAATATAAGTTCAAATTTTTTTTTGGATCGGATATGTCCGACCCAGTTTATTATCAATATATCTCGATTAACCTTTTAGGTATTATGGTTACTAACTTTGGCTACAACATCAGTCATCCTGATAAGATTTTGCGGGAAATTCGCAGAAAAAGAAATCGAATTAACCGCGGTGTCTCCGCGCGAATACGACACCGTAAATTCCAGCCGCACTTGATCCAGATATCAGTAATCGCTGTCGGCCATCAATGTAACTAATTGGGCGTATAATTTATGCGTTCGGTCACTTTGACTAATGATAGTAGTTTGTAAGCAAACCGCTATCTTGAGGATTCCGAGAATACAGCGTCTTGTATTAGTTAATTGTGATAATTTGTATTACCTATTAGGATATTAGATTAGTTAGGTATTTTGTGTTGCTGCTATGTCTCTCCCAATAGGTCCCTCGCCGACTACGAGGAGTACCTGGATGAGGTGGCTGACTGCGTCCGCAGATGCCCATCTCGTCCACTGATCGTTCTGGGGGACTTTAATGCCCACGCAAGGGTGTGGGGGAACCCCAGAAACAGTCCCAGGGGAGAGACCATACAGGAGTGGGCGGCTGGTCTGGACCTCCATTTAGTTAATCGGGGGTCCGTGAGCACATGTGTACGCTGGCAGGGGGAGTCGATTGTCGACCTTACATGGGCGACTCCTGCTGCCATGCGGATGCTGTCGGGTTGGCGAGTTGCAGAAGAGGTGGTCACTCTTTCTGACCACCGCCACATCCTAATGGATGTGGCATTTCGCCGTCCCGTCAGCAATACCAGCCGCCACGAAGGCAGCCCTCCGCGACGTTGGTGTCTCAAGCGGCTGGATCGAGACATGCTCGAAGCCGCCGCCAATGTTGCGGCATGGCCCGAAAGCGCTGAAGAGATTCCGTCCGATCCGGAAAGAGAAGCAAACTGGTTCCACGGCACGATGACGCAAATTTGCGATGCATCAATGCCGCGGTCCAGTCGCCCCAAGCACCGGGCGGTGTAATGGTGGTCGGCAGATGTCCCATATGTCTGTTGAACGAGGTGGGCAAGTTGTTCGAACGAATACTTGCCGCTCGTCTCAACGGGCATCTGTCGTGCGTTGGTCCTGACCTGGCTGATAGCCAGTTCGGCTTCCGACGGGGGCGTTCAACCGTAGACGCGATCTTACGCGTCCGCTCTCTGTCGGAGCAGGCTGTGTCCCGGGGTGGAGTGGCGTTGGCGATAAGTCTCGATATCGTCAACGCCTTTAACTCTCTTCCTTGGGACGCAATCAGGGGGGCTCTGGCATACCATCAGGTGCCCTCCTACCTGCAGGATATAGTCAGGGACTACTTGCACGACAGGTACATCTTGTACATGGACCAAGACGGTAGGAGAATCCGGAGGGAGATCACGTGTGGGGTTCCACAGGGGTCGGTGTTGGGCCCGTTGCTGTGGCATAAATGTCGTTTGCTATGCAGACGACACGTTGGTGGTCGCCAGTGGGGATACCTTCGAGGGGACCAAACAGCTCGCCGAGCTTGGGGTGGAAGTCGTCGTTGCAAAAATCCATGAGTTGGGTCTGGAAATAGCGCCTCACAAGACCGAGGCGCTATGGTTCCACAAACTGCCAAGAAGCAGGGAACCACCCAACTCGTGCGTCCGAGTGGGTGAGTCGGAAGTCGGGGTGGGGCGGTACATGAAGTACCTAGGCCTCACCCTAGACAGTCGCTGGGGCTTCGAAGAGCACTTTGATCGCCTTGTCCCCCGAATCGAGAGGGTAGCGGGTGCGATGCACAGACTGCTGCCCAATCTCGGGGGACCGAAGGAGGAAGTTCGCCGCCTCTATGCGGGGGTCATACGATCCGTAGCCCTTTACGGGGCGCCCGTATGGGCGAAAAGGCTGGCCATCCGGCGCTGTATAAATAAAATCTACAGCGTCCAGCGTAGGATGGCCCTACGGATCGTACGGGGATACCGTACCGTATACTTTGAGGCGGCAACTATTCTGGCTCGCTTTCTGCCACTGGATATTCTGGCGGACATGGATGCACGGGTCTATGACCGAATCCGCATCGTCCGCCAGAGTGGTGGAGGCGACCCAGGAGAGGCGATTAACGGCAGGAGCGACTTATCGCATTCGCGACGTGGCGCGCAAGACTTCGTGAGGAGCGGTTTGCGCGCAAACGCGTCGTCGAAGCAGTCCTGCCGGTCTTCGAGGCCTGGATGCACCGAGAAGGTGGACGACTCACCTACAGACTTACACAGATAGTCACCGGGCACGGGTGCTTCGGTGATTATCTGTATAGGATCGGACGTGAGGCGACGGCGGCCTGCTTCCACTGCGGTGGAAGTCACCAGGATTCCGCATCGCACACGCTCGCGGTGTGCCCTGCGTGGGAACCCGAGCGGCGGATCCTGGTCCAAGAGATCGGGCGGAATCTCTCCCTGCCAGCAGTCGTGTCGGCGATGCTGAGCGGGGATACAGCGTGG
Source organism: Achlya flavicornis (assembly GCA_947623365.1). NCBI lineage: Eukaryota > Metazoa > Arthropoda > Insecta > Lepidoptera > Drepanidae > Achlya > Achlya flavicornis. The sequence goes on along the minus strand of OX392491.1, from coordinate 4,034,288 downwards.
AGAGCCGTAGCCTCCTTCTGTGAGACCGTAATGGTCCAGAAGGAGGCTGCTGAGCGGGATCGGGAGAGGGCCGATCCCACCCGGAAGCGAAGCCGCCGGGGCGCAAATGTGCCTCGTCGCGGCCCCCCAGCCCTGTAGCTCGGGCTTAGAATAACAGCTACGGTGTTCCCCTGCCTGTCGTAAAAGGCGACTAAACGGGGCCTTTGAGGTCGTGGGCAATCAGAGCGGGGGCTCTGTGCGCCCAGAAGCGACCCCAAGGATAACGATGAGTCGATGTGGTCACGACTCATCGTGCGATAGCACAGCGAGGGTGCTGGGGGGAGGTATCACACTTCCCCCGGGACGAGCTATCTAAGCGCCGCGCGTGGAGGGGTGAGCAGGTACGCGTTCAACACGAGAGCCCGCCCCCCTCTACAGCGCAGATGGCGACCACCGTGGGGTTTTAGCCGGTACAAGTCCGGCATAACCTGGCCGCTACCCCCGAGGCGGTCGGGTATCCTATGAGGATTTCCCCACGAAAAAAAAAAAAAAAAAAAAAAAGTTTTTTTGTGTAAAATTTATTTGCTAATATACGATCAGGGAATCAGAATTTCCAACCAACGTGGCAATGCTGCCAGCATTCTGGGAACGTTCTCTTCTGACAGCGACTTTTTCATTTAGTTTACTTTTCCTTTATGTAGCTTTATGGGTATTTTTATGGTGTTACAAATTAATTATATTCTATTTGATTGAGAAGGTACTTGTAGCGACCAATTAGATAAATCAGTTCACACGCAGACTGTAAGATCTCACCACAAGACCCTATATCGCGCTAACGAAGTTAATTCCATTATTCCACTTCCAATATTGTTCATTAAAATGGCAATGGCTTTTTAATCACGTCTCAAAAAAGGGAACAGGTTCTTAAGTCTACATGTAAATATATACCTTATGTGTGACTACGTAAAACTTTTATTAGGTTAGTCAGTTTTTGTGATTCATAAAGGTTTGTATGCTTCTTACCAGGTTTTGATACCAGCCAATCCTCCAACACTGCAAACAAGCTATAAAACTCTAAAGAGTACAAATAGAATTTTAAAACTTAACGCTAGTGAAGTACTACAAAACTTTACTGAACTCCAGTGGTCTTGCAGATATAAGTTTAAAGTTAATTAGGTTCGTTTATCGGGGAATAGTGGCTGCGAATCGACAAGCTTTAAACTGTTTTGCTTGGTGTAGGTATACGAAGATTATTGAAATATTGAACGCTGATAGGGCTTAGTTTTATTTGATAGTTCAAACAAAGTTATTTAAAAACATATCGGTTTTTAAAATACACTTAAAAGTATAAAACGACTCCAAAAATAATTGGACTGTTTTACAAAAAACTTAAACCGACTTCAAAGTACACTAAGAAGTAATCAAATCCTGATCTGATGACAATGGGACTAAACGGGACCTTCCAGAAAAAAGGATTTTCAAAATCGGTTTATTAATCTTTTTTTTTTATGTTTGTTACCTAATTACTCATAACTCCTTTATATGTAGGAGCTATGAGGTAACAATCATAAAAAAAAATACAACCGCGAATTGAGAACCCCCTTTTTTTGAAGTCTGTTAAAAAGGAGATAAATTTCATCGAAATCAGTAGGTAAGTGAATGAGTCACAAACATCCAAACGTCTAAACTTTCACATATAAACAATTTGTGAGATGAGATGAGATCGCAATCTATCGCAATTAATAAACTCAATCTATCCAGACACTTTAATTGGATAATAATGATGTTTATTTATTTTTGTTAAATGTTTCAGACATTCGTGAAAAGGTAAACGAACTTACTTCTTCACTAATAGATTGAATGACTCTTGTAGAAAAATTAATAAAAACATAGGTATATACGAGTATTTTAATATAATTATATTTGAAGGCGATGGTAGCTCAGTGGTATTGACGTCGGATGCCGACACGAAGGTCCCGGGTTCGAATCCTACGATTAGCTTGAGCTTTCGGTGAAGGAAAACATCGTGAGGAAACCATAGCACGGTGGTAGGGAACTTTGTAGTACCCTCCTGGCTGGTTACCACCCTCAAATTGAAAATCTGTCGCCAAGCACCTATCAGTGTGACCAGCCAGTTCCATGTAGGCTTTGTGTGATCACCATCTTCAGCTAAACCATCCCTCACAGTTGTGGAATGCGGTCAAACACAGGCCTACGCAGTAAAAATATATATTTAGTAGTTACTTAAGACCACCTAGACGAACCTGGGGTGGACCAGATAGGGTCAATTATATGAGAATGCGTCGCAAATTTTTCACTATCTAGGCACATAGGGAATGTTTCCCTGACCGCACAACAACTCTGCAAAGTTTCATCGCAATCAGATGATTGGTTAAGGAAAACTATAGGAAAAGAAAAACAGAATAACATTTATTTTTATTTTCTGACAACGATCTTTTCATTTAGTTTATTTCTTTTCATTTAATTTTAAGGTTTTTGTTTTTATATTTTTTTAGGCTTGGTATTAGGGGCTAAGTAACTTCTCATACAATTCAATAGGGAATCCCTGGTACCATTCTTCAAAAACTATTTCAGATTTAGCTGTCATCCGAAAATAACTAGAACGAATAACTGATTGTCTTTTGTCACTCTGCCAAAAGCATAGACAAAGAACTCAAAAATTCTAGTCGAAGCAGTACAGTTGACCTTTCCGCAACAGCAGTGCACAAGTTTTGAAAGTCAATAAGTCAATAACTTAGAGCGCGGTCGCTTCCTCGCCATGTAAAACTTCGCGACTTACTAAACAAGATACATTGATGTTTTCATGTGAATTAAGAACTTTGAGTTTAAATTCTTTTGAAATAATTTTCTCTTCTTGTTTGTTCCCTTATTCTTATTTTGGGTGACATAAATCGGTTTTTAGTATTGTTGGTTTTATTTTTTAGAACACTGATGTATTGTAAAAAATAAATAGGATAATAATATTGATTCCTATTGGTAGCTTATTTTAACAACTACTGTGGATAAAATTATAATCCCACCAAAACATTGTTATGTAAAATGTTGCCAAGACATATGGCTTGCACTGTCAAAAAGCTATCAGATCTCAGAACTCTACATGCCCTAACTTCACAAACTTCGGTAGCGAAACGGCCAAGCCACATATTTTGACTAAGGAGTAGAGTCAAAATATGTGGCTTGGCCGTTTCGCTACCGTCACATGGGAGTAAGGTGAAAAATTTATTCACTTTCATAACTTTTTTAAACGGCCAAGCCACATATTTCCATATAATCGCATCGTTTGATCGTACGATCGTCGCCAATCAGGACGACGTTCAAAAAAACGACCAAACGCTTCGAGAAAAGGTAGGTAAGGTAGTGCCCTTGCGCTTCGCTTGGCTGTCTTGGCGGGGGGCACTCCCGTGCCCCCAGAACATTATCTTTGAGGTCGGGTTAGTCTTTTTCGAAAAAATACCAGAAAATATATTATGTGCAGCATTCAAACAATGCAAATAAAACTTGGCCATAAAATTGAATTTCAAAAAAATTCGACTACTCCAGTTTAAAATCACACGCGCCGTGAGCATGGCGTATGCCAGTTTTATAGATAACCCCGTATTTTATGTGAAAACTTGCAAAGATTTTATATTCGTACTTGAATTTATATGGCGGAGATATCTTAAACGTTAACGATTTAAAGTTTTAGTAGTTTTCACTGCCTTCGTTTGGCTTGTGGGGAAGACATCTTTAGAATCAGCCTTAAAACCTGCAGCAGCACATATTTTTGCCAGAATCTGGGTTTATAGATAATGTCAAAAACAACGAGTAGGTTGTCTATAAAATTCATCAAATACCACGGAAAAGAGAATACACTTTCTCTGTGTCAAATACTTAGCTAGTTTTATTTCCATTCTCATATGGTCACGTATCCTAGTAGCCTACTTCAAATAAAACTGAAAATCTGCAATTAAATCAACACACACATTTTTGCCAGCCAAAAATAAGTTACTGGCGCTTTTGAATACACAGTAATTTCAACTTTTTTTTTTTTTTTTTTTTTTATCCTAAGTTACACCTTTTTTAGTGTTCCCTATTCATACTACAATCTAGCCTTAATATTAGGCTAATAAGTAATTTATATTTAACATAAACTTCTATATTGACTATATCTATGAATGTGTCCATTAACACTTTTCTTATTGTCTCTATTAAGGGGAAGACACTTTGTTCTTGTGTTCTTTATATGTAGCACTTGGACTATGTTACACTTTTTTAACTATCACTACACTAACTCAAAGGGTTTAGTTCTTTTGAGTCGTCTCACTATATCTGTGTGATCGAGGAGCTGGATTGCCTCAACGTTCACATGATGATGAAGCCGGTTGTGGTGAGCTTCTGCATATTTTTTAATCACTGTCTGTACGAACTCTACTTTTAGGTCCCGATGGAGGTCGACATTTCTGATGTACCAAGGGGCATTCACTATTTAACTGTAATTTCAACTGAAAATTTTATAAAAATCCTCTCCAAACCCGGAATGAAGTAATTCCAACAGTTAAAAGTACGCCGCCTCGACGCCTCCGCGAGAATATGCAAAATATATTACACACACTAAATCAGTTGTGCAACAAAAAAGTTCAAGCTCCCGCAATGAAGTTTTCGTTGCAAATGGAAGATTCCAACCGTATGTAGGTTTAACATTTTTAGCTCTCTCTTTAAGTGAACAAAATCAACGGCCATTTGTGTCGACATGTTTATTTAGAGGTAAATACCGGAATGATAGCGTAAATTAAGCGTCAGGTAATTTACGCGCAGATATAAATATGTGTATTTTCAAGGTACAATAATATTGAAAAAAAGATTAGGATCATTCATCGTGCTAATATAATACATTCGAACGTGAGTTTGTGTAACATATTGTTACGACATCGCGACATCAGGAATAAATTGCTACCAGTAACGCCATCTGTTATTGAATAGCGGTACTATCAGTAACGCCATCTATTGTTGTATAGGAGTAAACATCTATCAAGCAACGCCATCTATCGCCGAATAGCTACCTGCTTCTGGAATATTCCCGATAGCACTGTAGGCATGTAGAATACGCGGGTAAATTGTAGAATGTTCCGGATGCCGTTTATGAAGTATAAATACGAGACAATACACAGGGGAGTTTGAGTTTGATTTAGTGAATCAGTGAGTAAACATAGAAGTGAAATACAGTTAAGTGCTAGTGAACTATTTAATTTCTGAGTGTTTTAATTAGAGTTTTAATAAAAGTGTGACCAGTGTTTTGGTAAATTCGTGTACCATTATTTATCCTGAACCCCAGCTCGTAACAATTGGTGTCAGAAGTAGTAGGATAAATAATGCCGGTTATGCCAAAGGAAGTCACTGAGGGTATCCGTACAAGGGGCCAGCGGCAGCAGGAGATGGATGAAAGGAGGTTTGGAGGTTCTCCGTCGCAGACTTCGGGTGGCCAGCAGCCAACTGGCTCTTTGCCAGTTGCCGACCCACCTGAAGTCAGAGCAGTACCTGCAACCCCAGATCTTGGCGCTTTGATGGTAATGCTACAGGAGCAGGCTCGCCGACAAGAGGAGCAGGCTCGCCGTCAGGAGGAGCAGGCTCGCCGTCAGGAGGAGCAGGCTCGCCGTCAGGAGGAGCAGGCTCGCCGACTGGAGGAACGGCTACAGCGGGATAAGGAGGAGCAGACTCGCCGTCAGGAAGAGCAGGCTCGCCGACTGGAGGAACAGCTACAGTGGGATAAGGAGGAGCAGGCTCGCCGCCAAGAGGAACAGATGGTTTTATTAGAAAATTTACAAGTAACTCTTGGCAAGGATCTCAAGGTGGTGAAGGAACAGCTTCAGCATCATGAGTCCCGTATCTCGGAATCCGAAAATCGTATGTCCAAGGCCGACGTACAGATAGAAGACGTGAAGAAGGCCCTCGTTGGACTCAAGGTTGGAACTGCTACTTCTTTACCTGTGGCTTCTTCACGTGGTTTCAAGGTATGGCCATTTGATGGCACCTCGTCATGGTCAGCCTATAGAATCCAGTTCGAAGCTGTCATGAAGGCGAATGGTTGGACTAGTGCACAGGCGATGACAGCACTCACTTTGGGTCTTTGCGACCAGGCCCTCACTATACTGGAGGCCCTCGGGAAGGACGTGACGTATGAGCAACTGTTGGAAGCTCTAGAATCTAGATACGGGGACGCACACCTGGAACACGTATTCCGTGCCCAACTCAAGGACCGTGTGCAACGGAGCGCCGAAACTATACAACAGTGGGCTCTAGAGGTAGAAAAGCTGGTCCGTAAAGCATACCAGTCTGCACCAGCGATGATCAACGGTAATCTAGTGCAAGCGTTCGTGGATGGTATACGCGACTTGGAAGTTAGAGCTGCCGTGAGATTAGGGCACCACGAGTCGCTGAAAGACGCTTTAGCCCATGCCTTAGAAGTGGAGGCTGTGCGACGCGATGACCGACCTCACCGCATCAAGGAAGTGGCCTCGCCCCGTTGCTACAACTGTGGAGAAAAGGGCCACCTTCGGATGAGTTGCCCGAAGTGGAGAAACTATAGAAAAGAAGAAAATCGACCCCGGGAAGAAAATGCAGCGGTGACTGGTGGCACTGCTCAGCAACAGGGAAACGAGTAAACGCCAGGACCGCGGGGCGGGTGCTGGCTGGTGTTCGAAGAGCCCCAAGGATCTCGATCTCACAAGCCCATAACGGGAACAGTCTGATCATTATAGGTGAAATTAATGGCAAGCCATGTAAGGTAACGTTGGATACTGGAGCATCTCGCACGATCGTCAGTTCCCAACTAGCAAGTCGGTTTCTTGGGGACTACTTCAAAGACTACATGCAAATTGAATTGGTAACAGCTACCGGCCAGCAGATAACCGTCGAAGGCGAGAAGGAGTTAGAATTAAAATTGGGCAACCAAAGCTACCGTCACAAAGTAATCGTGGCCGACATTATGGATGACTGTATCCTGGGATTAGACTTCATGAGGAAACATCACTGTGAGATCGACGTCAATCACGGAGTATTAACCTGTTAGCTCGCGAATTTATCAGTTGACAACTCCCTAGGCTCGCCGGGGTTCGCGAAATTACGTCAAATTAGCAAATTTGCGAAATGGCGCGCCGCCCCCGCGGTCATATAATCATAAATATCTACGTATTTACAGTATTAATCAAGAAACAGTAACTTATAGCGTCATTCTGAATACATTTTCTTATTGGAATCTTATTGGAATTAGAATGAAGTATTACAAGATTCCAATAAGAAACCTGGAAAAAATGACAACTGTAAAAAAACGGCACTTCATAAACATTTCGAGTTTGCACTTCAAGACGAATAACTCTGTCCACATATTACACACCTTTATATCAACACGAATACACGTTCTATCTAATTAATACATTTGTTTTACTTGTCTCAAATAAGCATCAAAGAGAAATACGATGCTAATGTAAACAATCGCGAGCATAACGTAAACAAACCAATTTTTTTTGTGTGCGTCTATTGTTCTCTTATTTTATGACTTTAGTGTCGGTGTTGCTGTTTTGTTCGTAAGATAATGTGTCAAACTCGACGAATGTTACAAGATTTAAATAATAATCGATGATAAAAATAAAAAACGAGGTAGATTAGTGTGTCGATATCTAAAAATAGACCTCCATTTTCATGTCATCGTACACACACTTCGTAAATGAATTTCAAACCATTTTTGATTGTAACACCTTTTATGAGTCCCTAACTTTTATCTCTTAATGTTATAGGCATAAGGTTCAAAAAAATATTTGTTGATAAAAGCCGTTGCATTACGTGAATTTGAATCTCGCGCCGCGACTCAAAACAAAATGAAGTGTGATTAGTGATATTTAACGGATTGCCTGTAAAAGGTGGGTGATATGTGTAGCTTATTAGTTTATCTAACCATTTTAATAATGATTTATATAAATCCTGATGTGTGAAATAAAATTTTCTTGATTATAAACACGTGAGTACTTGCGTGTTTAGATTCAAGGAATTCTAATAACACACATCAGTAATTATATAAATTATTACTAAAACGGTTAGATAAGCTAATATTCTATACAAATCACTCAACTTTTATAGGAAATACGTTAGTTTATCACACTTACACTTTAATTTTAGGCTAGCCTCGGAGCGAGAAAACGCATTCAGCCGTTTTCCACAAAAAATTGACGAAATTCCATTTTTTTTGTACTGGTAGTAACATAATGCGCCCTACAAACGGTTGCGCAATTTAATCCTCTTTATTCACATACCAAACACGTGAGCACTTGAGTACAATACCCAACGCTACGATGTTTACAAAAAAAAGCAATTAAGTGAAATTCGAGCCGCCATTAGCGAGGTCCGTACGGACCTTGGGCGAGCCAGCTGCGGTCGAACTGTCAAGGTCCGTACGGACCTTGCGCGACATGACAGGTTAAAATGTGCTTCGGAAGAAGTCTTCATAGAAGGCGCATCGTCGGGCCAAGTGTATTGCTTGAAGAAGAGTGTTCTCTCTCCCATGTCTGAAACAATCGTGCCGGTAATCTTAACAGAAAATTCAAGTCATAGAAATCGTTGCATCCTTATAGAGAAACTGGACAGTGATCTTCCATGGAAGATGGCACGAACGTTAGTTAAAGCTAACAACGTCTCGGCAGTACGTGTACTAAATTTAAGTGAGCATGAACAAGTACTCAGGAAGGGGACATTGATGGGCACTTGTGAAGAAGTTGCTTGGATGCGTAGATGTCAAGACCAGCCTACGGGGTCTGTTGGGGAAAATGTTCAGTTCAACGTGACAACGCTATTGGAAGACTGTAGTGATAATCTGTCGAAGGAAGAGATGGATAAGGCTAAGAAGATGTTGCACCGTTACGCTGATATTTTCTCAGTTGGTGATACTGACATAGGGAAGACTGGATTAGTTCAGCACAAAATAAATACGGGTGATGAGTTACCAATCCGCCAACGACCAAGAATGTTACCCATAGCACGGGAACAGGAAGTAGATGCCATGATCCAGGGAATGGTAAAAAGTGGTGTTATAGAGCCCTCATCTAGTCCATGGTGTTCTCCCGTGGTATTGGTGAAAAAGAAGGATGGTAGCATGCGCTTTTGTGTTGACTATCGTCGGTTGAATGACATTACGAAGAAGGACAGTTACCCACTACCAAGGATTGACGACACGCTAGATACGCTGACAAGAACGAGGTGGTTTACCACGCTGGACCTGAAAAGTGGCTACTGGCAAGTTGAAATAGACCCAAAGGACAAGGAAAAGACTGCATTCTCTACAGGAAAAGGACTATGGCAATTTAACGTCATGCCATTTGGACTATGCAATGCGCCTGCTACTTTTGAACGATTAATGGAGCTAGTACTAACTGGATTAATTGGAGACGCCTGCCTCGTTTATTTGGATGACATCATTATCGTGGGACGAACATTCGAAGATCATCTCCAAAATTTGGAACAAGTACTCGCGAAAATACGTGGGGCCAGCCATAAATTGAGCCCAAAGAAGTGCTCATTTTTTAGACGACAAGCAAACTTTTTAGGACACATAGTCTCAGAAGAAGGAGTTCAGACAGATCCTGAGAAAATAGCTGCTGTCAACGATTGGCCAGTTCCAAGAGATAAAACGCAGGTCAGGGCATTCTTGGGCTTGTGCTCCTATTATCGACGTTTTGTGAAAAATTTTGCTGACCTTGCTAGACCTCTACATAAGTTGACAGAGGAAAAATCACAATTCTTTTGGGACAAAGCATGTGATGTGGCATTCCAAGAATTAAAGAAACGGCTGTGTAGCTCACCTATTTTGGGTTATCCTGATACTGAAAAAGAATTCATAGTAGATACTGATGCGAGTAATAATGGAATTGGTGGCGTGTTATCGCAAAGAAAAGGAGATCAAGAGGTTGTGATAGCTTAATTTAGCAAGTCCTTGTCGAAACCGGAGAGAAACTACTGTGTTACAAGAAAAGAATTACTTGCTGTTGTGAAAACGTTGCAGCATTTTAGCAAGTATTTGATAGGGAGGAAATTTCATCTCCGCACTGACCATGCCGCATTGAAGTGGCTATTGCAATTCAAAAATCCAGAAGGACAAGTCGCTAGATGGATTGAACTGTTACAAGAGTTTGACTTTGTAACTGAACATCGCAGTGGGAGGTTGCATGGCAACGCAGATGCCTTATCAAGAAGACCTTGTCCTGAAAATTGTAAGCACTGTGTTAGGCAAGAAGATAAGGAAGTTATAACCGTAAAGATGCTAGGGACTGACCTAAGTGAAGAGTGGATAGAAACCCTAAAGGAGGCTCAGCAAGATGACACGGACATCAAGCCGATTCGCGACTGGATTCAGGCTAGTGCCACTAAACCTAAGTGGTGTGACGTGGCTACGACGAGTTCAGTCACAAAAAGTTATTGGGCACAGTGGGAGAGCTTAGCTATACAGGATGGAATTGTATGCCGTAAATGGGAAAATGCCCGAGGGGACAGCTCTCACCTACAAATGGTTGTTCCGAAGGCAAGGATATCAGATATCTTGAAATTCTATCACAATGGATGTTCAGGAGGTCACATGGGAGTAAAACGAACCCTTTTAAAGATTCGTGAGCGATTTTACTGGATCAACTGCAGGGACGATGTGGAAGACTGGATACGAAAGTGCGTCAGTTGCGCAGCTGTAAAAGGACCACAAACACGCAGTAGAGGTGCGCTGAAGCTGTACAATGTTGGAGCTCCCTGGGAACGGATAGCGTTGGATGTCGCGGGGCCGTTTCCTGAAAGTGATAGTGGAAACAAGTACTTCCTGGTCGTCATGGATTACTTCACAAAGTGGCCAGAGGTCTTCGCGATACCGAATCAGGAAGCTTCTACTGTGGCAGATAAATTAGTCCATGAAGTCTTCTGTCGGTTTGGTGTACCACTAGAAATTCACAGCGATCAAGGAAGAAATTTCGAGTCTCAAATATTTCAGGAGGCATGTCGAGTAATGGGTATACACAAAACCAGAACCACATCTTATCACCCGCAATCGGACGGAATGGTTGAACGGTTCAACCAAACTTTGTAGAGATATCTGGCAAAAGTTGTGGACAGCCGGCAGAAGGATTGGGACAAACACATACAACCCTTTCTCCTGTCATATCGAAGTGCAACTCATGAAAGTACGACGGTGACGCCTGCTTTTGCAAATTTCGGCAGAGAATTGCGATTGCCTGCAGATTTGCTCACCGGTATTCCGCCTGACGATCCACGTAGTGTTACAGATTATGCAAACGACTTACGAAACAAAATGAATGACGTATATGAGCACGTCAGGCAGTATGGCCAACAAATGTCTGAACGAATGAAGACCCGTTACGATCGGAAAGCGAACAATAGAGTATTCGAGATGGGGTCCCTAGTATGGCTACATAACCCAGTGCGCAGGAAAGGAAAGTCCCCTAAACTGCAAGCAAAATGGGATGGACCATATCTTGTTGTTACGAAAATCAATGATGTCACCTACCGTATCCAGAAGGGGGCTCGAGGTAAACCGAAGATTGTCCATATAGATCGTTTGGCGAAATACCATGGAACTCACATTGCTCGGGACGAGCATGTCTAAGGAGGGGGTAGTGTTACGACATCGCGACATCAGGAATAAATTGCTACCAGTAACGCCATCTGTTATTGAATAGCGGTACTATCAGTAACGCCATCTATTGTTGTATAGGAGTAAACATCTATCAAGCAACGCCATCTATCGCCGAATAGCTACCTGCTTCTAGAATATTCCCGATAGCACTGTAGGCATGTAGAATACGCGGGTAAATTGTAGAATGTTCCGGATGCCGTTTATGAAGTATAAATACGAGACAATACACAGGGGAGTTTGAGTTTGATTTAGTGAATCAGTGAGTAAACATAGAAGTGAAATACAGTTAAGTGCTAGTAAACTATTTAATTTCTGAGTGTTTTAATTAGAGTTTTAATAAAAGTGTGACCAGTGTTTTGGTAAATTCGTGTACCATTATTTATCCTGAACCCCAGCTCGTAACAATATATAAAAAAAACATGCAATAATACTGAAACGTGGGCTTTTATGTACTCATAAAACGATAATTTCATAAGAATTTTAATGATATCGCTTTTATGAGTGACAGGTTCAGACGTATTAGCTTTATGGCCATTGCCATAAAGACTAAAATCACTAGCTCTTAAATGAAGGGTGTAGTTGTTCGAATTTTCCTTGCCTTCATTTTTGATTAAGGGTATTACCGAATAATTGCCTGAAATCAAATGGGAAGGGAAGGCACATAGTAGATCCACTCAGCTGGCTCTATAGAAATTCTATCTGGTGAATTCTAGCACTTGAGTCACTTCTAAGACTTGTTTGCTAATTGCTTAATGAAAATATAGCTCAAGCCAAGTCTTTCAAATAGTATTTTAACAACTCAAATTAGAGTAGGTTTTTGTTTGTATTTAAAAACAGTAGAATAGTAATATCTATAAGTAGAAATGGATATTTTAACAGGAAATAACTTGAAAAGGCAAGTCACGTAATTGATATTGCGGGGTGTAAGGAAACATTGACAAAGAAATACCGACAGATTACACATTAAGCAGCCTTACTAATAAAAAGTTACACGCGGTGTACACATCTGTTATAGGATAATTGCTACTAATAAAAACATTTTTGACACAAAGCCTGTATACACGTGTTTTAGTTACCTAGGAAATTTACACAGGGCTTACACGGGCCAGGACCCTTGTTTAGTGTTTGTATAAGAACATGATGGCGGATTTCAATAGATCAGCTGTGTCTGACAATCAAGTGTTGTGTCCATTTACTACGGACCAGGCCAACCGCGCAACAAAATGACACCAACGCGCTGGCCCTAAAAAGTCATTTTAGGGCCAACGCGACTCAGTCGACTGCGGTCATACTGCGGTCCACGGACCAGTTCATTCGTTCATTGTTTGCTTATAATTGCCATAAAAATGCCTAGTTGCGTAGTGAAAGGCTTGTGTTTTATACTGGAGTTATGGATAAAATAAAACAAAAAATGACAATTTATTTGATTTTGATAACTTTATGCAAAATGTTCCGGTAGGTGTATCCTTAGTTTTGAAGTCATTGGCACAGCCATTTGCTTCGTTTGTTGACGTAACATTTGTAATTTGACAATGACGTTCTTCTTTCTTCTTCTTCTTTGGTTAAATGGCTACTGTAGCCATAAGCACAAGACAGTTTCGTTCAAAACCACCATTAGCTATTTGAATCTTTTTAAATGTAATTTTATTGTTTAATTATTAAAATAAAAATAGTCTTAAGAAAAAGAAACCTGATTTTTATGATATGATTAATATTTTATATAATAATTTTTCAGTATCTTTTGGTGTTTTCACATTTTTCCCCATATTTTCTCCCGTATTTTAAAGTTAGATAGTTTTAGTTTCAAAACGTTCCTAAAAAGTTGCCAGTCGTTTTTGTTTTAACAAATAGATAACTATACAAGGCTTACACACTGATTATTAGTAAAGGGAGTGTATAGCAACTGTGTAAGGCTTACACACTGCATAACTATACAGCTGTTAAACATCCGTGTTCCATATTTTTATTAGTAAGACGGTAGATGTCGAAACTGTATAGCTGTGGAAATAAAGGAAATAAATAAAATAAAAATATATCTCAAAATAAATCCATTGCGTTTTTTTAAATAATAGTACATTATGATACATGTGTGCAAAGTTGGTTACAAACAACAAATTTTAATAAGGCGCGCAAGTTTTTTTTATTTACAGCGGTGAGCTATCAAACTATTTTACCCGTTTAAATGGTCTACACACATATCTCTTGCAGTGAGGTACAAACTTATCATAATCGGGATTATACCTATCATAAAACTGTGCGGTAATGTAAAGTAAAAAGCACTAGTGAGTAATAAGCTGTATTAAGATACTAAAAACGGTGCATTAAATGTCACTTTACGAGCAAGTGTGTTGAAAAATATTATACAGGCCTCGCATGTAGTGATAAAACTTTAAAGATCAACACATCATTTTATAAACAAAACCACTCCACTGGAGTCTTATGAACAACAATTTAATAATTTCACTTTCATCATCATCATCAGCCTATAGCAGTCCACTGCTGGACATAGGCCTCACCCAATGTGCGCCATCTCGCCCTATCTTCGGCTCGACGCATCCACTTCCTACCAGCAGCCTTTTGCAGATCGTCACTCCATCTCGCTGGAGGGCGCCCTACACTACGTTTGCCGAGACGCGGTCTCCACTCAAGAACACGTTTTCCCCACCGGTTATCGGTTCTTCGGCATATGTGACCAGCCCACTGCCACTTCAGCTTGCTAATTCTATGAGCTATGTCGATGACCTTGGTTCTCTGACGGATAACCTCGTTACGGATCTTTAAATAAGTGAAATTTCGAAATCCCTTACTCAAACACCTATAAATTAAGACCTAAGTTTACACAGACGTAAATATATATTTTTTACTTCATTATTAAAATTTGAGTTATTCTACAAATTAACATAAAAATTACAGCTCTAAGACAATTACTTTAAGTCATTGTTATAAGTATCAGAGTTAATGAGCTACTCGAAAAGACGTTTGAGTAAGCGCACCACACTATAAATCTTTAAAAAAAAAATTTTTTTTGGGGGGTAAGTGGCATATGACTCTAGTAGGGTGGTTTTGTTTATAAAATTATGTGTATAAAGTTTTATTACTACATGCGAGGACACCTGTATAAAAGAGGATATTGATTGATTGACAGATACGCGCGTCAAGGAACTTGTTTGGCACACAAACTCATTAACACCTATATTAGGAAAGGTTTTTAGAAATTAGAACCCAAAGAGGATATAATAAGGGATCGCGAGAAGGAAAGCTAATAAAAAATAAAATAGTACGGTAAGAAATCTACAGCTAAATTAAATCCTGTCATCGACTAAATTCCCCAAACATACCCATGCTCTATACTCTATTGGCTCGCCGGAAGTTCCGGTTGGCGGCGGAAATGAGTGACACGATACATCACATACAAGTCCATGGAGTTTATAGGAACTTCACCATTCATTCGTTAGTACTTGTGTTGTATGTTCAATGGTGAATTCGGGATGTGAGCTTCGCTCGCTCGTTTCCGCTCTGTATAGTTATGACAATAATTGTGAATGTTGCTTTTAGTTCGCATTAATAATGTTTCTTACAGATAATATAATTTTAACGAATCGTTTAAGATATGACAAAGTTCTAACACAAATTGAAATCTACATCACTTTACGCCCTCGTCCAATAAAAGTAACTTTTGGAAGTAGAAGCAATGTAAACTTTGACATGTGTTAACGGTTAGCAACATTAGTGGAGTTGGGTCGAAGTCTTGAGAACTTGAGACCTTGGCAACTTGACAACGTCAGGTCTATTTTCAAGGTACGATACGATATCAAAATCAGACATTTTACTTGAAGAAAGACAAGTTGTTTGGCAAATGTTATACCTACATAAATTACAAAAACTATGCTATGTGAATTATTAAAATTTCTGTCAAATAAAAATAAACCATATTGGTATACAATACAGTCGATTTGTAAAAACAGATAAAACTTATAGAAATGTAAAAAAAAAAAAAAAAAACTTTGGCAATCTTAAGCATCAAACAGAAATTTAAATACTAACCCCCTTACTCATAAAGCGCGTTTTAACTAATATACTGATTAAATGGTCACGTAAATAATTACACATTATTTGACAATGACAATAGTGACGTTATTTACGTGACCCTTTAAACAATATATTAGTTAAATAACGTTTTATGAGTAAGAGGGCTAATGAACAAGGAATAGTTACATACATAAATTAAAGAATGACAAAAATAATAATAATTGAAAATACAATGTGCCACAAAACGGTCCAAACTCAGCATAATGCTGCAGTCGTTTATAAACCAGCGCTGGTCCTCCATTGGGACCAGTTCGTATGAATATACTTGTATCTGACTACAGTGTAACCATGGTATTGGGCCTAAAAGTGGTTAACACAAAGGACGTACAACGGAATTGGCTTTCAAGTGTAACTACCTGACACAGGTACTTGGCGATTCGATTTGCAACTTGAAGATGGTAGCCAGTCAGCTGGATATCACACTGCGATGAACCTATTCTAGTACTGATGTAAACGTTCAAGCTGATGATAGTAGAGCATAATTATGAAGAAATCTAGAATGGGGTCAGCATGGGGTCCTTCAAAAAGGCAGTGAAGAGATTTCTGCAGGGTCGGCGACGCGCGAGTGATACCCTGGTGTTGCAAGTGTCTAGGCTACGGTAACAGCTTACCATCAGGAGGGCCGTATGCTTTTTTAGACATAAGTCGTATAAATTTTTTTTACACCAAATGCTCAATGTACAAAATAACATTAAAAGTAATATATTTCACTTTTAAAATGTTATTTTCAACAGTGATAATTATATTATGGGAAACTAAATTGATTATCTTTCAGAAAAGACACTAACTGAACTTAATAGGGCATATTATGATCTGTCCATATTAACATTAATCATTAGATATCCTCACATGCACTATCACTATTATTATAAGCACAGGTTAAGATAATGCTATTTTTATCTCCGTATCGTAGATCCCGTGTCTAATCCGTCTTGAAATCGTTCCGTTTCAGTATGAAAGGACTTTCTATGTAACCACTTGTTTAATGAACGGCTTAAATTAATATTAGAGGAACTTAGAACGCTGATTGTAGTTGACATGTTTTAAATTGAGTTAAATGATCTTATTTTAGACTTAATTCTCTATATGGTTACGTATATTGTTAAACAACCTTACCTCGTTAAAGTGAGTGCAGAAGAAATATGATAAATTGTACAGAGTGTCATATTCGCAATAGAAAATAAACTCTAAACATAAAGATTAAAAAAAAAAAAGATTAGGTCATAGTCAAAACAAAAAGTTTTACGGTAAAATCGAGATTGGTTTAGAACTCTCCAATTTATTTCCGCATTTCTAAGTTTAAAATAACATTGACATAAACAACATAAAACCAAGCTCCAATTCAAGGAGTTTAAAGGATGTACAAAGTACCCTGTTCATTATTTATATTATGCAGGAGTTAAGGGCTGTAATTCATTTTAGGAGGAGACAAAAGGGTGGTGGAGTGCAGGCCTTGATTTGCATCTGAATGGGAGGTTTACTGCATTAAAATAATAATCTTGGTAGACTATGAGATCCCCGTTTTATGTACTGCCCTATTTCTGTTTAGTATATTTAAGTACTAAGGAGATATAATAATTTACTGTCTTAAGAAATGCGAAGATAATTTTTGACATTTTCGGGGAAAAAAGACAACTCGGCCCACGTGGTGCATTATAGTCTTAATTCCTGCATCGTTAAAGTAGGCTTTTGCTTTAGCAGATCTAATTGATGTACTACTCTTTGACGCTAGATGCTTTAAATAAATGGATTTTCAAACATTACAAAAACAGAAGATTTTTTTTTAACTCTATATAACAAAAAAAACTCATTTTCTGGTTCAAGAGAGTAGAAAATAGCCCAAACAAAAATTACAAACGATTACTTTGAAAACACAAGTAGGTACATTACACAAGCGTAGGGCTTTCCCTCTGGCAATGCGTGCGTTCAAGGCGTGTTCTCTTTGAAATGTATACAGGAAGTATTAACACTTGAAAATGAAGAATAAAGTTTCAACAGAGAGCGCGCAGTGTTCGTTATCTCACCGAATTAAATTCACAGTCAGATACCTAAATATGATTATTAAAGTATTCATGGATGTTGGGAACACCGACAAAAATTGGACTTCGTCTTAATTGGAAAGATCAATGGGTTTGTATAAATAACTAGACACTTCATATACAAATATTGTTTAATTCGTCTTTTTGTGATTTTGGTAACGTACCTTTAACAAACATCCTAGCTATTTTAGGTAGCTTAATTATTGAATTAAGCTACCTAAAATAGATGGGCATTTTTAATTTGACCTAGATTGACTACGGAATCCTAAAAATACATTTTGATAAAAGAATGGTATTTTTATTGAAAACAAAATGTTAACCAAGTTGTCTTGTATGCCCAAATAAATCTTTTCTTTCTTTCTTTTTTCTTTCAATAGTAATTATTTTTATATTCAAGTAGGTAATAAACATCTGTGAATAAAGCGAAAATGCAAAGCTACCATGTATATCATAGGTTTACTCCACAATACAAAGTCTCGAGTCATGTCACTCATGGCTAACATCCAACGAAATCTTTTGACACTTTTCAGCTTTGACGAATAGGCCTTTTCACCTTTTTCAAAAATACTTTGCACACAAAGCATTTTTGACGGGGCATTTTACGGTGACTGATGTTTACCTGGTTATTGTACTGTAGTTTATTGTTCCCATAAAGTGATTTTTCCTTGGATATTTTGAAAGCAGTGTTAAAGCGTTATTAATTATCGTATGCGACATGTGAAAGGAATATATTTTGCAGCTAACCAGGATTATTAAGCATGTTTTGGTCTTTATCTTATATACTAAGACGTTTATTTTGTTGTACATATCAGTACTGACTGAGGCGGGAAATTGTGGTTGCTAATCACAAAAAAATCTATCCATATTATTCTACGAAAGTCAAAAACAATAAAAACTCGAAAAAAAACTAATTTCCCGCCTCGGTACTGGGGCCCACGTCTAATATTTCCACTGAAACTACAATCGTGCTACAATGATCTTTTAGTTCTATAGTTAACAATCAGTAAATCGTAGTCTTGTATTTTTTTTCAATTATAATTTATACATTTTATAACAACAACAATCTCATAATTCACTCTGTGCTTTGCCAAATTTTAGCCAACTAATAATTTGTAATTTTGTCTATTACTTAATTTTTTAAGCAAATCTTATTTCATTAAAATAATACGAGTATCGTAAAACTCCCTAAAATTATAGACGGCTTTCCACTTCTCAAAAATAAACCGAAACCCCCTAAGGGCTATAAATCAAAGGGATTCCCGTCTCAATATACGTGAAAATATATCAAAGGGTAAAACAATCTACTGTGGACGTAGGGTTGGAAAGGCGAGCCCATAAAAGCGATATGAAAGAAAATAAATAAAATATTTTTCAAATATATTTTTTGGTGAAAAATAACTTAATTTGCAAAGTGATATTTTTGAAAATACGAATCATTCCTAAATCTCATGATGTCAATCTGCATAAGTTTTTTGATCGTCGTCAGTGTATTATCATTCCGCTATTTTTGTGTAGTTGTAACAAACAGTCTTGAGCCAATTTCACCCGAGGTTTCCTAGGGCCTTCGACAAAAGTACCCCGGGTACTTTAGTACCAAGTTGTCGCATTCGCTAACGGCACAGCGACTCCTCACAACTCCTCTTCAAGCTCCTTTTAAGGGGGGTGTAAGTGTCGGTAACGTGCGAGTTATACCCCTTATCATCAGGAGGGGTGGATGCTTGTTCGCATTTATTTATACCCACTTAAACTATTAATACTGTATAGGTGTTTATTAAATAAAAGGGTTATAACTCAGAAGGGTCTGGTTTCCCTATCGTCGTAGTAGTCACGGCATTATTATTCTTGAATAGTTTACTCACCTTGGAATAGAATTACGCCTATTTTAATTGCTCGAGCTTAGAAAATAAATTTGTCGTTATAATCTCCAACGTAAATAGTTAATGTTATTGTTTAATGAGTTTTAAATTAAAAGTTTGGCTCTGTTACTGAACCTATGGATATAAAATTAGAAGCCATTATAAATGTTCACTCACCAAAAACAAAAAGAATCATGAATCAAAAAAATAAGATTACTTGTGGTATTTCAACTGAATAAATAAAAATATGATAGTATCAAGTCGGCGAGATCTAATAGGTCCGATTTGACAGCACGTATACATCAATGTGTCAAAAAGAGACAAACATAGTGCGATAAGAGAGAAGTCGAAACGGGCCTCTTAAGAGTAGGAGTACCCAGTACCGCCAGAAATTGGTGCTGATTCTGTTGATACAACAGATACAACTAATTTTAGTCTCACTATGTCTCTTTCTAACAAAGAACATAAGAAAAAGATGTAAGAAATTTAGTTCTATCAAATTAGTCCAATAAGCATTGGACTAATTTGTAAGTTATGTTGTAAGAAATTTAGTGTTGAGTAAGGTAGGGAGGTTTGTTGTATGTTTTCAATATAAATAATCGATCGCGGTTTAGAGCCCCTCAGTCTGAGGAGAGACTTTGCCTCCTTATGTGTGTTCTACCGTTTGTACAACGGAGAGTGTTCTGTAGAATTGTTTAAGCTGATGCCCACGGCTACCTTCCACCATCGCAACTGTCTTCATCGACGGGGAGTCCATCCTCACACATTGAAACCAGAATGGTTTCGTACTGTGTGGGCTCAAAGAAGCTTCCTTCCGCGGACGCTCAGACTGTGGAATGAGCTCTCCGCCGTGGTTTTCACAATTTTTACATAACATTATTATCATAAGGCGTCGTGTGACGGGTCGCTCACTTCCCTCCCTCCAATATGGCGAGGAGGGCGATGGCTGCCACACGCGTCATACTTGTGAACAGGTGCTGCTTGTGGGGGCTGGTCTGCTTAAGTTTGCTATTTATTTACTTATTAAATATTTCTTCAGTCTACTTTGTAATTTTGCCGCCGCGCCGGGACACGCAATTGTTTTCAGTGAGATTAGAATGTAAATATTATGTAATTAATCTAAGCTTGTTTTGAAAAGTGTAATTGCTGAGTTTATCGCCGGCTCTTCTCAGCAAATACAACCTTCCGAACCGGTATTAGAGTATTAGAGTCAGACTTTTCATAAGTGCCTGCGAAGGTCTATTTGAATAAATGTATTTTTTTTATAATTATATCACATATATCATAACATGTGAAGTGAGATTGTTGAAAAATATGATACTGTACAGAAGTTCTGAAATACTCTTCAAGTAGGATAAACAGACCGAAGCCTTCCACATAAGTGAGGACGCAATAAAAACTGTAGCACAGCCATAGTTCCGTATTTTTTAAATATAAATCAAAGAAATTTGCAACATTGCTAACGAAATATAGCAAAACGTGACGGGGAAATCCGTTTACTGCACCAACTGCATTCTGTATGTAAATTTTATTACACTAGATGAAAATATATGGGCGGCTGAGGATTTAATAAGTTCAAGTTATGGGTATTCTAACTAGGATTACTGGTTCAAGTTATCTCTTTCTAAGTGGTAGGATTTGATAACGCTATTGGTTGATATAGACCGTTGATAGATTCATCAATTTAGTGTTAGCTCAACTATCTATTGGGTATTATATTTTATTATAAAAATAAATATTGGGGCATCAACTAACTACGTCGCCATAAATCGCATAGAATCTAACATGCAAGAGTTGTGAAGAATATTATCATATAGTAGCTTTACGTCATTATTTCCCTATAGCAAACGTCAATGGCTTTCTTTTTAACAATGGATCCATAGTTCACTGTGCAGATCCAATGTGAATTGACTTGAGATGAATTTTTGAACATGGATTCTTCGCAATGTAATTTTTCATCATAGCCAATGTTGAATCCGTATTTCTTTACTTTTAACTCAGATTAGAGCCTATCAAAAAGAAATTTATTCAGTTTAGGCCCTGCCGGTTCCAAATACATTCATACTATTGTCACATATTCAAGGTAATGCAAGAAGCTAAGAGAGGTAGAGCGTAGCGTTTATTCGCTCAAAGAGCAGCTCGACTGGGAAAATACCTCCACCTTACAGAATACCGCAGCCAAATAACTTTTGCTGTGTAAATTTTTGTTTTGTTTTGTTTACGCGTGAGTAAGGTCGCCAGAGCACATAGGGGAGGGGGGAAAGGTCGGTAACGCGTGAGCGAAGCTTCGTGTGCTGCAAGCGTCCATATGGCTGCGGTAACCGCTTACCATCAGGCGGGCCATACGCTTACCGACATAGTCGTATATAAAAAGCTACTAAAGCCATATTATTATTGTCTTCCACGTGATGAGCGGTGGCTCATCACGTGGAAGACAATAATAATATGGCTTAATAGTAGTCAATTAACCTCTACTTAATAAAATGAGAATGAGAGATTCTGGGCTATGATTTAAACCTGCACCCCATGAGTGTACTTTAAATACGTTACCTACTAAATCATTCCATAAAGTTGTGAACATAAAATCCAAAATATTAAATACACATTTGTCACATGTGGAGTTGAAACGGAAGCTGGCTACATACGTCATGTAAGCGGAAACTGCCGACGAAGCGAGCGAATTCCAACTAAGGAATACACTATGAGAATTTAGAACTTCATTTTGATATTCCAGATCTCCTCAGTTGAAGGCCGACTTCCGAACCGGTGATAACTACAGTTTTGACCTTCATAAATGGGACCTGGGGACATTAGTGAATGGCTTTGACTTTGACTTTTATACAGTACTAGCTGCCCGGCGCGACTTCGTTCGCGTGGTGCTACCCTACCCTGTGGTGCTACCCTACCCTATCCTACCCTACCCTGAGGTGCTACTACGTAGTACTATTAAATATTCTGTGGTGCTACCCTACCCTACCCTACCCTGTGGTGCTACCCTACCCTATCCTACTCTACCCTGTTGTGCTACCCTACCCTATCGTACCCTGCCCTGCCCTGCCCTGCCTTGCCCTACCCTACCCTGCCCTACCCTACCCTACCCTACCCTACCCTACCCTACCCTACCCTACCCTACCCTACCCTACCCTACCCTACCCTACACTACCCTACCCTACCCTACCCTACCCTACCCTACCCTACCCTACCCTACCCTACCCTACCCTACCCTGCCCTTCCCCCTTCCCCCTTCCCTACCCTATCCTACCGTCAAACACTGAGCCACACGCAAAGAGATTGACTCCCTGCCGTATGGCCCGTACCCGTGACGTGATTTTTCTGCTAATACTTATATTTTTAAACTCGTGATATCTTTTGAATGGAATGTCCGAATTGAATAATTCAAAAAGTTATATAAAGGTATTAAAGCAGTCTTGGATATGAAGTAATTTATTTTGATAATGATTAATACCAAGATACAAATAGAGAGACATTTATAGCGGCGGCATTTCAATAAAAATTTTAAAATAGAAAAACACTTATTGTGGCATAACTATAATAGTTAGACATATGGTATCGCGACACTTTTTGTAAATAATAATGTGTTCTGCAAAGTCGTAGTACATTTTTTTATTCTATCATCAATAGTTTTCGCAGCGCACGCGATGTAATGAATATTTTAGGTAATTTTTTTACACCTTGGGTTACATTATTGGAGATTTAGTAAGGATCCCTATTTTTTTTGAAAATATAATATAGCCTATGTCACCCGGGGATAGTGTAGCTACCCAACAGTGAAAGAATTATTCAAATCGGTTCAGTACTTTCGGAGCCTATTCAATGCAAACAAACAAACAAACAAACAAACAATCAAATCTTTCCTCTTTATAATATTAGTATTAGTATAATGTATAATGAATATTTTAGGTAATTTTTTTACACCTTGGGTTACATTATTGGAGATTTAGTAAGGATCCCTATTTTTTTTGAAAATATAATATAGCCTATGTCACCCGGGGATAGTGTAGCTACCCAACAGTGAAAGAATTATTCAAATCGGTTCAGTACTTTCGGAGCCTATTCAATGCAAACAAACAAACAAACAATCAAATCTTTCCTCTTTATAATATTATTATTAGTATATTAGTATAGATAATTTTATCTGACGTGAAATGTTATGGTGCGTCCATGCTACGCGAAGCAAGCACGAGCCGAGCCACGAACGAACAGAATTCGTTCGTTGCTTGAGATGTCAAGTGTAGATGTAATGGTGCGTCCATGCTTGGCAAATCGAGCACGAGCCGAGACACGAACGAACCTACAACGAGCACGATGTGAATCTCTTTGTTCGTGAATTGACAATCGCGCTCGTCCGAGGCTCGCAAGCCTGTCACGCTTCGCGAATCGTGCTCGCAGTGTGCTCGTTCGTGGCTCGGCTCGTGCTCGGTTCGCCAAGAATGGACGCACCATTCAACGAGCCTGCAACGAGCGTATTCGAATTCGAATCCCGCTGTGTTCGTGAAAAAACTGTCCATCGGGCGGAGCGCAATCGAGCGCGAGATGAATGCTCGTTCGAGGCTCGCAAGTCCGTCCACGCTACGCGAACAACAAACGAACCATATTCGTTCGTGGCTCGGCTCGTGCTCGCTGCGTGTAGCATGGACGCACCATTAGATCCTTAATGAGATAAGGAATCACGATCGAGTTTTTAGTTAAAAAAGTAGTATATGTATTATATCAGTTATCTGGTTTCCATAGTACAAGCTCTGCTTAGTTTGGGATCAGATGACCGTGTGTGAGGAATGTCCCACGATATTTATTTATTATTTATTTATTATAGGTTTCAATGTCAGTCTTATACAATCACGTTACAGTATCGTAAAATTCATACTATCTATTGATACTGAAGCTGCGTAGTTTTTTGTTTGTTTGATTAAATGCGCTAATAGCTGGAACTACCAATCAGATTCCTAATAAGGAAGCTAATTATTACAGTTTACTTTTATCCCGGGAACGCTTGTTAATCAAGGGGGCCAGCTAGTAATATAATAAGGATGAAGAAAAATAACTGTGTCAGATTAGAGTCCATACGAGATACACTTTAAATTCAAATTGCATAAGCCGTTTCCGAGTAATCGGTGAACATACATAAAAATAAAAACTTTTTAACAAAAAAATAAGCCACCGAAAAATCTGAAAATCAAAAAATAATTTTGAATATAACTTGAATTTTATAAGGTTTTGCAGTCGGGGACAAATCAATAACATAAGCTATTACGACAATACGACATTAAATGAAACCACGTAAAGTACTCCTGTATACGATCAACTTTTACTATGGGAATTGCTGAAAAATTGCTCTTTGACCATGGAATCATCAATATGTTTTATCTAATTTCAATTATATCTGATATGCAAAAATGATTCACTTTAACACCGCCTTCTTTCTGTACAAAAAAAAATGTTTTCAGACATTGGTAAACATATTCTGCCTTAACCGTCCTTATGGTTCATTTATCAAAATAAACCGACCGCTTCACGTTACATATATCGTCTATTTCGTTACAAACGAGAACATTACACCCTTTATATAAAGTTCCGTTTATACTAGACATCACACTTATAATACAGAGTGTACTTTCATGCGTAAAGAAAACTTGTCGCGGAAAAACTGTTTCGTGTAAACCTTCCTTAATAGTTCCGCTCGAACCAATCCGCGAAAGCAACGTAGATTGATGCTCCGCAATCTGGGCATACATCATTGCCGATGGGCCATTTGTTATAATTCAACGGTACAGGGTGTTTGTGTAACAGGTAAAGTACTTTTTTATACATCCATAAATCTATTTGCAAAAATAGAGCCTCATTGTTATATGTAATTTTGTATGTAAATTTAATACTTTTTATGATGGGAAATTTTAAAATTCAGTTATCATATTTTCGGAATACTTAAGGCAGAGGTTTTCAATTAAGTACATTAACATTCTTCATAGAGTTTTTTTTGTATATATCCGTTTATCTACATTTAAATGTAACTTTTACATAAGGATATATATTTTTTCCTTGGTTATTACAAGAGACCGGCGGATAAGATCATTAACTGCCGCATGCCAAGACATCGGTTAATCTAAAACGATTGTTTATAAATGCAATTAATAACGGATTCCGTAAAAGGCGCATCAGGAATCTCATTTTTTGTATTTTTTTATTCACTTTTTACGCATATTTTTTTCTAATCCTATAAGAACACCCTGCACATAAGTAGAGTTAATACAGGCCAGAGTAGCGTCGGCAATAATGCAACGCATATGTCTTCCCGCCGCGGCGCCGGTAAACAAGCGCTACCATCAATAATGTCGTAAATACTTTGCTACGTTTTTTGGAGACCTTACAGATACTAATAAATAAAATGGAGATATTAGTGAAAGGATCCATTTGCTTTTTGATGTTATACCCGGGTTTTTTACACGTAGTGCTATAAACGACATTTACATTAATAATAAACACCAACATCGTCATCAGATATACAACTTAACCTTTTTGCCCTATGATATAAATATGAATTCTAATAGAGCTAGATAGATCTTCCTAGAGTGGTTGTCTTACTATTTATAAGTCCTGCCTGAGATTTGTTACTGGATCTTAGAAGAGAGTTTAATGTGAAACACAAACGTGTATTTTTGACATAGATAACTAACTACAAGTTTCTAAAATTGATAGCCGATTTTGTGAGGATAAAGCAAATACGTCAACAAGTGGCTCTGCGAGCTGAAACCCTTGCGATGTCGGGGGTTGAAAACGTAAAAAATAAACAATTTCAGCCATTTAAAAAACCAAAAAACTGAATTTATAAAAAAACATAATTAACCGAACCTGCTCATAAAACTTCACGATAATCGGAAGGTCAGGCATGTGAAAGCATTTTTGCCCAAGCTGAAATAGAGATGCTTCCCTCGGTCAATAAAAACATTAACAGTATGCCAGGTGTTTGTGTAAATAACTGAAAACATCGTTCCAAATGAGGCTCTATTCTTGTAATTATTTCAGTATAGCCAATTTTGAATCCAACAAAGACATAACATAGAAAAACGCTAGACTTCTGTCATTGCAATTGCCACACAAAGTGGCAAGCAGTGTACTGTCGAGCGCAAAATCGCTTTAGTATCCCGAAGCGCGTAAACATGCCTTTGACATATTGGAACCGGCCGCTTTCACGTTAAAAGGTAGGTTTTTTGTGACCCGCGAGGCGGTTATGTTACGGGTTTTATTTGTTGAAGGACTGGGAATAATATGGGTGCGAATACTTTTATGTATACCTATACGTGGAGAAGGGTGTAAAAACAGTAAAACAGTTCATGGCAACTGTTACCTATACGGACGAGGTATTTTTACTTGATTCTCAGTTTTTAGACAAGTACGTAAACTTTACGTAATACAGGTAAAGGAGTTTCTGGGAAATTAAACATGAGTAAAATTATTATACCAATTTTCAACCCTTGAAGAATATTTTATTATTGAGGCTATTAGATTCAAATAAAAAAAATATTCATTAAATTCCTAAATTAAATATGTATCACGATGTTTTGCAATATAGCCTAGTCATTAAAATCGTCTCATTTCAAACGGTCAGGGCCAACAAAAACCAAACTTAAACTGCCACGTATCGCATTCACAGCAAGAAACCGATCCGCGACTAATTAAACCGGTGTTTACGGTTTTATCCGGTATTTGCGAGGCCAGCAATTGCCACTTCAATTTGCGCAAGTAAAGGTCTGCACAAGTCCTTATGTTTGAACATAATGAATGAACATAGTGAATTTATTGTTGGGATTAACATTTTGACCATGATAGTGTTTATAAATAATAATTAATTCCTAAATAATTTAATATTGAAGTTGATTTGGTATATTTTTTTTTCAGAAGTATTAATTTAGCTAATCGGAGGGCAAAAACCAAAGAACTTTAATTTTCTGCACCCGTTTAAAAGTTTGACGTACAGTGAATTATTTATTACACTACTACGATGATGTGACAACAATTCTTTAATTTCGTTTATATTATTAATTAAATTATTAAAATGAACAAAAATCCCGAATGTGTAGGTAATAAAATAAAACCGGCCCAGCGTCTGTCTAACTTGCGCATCGAATGTTCCGACCTTCCTTAGACGTATAATTTCTCGCTTTTGACCATAACCGTAGAAAAAAGCCGGACTTTTGTTTGTGAAGGAATTTTGATGATTTTGAAAAAACTATGCTAGTTAGAAACATCGTTCTATTTTTCTCTGATTCCTGATCATTGATCTAGGAACAATAATTCTATGCTAGGGAAAAATAAAAGGAAGTACTCACTGTTCTATCAGATTTTTGTTATGAAGACAGGGCTCCGCACCTTAAAAGGAAAAAACAGAACCCTTTCTTATAAGATTCTTTGGTGTCCGTCCGTCTGGTGTCCGTCCTTCCGTCTGTCACAGAGGTTTTACTCGACGACCAAGCAACGTAGAATCTTGAAATTTGGCATGAACCCTAACTACCTACCTAACCTACCTACGTTCGGAACCCTAATTAAGCGCGCCTGACTCGTATTCGACCGATTATTTTTATGTCTCTTTTAAGCGCTTAAATACATAAAAATAATATTACAAGAAACACATTAATACTTCTGCAGCATTGGTATAAGGCAAATTCGAAAACATACCTAAACAAAATATACATTACCGATTACCGGCCCATTTCACTTAAAGCTAACCTTTCACCCGAAAATTCCGATCAATTGTCACCTAATATACCCCAATCATTTGAGATTACAAAATTAAAGTACCATAGACAATGTAACTGTCTTAACAGACCGCTTTTAAAGGGCTCACAGCCGTAATGCACAAGATTTGAATATTTTAATGTACCCGATTTATCTCGCTTAATATTTAATTTAAGGGCCTTTGTGAAGCTAAAAATAACATATTACAGATACTTATAGCTGTTTTGTTTTGGTCGATGAAAATGTTTTTGGTAGAGTCTTCTTTGAAGTCTTCGTTTAATTGCGCGGTTCTCATGTAATCTTCTTCCGTGAA
Organism: Achlya flavicornis; assembly: GCA_947623365.1. Lineage (NCBI taxonomy): Eukaryota > Metazoa > Arthropoda > Insecta > Lepidoptera > Drepanidae > Achlya > Achlya flavicornis. The sequence goes on along the minus strand of OX392491.1, from coordinate 4,005,584 downwards.
CACTTGGATTTTGAGGATATCTCCGAGGTTATCCCACTTAGTAAGTTCAAAAGGCGTGAATTGTTTTACACCAAAATGGCGACGTAGATACACACGTCCATTGACAACGTTTACACCATTTGGGACTTGACATATTAGGCGTTAATTGGTGCACATCAAATTAGATGTGATGCCAATGAGTGTGTAGTCGGACATGCCACATTTTACGTTTGACGCAGTGAGTTATGAACTTTAAGACGCAATTTTAACATTTTTTTTTGAAGCAGAATTAAACGTGAAGAACCGAATGAAAAAGTTGATCAAAGTACCTACACCTTTTGTAATCTACTACTATTTTCCAATGGGTATTTAGTTCCGACGCCGAGACTTGTTAGGTCGAGATAAGGCTTTGTTTACATTCATAAGTGAAGTTAAGCGAGGACTAGCTACGGAAAAAAAAATGTTTTTTCATTTTTTAAAGGATCTAGAAACAATTGGCATGCAAAATTTATTATTATTCCAATTTTACCCAAAATGAAAACAAATCCAGTCTAAATCGAATATTTTTAAACTTGTGTATCTTATCGTTACTGCTTTATAGAAGACAGCTAGGTACCCCACGGCGCGGTTTCACCCACGTAGCTTATAGCACTCGGGGATATTCTAGCTTCATATTAGTGAAAGAATATTCAGAATCGTTTTTTTTAATGCTACTAAGTCGGTAAACAAGCATACGGCCCGCCTGATGGTGAGCCATATGGACGCTTGCAACACAAGAAGCATCGCTCACGCGTTACCAACCTTTCCCCCCTCCCCTGTGAGTTCTGGCGACCGTACTCACGCGCAGGAACACAACTTTACACAACATAAAGTTATTTGGCTGCGGTATTATGTAAGGTGGAGGTACTTCCCCAGTCGAGCTGCTCTTAAATCTTCGTCGGAATCGTCGAAATCGGATCTTTCATTTTCGGAAATTACTTCCGACATCCAAACTAACAGACAAACTTAACTTTTTTATGATACTCAGTAAGTAATGATTGTATCAAATAATAATTTTCAAAAGTGCCTGTAGATAATTGTCCAAATAAACCAAACTTTTTACTTTTAGCAAGTGAAATTTCGCTCCGCTAATGTACAAAGCCATGAGCTAAACATCTCACATAGATTGCACAGTGTCCGAGATCGGGAACTTGGAATCTCGTTACAGCTGAATAATTCGATACTGTTAATTTATTTCACACAACGGTACGTTTTGAGGTAAGTTTTGAGGTCATGCTCTAATATGTTTGGAATTTAGAGAGAGTTGGTATCGAAAATGATTTTATTTATTCAACTGAGTAGAAAAAATAAATGAATGAAAAAGCCAAGAAAGAAACTGAACAGTTTCACTTCCAACACATTTTTCGTGGTGAGTTAAAACACGTAAGAGTTAAAAAAGTTTTATTTTTGTGCTGATGGTGAGAAAAGAGAATTTTCGGGCCAGACCTTCATGGGGATGGGTTTCTATGTTTTAAATCATAGACCACCTACAAAGGAAAAAAATGATATATTTTTCTGACATTATTCTACACATACGTCATCCGCGAATACATTATTTTTCACTGACTAATCATAAATTCATACTAAAATTACTACAAATAACCGCTGTGTACTAGTTCCGGGTTCCCGCGCGGGACACATTTCAAGACTACGAGCCTACGAGGGTAGTCATTGATTTATTATATAGTAACCCATCCAAATGCGGGATCCTGGTCTGAACCAGTATCTTCAGTGAAAGGTCATTATAAAGATAGAGCTTCTTAGTTGGCCCAGAGAATATGTAAAAAAAATAAGCGATATAAACATTACCATTATAGATAGCTTCCGGCTCGCAGGAGTATTGAATAATTTAATTCAATTTATTTATCGTGATAATTTATTTATTTATTTTATTCTGACAACAACAACATACAGTAATTATGTAACATTTTAGAAATTAAATTATCTTAACTTAAGATTGTAGAGTTTGAGTGTCAATGTCAACTATTATTTTGTTCATTATTTATAACAGTTACATAGTACACAGGCAGAATGGTTGGCTTATCATATTAATTACGATTCAATACCACAGAGGATGGATGCACGGAGGATAATGACCAATACAGGTGTTCACAAAACCAATACAAAGAAATTATACCTAATATAGGTTACAAATTATAAATGACTGATTATAAAAACTAAAACTAGATAAATATAAAAAAGAATTCCAAATTAATTCATGTCAGTAATTCGATAATACTATTTGACCGTGCCGCCTGCTCTCACTTCTATTACCATAATCACTGTAATTATACGTTTATCGTCTAAATACCTCAACGGCTACCTATCAAGTGAACTGCCGTTTAGCGAAATACCTCATATAGTAGAGAGAAATGTATCGTCTACGCCTCATAGTCGGACGGACGGGCAAAGTTGCCACAACGATATCTTACTTACAAAACAAATACAGTTAAGTAACTAAAAGATAACGTAGTTTATTTCAATCACAACCAAACAAACGAAGACTAAATCACTCTAGACTTAGTCTGGAAGTCTGAGACAGAAGATTTATACCGAAAATACTTTAGCATCCAACATTCAATTGTATTGACCTGAACTAGAAACAGTAAACTAAAAGTTGGAAGATAAATTTTGTCCCGTGTCCATAGTAACTTTGTTGCAACTGAGACACAGTACCTAAATTATCAGAGTTAGTAAAACAACAATGCATTTTATTTTGTCTATAAAAGCTCAAGTTCATTTTTGGATTAGAACTCACGAACTTGATATGCACGACTTTAGTCAGTGACAAACCTTCAGAGATATTAAAAACAGATATATGAAACTCAAAACTGAAAAATAAATTAAATATTATTAAAAAAAAAGGCCTTTAAAATATACTAAAAACATTGCATGCATTTATTGTTTAACTAGCTGTCCCCATCGGTTTCACCCTCGTCCCCGGAAACAGTAGCCTATGTCGTTCTCCATACCATAGGATATCTGCGTGCCAAATTTCATCGTGATCCGTTGAGTAGTAATGGCGCGGGCGTGAAGGCGTAACAAACAATCAAACAAACTCACTTTTTCATTTATAATATTAGTTAGGATTAGGATTTCACGGTGAAGTCAGGCCGGGGTCTACTTAAGTCACAATTATTCATCATCATCTGCCTGCCCTGGTCCCAATCAATTGGGGTCGGCGCAATATGCGGCTTCTTATGTAGGCTATGATGTATGTTATGATGTAGGCTTCTTCCAGTCGTCTCTTCTATTAAGTCACAATTATTATACTTCAAAATTACAGCGTTCAACTCGTTTTACTATTTTACCATGAATATACTATGTCCTAGATTTAACTCCCTTCAATAGCTTAGTTAAGTGCGATGCCAAGAATTCCTATTAAATTATCTTAAGTATACATTCTGAATTGGATTTTATTTAAATGAAAATAAATTTTAATGCGCAGCCCAAACGTAATGAATTTTAAGTTTATTTTAAAAATATACAAGACATAATACTAGGCTCATAGCACATTTGAGCTACTCAGATTTTCCAAGCTATGGTCCTGATTCAGATGATGAATTAATTGGGTAGCTTATCGAAAAAAATGGCTTGTAAAAAAAATCTGATAAATGCGTTTTCAGTATGTGATAAATAACACATAATATACAAAATCCTTTACAGATTTTTAATATTAATTAAATAAAGCTAAATAATAAGCTGCTATACCTTTCGTTATCATTGTATATCAAATCTCTGTTCAGACATCGTGCAAATAAATCAAATTACATGAGACCAATAAAAAATAACTATAAAGATTAGCCACGATATTGAAACTACTTGTTATTCAAATATAAATACAGTACGCATTTGAAAGTTTATTAACCATAAAATGGGGTCACTTAACATTAAATTAAATTGGTGAGGGGATGGATTTAGTCTCAGAACATAAAAATAAGGAGTTATATTTTTTATTGAATTTAAGACTTGAAATTCAATCAAAAACATAATATACATCACACTTACAAGCATAATTGTGTATTATGTACGTGATAAGCTACCCATTCAACCAAAAATAACTAAATCATTGATAAGATTCCTGACTGCTGAGTGGGGTATAATCTATTCTTTGAAAAAATACAGGGCCATAACCAACATCGGATAATTTGTGATCTTCCCATCACTCTGGTATTTTTCTTAAGCATCCAGGATCCCCGCGATATCTTAACACATACACTCTCACCATCATAAATTAGCCAATGAAATTCCCTATAAAGATATCTTTGTTTTTATGACCTAAGGATTTATCCTTGGTAATACATTTTATGCGATTCCATGCTGAGATGAATTTGGATCACATGTTTTAGTACCCTCTTGAGGGACACACTGACCCTTTGAATGACGAGTGACTTCATAATTTGATGATTTCAATTGTACTATTGTTTTGCTGTTTTGGTCATAATGCGATTGAATATGTTTCTGTTTTTCTCGCAAAATAACATAAATATAGATTTTTAAACTTGAAGCGAATCACTCTGAAGTCCCACCGATGAATCTAAGACCTAAGATGATTGTTAAACTGATGGTCACCACAAACAAGCGCGAATATACAGGGTGGAGATTTAGAGATGGCATATTTTCGACACCTAGGTTGGGTGGGTCATGCTGAACAAATTTTACTATGGGACCACTAGTGAATTCTCATTTTTTTTTTAACTCTTCTTACGAAATGTCGACCTTGCTCAAACATAATGTATGAAAAGTAAAAAAAAAAATTGAATTCAGTGTTGGTCCCATAGGAAAAGTTGTCCAGCATGACTAACCAAACATAAAAGTTTCGAAAATATGCCATCTAAAATCTCCACCCAGTATAATAATAATAATAATGTTTATTTATCTCCACAAATTACATTGTAAAATAAATGCAGTTGACAGAAAAAATTGCAAAATTCGTAATTAGTAGGAGATCTGGAGTCTAAACTAAGCCTAGGCCTGTATTTTAGAGCTCTGGGCCCCCCAATACATCATAGTGTGCAGATTTCAACATGGAGCGAGACACGTATGTATGTGTAATTGACTGTAGTTTTGTGGGGGTGTGTTCGTGTTTGAGTTTGTGCAATATGGATTTAGAAACCGATTTCGTATTTTCTGACTTTCACTAACGAATAAGCTTGGACACAATTTGTCGATGGAACTACATAATTAATTCGATCAAAATGTTATAAAACTAAAAATAATACTAACCATATTTCATTGTACTCGTATTTTAACTTAAAATACCTTATTATCCAAATATGAAGTTTTATTTTAATATACAAAACAACCTACATAAGTACGTACCTTTCATAATCTAAATGTTTCCCGAGAATTTTACAAGAAAATTCACTCCAAAATAATTTTCCTGGAAAATGTAACGTCTACTGCTTTATTTAGCTCAAATAAGAATACGGGCGCTATATTTCATAAGTAAATTATATGACAATTAAGTGGAATGCGCCAAAACCACTTGGCAAGGTCGTAATGCTACAAAAGTAATGGCGGAATGCAAATATAAGAGCGTCAGTAACCGGCACTTTGGGCAGTTAATGAAATAAACGGGGTGTATGCATCTCGTGTTATTCTGGCCGAGACACTTAGCTTTAGCGACGGCAATGTTTGGATTTACGATGCCACTTTTTATAGTGTTCTAGATACAGGCATAATTATAGTTCAATACCTTATTTATTTTCTGATGGATAAAATGTATAGTATTGGGTAGTGTTAGCACTTCAACTCCGAGACACTTCCGGTCAACAATAATAGCCCCCAGACGTTTAAATAAAAGCTCGCGAAAAATATTAATACTTTGACGGGCCAGTTGGCGCAGTTGGTTAAGACGTGGAGTCTTAACCTATAGCGCCGCAGGTCGTGGGTTCGATTCCCAAACAGGACATGCATGTGTGTGCATGAACATGTCTGTATGTCCTGAGTCTGGGTGTAATTATGTATTTTAAGTATGTATTTACAAACAAAAAGTAGTGTATTTATTATATCAGTTATCTGGTTTCCATAGTACAAAGCTCTGCTTAGTTTGGGATCAGATGACCGTGTGTGAGAAATGTCCCAGGATATTTATTTATTTATTTACTTATAGTCTGACACGATGTTTTTATATGATACAGGGATGCGGATGAAGCGCTCGTGGTGTAGCATGATTAGCCATTCTTAATCGATCGGCAAAGTTAAGCTATACCTCTGTCGTGGTCGGTACCTGTATGAGTGACCGCCTTGTGGTATTTCAAATCGAGCGTTTTCGTGCTTCGAAAGGCACGTAAAGCCGTTGGTCCCGGTTATCACTTAATAGTGTCATTAAGCTAGTTGGACGCCTTCTAGGCGGCTTGAAAAAATCCAACAGTAGGTTGACCACTAGCCTACCGCCACCAATCCGCAGTGGGCACGCGTGGTGGAGTATCGCCCAGTCCCTTTCACCCTCATTTGTGAAAGGAGGACTGTGCTGAGCAGTGGGACACTATAGGCTGATGATGATGATGATGATGATGATGATGATGACAGAGAACTATTTCAATACATTCTGCAAACAGCCAGACCAATAATAGGGGCCATATAGGCGCTGTTACCCACTTACCATCCGATGGATCACCCTCCTGCTTATCTCGAAAATGGATAGGACTTCTACCATATGCAGAAATAATTTCATTCATTTCATTTAAAGAAATAGTATCGAATTAACTAGTCCGCGAGCGTAAGATTTCTGAGAACGGACTGGTTTACAATACAATTACGCGATGATAATTTTAACCCCATGAAAAATAAGATCGTTTTTATAATGAACATGATTGTAAGCCTAGAACCCTGATAATTTCATAATTAATTGCTTTTATAATTAGGTTACAGCACCATTGTCTTTTCGAATCCTGTTAAAATCAGACAATAGAGCATAAAATTGTAATATCATAAAAATTACGAAAACGGCACCTGTTGGCATGTTTATCAGAATGGACAATTTTTCACGCGGTATCTATTTATTTGGCATTTTAATTGTATTCTTTCAAAAATACCACTCACTTTCTATAAGGACGCATACACAAAATATTGAGAACTTAGCTGTTTTCTGATCCATTTACCGATTAATCTATTGAAATTTGCCTAATTTTGTGGGTACTATTTCATACTTTTTAGAGTATTTTTGAAGACGATTTAATTTTTGACTTAATATAAATTGCTCTCCATCCTAGGGTTGTCTGGAATAGATCGCTCTTTAGCGATAAGACCGCCCATTGTAGTTCTTTTCTTTCTCCTTTGTTAACTGTTTTTCTGATGTACAATAAAGAGTTATCTATATATCTAACTTGAAAATATGTTCTTTTCTTTCTCCTTTGTTAACTGTTTTTCTGATGTACAATAAAGAGTTATCTATATATCTAACTTGACATTTTTCGAAATTTTTCATAGTCATTAAAAATCAGATCCTTACACATTTCTAGAATCCTAAATAAGTACTACAAACGAAAGTAATTAACGAAAGTAGTACTTCGCAAAAATCAATTCGTGGTTGCTATCTGTTTATTATTATCAGTACCTACATACATTTTTACTACATTTCCTATCGACCGACAACTGTTCAGTAAATAGAATAAAACATCGCAATTTCCTTGGGACCATGCGTACCTCCATACTTCCCATTTCCTATCTTAACCATTTAACTCCTGTCGTAAAATTCACGATACATGTAGCACTTAATACATTCACATAAGGTTGTTCGTAAGCCGCAAATATAAGTTGGTTTTTTCCCTCAGCTTGCTTCTTAATAAATAAGAACAATATTGCAGCCAGTCTTTCTGCCTCGAATGTTTTTCTATTTCATTACCTTGTTTCATGTGTTCGAAATAATTTTGTTGGGTATAATTTTCCGCGTGCAAAATATATAATTATTTCGGTAATTTATTCATCTATACTAATAATATAAATAGGAAAGATTTGATTGTTTGTTTGTTTGCATTGAATAGGCTCCGAAACTACTGAACCGATTTGAAAAATTATTTCTCTGTTGGGAAATTACACTATCCCCGGGTGACATAAGCTACTTTTTATCACGGGAACGCGGGTGAAACCGCGTGAGACAGCTAGTATTCATTAATTATAAGACCAGGGTAAAGACAAATTGAATTCGTAAACCAATTTTTTATAACTCCTGAAAATATATTGATATTTATGTATCAGTGTAGGATTTAGCTTACGAGTTTTCTCTAGGTTTAAGCAACATTATTATAGGTATATTACAGATGTTTGTCTATGGATCATCTAGCTAGCTAGCCGGACTGGTATATCTTTACTCGGGTCTTTAGTCATTATGGCCCACTTCCCAATGTCCCGCAGGGTAATTCACACAATAATTGCAAATTTTAGATATTTAAAAATTTGATTTAGGAGATAAACCCAAGTAAAAAACAAATGCTATGAAATACATTCAAACAGAAAATACATAAAGTAATAGCCCGACTGCGACAAGGGTAAAAAGAGTAATGATATTAGATATTTCTATATTCATTTTATATATTTTTATACCACTAAGTTTGCAAACAAGCATACGGCCCGCCTGATGGTAAGCGGTTACCGTAGTCTATGGACGCTTACAACATGAGGGGTATCCCTAGCGCGTTGCCGAACATACAGAAATCTCTTCACACCATTTTTTTGAAGAACCTCATGCTGTACTCCATTGGTAAAACCACGGCGGGGAGCTCATTCCACAATCTGAGCGTCCGCGGAAGGAAGCTCCTTTGAGCTCGCACAGTTCGAAACCGTTTTGGTTACAATGTTTGAGGATGGACTCCCCATCGATAGCGAGAGTTGCGATGGTGGTTTTTGACGGGCCAGTTGGCGCGGTTGGCTAAGATTCAACCTACCGTGCTGTGCCGCTAATCGATAGCAGCGGTAGACTCGATGTTTTTTATATATACCTACTATATACCTAGGTAGATTGTATATTTTATGAAGTAGGTATTTCATTGGATTTCATTGGATTCAGCAGCTGAGAGAACCATGAATTCAGACAAGGCAAATATTAAGTTAAAGTACCAGGATTGGATAAGTTTGAAGTAGTGATCATATTCATGGATTTTATTGCACAGTCCTCCACATATGCTCATGTAGAACCCATTGAATTTATTGATGAGGGTGTTGAAAATCGTCCTCAGCAAGCCAGGCTCTTCAGACAAGCCGTAAAGTGAGATAAGAATGCATTCATTGTTTATGGCTTTTAAATAAAATACATAATAACTTGAAACTGTTTTATTGTATAGTACATAAAAATCAGGCTGAGTATGTCTATTCGGTGAATATTCGCGAGCATCTCCCGCGTGAAGCGTGTCCGTGAGGTTGTGCAGCTCCTGCCAAGTACGCTCCAGCTCTGCAATCTTCCTTTTCTCAATTGAGACCGCACAACAGGTTAAATTAGCAGGAGTATGTGTTGTCAGTGTACTCCTTCCTCCTCCATCCTCGACGACATACGCAGTAATTTTCTTTTATCAGGGTCTGGAAATATCAATTCCAATTTCACAACGATTCACAACTATATAGCTACTTACAAAAACTCTACTTTCCATTATTTTAATATGATAAAAGAGTGTTTGTTTGTTTGTCCATCCTTCATTTTGTAATGGATTATGTATATTTTTTATCTGTTTTAAGTAAAGTATTTTTGGTTATGACACCAAATCATTCTGTAAGTACCATTCATCACTAAATCTGATGTTGAATCCACCTTTCACCTCTGCTTTGTCGATTATTTTATGGTTCCAAGACTATTTGGATGGACCGTGATGTCTGTCCACATATGATTGAAACGGGCTCCCATTCACACTCATAATCAGTCCTCTAGTAAGTTATGGATGCTCCTGCTCTGCATAAGCTGCTAGAGCATATCGATCTTTTCAGGAGTCAACAGCATACATATATCCTGAAAGTAGAGTCAGTTTAATGTAAATACCGTAACGTATACCTATTACAATTAACGTTTTGAAAACGACCAGGATTCATTTATATCACAGAAATCGGAATAAAATTTAATAGGTACTCACCAATTTAGATAAACTTGTATTCTAATAGTAAATATGTAATTGCAACGCCCATCCAAGCAGTGACATTGACATACAAGTTTTTTTTAAGTGTAGTATATGATGTGTAGTAGTGTGTGTATTTTATTTCAAATTATGTAGTATAAAAAAGAGGATTTACGCCTTAAGGGTCAGTTCACACCGAGACGGGATACAACGACACGCGACACTATGAGACGCGGCGGCGGCGCGCAATTTTTAAGATAGCGATACAATGATGCGGATTCTGTTGTAAATCGCACTAAACAATTTTTTTTTTAACTTTCTTACAAACATTATTGAAAAAGGATAGAACATATTTAAAGCTGTCAAATTAGTCTTTTCCGTTTGAATTTACGGGCTAATAGACGTTTCTTACATACATCCTTTCTTATATTCTTTGTTAGAAATAGATTTAGTGAGACTAAATTAGTTTAGTTGTAAACAACAGAATCGGCACCATATAACATAATCTATATTGACTAACTGACGCATATTTTTTGGTCATACATTATTATTATATAGATTACATAAAACAATATTAATAAAATTATTCGTCCATATTATACGACATAAGGATACTCTAGGACGTAACGTATCCTAATGTGAAATACACTTTGTCTAGGTGCGGTGCGGTCCCAGCATTAAAACTCTATTGAAGAAGGGTTTACCATTTATATCAAATAAAACAGGCTGATAATAATGGCGTTATGAAAAAAGATATTGTCACTTATTGACATCTCATATTGTCAACATAATGATATGTTCACTGATGTATCAATCTATATAGACGTACCGTCAGCGTGCCATTAAAAGATAACAATAGTTTTATAAATTAGTTGCGTGTTTATAAATAAGATTGAGGGTAAACTTGTATGAAGCAAGTTTCCTACCCTCTCTTTTCTAGACGTTTATGTGATATGTGTCGAATCTGCCGAGAGGTCTCTCACTGAAGATCATTGGCTGAGGACGATGTCGTGCGTGCACCGACTTGTGTTTTTCAAAATTACTCCACTGTAACTGTAAACAAAGACTATTCTTGTGTGTTTCGCATAAACCAGTTTAAGGTTTGCTCAAAAACGTGGATCCACGAAAGACGAGAAAGACGAGAGAGAAGCGAGAAGAGTAAGTAGGTACTATAGTCTATTTCACATAGGGTGAGTCGTGACAGTTCAAGGTTTTTTACCAATATCTAATGAAATTACATGTGATTACTCTGAAATAGTACACAAACATGAAACCTCGCTGTATCATAGTATTCTTTTATTATATCGAAATAAACATTTACATTAAAAATCGAAATAAATTAATAGTTCATTGGAATGCAATTATAATAGCAGACTTAGCCCCCTGGTGGTAAGCGGTTACCTCAGCTCTATGGACGCTTGTGATACCATGAAAATCAATCATTAAGCATGCCACACTCTCCGATGATAGAATAATAATTTGTAATTCAACTCGACACTGGCAAAAATAAGTCGGAACTTGTCTTTTATTGTGTCTATTTTTCACTGCAGTCTCACCATGGTAAGTAGTAATGTGGCCGAAGGTGGTAAGCTCACAAAGCCTAGATGGAACTTGCTCTCAAGTGCAGCTTTCGGAACACGTCGATAGGTGCTTGGCGACAGATTTTCAGTTTGAGGGTGGTAGCCAGTCTGGTTACTGGTAACAAAGTATCCTACCCCCATCGTGAGGATACCATAGCGGTTTCCTCACGATGTTTTCCTTCACCGAAAGCTCAGACTCATTATAGTATTCGAACCTGGGACCTTCGCCTCGGCATCCGACGTCACTACCAATGAACTATTCATCGCCTTGAATTTTGGTAATTCATCGTGCAGATAACCTTCCAAGCTCATGGATGTTCATGCAATGAGTCATTGTCATAGACACACACAGGAGTCTCCATGTCCATGAACGGAAATCTGTCTACAGAAGGCCACAAATTCAGTATGATGAGATTACGGAAGAAGGTTCTCATTCGTCAGGAGTCAGCAGAATTCCTCTAAATATATCCTGGCTAGTGAGGATTGCTATGAGCTGTTAGATGACGAGTTGGGAGCAGGAGTTTTTTTTAGCAGTTGACATTGAATATATTTTTTTTTTATATGCGCGCGAATGATGCCCCGGCCCGGGTATCACCCCGAGTGTCCATAGTGCTAAGGTAACCGCTTACCACCAGATTAATGTAACTTGAATATATATTTTATATGCGCGCGAATGATGCCCCGGCTATCACAAGTATCCATATTGCTAAGGTAACCGCTTACCACCAGTTGTGTGAAAAAAAAACATTTTTATTTTTCATTTTCCATGTGAAATAATTATTTATTATTTCTATCATAACACTTTTCCACTCATCTGTACCAAAAATAGGATAGTGTTTTGTTTGTTTTGACAGCGGGCCATAATGACTAATGCAAAATTTGAAAATAAAATAGAATAGGCGCTATGGCCCGCGGGCCATTCGCGAGTGGGACATAATGACTAAAGACCCCTTTACTCGTAGACAAATCTTCAAAACCACTTTTATCACTTTCAATTCCTAAAACAAAGGCATATCGACAACATTTCAAAGTTACCAACATTATTGACTGTGTGAGAGGAATGTTCCAGGATATTTATTTATTTATTATCTATACATATAAAATGCTTTGTCCTGAATGACTGAGAATCAACGCACAGCCTAAACCGCTGATCGTAGAGACCTGAAACTTGGAGGGTGTGTTTTTTGTATGTCGTAGGCATCAGATAAGAAAGGATTTTCCGAAATTCTACACCTAAGGGGGTGAAAAACGGGGGCAAAGTTTGTATGGGACAACGTGATTCCTTGGTCCGATCTACTTCAAATTTTAGACATTCCTTAACAGAATTGATGGAAGACGTGTTTCGTATTTTATTTTAAGTCATCGCCTAACGGGGTCAAAATGGGGTAGAAAGTTATTTTAGGGGTGATTTCCATCGATGTTGATATCAATACTCCTTAGTTTTAATTTGATTTAAATTTAATTTTTTATTTTGACACATGTTTGAAATCTCAATCCGATTTTCACAGATTACAGAATAAGGCAGATAGAGCACGCGAAACACGGGAGTGAGGCCAGAAACGCAAGTACAAATTGAAAAACACATACATGGTATTCGCTTTAGAATTTGTATTTGCTTTGTTTAAAAAACTTTATTTAACGAAAAATAATTTCTTTTTAATAAATTAGCACACAGCAGCTTTTAAACATAGCAAATACAAATTCAAAAGCGAATACCAGGTATGTGTTTTTCAATTTGTACCTACTTGCATTTTTTGGCCTCACTCCCGTGTTTCGCGCGCTCTATCTGCCTTTTGTTCTGGAAACTGAAATGTTCTTTAAAATTGGAATGTCAAATATAAAAGAATATTTAAATCGGAGTAAAATTCGATATTTGTTTGGAAGTTCATTTTCTCGGACTTTTTGGCGGGAACTTGCAGAGTGACGTTGCGTTTTCATTTTTATTTTCATAAATTCGTGTATTATGAGTTTTATTGCATATTATCGGTGGTATTTTATCCAATAAAGATCAATCCATGTTCAGCGTGAAGTGAAGTGAAATGAATTATGTGTATCGTGTCTTTTCAAAAGTCCGTGAAGATTTTTAGTACATGACCACCACTGTAGTATAACATGACTTGTATGGACGGTGACTGACTGCATGAGGACTATGTGAAAGTGATTTATTGTGACTAGAACGTAGAATACAACAGTGTGACGCCAATGAAAAAAAAAATCATTTTCTCTATTTCATTAGAATATTTTGATTGTAGTTAATTTAATTTCTTTCTCATTTGTTGTTATAATAATTAAATAAGATTCTTTGAGTTCGATTTTTTTGTGAAGGTATAATATTGGTTTTTAGTTTTAATTGTAAAAATAATTGTTTTTGTTTTGTTTGTTGTGTCTAATAATCAGTGGCGTGCATTGGTTTTCGAAGGAGATAAATCAAACCGTACGCGGGTGAAACCGCGGGGGTCTGCTAGTCTATATATATAAAAATCAATGCCACTTTTCGTTGTAATTTTATAACTCAAGAACGGGCTCAGCTATCCAAACCAAATGTTTAGGCTTTGTTCGGACTATTTAGTAGATGGTTTATGTGAAGTTTGCACAAAATCGGTCGAGCGGTTCTTCATTTATCACATTTTTTGTAACAAATGAATTCAATAAATGGCGGATCATTTTGTTAATGGGGATTTTGCTGTCAGGGTAGGGTAGGGTAGGGTAGTGTAGGGTAGGGTAGGGTGGGGTAGGGTAGGGTAGGGTAGGGTAGTGTGGGGTAGGGTAGGGTAGCACCACGCGAACGAAGTCGCGCCGGGCAGCTAGTTTATTATAAATCCCAACTACACTGTGTTCCGAGACGTTACAAAACTACACGTCACGAAGCAAAAGCTTAGTGAAAATAGTTAGAATTCTCACCGTCCACTGTCCAGTCACTTTAGGATTACTTCGACCTGAAACTGTTAGCTCCCAAGTAAATGGGGCGCTGCAGAATTTTCCACGTAAAAGGACTTACTACGCCTGTATAGAAATCTTAATAACTTTGGTATAGAAGTGGTATGGGAGTCGTATATGGAGGTATTCTGGTCATGAATAGTTTCTAGTTTCTGATGATGTTTAAAGAGAGGAAGAGCGTAGCGTTTATTCGCTCAATGAGCAGCTAGCTCGTCTCGGGAAGTACCTCCACCTCACAGAATACCGCAGCCAATTTTGTTTTGTCCACTAATTTGGCAAACAAGCGTACGGCCCGCCTGATGGTAAGCAGTTACCGTACCCTATGGACGCTTGCAACACCAGGGGTATCACTCGCGCGTTGCCAAACATGAAGAAATCTCTTCACACCCTTTTTGAAGGAACCCATGCTGTACTCCATTGGGAAAACCACGGCCATTCCTCAGTCCGAGCGTCCGCGGAACTTTATGTTGTATTCCTGCGCGTGAGAAAGGTCGCCAGAACTCATTGGAGGAGGCGCGGGTCGGTAACGCGTGAGTGACGGCATCAGTATACAATCAGGCGGGTCGTACGTTTGTTTATCGACTTTGTCGTATAAAAAATATCTAGGTACAGAAAGGAGGGAAAAAACCAATAAAAAATAATGATATTAACTGGATAATTAGTATTACTTGTGATATTATTGCAAATAATGCTACCTAGCGAATATACATAATTTACATTATATTTATAAAATTATTAAAACGAGTTTATTGTATTGGCCTATCGGTTTAGTTACACTATTCGTAAAGTTCAACTTTGTATAAAATCTGAAAGCTCGTGTTCTCAAGTTTCTCAACAATATACTACTCTTTTTTTTTTTTTTAAGCAAACCCTGACCTGATGACAATGGAACCAAACGGGAAGTGTACCCTTCCAAACAAAAAAAGAAATGAGCTTGCGTCTGGTCACTGACACGTCCATTAAAGACGATGACGAAGATAAGATGGAGTACGCTTACCCAGAAGAAACCCAGACGGCCGAAGCAAGTTCCACTCCCTTGCTGTCCGCAGTATAAATAAGGACGCAAAACGCTGTATTTACTGCATGCATATAAGCCTAAATTTGACAACAATCTCATCGGGTTCAGTGATGATGCTGCCGAAGATGGTAAACACGAACCTTGAAAGAAACTGGTTCTCATGTGCAGCTGTAGGAATACGTAGTTGCTAGGCGACACATTTTTTACTTAAGGGTGGTGGACAGACATAAAAGTCATTTTCTAGGACTTGTATGTCTGTCCACCAAGCTTTTTTAGTGGACAGATACCACAAGCTAGTGTGTGGCTACTACTACCGTGCAAAATTTGGTCTTGGCGACTCGTTTTGTCACTGAAATTGTAGATTAGAAGGCAGTTCTAAAATATGTATGTAGATTTTCTATATACCAGACTACGACTTATGGTAGTTAGAGCATATCAAGACGGAGCTGACAAAAACGGATGATAGACACCAAGCAACTACGGCGTGTTCCGACAGTTGCACTTGCACGCCTGTCGCCTTTTAGGCTTAGCAAAATAGAAAAAATAATCCAAATGCGCAAAATAAAAACTTACAAAAAAGAGAAAAACAAGCTCTATATAAGTATAGAATTTCGGATATTTACTTCAAATTCATAAGGTATTGCAGGCAAACAAATATTATAAAATGAAACATTTGCTGTAAAAATATGTGGTAATATTACCGACGCGTTTACGGGCGCTCACAAAAAAAGCTTACGCCTTTATTACCTGTTTTCATCAACTTTATTTGGTACATTATTTTTTGGGCTAATCACTCAATAACCAAAATCTTGAACAACAAAATAAAATTGACTTGATCACATTTGAACCGTCAAAAAAGAATGAATACTTTCAGAGACTGTAAAACGAAATTTTTCAGACTAAGAATTACGTAGCAGAAAAATATCCTGTAATATATTTTCAGATCTCAGTTTCCATTAAACGCGCTCCACCTGAAAACTTCACAGAATTTTAAGACGTAACCTACGTTTATGAAACGAAAATATGTTTCTTTGAAACTATGTAGTACAGTATCAGGATGAAATAACTTCCGGGCTATTTCTACTTTTATTTACACTGCGCCTGCGTAGGATAGAGCTGATTTCCTGGAAAGGTTGACAACCCACTGTTCTGCTTACGATACACCGACTGTCCTTGCTGTACCACGCTGACTGCGGCCGTCTTCCAGCATTGTTACAATTCTCGTACGTTCTTCGGTTGAATGTGGTGGGCAAATGCCCTGGTGCAAATCTATTGAAAGAAGCCCCAATATAGATGGTCTGAACCTCGAGGAAAAATGCCTTTAGAGTAGTTACACAGAGAAATCTAATTCCGCAACTAGTCAGTGCAGTTTTACCAATCACTGCTTCTTAGGCGGTTATCACACCGCCACGCATCACGCTGCATGTTGCGTGTCAACGCACCTTCGCGCGTACTTGCGGGAGTGCAAATTTGCATCTCCGTGCGGGTTTTTTACGCACTCACGCGCGTAGTTGCGTTTTGTGGATTCACGGCGGCTCTGACTCATTTCATTCAAAGCCGTTTTCTGTGGTGAGAGTGCAGTGCATAGCCCATCCAAAATCACGCACGGCACTGCGAGACTCGTTGTGCCATACCTTGCGTCTCGCCCCGCACCCACACGCGTGTGCGCATGTTTTTCCGCTTGTAGGCGCGTGATCTGAATGAAAGCGCGTGGATGCATTTCCTGTGTGTTGGACTGTGCGTGTTTTTTATACAAACGGAGATACTTACAAGCAACGTTAAAACACGCATTCAGGCGCTACGCTGCGTGGTGCGTGGCAGTATGTTAACCACCGTTTAACCTTGGCTTACCAAATCAGAACACACGTGTACTTGACTAATGCCCGGTTTCAATAATTTACGGACCGTTATCGGTTAAGATTTATTAAAATTAAGACTCTTATATCTTTACTACTAATGAAGCAAATACCTCAAATATATATAGCAGACCCTCACATGGAAGTAGCTATCACAGGTAAAATTAGCTTACGAAATGATCTATATGCCCAGTTTGGCAATAAAAAAACCTACCATTGGTAAGCAAAACAATTCGTTTTTGTTTATTGAAACCGGGCATTAGAGCACATTATCGGTGGTGGGGATTTGGCGGAACAGAAGGCTTAGTGCGAGTTTTAGTGGCATTGTACTAGCGCCGCTTAGCGGCAATTGGCGGCGCCTGGTCTTGCGCCATTTAAATTAGAGTTAACGTTAACCTTATCGAGCACGTTAAAAAAACCCGCACTAAACCCACTGATTTCAAGCAAAATTAACGTCAATGCGCTTCTTTGTGTTAATCGTTCGATTTAAGTTGAAAATTTGTCGATAATCAAATTCCTACGCTTGAGAGGCAATTCTCTTCTAAACTGTATCATGCTTATCACCTGAATGAATTCGTACACACAAATAAAAACTATTGCTTATCTTTCCACGTCAATACGGGAACGCTACGGGGATCACTACGTTCCCTTGAATATGGTATCCCATCGCTCATGTATAAAAAGCTATAAATCAAACATATTTAGGTGGCGACGCATCATATAGACATCGCATCCAGTCATGTGTTTACAGTAACACGCAAATCTCGCATAAACAGTAAATCAACATTTTCATTTATTACAAGAAGTTTATTAAATGTTTATTTTATGCAAACAGTATCTTAATTAATAATAATTTGTGTGTAACACAATAATTACATGTTTAGTAGTGGGTGAAAACTTATTATCATATGAGTATAAAAATGGGTAAATCATTATTGGAATGGCTATGAGGTTTTCCAGAGGAAGCACTAATTGAATTAGACGTATCACAATATCCAGTGCAATATGGTATGGAAAGCCATTGGGAACAAGTGCGGGACAATAAAACAATCTGTTTGGATTAATGTTCATGTCACAATATAAGAGACCTTGTTTAATTATAAATAGGGCACACAAACCAGTATCATTGAGTTTAGTATAGTAGAGACAGAAAAGAACACCATCAATAACGGGCCCTATTGGAATTCGTATTTGAAGTTGGATGCAACTTTCCGAGGACAAGAAAGTAAAATCACCATTACAACCGATACTTGGGATCAATGTACACTAGATGAAAAATTGTAAAATGCACCATAAGGAGCATAGGGTGGACCATTATTAGTTACACGAGTATCAGGGGTATGAGCCGGACCAAAACCCCCGTGAAGTTCTTTGGCAATCGCAGCGATTAGAATGCCGAATGAGGAGACCAGGGACGTTTCATTGCGCGTTAAGGGACCAAGGGAAGCTCTTACAGTTCCAAAAGGATCTATTTCCATAATTGCGTGTATATGAGGATTCTCGTTCTTATTTTGATTACTTGCGTCTGTCACAATTGTTTGGCTGTTTATTGGTTTGTTTGTAGTAAACTCGTGTGGAACGTATATTTCAGTTGTAACTTCTTCAGTACTAATATTCGTTGATTCTATAGTTGAGTTTTCCTTAATCTGAGTGACCGTGGTTGGAGAGATAATGTCCGGAGTTTGATAATTCTCTGTCATAGATTCTGTAGTTAGATTGATCTCAGGCGTGGATTCCATAGTAACCGTAGAAGATTCCATACCTGATATAAAAAATTACAAGTTATGTATCATTTCATATAAATAATAATATTTATTTGCATTAAAAACATTTTGAGTTACAAAGATTAACATACAGATTACTTCGATGTCACAATTATTTACGAACTAAAGGAATATAACGGTTTATATACTTAAATATGTATTAATAAAAGGCCAATATTATAGTATTAAGAAACCAAAATATTTACATGAACAAAAAAAAAACACCGTAGTCACGAAATCTAAAAATATTTTAAAATGCTATATTGGCGCGTTTCTTGCCGGTTCTTCTCAGTTGAAGGCTGTCGTCTAAACCAGTGGTAACTTCAATAAATGTCACATTCATAAGGGCTTCAAAGCAGTAAAGTCGCTGTTACTTTTTTTATCTCAAAAAATAATAGAATGATTCTAGTTATATGTTTTACTTACTTGCTGTGAGATTGGATTCTGCGCAGTTATATACAAATACTACTGGTAAATCAGTATAGGATGCAAAAGTGAAATATTTGATTTGAAGAGGATTCTCATCAGTGTAGCTTATCAGAGGCTTATCATCTCCCTCCTTGCTGATTTCAATAAGGCCATCTGAAGAGTAAAATTAAATGTACAGTGTTTATAAAAAAAAAAAAACAGGTGATTATTTTTTCCAGCCAGTGAGGGCAACTTCTGAACTTACAGGTCTTAGAGAAAAACGCTAAAAGGAACCCTGAGCTTTTTCCATTTTCCATTCAGCGTTTTTCTCTAAGTCCTGTAGTTCAGAAGTTGCCCATACTGGCTAGAAAAAAAAACACCTGTACATCCTGGGACAATTATTCACATACATCTAGTAGAGCTTGTACTATTGAATAATAATTAATAATAATTTACGATTATATATATTATTTTTTTTATACCACTTGTGTGGCAAACAAGCATACGGCCCGCCTGATGGTAAGCGGTTACCGTAGCCTATGGACGCTTGCAACACCAGGGATATCACGCGCGCGTTGCCGACCCTGCAGAAATCTCTTCACACCCCTTTTGAAGAACCGCTGGAATATAGGAACTTCTTGTAAATACATTAAGATAATTTTAACCCAGAACAAAGTTCATAGATGCAAAAGAATTGTCTTGCTTGGTTATCGAACCCAAAACACAGCGCGGTGGGGCGGTGGTAGGGTACCGCCTGAAGTACATATTATGTGACAACTTGAAGTCACCAAGCACCTACCGATGTACCGATTATTACTACGGTAGAACTTTTGAATATTCTGTGCCATTTCTAGTTGCACTTAAGAACCAGTTCTAATCTAGGCTTCGTGTTTTTACTTACCACCTTCGGCTATATCATCATTTATTAAGGTATGATTATACCAAAGACGTTCAAATCAAACTCAGTCTCAGTCCCAAGGTCAGTAGGTAAATTGTTTAAAATCTAAAGTAAATTACCTTTATAGACCTTAATGTAAAACGGCCTTAGTTCTGATGCGGAGAGGATGTTGGATGTTTTATCAGTAGCAAGAGATTCTCCTTTAATCTTGCGTCGTAATTCGCTGAAAGTATTGAGGCCTGCGCCAAACACTTTCGAACACACAAATAAAAATAATTATTTCTTTATTATCAGTTACATTAAATAAAATGATTAAATTTATTTGAAATTAATAGTAACCGCCATAACTTCAATACAAGAAATAAAGATTAAATTGTGACACCTATATTCAGTTTATCTAAAGCTAAATAAGTGGAATTGCATTCTATTCTATAATAAAATCCCACTCGAAGTAACTAAAATGTCTTATAATAAAGCAGACGTTTATAATTGACAAAGCCCGATTTACTACAAGGTGGCTCATTACGTGGAAGACAAGAATATATGGTTGTAGTAGCTTGTCTCTGGACTTGCATCCCCCCTGGCTTAGGCATCTTCAAACAACTGAACCGAATTTGATAAAACATATCTAAGAACCAGTGCAAGAAAATCTGCTTTAAAATAAAAAACCCGTATCCAAATCGGTTCACCCGTTTAAGAGCTACGGTGCCACAGACGGACACACGGACAGACTGTGTCGTGTCGGACCGACGGACAGACAAAAAAGTGGTGTTTTTTCCTTTGAGGTACGGAACCCTAAAAACTGAGTAAGTGGCCTAAGTGGTCACTTTGACAATGAAAGCAAGATTATTTTTTTTACCATTTAATCAGTAGGATTAGTTAAATAGCGTTAATGAGTAAGACGTCGTCCGAATTGGCGACGATAGTACGAGCAAACGATGCGATTTCGTCGCTCGTCGAGATCAAATACACAAAACGCTTTAGAGTGTCCTAATTGAAGCTCGCAAGTCATCGCGCGAGCACAGGAACATCAGCGCGATCGTGCGACGAAATCGCTTCGTTTGATCGTTCGATCGTCGCCAATTAAGACGACGCCTAAGGCCCTTACTTTTTAAAGGTTATTAATACTCACCAATTTCATATACTGAATCGTTATCGGTAGGTTCGAGTATAGGTGATAGAAGTATATGTGCATCCTTCTGACCCTGGATGGCGACGTGCATCTCAAATATGACACTAGAGTCATTATTCATATGGGTCAAGCTTTCCACGTCGTAGAAGATCTCGTAACTGCCACCACGCCGGGTGAGTGTGCATTGTTCAGCCGCTGGAGACAAAAAAGATCAGATTTCAACAGTTAATAGGTACATACAAATATAATGAATGTTTATCTGTTTGTAACGTAAGCGTTCCTATGCCTTCCATCCAATGGCGATGAAACTTTAGTAAGTTGTTTTACATGTTGTGCGCAGGCCGGGGAAGTTTTGAAGCATTGCAAAGCTCGCCAGATATTATACAATAAAATAAAAATATAATAATAAAAATGCCTATAAGGTATTTCCCTTATCCTTAAGTTACATTGCAAATATTGTTTGTTATACTTATCTATACTAGTACTTGTACGTAGTATATTATAATATACTCTGTGTTTATACTATATAATTACTTGTCCTGACTGCCTGACTGACTGATTCATCAACGCAGAGACTACAAAATTTAAATTTTGCACATAGGTTCCTTTTATAACGTAATCCACTAAGAAGGGGTTTTTGGAAATTCATCCTTTAAAGGGGTGAAAAGGGGGCATTTTGTTTGTATGAAAAGTCTTGTTCCTTGGGTTTATATATTTGAAACTTAACACGATTACTAACCTAATCAAATAATAAAGTTTCTGATTATTCGTTTTTGGAAACGACCCTTAAAAAGGGGTTGAGGGGTTGTTAGTTTGTTTGGAAGATACCTACAGTACGGTCCGTTTAACTTGAACCTCGGTATCAATACTTCGGATAGAAAATAAAATTAAAAATAAATAAAATATATTCAAAAAGGGTGTGAAGAGATTTCTTCAGGGTCGCCAACGCGCGAGTTATACCCCTGGTGTTGCAAGTATCCATAGGCTACGGTAACTGCTTACCATCAGGCGGCCCGTATGCTTGTTTGCCACCTTAGTGGTATATAAAAAAAGTGTTTTTGGGTTTCTCGAAAATCTACCATTGTAAGGGCAGGATTTTACTGCGTGGCTTTATTAACTTGAAAGTTCGCACGAATACTAACCTAAGTAATGAATAGAGTTTTTCGTTATTAGTTTTTCAAATTTTCTCTCAAAGGTTAAGGTTGTATGGCAGAATCATAACGCGTAGCCCGATTACCTAGAATCTCGGTTTTTAGATTTTTAATTATTTTTAAGAGCAAATTTTTGTACCTATAAATAGTTACAGAACCACATCCTCACTCATATTAGAACCCCAATATATATATTATAAAATAAAACTACTTACAGGTATGTGTTACCAATGAAGCCGCGAGTATCATACTGCATATTGTCTGAAAATAAGTTCAACAACATTGTATTATTATCTTTCAAACACTGTAGAACCAACGTGTTACGTGATACTGTACATTTAAAACATTTACCCAAAATAGATTGGGGGTGAGGTGAAGAAAAAATTTGAAGAGACCATTTTTTTGTGTTTTGTCTGTCTATCTAAGCACGATTACTCCACTCCACGATGGGGAGAAAGAAAATTTTAAGAACGATATAGGATACCTGATGCAGAAGCAAATATCCTTTAAATTTAGATGATGTAGCGGTAGGAAAATAAATGAAAATCAACTTACACGAAACGCCATTGTACTCCTGGTTAGAACCACGTTGAATATGTTGTATCCTGAAAACTAACGCTTTTATACTTACAAAGATAATCAATATGTGTTGTTTTTTTCCTCTCATGGATCAATTAGTTGCCCGGTTGTCGAATAAAATAACTTCAATATCAATCGAAACTTGCTATTGATATGCGGTTTCATACCTTATTACCATGTAATAAAGTTCACATGATAGAATATAATAATAATACTTTTTTGCAATAATAATGTAATATACTTCCGCATAAAAATTTATTTATTAATTTTTAAATTTAAATAATCATAATTTTTACATAATACTTACATGCATTTATTTCCTGTGAATTGAGCGATTGGTCATTAAGACGAATCTAACGACACCTCATGTGTTTACATCCATCAAGCCGTTTAGACTGCAGAGCGTGCCAAAGAAATACACATACATACATACATACAATCGAAAAACTTAACCCTCCTTCCCGGTCAGTCGGGTAAAAATGAGAGTCTCATGTCAGAACGAACAGGATTCGTTCGTTGCTCGCGATTTCAAGCGGACGTACTTAACGAGCCTTCAACGAGCTTACAACGAGCGCGATGCGAATCCCTGTGTTCGTGAAAAAACTGACAATCGGGCGGAGCGCAGTCGAGCACGCTACGAATGCTCGTTCGAGCCTCGCAAGCCCGTCCACGCTACGCGAATCGTGCTCGCAGTGTGCTCCTTCGTGGCTCGGCTCGTGCTCGGTTCGCCAAGCATGGACGCACCATAATATTACCTCGATAAAAAAAAAGTACATTATGATACAAGTCTGTTATGTCGGTCATTACTCACTAGGTGTTATCTATATATATAAAATGCTTTGTCCTGAATGACTGAGAATCAACGCACAGCCTAAACCGCTGATCTTAGAAACCTGAAACTTGGAGGGTGTGTGCTTTGTATGACGTAGGCATCCGATAAGAAAGGATTTTCCGAAATTCTACCCCTAAGGGGGTGAAAAACGGGGGCAAAATTTGTATGGTACAACGGGATTCCTTGGTCCGATCTACTTCAAATTTTGCATAAACATTCTTTAACAGAATTGATAGAAGACATGTTTCGTGTTTTATTGAAAATCATCGCCTAACGGGGTCAAAAAGGGGTAGAAAGTTATTTTAGGGGTCATTTGCATCGAAGTTGATATCAATACTACTTAGTACTTTTGATTTAATTATCATTTTTAATTTTGACACATGTTTGAAATCTCAATCCGATTTTCACAGATTACAGAATAAGGCAGATGGAGCGAACGGAACAAGGGAGTGAGGCCAAAAAATCAAATACAAATTGAAATACAAATACCTGGTAGGGTGACTGCTATAGTTATTGGCCACTTAAGCTGAAATTTATCTTATAACCCCTATAAAAAATAAAGTAATAAAGATACATACACTTGTGATATACCAATTGAAAGTGAATTTAATAAGGTCACAGGAAATAAAACAGGTATCACTAAAATCACATATTTATTTAATAAAAAGGTTTATCAAATTCAATCACCTATGAAATTTAGTAATTGGCCACGAAATTACAGTAATTGTCATATCAGGATACAGTTATTAGCCAAACAATTTAAAATCAAAATGTTATCAAATTATTAACTTTTGTTAAGTCTTACTTAAAATTTAACATAGCTAAAACCATATTCTTTCTGTCCTGTGTAAAAAAATCCCCATTTTCTTAGTAATTTTCACTTTTTTCGTTATCAGAATGACTGTCATCATTTACCATACAAAAGCAGTTGTGGCATAAGTAATTGTCAATTTAATCCTGAAGTATATGCATAAGACGAGATTTACGAATGTATGAAGTGTGAAAAACTTGGCCACATTCGTATCTTAATTTAAAAGCGTTCACCACAGAAGAAGTAGATCACATTTTTCCATTCTTTTCCAACTTTCTTGTCTTAATTTCCTCTAATTTTCTTATTTTTTTGGACATTCTCAGTTCTTTTTGTTTTTGTTCTTCTTCTAGTCTCTACTGTTGGATTTGTCCTCCAGAATCTTTTGATACTCTGGTTCTGATATGTGGTAAGGTAGCCTCTGAATATTACGTTTACCTTACTCATGCTGATCCAGACCATGACTTGACTAAACCAGTTTCTGATGTCGAATTAGCCTGCGTAACACCCTGCTTTGTGAAGAAAATCTTTTAACTATCCTATTCCAGGTCTGTTTTGACTGAAGGGAGTTTCTCTGGGGTTTTTATTCAGAAAGTTTTGGACAGAAACTTGAATATCTTCTGCATCCCTAGGAAAGCCTCTTTTCCCTATTTCGCACAGCCATTCTTCTAACTGCTTTTATTCTTCTCTAGCCAGGTAAAAATTACTTGCTTTTTTGGTCCAGATTTGCTTTTGCTATACGATCGATTCAATTTAAATTGAACATTTTCTCTAGGTATCTACTATACTAGGTAGGATACTTTTTGACGGCTGTCCGAACTGATATACCTCGCCCTACGTCTTCTAGAGCTTTTCCTAATAGTAATTTTTCTGTATTGCGGTATTTTTGGCATGTTGAAACAGTCTGAAAGAATTTTAAAATAATATATGCAGTAATTGGCCACTTGACTTTTCAGTTATTGGCCCCCCCGGCTAATAACTGAAATATTGATCTGAGAACGGTAGGATTTTTATGCACCGTATATTTTACCTTTATAAAGTTGAATCTGCTTTGAAAAAACATAAAATGGAAAATGAGTAATTGGCCGGGGTATGCCAATAACTGAATTCATCCAAATTTATATTTAGTTATTAGCCGGTAATTTTTTTTGAGCTTATTATATGTTTAAAACCTTTTAAATAGCACTGAATTAAGCTTTACATAATATGCCAACAGAAACATAAAATATTCAAGCATTACATAAATCATTGACTTATCAAATCAAGTTTTTCGAAGTCTCTTACCTTATTTTTTTCTTAACAAACCACCCATATTTGTCTAATCTTTTAGAAACTGACCTCTCCAATCCAGTTAATGCCATCTAGGTCAAATTTTATGAACTAAAATGAAAGTATGATAGATATAGGAATACTTTTTGTCTTTTTCATTCACGTGCATGCTTCCATTACCTTGTTTTTTTCTATTTTGTCATGAGTGGCCAATTACTATGGGGTGGCCAATTACTATAGCAGTCACCTATTCGCTTTTGAATTTGTATTTGCTTTGTTTAAAAAACTTTAATTAACGAAACACTTTCTTTTAAATAAATTAGCACACAGCAGATTTTAAACATAGCAAATACTAATTCAAAAGCGAATACCAGGTATGTGTTTTTCAATTTGTACCTAATTGCTTTTTTTTGGCCTCACTCCCGTGTTTCGCGCGCTCTATCTGCCTTTTGTTCTGGAAACTGAAATGCTCTTTAAAATTGGAATGTCAAATATAAAAGAATATTTAAATCGGATTAGAATTCGAAGTTTCTTTGGAAGTTAATTTTCTCGGACTTTTTGGCGGGAACTTGCAGAGTGACGTTGCGTTTTCATTTTTATTTTCATAAATTCGTGTATTTTGAGTTTGGACTTTTATCCAATAAAGATCTATCCATGTGCACCAGTGAAGTGAAATGAAATGAATTATGTGTATCGTGTCTTTTCAAAAGTCCGTGAAGAGTTTTAGTACATGACCACCACTTTAGTATAACATGACTTTTATGGACGATGACTGACTGCATGAGGACTATGAAAGTGATTTATTGTGACTAGAACTTATATAATATAACTGGAAATTGGCAAAATACACACCCGTGTGACGCCCATGAAAAAAATATCTATTTCATTAGAATATTTTGAGTGTAGTTAATCTAATTTCTTTCTCATTTGTTGCTATAATAATTAAATAAGATTCTTTGAGTTCGATTTTTTTGTGAAGGTATAATATAGGTTTTTAGTTTTAATTTAAAAAATAATTGTTTTTGTTTTGTTTGTTGTGTCTAATAATCAGTGGCGTGCATTGGTTTTCGAAGGAGAAAATTCAAACCGTACGCGGGTGAAACCGCGGGGGTCTGCTAGTATGGTATATAAAATTGTCGTTGTTTAGTTGATTATTATCAGAAAATGTCGATTTCAGGACATACAAGTTTTTTTTTCCTCTCAAGTATGTTGAAAAGCAAATCCAAAATCATCATGAGCATGTATTATAATATTCTTAGTGATATATTTTATAATAGTACATTATGATAAATGTGCGCGCAGTTGGTCATTACGCACGAGCGGTACGTTCGTGGCTCGGCTCGTGCTCGGATCGCGTAGCATGGACGCACCATATTGACAAACTAATTACCAACTATAAGGTTATTTTTAAATGATTCACACTACCTCATTTATTTGGAACTTATAGTTTTTTGTTCGTTTTCTCTAATCCAGATTCAAAATCGAATTCGAGTCTTGTTTCATTTAATTGGAATGGAAAGTAAAGACAGTGTTCTGATAAATTATGTACAACAATCTTGTACCGAGACAACATCCGTCTTTGTCAAGTTAGGAGTGTTGCTGAACAAACTAATTACATATGAATTGTTTATGGTGTTGCTTCATTACTAATTGTATTTGGTAGTGGTAGATATAATTTATCCAATGGCATTTTGCGGTTTCTCCCTTTTTCCAGAGGAATCAGTTTTGCTGCCACAAAAGTATTATCTATTTTATTTCTGGGTATGATTTTATTTAATGCACAATTTCATTCATTTATACACATATACTTAAATAAAAGTAGCCTTAGTTACTCCTTAAAACATCAGCTATCTGCTAATGAAAGTCCCGTCAAAATTGGTACAGCCGTTTCGGAGATAAGCCCAAAATAACCAGACAGAGAGGTCAAAATTGGTATTTTGATATACCTAAGTAGTTTTATTTTGACATTACAAACAGACACTAAAATTTTATTTATTTGTATAGATGGATAAATCTATTTCCAATAGAAAGTGTTACCGTGCGTCCAACCGAGCACGAGTTGAGCCACGAATGAACAGAACTTGTTCGTTGTTCGCGTAGCGTGGACGGACTTGCGAGCCTCGAACGAGCATTCGTCTCTCGCTCGACTGCGCTCCGCCCTATTGTCAGTTTTTTCACGAACACAGAGATTCGCATTGCGTTCGTTGTAATGTCCAAACTTGACATAGCGAGCAACGTACGAATTCTGGTCGTTCGTGGCTCGGCTCGTGCTCGCTTCGCTTAGCATGGACGCTCCATTACATTTACCATTCATCAGTGGTTTATTCGTATATTTTACATTTAATTAATTTCAAAATTAATGTTCCTTAAAACACTGATATTATCAAAACTAGCCTCCAAATAAGGAAAACCTACTAACTATTATCTGTAGTATTTTCACACAAAGCGAACCTTTCAGTAATAATTCAGTAGAACTACATATCTCGGGCAAGCGTAGGAAATAGAATATTTAAGTGGGTATCTCATATATCTTGAATTGGTACAGACTATCCTTTTCATGAGCTCTTTAAGAATTGCGTACTCTGTGGGCTTTTGTAGCTATGCTACGGTATTACGGGATATTGAGCTCGTGTTGTTTTGGATACTGTGTTTGTTTTGGAAAATATTTGGCTTAGGACAGATGCTGTAGATTTAAAAGTAACTTTCCAAGATTGCTTTTAGAACCTTAGTGAATTCATCGTTAATTATTCAAAGTTAAAATATAATCTAATCCGTCTCTCCGTTTTCAATCCAATTTAGCATAGTTTCATCATCTGAAATTGGTAGTTCATAAAACATCTTGTAGGTGACTATAGTCTTACTATGGACAAATTTATAAACTCACAAAGTTCAGAAGAACCGATAGATGAGTGACGAAAAGTGTGCATCGTTTCTTCATCATTATAAGATGAGAACACAAAACCTCCACCATTTCCGACGTCACTACCTCTGGGTTATCATCACTTACTCAAAACATACAACTAACACCATCCACTATAAATGAAAGTCATAAAACAGTATTAGTTTTCACAGTTTGCGAATGCCGTCGCAATCGTCCTCGTTCGCTTGTACCTAACAAGCCATTACCCGCAACAAAGGCATAACAACAAGCGCTGATGGTACTCTCGGCAGACATTCTAATTTATAAATATACGGCCAGGAGATACGCTGTTCATTATTATTAAAATCAACTGGATATATACTCGTTATGTCAGTAGACCAAAAAGGGTATTAAAACAAGAGAACAGAACAGAAACATTACATAAACAGAATTATTAAAACAAGAAACAAATAATAAGTTATTTATAAATAAATTAAAACAACTATTAATAACAAAATCTTACTATACTATAAATTAATACCTAAGCGATAAGTTAAGTTAATGATTAAATTTTATGTAATTTTTCCTCCTCTCTCCTACGTTGCTTAGTGCCCAACAGGGTCCTTAGTATATAGTCACCTTACGCGCCGCAGGTCGTGTGTTCGATTCCCACACAGGACATGCATTTGTGTGCCTGAACATGTCTGTATATCCTGAGTCTGTGTGTATTATGTATATTAAGTATGTATTTACAAACAAAAAGTAGTATATGTATTATATCAGTTATTTGGTTTCCATAGTAACAAGCTCTGCTTAGTTTGGGATCAGATGACCGTGTGTGAGGAATGTCCCAGTATATTTATTTATTTATATTGAAAATTAATATGGAGCATTAATTCCCGCTTACTCTTACGCTGATGCAAAAGCCCCAAAATCAGCTACACTGAGCACTGCTCCCGGCAATCATAAGTTGGTACAAGACTTTCAGCTCACGTCTACGTCGGGATCCACCTCGTTAATTAGATGACAAGCTTACATGACTAGAGACTGCAGTTATTAGCCGGTGTAGTATAATTGTGTTAAAGTTAACTATAGGTAAATAGTTTTGACGGGTCAGTTGGCGTGGCCGCAGGTCGTGGGTTCGATTCCCAGCCAGATCATAAATTTGTCTGCATGTCATCATCATCATCATCATCATCATCATCATCATCATCATCATCATCAGCCTATATTGTCCCACTGCTGAGCACAGGCCTCCTTTCACAAATGAGAAAAAGACTGGGCGATACTCCACCACGCATTTGTCTGCATGTCCTGAATCTGAAATTTAGAAACAACAAAATTAGTACATAATAATGTAGAATATCAGTTATCTGGTTTCCATAGTACAAGCTCTGCTTAGTTTGGGATCAGATGACCGTGTGTGAGGAATGTCCTAGTATATCTATTTATTTATATTTATCGTTGAATTTCAGCTGAAGTTTGACAGTCAGTTTAAAAAAATAAGGGTTCCGTTTTTTGCCATTTGGCTACGGAACCCTAAAAACAGTAGAAGAAAATGCTTAACAACATAAAGTTAATGAGTACAACAACTTAAATTTGATACATACTTCATTGTAACGTGACTATCGAACTAGCACTAGAACTCAGTTAACAACATTACATTCGTGCAAACATCCGTTCTCGAGTCGCTGGCAAAAGTCATAACCAATAACTTTCAAGTGCAGAGTTTCTCGGTACAAAATTTTCAATAGGAAGATTTGATAAAAATGGCTTTATTCATATTTTGTATGGATTATATAGCAAAATTTTAAAATAATCATGTAAATTTTTTGGTTTTAACTTTCTATTCTAACAAATGGTTTCAGCACGTATTTTCTCTTTTAAACAACACTTAGTTCACTCGAATCGATCGATTAGTCTCTTTGATAAGTGATTATGAAATGCAGGTAGTCGAACATTTTATTTCACGTTGTCAAGGATATCGGAGTTTTTCTTTAACTACGACGGCGCTACTTTAATTTTTAGCTGTTTTAGCAATGTCTGCTAAATTGTCTGTGGTTTAGCCCCCTTTCCCGCACCGATAAAGTCGTCTACACATTGGAGACACCTTCCTTGGGGGCTAAAAAGGAAGCTAGAGCAATATTGCTACGCAATAAAAATTTTCGAATTCTCGGCAGATCGTAAGTGATTCCAATATTTTTTGGTAAAATAGTTACTCATTATATACAATTCAATTCATTAAAAGATTTGGAATTGATGAATTGCATAAGATCTGCTTTCAATTCGAAAAAATGAATTGCGTTAGCAATATTGCTTAGCTTCCACTTTAGGGGGCCTTTTCTTCATTTTTCAATCGTTGAAACTAATATGTGACGAATAATATTCCTACTTTATACTGAATGGAGATTTCGAGATGGCATATTCTCGAAACCTATGTTGGGTACGTCATGCTGAAAAACTTTACTATGGGACCAAAACAGAAATCTTTAATTGCGTACAATAAGTTCTTACAGTAACATTGTGTAGTACTTTAAGTTTTAAAGAAGTATGTATGTCTATGTTAGATAAATAGTCAAGTTGACAGCATTAGCGTTAATGCAATCTTCGTATGTATACCATGTACATGAGAATCGTAATGGAAAACCACGATCAAACATTTCGTAGCAGTCGGGCGGGCGTAAGCCAACATTCTCACGTTTTCTAGCAGTGCTACTTTGTAAATTGCAATTGCGACTGGTTGCTATACTACTCTCGCTTTGGATTGCTAATTATTCGATAGTAGATAATTTACATCGTGTGCTGTTATCATTCACTGTATGTCACTGCTATTTTAATTGTAAATATTAAGTCTATATCAATTAAATTAAACTAAATATACGAGACTAGCTGCCTCGCACGGTTTCACCCGCGTTCCCGTGATAAAAGTAGCCTATAATACTCGGGGATAATGTAGCTTCCTATTAGTGAAAGAATTTTTAGAATCCGACTGGTAGATCCAGAGATTAGCCCGTTTAAACTAACAAACAAAAAACTCTTCCGCTTTATTATATTATTATAGTATAGATGGGTCCGTAAGGGCAAGCTACCTAAAGGGTTGAAGCATGATCTAAGGAGACTGGTATCCCTTACTTTTCGAGTTATTCGGTGTTTACAAATTTTGAATATAATTATTATAAAAAGATAGTCTGGCCATGGTCACCTGTGGACATTTTTTATATAAATTAAATTCATGTTGAGTAGGTAATTAGAACGAATAAGTAGACTAACAGATTACTGCAATCAACTTTGACATCTGCCACTAACAATACCAATTGTAAGTTACATAATCAAGTCACCAACGTCGGAGTCAAAGTTTTTATTGAATTCATCAGGCGAAGACTCGCGGATACTGGCGAACAGTACCACAGCTTTCAGAGTTTAATTAATTTACGTACAGCCACGTGTAGTGAAGTGAAGTTCATTCATGAAGGTATGAACTTGCGCGGTGTACTGTTTTTGCCTATTTTGTGTGGTCATTACTTTTTATGAGCTAAAAGGTTTCAAGAGACACGTTTTCGTCATTTATCTCGTTTATGGAAACGTCTAATTATCTTATAAGAAGTAAATTGTAAGCAAAAACAGCGCCATGCTAATGTTGCAAGTGCTTATGCCTCACTTGTATCGTAAGGTTTTTATGGCAATAAATTATAGACCACATGCCGTGGATTTTTACTATCCTAACTAATATTATAAATGCGAAAGTGAGTTTGTTTGTTTGTTACGCCTTCACGCCTCAACTACTCAACCGATCATCATGAATTTTGGCATGCAGATAGCCTATGTTATGGAGAAGGACATAGGCTACTTTTTGTCCCGGGAACGCGGTAGAAACTGCGGGGGACAGCCAGTCATTAATAATAATTCATAAATTATTTGGATTCTCATGGAAACTCTGTTTATTTACGTTTTGTTTATATATGATCGCCAAACTACTATTTTAACGCAGTTAGTAGGCGTTAGTAATTTTACCCATGCTTTATCAATATTTTTACAAAGTTTATTCAAGTATAGGCGGCCTGCTTTCGACTAAAATGCCATAATAAGTGATGATGTAGCCGGGGCTGGTGTGTAAATAAAGACTACAAGGATCTGGCTCTCAAGTGCAACTGTCGGAACACACCGGTAGGTGCCTGGTGACAGATTGAAGAGTTGACAGGTGAGAGCCTACAACGAGCACGATGCGAATCAATTTGTTCGTGAAAAAACTGACAATCGCGCTCGTTCGAGGCTCGCAAGCCCGTCCAAGCTACGCGAATCGTGCTCGCAGTGTGCTCGTTCGAGGCTCGGCTCGTGCTCTATTCGACAAGCATGGACGCACCATTACGTGTAATCTCAAAGCTAGTTATGTAATATTAATAATATATTTCAATTGTAGAGTTTCCTCATTGGATATGTAGAGAGCGCGTTTCTTACGTTCTTCAACTATTAATAAGTGGAACACGGCATTACTATTTTGATTAACCACATTTCATCCCCTTATTCTATCTGCGATGATCATTTATGTGGATTGTAGTTGAATGGATGTGACATGAATGTATGAACGACGAATGTCTGAGCGTAGTTCGAGATGGTGCTCGCTCGTGGTCATATAATAAGTATGCTCATAGTTATTTAAAGTATATTATACTATCTACAAACTTACTGAAGTAAGTAATAATGCGACCGTGAAAGTGTAAAGCGACAGAGCTTGGAAGCCGATTATTTTTTTGATAAATTATTAGGTATTATAGCTTACATATAAATGGGGACGAAGTCATGGGTAAAGCTAGTTAGTATACTTAAATAATTCAGTATTACGCTATGTGCTAGAACCAATATTTTATAACTGACAAATATGTAGTTTTCCTTATTCAAACTGAGAATAGATTATAAAGCAACTTTTAGGAGTATTCTTAATTTGGTCGAATTATATCGGCTGCCTGGATAGGTTTTCTTTCATAACTGTTAAATACTTGAACCGATTTAGAAGAGCGTGTCTTTGTCATGCCGGGTAGAATAAGCACCAATAAAAGATATGGTGTAATTATAAAAACTATTCGATCGTTATAAATTTGATAGATCAGACATATCCATTGAAACTTAACCAAGAACACATAAGACGCATCGCAAACATACTTTGGCTCCTCTTCTATCTTATGAGACGAATATTAAGCGCCCTGAGGATATTTACAACGGAATAAAAATGTTGTGATGCCATTTTTGCTCTGCGTTCGGTGAGAATGTAAAGAGACGTTCTTAAATAGCCTAGTTACGTGGGAAACGAGTTAAATGTACAAAATATCATCTTTGTTGTGTGTTATGAGGGTATTTTCGTTAGGGAGATGTTTATAAAAGACATAGATGCCGACATATATAAGATTTAATGGTAGCATAGTTTAGATAGACGGAAACAAATGTATTAAGACACTGCTTATATATTACAAAATCAGTTTAGTGGCAGTGGGCAAGATAGATCACAACTTGACGCTAATTTAGCGCCCTAAATTAACACAAATTTAATCAGAGCATGGGGGCACATTACTTTTGTATAACGGCCACTTAAGCCCTATAAATGTAGGCAATAAAATAAATAAAATTACTACAATATA
This sequence comes from Achlya flavicornis, assembly GCA_947623365.1. NCBI lineage: Eukaryota > Metazoa > Arthropoda > Insecta > Lepidoptera > Drepanidae > Achlya > Achlya flavicornis. Next base: position 3,970,802 of record OX392491.1, on the reverse strand, counting down.
TACAATATATACAAATAATATAGTATTACAATATATACAAATATGGAATGGGCTTTTCACAAGCTTTCATTTGATACCCATATTGTTATAATAACGAAATTTTTGTTTTCGATACCCCCCCCCCCCTCTTTTTTGATTGGTAGACGCCTTATAAAATTAATATGCCCTATGACACTGCCACAGTTAAGACGAATCTAACTTTGATCTCTTTATAACAATATTTATATGTGTGCCTTTGTGTAATATAGACTTAGTTTACGACTAAAATGGCTGTGACATATAAACTGACAGACGGACATTACTACAATGGTACAACAAAAACTGTAAGGGTTTCTTGTTTGCTTCGGAACCCAAAATTGCATTATATTATGAATCTCACAGAAAGGCCGTAGTATGGGTAACAAAAATTTTTTTTTAAAGTAAATTTTGTGAGAAAACCAAGAAGTTAACAAATTACAGTAGTGTTATAAATTAGTGAACTGTGAAAGGAATTTCATCACGTGACAAAATTGAAATCGTGTCCTAAATTCCTGAAGAAACTATCTCTGGTGTATGCAAAATTTCTCAGCTGATATTAAAATTACCCCCTAGTTCTCATCAATTTTAATAATAATATCTCTCGCCACTTCCTCGCTAGTCGACAAATTTATGAACTACTTAATTCACTATAAGCTGATAGGTTTATGAATGCAGAGTTTCAGTTTGCTTCTAATGCAGAAATTTAATTCCCTGAGACCTCTCAGGCTTTCTAAGAATTTGGTTTTATTATTTTAAGTTATCTTCTCTCTGTACTTACGAATGGAATCCCTGCCCAAGTTATAATTGTAACGTCAAAAGAAAGATCCACAAAAAATGCCTTGATTAATTTCTTGCAGAAGTTTTCTCAGTTGTATTCCGTCAGTCAAATAGTCTAACACCACTTCATTGGTTCAGAACATTCATAAGTACCTTATCAGGGCCTAAACTGAATAAATGCCTTTTTAGGGTTCCGTAGCCAAATGGCAAAAAACGGAACCCTTATAGATTCGTCATGTCTGTCTGTCTGTCTGTCCGTCCGTATGTCACAGCCACTTTTTTCCGAATCTATAAGAACTATAATGTTGAAACTTGGTAAGTAGATGTATTCTGTGAACCGCATTAAGATTTTCAAACAAAAATAGAAAAAAAACAATAAATTTTGGGGGTCCCCATACTTAGAACTGAAACTCAAATTTTTTTTTTAATAAAACCCATAAGTGTGGGGGTGTCTATGGATAGGTCTTCAAAAATGATATTGAGGTTTCTAATATCATTTTTTTCTAAACTGAATAGTTTGCGCGAGAGAATCTTCCAAAGTGGTAAAATGTGTGTCCCCCCCCCTGTAACTTCTAAAATAAGAGAATGATAAATCTATAAAAAATATATGATGTACATTACGATGCAAACTACCAACGAAAATTGGTTTGAACGAGATCTAGTAAGTAGTTTTTTTTTAATACGTCATAAATTGAAATCCATATCAAATACTCAGGTCTATACTACCATTTACTAATATTTATTTACAACAAATATGTACAAAATACAATCTATATTTACAAAATATAATCTATATATAGAAAATTTCCTCAAGCCTGCAGCTGCTTCCGATTAACGGCAAGGTTCCCAGAAGGCTGGCAGCGTTTCCTCTTTGGATAGCCAAGCTGACGCGTTGGCGGAAAAAGCTCCCCGCCCGCTGGTCTCCGGAGGTCTCGATCAATTTTGAAGACAAGGTGCGAGCAAAACGGCGAGCTTCTGACCCCCATGGTCCCAAGGTCTCGACCGCAAAAGGCATAAAAATATAATTGGGTCCAATCGATGCATATTTTTTGAATTTTGAATTTTCCGCACTGGCCGCCGCTGCCCCTGCAGCTTTACAAGTAGCCGGTAAGTGAGATGGCGCGAGTGTATCGACACATGTGGCATCCCACACCAGCGACTTGCCGACACTCCAAGGGATCAAAGACATACCATCCGGTCTCTTGCCATCGCCCCGCGCAATACCGACTGGTTCCAGTACGGAAGGCACGTTAGCGACAACAAGAGCCCTGCGGATAATGTCATTAATAGCCGAGTACCGTGATATTCGACCAGCACTTAGGGAGCACGAAAGTCCATGGTGGCCGAGCTCATTGACGAGGTCTCCGCAGCGGCAGCGATGAGGCTGATTGGTCCTGCAACCAAGACGAAGACAAATACACAGACTTAATGTTATACGGTCTAACATTGTCCCGGTATTTGTGGATGGAATAGCTTGTAGCCAGTGACCTGAGTCACTCTGAGAGACGGCTAACAAGCGCGCGCGGTCTGTATCTATCGAAAAGTTTGAAAATAATTTTTGCCAAGTTTTTTCACAAAGAGGCTTGTCCCACGCTCTCTGAGAGTGACTCAAGGTTGGAATATTTGTGCCTGGACAAGCTGCCTGCCAGGCGTCTCTAGCATCGGACAGGTAAGAAACCTCAACAGATCCAATAGAAGGGTCCAAAACAGATCTGACGAGGCTGCCCACACTGTATACCGAGGATAGAAACGCCGGTACTGATATGCTTGAAATTTTCCGCACTCCTAGGCCGCCATAACACACGGGTAGGGTGGCCTGAGACCACACTTTGTTTTCACAAAAACTGCAATTTAGAATTTTGGAAAGAGACGTTTTGATCATATTATCCAAAGTATCTAATATGTGAACGAATTTAAATAAGTGCGTACTGCGGAGTAAATAGGTAAACTTAGGCACGAAAAGGCAGAGTCGAACAATAAAAAATGCATAATGGGCATTAATTTCATAAAGTCTATTTGAAGAGTCATTAAAATTTTGAATCTTTTTCTCAAAGAAACTAGGTATGGATTCATCTAAGACTGGGGCTCCGAGAAGATGAAGCGACTCTTTTGACAGTAACTTAATATTGGGAGCCAAAACATTAAAATTTTGAATTAATTCTGGTTTTTCAGATTCTGGGAAAGAATCTAAAATAAGGAGCTCACATTTGGAGCTATTGAATTCTAGGCCAATCTTTTTAAAATTTTCTGTCAATGTTTTAAAATCACTGAGAACGGAAGCCGCATCACCCCCCAGCGTACCGTCGTCTAGATACCAGACATTAAATTTAGATTGTAACCCAGAAATAATTGAATGGATGGCCAAACTGAAGATAGCTGGACCGAGAGGGTCGCCCTGTTGACAACCCATGGCGGAAATAAGTGGGTTTTCTCTGAAAAAAAGTTTTGATGGATGCCCATAGCATTGCCAAAGGTAAGGATATACGTCAGGGCAGATATCCCGAATTTGGGTCAATAAAGCGCCCCTATCGACAGAGTTAAATGCATTTTTTATGTCAACTTTAAGCAGCACTTCACCTCCGTTATTTAATAGAAAGGTCCGAGCCGCATGAACAGCTGCCTCACAACCTCCCTTTGAGCCAAAACCGAGTTGAATGGGCTGAAATATTTCCGAAAGTTTCGGGAGAATGTGACGACAACAAATTTTGGAGGCCATACGACGGATAGTATTACCCACAGCGATGGGTCTTACTCCGCCATCTTTTTTGGATAGCGCGCAAAGGTTGGCCCCATAAATGATCTCAGTGAATGGGCTTGGCACCTTTCCTGCCAACATTAAATTTATAAGAGAGGTTAATTTCGATAATAATTTGGTACCAGCGTCTCCGGCGGCACCACAGACAAGATCTTTGTAATGCTGTGGTGTAAAACCGTCGAGACCGCCAGCAGAACCAGGTTTAAATGACATAATGACGCTCAATAGATCTTGGGCGTTACAATTTAGAACAGATTGGTCTAAAGATGGGGGATCTGGGAGGTTTGTATTTGAAAGCGGAGATGGATGTTTAGATTCTAAAGCAGACAGGGTTTCAGGTGTGTCTGAAGCGACAACATCGCTAGAAAAGAGCAGATGTGCTGCCCCCTTGAAATCGCCATCATTTGCTTTTGATTCTATTTTTCTTATAGTGTTTGCCTGATTATGCTTTTTTTGGATTTTGGGAAAATTTGGAATAATGTTATTAATTGAGTCTAATAATGAGCAGTTTTTTAGTTTTTTAATTTTTTGGGTGAGAGAAATCTCATTTTTTTGGTGACTAGGGACATGCAGCACTCTGTATGCAAATGTGAGCAGGTCTTCCCAAGCTCTTAGTGAATTTATACTAAGAATTTTGTCTATACATACACATAAAGCTGTAGCCACGCAGATACGTGCTCCGCGTGGGATTCGCTTTAATAACGGAACGTTATTCTTTAGCGAACAAATTTGTTGCCAAAACGGGAGGTTAGTAGAGGAAGAATTTGGAGCCGAAATATATAAGTCTGAATTTGTGGAGCTGGTTTGATTGATTAGGTTCGGATTAGGTTTGTGCACCTTTCCGACATGAATTTTTAAACCGCGGTTGCCACGAAAATAACGAGGTTCCGAACACTGCTCACATTTTAAAAAGTTTTCTCGCGATGCGTCACTGACCTGGCTACATGGTTGTGCGTCCGAACTGGTACCAGGGCCAATACGTATGCCCAAAGGGAGCATATAGATTTTACACAAACACAAAAACTATACAATCCTACGATCTTCGGATGGTGAAGACTGCCCAGAGCCGAACAGGAAGGGATGCAGCGCTGGAGGCGGCAGATCACCTCCCGGCTGGATATGGGCAGCGCACGCCGGCCGCAGATCTGAAACAAAACGGATTATATTAATATTAAATTATTTAAATAATTATCCTGAAAAAATTTTGAAACGTCAAGGTTGACGCTGTCAGTTCCGGAATATTATATATTATATATTATATACCATTTACTTATATACCTACAGGTTTGTACGGAACCCTCGGTGCGCGTGTCTGACTCGCACTTGGCCGGTTTTTTTTGGTATGTACTTGGATTGTTTTTTGGTTGGAAAAGAATGTCTTGTGAGTGCCTCTACGAAGTGTTGGAACAATCGACCACCGCCACTACAAGATTGTCTGTCGAATATTGATTTCAGATTTAAATTCAAAAAATACATATTTGTATGTGGTATTATCAACATGTTTTTTTTATTATTTGTTAGGTAATTCATTTTATTTTAATAGGCTAACTTAATTTATGTATTATTATTACTTATACTAATATATTTAAGCATGCCAGATTTGTAGTCATTACATTGATTATCAAGCAACAAAGTCTGATTTTCATCAACTCTGAAACAGGGGTAACACCGTAGGCGAAAGTATGTATATCTAAACAGAAAAACCTAAATTATATTCTCTAAGGTCAGAACACGTTTTCAGGTAGTTAAACTGTCGCCTTGAACGATTTATAGTCCGGTATAGGGTACTGTTTCACTAAGTTTTGACCCCCAATGTAAAACGCCGCTAAGGAATTGAATAGGACCTTTGGAAAAGTTTAAAAACTCTTTTATCTTTATTTTTTGACGACAGTGAAAGACAAAATGTATTTTTTGAGATGAACTATGATTTCACTTTGGTTTTGCTTGATATCCTACTAATTCATTCAAATAACTGTAAATGCCGAAATTTGTTTTTTTTTTTACTCAATCACCTCAATTAATCAATGGAATTAACTTGACACAACAATAAATCATGCAATAACATATAGAAAAATATTAACCGTAAAAAAGTACTTATTAGATCTTTTGGAAAAGGGAAGACCGCACGGTGGAACTTAGTGAATCAATAAATAGATTAAATTTTGACTAAATAACACGAACCTAGTGCCGAATTAGTGTCATCATGATTCGATTTTTATTCATCAGGCTAGTATTACCATCATATAATGTACCATAGTGAAATACATTTGACTGATCTATCAACTGCACAGCCCAAACGCGTTGATCTTAGAAACTTGAAGCTATTGTACAACTTGAAGGTATTGTACCTGACGTATCTTAAGAAAGGATTTTTGGAAATTCCCGCGGTTAATTCACGAGGTGGAAAGCTAGCATAATTATTTAACTTTTGATTTATTTATGCGATAAAAAAATGGTCTGATTTAAATAACAAAAAAAGGAATAATCCGTATTCTGTATTATTCGTAGCATTTTAAAAGAGATCTCGAACTTTTGACAGTCGCTCGAGCATTATACTCATTTCGTTTCGCAAATTTGTCGCGAAGTTTTCGCATTTACATGAATAATTACTGAGATTGGCATCTTTGGCCTCTCCTTTAACATTTTGGATCCTTCCTCCATCCTCCGAACACAGAGGTGCTTTGGAATTTTCATTCCTACTGGGAATATTTTGAATTGTGATATTTTACGAAATATTTCTTTTGTCAATCATACCGACATTCATTTGGATCTATTCTTTATTCTATCTGGCAATCTTGATACTTGTTTGTGAAATCTATTTTATTGTAGATTTATTGTATCATAAATCAATCACCAGTTGAGGGACTGATGGTGTAAAACTAACATTTTCATGTATGATTTTTATTTTTTTATAATATCTATATAATTTTTGTTTGTCTAGTGTTTTGCTTTTGTATATTTAATATTTTGTTTGTTTATTTATTTGTTTAAAGTATTGCAAGCAACTAGTGAGCTAGGTTGTCAAAGATAATTTTTTTCATACCTATTGTGAGGTAGAAACAGAAATTTGAAAAAAAAAATCTGGAAAAGTCCATGTCTCCGAAAATACTACATTTTTTAAATAAATTGTAATGGCATTTTTATTTTTCTTCAAATTTCAATGTCGGGATTCCTTTGCCAGCTCCAACGGAAGATCAATACCACGAGTGTAAAGAATTGACGTTAATAAATGCTTACTAATGCGAAGTTACATTTTATATTATGTTTTTACTGCTTATTTCAACCTACAAAGCTCTCTGCCAATGCATTTTAACATACTGCATAGGTGCCTGGGGAGGTGCAACCAAGACCTGTCTTATCGAACTCGAATGCGCGCAACGTGCAGTCTTGAAGGTAGCTCTTGGACTTCCCTACAGATATCCCACCACTTCTCTTTATAATGACGCCAACGTTTTACCCATTCGAAAACTATTTATACTACATATTCTAACTAAATTTCACTGCAATGTTGTGCCCCACTTGCATCTCTCCAATAGAAGAATTATTCGTTACCCAGTTCCATTTGTTAAATCTGTTTTTGCCACAAGGCATTCCGACTATATATCCCCTCGACTTTACAACATGATTCTTCGCTTGGATAAAGAACTTGTTAAATATAATTCCAGAACTTTTAAGAAATTTGTATTAGAATGGCTTATCCGCTTCGACTATAACTCAACTGAAGAATTATTTACTACCACCACTTAAAACCACATTAATACTAACAGAGTTTACTCAGCCAAAAATAAAATAACAAATGTATACATAAATATCGCTCATCTACTAGTTTTCAAACGCCAATACAAACTCATATATATATATATATATATATATATAAACACACACACATTCATACACACACCCCATCACTTTCATACATACATACCGCATTTACACTATACATACACCTCACACACACATCTACTACAAATTTAGAAGTTTTGTTTTAGTTTTGTTTTTCTTTTGATTGTTTAAATCTTGTTTATTAATATTCCGCTACGCAGCTGTTTTCAGGAGGAGCGTGTCTCCCACGACACAGGGTGACCTAATGTGGGAGCACTGCCAAAATACCACCATGTACTATATTTTTTGGAATAAATATATTTTGATTTTTTGATTTTGATATGTATAGATTAATAAATATGATTCTATTCTATTCTATAAACTGTTTTGTGTAACACTATCTATAAGTTGTTAGTATTGTTTTATTCGAAAAGGCTTCGTGAAGAAATCATTGTAATGACCATGTAGTACCCTGAAGTAATAGGTGATCCTAATGGCGATAATAGCTCGGTGGTAGTGAGTGATGTCGAATGCCCTCACGAAGGTCCTGGATTCGAATCCTACAAAGAGCTTAAGCTGTCAGTGAAGCCATAGCACGGAGGGTATCTATTGCCAAACAACTACCAGTATGTTCGGAGAGCTGCTTTAGAGCCTAGGGCTTTATGCTTACCACCTTCGGCCACATCATCACATACCAACGTGAGATTGCGGTCGAACATAGGCCAATACATTGTCGAAAAAACCTAATACTTAGCATATTAAGATACTATGCATCGTACATTTGTTGAACTAAGAGTGACTCACAAATGTATCATAATTACCTCAAGTCAATCTACATCATAAACCTAGATTTTACAACCAGAAAACTGTTACGATATTCAAATATTGCTCGTACACAATTCAGAAAAGATGTGGATTCTTATAGCTAAGGTCGCGGACCAGTCGAGGAAGACGTGCGCAAATCAAATCAATCGGTCCGTGAGGCAAACATTTTCCAATATTTCACGGGGAAAATATCACGTGAGCTGTTCACAAGATGTCGCGGGTGTCGCCTAGATTATAGAATAGGGGTGGCAGTGGAGTGGCGTTTATTTAGGGACGCCTCGACTACGAAATTCAATATACCAGTTTGAGATTTTCAATGTTGACTTGATTTTTACTACGCACTACGGCGTAGCAGGCATCGAGGAAACATCCCTTTAGAGTAGTAACACCAATCAACCCAATTCCGCAACTTTTAAGTGCTATTGCTAACAGTACTACTTCCTCCAAGTGTTTAGTTTGTCCTTGAGTTAGCCAATCAGAGAGCCTTATCGGTGGTGGAGAATTGGCGCAAATGGTAGCAGGTGACGATGTTTTTTTGACTTATGAACAAGTAAACTTTATAAAGATGTAAGTAATCTCCAGAACTACTGAACCGATTCCGGAAATTCTTTCACTAGTAGAAAGCTACGTTATGCCCGAATGAGATAGAAACCGCAGATTACAGATAGTGTTTCAATACAGCGCGACACAGTTTTAAAACGAAGCTAGGTACCATGTTATTTTTGCTTCACAAGGACCCGAGTCGGACTCACATACGAAAGGTTCCGTAAAGACGTTTTTCGTATACTTAGGCCGCCCTTTAATTTCAATTACGGTTCATGAGTTCATCGACGGACGGATGGCCAGCAGAGGCTTAGAAATAGGATCCCGTTGACAACCTCTCGGTATGGAACCCTAAGAACAATTTTGATCGTTAGACAATTCTTTTTTTTTTATGAATTTACCTATTAATAAAAAATATTTGATGCCAGCAATTACTGGATAGCGTGCTGCCTTTTGTAAACGAATTGCATTCAATATTTGGATAGTTCTACAAACTGGGACGAAAATAGGCCTGATGTGAGCCCAACATTTTTATGTATATTCTAGGTATGGTATAGGTATAGTTGTGAATTTTTCCTATTACCTACAAACCAGGAAATTGAGAGCTCGACAAGGAACTGAAAATAAAAAAGAAAATTGATCGAAATTTACTCTCCAAAAATATCGCTGAATCTATCTTCAGTGAAACATTGCACGACCCGCGAATCAAACCTAGGTCCATTCGTCTGAAGCTTTTATATATCCCACTAAGGTGACAAACAAACATACGGTACTCGATGAACGGAAACGGTACGGTTGAACTCCCCGTCGATGGCGAGAGTTGCAATGGTAAGGTAGCTGTGGGCATCAGGTTTAACAACTCATGATGTGTCATAAGATTTAAAGAAAAAAAGCAGCACAAATTCGACTCAGTTTCTTCCAGTAGCAATAGTCCTTGTTTGCCGCGGTGGCGGTAGTTAGGTATTTATATTCCGTCTCCCTGTTTATTTTGGGACGTTGAGGATATGTTGACATTGATTTTTGTGGTAAATATAGCATGTCGAATACGAAAAATATTTCTGATTGGCATTTTTTGGAACTAACCAAGAAGTCATATCATCGTTGATGTTTTATGGAAATGTGTGTAGGTAAAAAATAAACTGAATTAGGTTTTATTCGAATAGGCCGTGCGTGTGCCGTTGTAGTTTAGAGTCTTATAATGAGAAGAGTCGGTAATAAACCAAGCAATAATAATTAAAACAAAGGTTTTGCTTTTATTCGCTCAAAGAGAATAAAACAAGCTTGTGTCTATACTTTGTGTTGTCTGTACTTGCACTGTCATCCAATATACTAATGTATACCAAATATCAGCTCAACCGGACACTGGGAAGTGGGTCAAAAGCTAGCAAGATTCGATTACAGACACCGGACAGGTGAAACTAAATAAAAGCTTGTAAAAAGAAAGAGACGGAATGCTTTTTTCCCTAGCATAACAAACATTGCTAAAAATATCAGAACAATATAGTACAGAACACTAGAACTGGTAATACAGAAATATTTTCAGTGTCATGAGTGCTCTCGTATTAGTTACAAACATTTTGTAAAAATGCTTGCAACACTGAACCCGTTTTTTACAGCGATCGAGTTACTTTAGCTACAATTTTCAATAAAGAACGACGTGAAACAAAGAGTACCCTCTGCTCGCGTGACGTCATGAGAGCACTTTCGGAAGCTTTCGAGTTACAAAGTCAAAATTCAAAATTTTTGAAACTCCAATGTATCTTTTTTTCGTTTAATATATTTGGTACTTTTCACATTTTTTTTTGATAATGATTAATGTTTGTAACCTAGTGTAATATGTGTATGTAATTGTAGTAAATATTATTGTTTATTGTGGTCGCTAATGACCTTAGAAGTTTAAAAGCGACCTAAAATAAATAAATACAAAAAATAAAAATACAATACAATACAATGGTCACAAAATATAACTACGTACAGTGCTATTCTAAGATATAAAAATAAGAATTTTATTTTGTCGTGTTCTTACACCATAAATTATTTTCAATACACTCCATCACAAGGGCTGTATGCTTCTAAAATTCAGTTCTAGTGGAACACTAGTTCGAAATTTTACAGATAAGTCTCTAAGCTTACCGGCGTGGATTATACTAATCCCGGTTCGTAGGTTGCTTTACAGTTTACAGTTTGCCTTAGCTCACGAGCCCTCGTTATTAGAAAAAACTTATTATGTTTCAAGTGTTTGTTAAACATCTTGTAGCACACGGCTTAGAGGCAAAGATTTCTTTTGGGAATAAATGTTAAACTATGAATTTTACTGTATTTTTTCTAATAAATGAGTTTGCAAGTGATCCGTGGAATCCAGGTGATCTAAAAAGGCTACTCAAGCAATATTGTTGAATGAAGATTCTAGAAAAAAGGAATGGATCTTTTGAAACAATCATATTACTTATATCGCAAAAACATGGAAAGATATGATTGTTATGTAAGAATATGTCAAACAATGGCATATTCCAAAAAATCTTTTTTCGGAGTAAATACCACATCAAAATTTATCTTGTTGATTTTTGTCTTCCATTGATATTTATGGGCCTTAATTTATATATGTTTTTTCCCAATTAACATTATCTATACATATTATAATTACTTGTTCTGTCTGACTGACTGATTCATCAAAACAGAGCCACCGCGAGTGTTAAAGAGAGAGAGAAAGTTTTGCACACAGGTTCCTTTTATAACGTAAAAGCGAAAGCTAGTATTTTAATAAAAGTGCACCGTAGACTGTAGGTAAGATCATAACGTTTATTCAAACCCTAAATTAAAAGTCTTTAAAGAACCATCATATAGACAAAGTCGTGTGAAAAGCGAGGATACGACAAGGTAAGTGTCCAGGGAACCAGGTCACTCGGAAACTGCAAGAGCAACGGGAGACAATGGCTACGTCACTTCACTTAATGTATTGCCGTGTTCTTTTAGAGTACGCCACGCTAGTGGAGAAGATTAAAAACCAGTCTCATGCGACAAGTGTGATATTAAATGATTTGTTTATCTAGTGTGTATTGTAGCACAGTGTAAAACCTATATAGATAGTCTATGCTAAACTAAAATATATGTACTTGCAACACTCATGGCTCTGTGATCTGGGATGTACCAATCGCGGTTTTTACGTTGTACTAAGCTAAGAAGAAGTTAAAAGGATAGTTGTGTTCCCTCAATACCATGTTTTATTACAATAAGACCCCGACAAGTTTCTAAATAAAATTAAATTGAGTAATTCACCATAATAGTCTCAGAATTCGCAATGCCGCCAGCATTCTGGTATCGTTGTCCTCTGACACCGATTTTTTAATTTAGTATATTTATTTTCAGTTATATAGAATTTAAGGATTTTATATTTATAATAGGTAGTAATTACATAATGTATTTAAAATTATTCTTTATTTTACCTGTGTAGTTTTAGGACAAAAACTAAATTTACTTTAGAATGTTATACGTTCTTATAAAGAAATTTCAGGATTATCTACAGAACTTGGCGCCCAGTTAGATCTCAAGTCTTTTGTCGGTGAAGTCGACAACCACACCATCCTATCCTAACTATGTATTATAAATGCGAAAGTGAGTTTGTTTGTTTATTTGTTTGATACGCCTTCACGCCTCAACTACTCAAAGGATCATCGTGAAATTTGGCATGCAGATAGCCTATGATATGGAAAAGGACATAGGCTACTTTTTATCCCGGGAACGCGAGTGAAACCGCGGGGGACAGCTAGTAATTATCATAATATTGAACTTGGCTGCCATTATAACATAAATATTTTTGGTGGGATTAAATTTTCAAAAAAAAATATTACTTAAAATGGTAATTGTTGTGTATTTTACATATATATATATTGGTATTAAGGTCGTTGGGAGTGTATGTAGCCATATCATTTAAAATTATCCTCATCAATTAGTAGTGTCTCCCGCGGTTTCAACCGCGTCCCGGGATAAAACGTGGCCTATGTCCTTCTCCATACATTAGGCTATCGGTATCCCAAATTTCATGATGATTTGAAGCGTGAGCGTTTGAGTAGTTGAAGCGTGAAGGCGTAACAAACAAATAAACAAACAAATTCACTTTCGCAGTTATAATATTAGTTAGGATAAGTTAAGAAATTGGGATTTCTTTAATCTGAAGTATGTTGCTGACTTTAAACTTTCGAGTATTCAACTTGTCTATCATATGCCAATATTCATTACTATTATGATAGTTCATAATAACCATCTTTAATCTTGCAAAGCGCTGTACCTAACAGTTCTGTGCAACGCAAGTTCTTATTTGATGCAAAATGTTATAAGCCTGCAAAGTTTAAGACGACACCTAAGCAACACTGGCAAGTAATAAATACGACTTTACAACCCCGAGAAATTGGAAAATAGCTCACCTATATGGTAAGGGTTCAAATTGAAATGTCTGGTTGCGTCGAGTACCTACATCTTAGTGAAAGATTTATCCATCTGGCCAAGGCTATTTTAAAATTAACTGTATATTTCGGTAAAGAGCGAAGTGTGGATTTATTGTGTGAAAGGTGACAAATGCGTTTGAATTTACAGTGCAAGTTTCTTCGAAATCGGTTCATTTGTTTTCAAGATATGGACTAATACATGTAAGTGTGACAGCCCGGCTTATTTATACGAGTTACAGGTTCGGTGTCAAAGGGAAAAAATCTCAAAACTTTGGTCAAGTGCTCGTGCATGTAAAAATAGATTTCAAAATACACTTAAAAGTATGAAATAACTCCAATCTGACACTGTTTTGAAGTCATCGAAGTTGCATGACGTATTCCATTGAAAATAATTCGCTGATTTCAAAACTCTGACTACAAAGATTTTGAACACTGTTCCCTAAGTTGAAGTAAAACACAATCCGAAGTGGACAAACATACATACATACAATACATGACATCATCATATCAGCCTATGGATGTCCACTGCTGAACATAGGCCTCCCCCATTGACTTCTACTTCGAACGGTTTTGGGCCGCTTGCATCCAGCGGTGCCCAGCGACTCTGCCCAGGCCGTCGGTCCACCTGGTAGGAGGGCGTCCCGCTCGGCGCTATCCAGTACGTGGTCGCTCGAGAACCTTTCTTCCCCAGCGGTTATCGGCTCTTCGAGCGATGTGGCCTGCCCATTGCCACTTCAGCTTACTAACTCTGCGAGCTTTGTCCGTCGTTTTCGTTCTTCTACGAATGTTTACAATGATACACACTAACACGTAATCGATGACGATTTTCGTGACTCACGTCACAAGGTGCCGGCAGAATACCAGTGTTGTGGGTAGTTCCCACAACTTTATACTGAGTCGGGGCCTTTTTTTACTCCGCGACGCACAGATTATTATTATTATTGTTTGTTGCTACTGTTTTATTTTTCAATATTATTGTTTTTTTTTGTATGTACCTTTTTTTTGTATTCCGTGCGTTCTGGTGGAAAATAAACGTATTTCTTTCTTTCTTAATAATACTACATGATATACAACAATGAATTTTTTTTTATTTAGTTGGAAGCCCTAATAGCCTATGTGAATATATTGCATTTCAATAATATTACATGATATTGTTACTAAAAAGCCAAATCAGCTTCAAATACATATAGGTAACACAAAATCTCATAAGTTTTCTGAAGTATTGATATTCAATTATTCATTCCAAATGAAAAACTTCGTCGACTGCTCTTAACAAATCCCTGTGAAACCTTGATAACACAAAGTTAACGGTATTTGAGAGTTTTATATCATAAAAATCCTACTTATACTTTTCTACTAACTTTATAAATGCGAAAGTTTGTGTGTATGTTTGTTACTCAACCTGTTTGTTGAAGACACAAAGGAATGTATTTCGGAATTTCGAAATTCGTAACACTGATGAACTGTAATGAGAACGTCTATGTTTATTATGTTTATACACATATGGAGAAAGTTCATGAGTTCAAAGACATTACTTCCAAAGTAAGCGTTTTTGGAAAACTATCCCACCAAAAAAGGTCAAACCACATATTTTGACTACGGTGTGTAGAGTTTGTAGAGTTAGGGCGTGTAGAGTTATAAGCTTGGCTCTACATGCATGAGCCCCCTTACTCATAAAGCGCTATTTAACTAATATACTAATTAAATGGTCACGTAAATAATGTCACATTATTTGACAATGACAATAGAGTGACGTTATTTACGTTTTATGAGTAAGGGGGAATATCTGATAACTTTTTGACAGTGCGAGCCATATGGTCCCGTCTTGGCAACATTGTGCATGAATTTTTTTTTGGTGGGATTTCACTTCTGTTTGTAAGTTGCTTATGATATTTTTTTTATTTTGTGTTTTTTCTAGTTCCAAGTTTATAATATTGATGTTGTTTGTGTAACTAATACAAGCTTACATACCAAATTTCAGCTTTCTAGGACTTCAGGAAGTACCCTAAGAGTTTTGATGATCATCAGTGAGTCAGTGACGAAATCGGGGTTCTATCTACATACATTCTATATACATATCAACATAAATAAAAGCTTGTAATAAACATAAAGTTCTTTGTTGTTTGATTGTTAAGTAGCTTGTTACGGTTTTACTTGCTAAGGCGATGATAGCTCAGTGGTAGTGAGTGACGTCGGATGCAAAGACGAAGGTCCAAGATTCGAATTCTATAATGAACTTGGGCTTTCGGTGAAGGTAAACATAGTGAGGAAACCACCGCTAAAGTTGAAAATCTGTCACCAAGAACCTATCGGTTCCGACAGTTGCACTTGAAGGCCAGTTCCATCTAGGCTTTGTGTGCTAACCACCTTCGGCTTCATCATCACGGTCAAACACAGGCATATACCACATAAAAAAAAAGATAGAAGTATTTTAAGCATAGCGGCTCACTCAACAACTCGAAATATATTTCTCTATTAAAAAATAACCATCCTTAGTGATTTCATACATTTCCCATTTTCCCCTCGTATTTTCTCTAGAGGCCTCATTATTCCTTGGCCCCATTGAAAGGACAAATCCGACCCTTGAGGGCACAGATTTGGGACCCTACACCCGATGCTAGACAATTGTGAATAGACACGTAGGTTTTATTTGCTAAGTGCTAAATGAAATAGTTTATTGGCTGAAAAGAGAATGATGTCGAATTCTGAATTCACGTTTTTTTTTTAATTGAAAAAGTAGGAATAGATCCTACTTTTTCAATTATAAAAAAAAACGTGAACTTAAGGGGTAGCTAACTTTTATTGATATTTCTAGTATCGCGTTTGGTTTTGGAAAGAGTTGTTGAATAATAATTGGACTGTTTTACAAAAAACTTAAACGTACACTAAGAAGTAATCAAATCCTGATCTGGTGACAATGAGACCAAACGAGAAGTGTACCCTTCCAGATAAAAAAAGAATTTTCCAAATCGGTTGATAAATGACGGAGTTATGAGGTAACAAACATAAAAAAAAAAAAAAAAAAAATACAACCGAATTGAGAACCTCCTCCTTTTTTTGAAGTCGGTTAAAAATCATTTGAAATAATAGTTTTTTCAACACACATCCTCATAAAGTGACTTTTATTGCATCGTTTATAGTATAACGCTTATTACGCACTAGTGCTTGTTACTTTACAGTACCGCACAGTTTTATGATCGGTATAATCGCGATTATGTTAAGTTTATACCTCATTGCACGTGATACGTGTATAGACCTATAGAAGAAGCATTCTTAATTTAAACGGGCATAACAGTTTGTCAAAAAACAAAAACCTGCGCGCCATATTTGTTAACTATGAGAACGCGCATTTTTTTTATGTGGTTGATGATTACCAAAAAATCTACATAACAAATATATCTGTTTTTTCCTCGCAAGTGTGTTGAAAAATGTCTTATGACACGCGTGTATTCACACATATACTACAGTTTACTGTTATGAAATAATTTCCAGTTGCGGCCTCACTCGTGTAGACAGACATCCCCCTTATTAATAAATAAGGTTTAAGTCAAACCTAGTAATACCTAGGGTTCAAATATATCTGTCACTTTCTAATGTCATATAAACAAAAAGGGATGAGTCTATCTTAATACCTGGGCTCCTCTCTATATAACAAGACTGACTTACACCTTATCATTTATTAATAAGGGGGCTTGAGATTATATTTGTAATGTAATATGTTAGTTAGTATGTTGCTTAATACTTCTACCTTATCTTGGACACAGCTAACAAGTCACTTTTGACAAGTAGGTTTCGTTTTGGCCCATCAATCAATATGGACTGTCATAAGTGGCCTTATAACATGGCCATCGTTTAGTTCTAAACTCGACAAAAGAAATAAGCTTTTCCATAAAAAGTACCTATTATAAGAACCTCAAGTTTCGTGATAATATGTCAATTACATACTCTGAAATTTAATTCCCCACACTCCCAAAGTTAATGTTGCACCTACGTTAAAACTGATTGTTTTTTGTTCTCAACTATAAATACGTTCATAGTTTTGAGGTAAGTAAAAAGTATTAGCAAATTAATGAAGCTATTTAAACGAGAAAAACAAGGTAGCTCTCCCCACTGCACATAAATCAACCCATTCTTCACGTAAAAAGAACTGAAAATAAGAAAGGAGCCGAAAATAAAAATGTTAACGAAGCCAATAAGGATATGCGATTGACAAATGGCCGGGAAACGGCTTTATACTCTGTAACAATGTAACGACAGACAGCTTCCTAATTATAGATGGCATATAGATGCTTTGGTAAATCAGTGGTAAAAATCTTTTATACGATTAGGAAAATGTGAATATTTCCAAAGCGATCGTCTTTACCTAAATCATACCATTTATAGATGGTGTAACTATGGGTAACAACACGTATCTGCGAAAGTATAGAAATATATTTATTTTTTGCTACAAACAAGTTTTTATATCTATAGATAAATTGTACTTGAACATTTTCCAGAAATTAAATCTAATAGGAGTTGTTTATACTTAGAATCCAGGGAAACGTATAAAGAATTATGAAAAGAATTTCCTATTGTATATTATTCCTTATTTCTATTTCTATTTCGCTTTTTATAATCTAGTGAAGTGATCCAAAAAGTAATAATAAATAATAATAATAAATCATTTAATTCCCAATATAAATTTATAAAAAGACAAAAATTACAGCGGTCCCTGCACTAAGCGCAGCTTGTGTCGCAGGAGACCAACAAACAGTTACCAAGCTTAATTATTTCTCAAATACAGTTCGATAGATGATAACAGTGAAACAAATGATGCACCTAAAATATCAAAGTACTTAAGTGGTCAATTTTCGACCGAACTTCACATTTTTTTTATTAAAAATATGCTTTCTGCACTCCATATAAACATTAAATTATGCCAAATGTCACATTCCTCAGTGCGCACAAAATTCAATAAAAGGGATACACAGATGTTTCTTCTAATTTTCATACACAAATGAACACTTTGTTGACATACTCGACAAATGTTCTCTAAGGGCTCGTACACACTGTCCAAAGGGAGATACAACAGGCAGAGCAAGTAATGTGGCATTACAATGCATTGGGTGTCACGATGGGATTACACGAATGTGTGTAATGGGCCGAAGATGCGTCAGAAATAGTGTGGATACGTTCTGAAATACTTTTTGATCTTTTAACCCAATTCACTTTGTGGACACCTTTAGCCATACCCCATTTGCCATTGTGATTAAACGAGATTGCTTCTTAAAGCTTTTATTTAACTTACAATGTATGTATTTAACTATGTTCGGGTGGAATCTTGCAAGTCGAATTTCACCTATAAATTCAATAACTTTTTTTAAATATTTTTTCAGAAAAACATAGATTGCTAACTTATCAAAATGATTTTTTTGTCCAAAGATTGCCGGGTAGACTTTTAGTGATAAGGCCGCCCATTTTAAAACTTTCTTTATTATCCTAAGTTTTTTGTATTTTTTTTTAATTTGGTGTGAAAATATAGTATTATCTATCTTTCTTATAAATCCAAACTTATAGACAGTACCACGACTAACTGTCATGCTGACTCGCTAACTTACGGACTCACTGACTTACTGTCTTCCTGACTTGCCTGACTTTTATAATTATAGAACTAATGTTTGATCATTGTAACACTTTCGTTATTATTTTTGTTTTTATATTTTTTTTAAATCATGTTTTGTAACAATCTATCTATCTATCACCATGCTAAGTGATGACGTAGCCAAGTATTGTAAGCACTTAAAACCTTAAAGGGAATCGGGCATCTTCCTGAACACAGGTAACTCAGGGTGGAGGTTTTTAGATTTATTTTGAGGGTGGTTGGTAGCCAGCTAGGCTAAAGAATCTGAACCCTCCATTTTCGCCTTAATTTTTCCATAATTTCATTCACGTATATCCAACTATTCATAAAGATAATAATCTAAGGTATTACACATAAAACACATTGTAATTTTTTGTTTTTCAGAATATCCACTCAAAACCAACGTCGCAATGGATCTCAAACCGGAATCTTGACTGACCAATCACAGAACGCCACACTTAATTGGACGAATAACGTATTCGTCTGCGATAGGCTATTGTTTGTGATCAGAATTCATTGGAAATGACGAATACCATTATGTTGTGCTAAACCTACCGGTACAATATTGAGAGTATCACCACATCACGCTCCGATAAAATATATATCAAGTGAAATAACTATTGGCAGATATTTAACATGAGAGTTTGACATAATTCTTCATGTCACACTTGTTATGCTTTCGCAAAATACAAAGTATATAATATATTTTATACGAGGTAAAGTTACTTGCTAGGTAATGGTCGTTGCTAAGGTGGATATAATTCTGTTGTTTGCGAACTAAACTAATTTAGTCTTACTGTATCTCTTTCCAACAAAGAACAAAACAAAAGGATGGTATCGTGATTTTCTGTAATGAAGTAATAAAATACAATACAATACAAAATTCTTTATTATTTACACAAGAAACACACAATACAAAAACAGATAACAAAATAAAATAGAATGTGCAAACAATTAAGGCGGCCTTATCGCTGAAGCGATTTCTTCCAGGCAACCTAGGGCAATAGGACAGATATAAGATAGGTGGAGCAATAAATATACTACATATACATAAAAATACGTACTTAAATAAAGTTCAAAAACTTAATACTTAAATTAAAATATTTAGATAAACTAATATATATTATATATAAAATAGAAAAAAAAAATGTAAAAGCAAATAAATAGAAAAGAATAAAAATATAATACATACTGTAATAGTAATAACATAGGGGTGTAAAAGTAAGAAGTAAAGTTTAAAGGGAGAGAAAGTGAGAGAAAACAAGTGTCTTAAAAGAATCCACTGTTTGAGCTTGTCTGATATTCAAAGTAAATAAAACATAATATGCGTCGAACATATAACCTCCTCCTATTTTTGAAGGTGGTTAAAAAGTGGATTCTCCTCCGGTATCTTTTATTGCTTCATTACACTCACTGTCATATAATTTTAAGTACTAAAAATTACACAGCGGGTTAGATTAAGATGGTTACATTCGGAACACGGCAATTGTTGTAACAATCGCAGGTTTCAAGATCGAGTGTGATACAATTTTATGTTAGTCTCTTCTTCTAATGCAATTGGACACATTCTGTGTTAGACTGAAAGATTCTACTCTGAACTTTGTAAGGGGCAATTTTATCTCCAAGTATTTTTCTTATCGTTCTACATTTAAATTGGGTGCAGTTTCTTTATGTTAATTAATTTTCCTCAGTTTGTTATTTTTTTTTTTTTTTTTTTTTCCATTTATTTGGGTTCACAAACAGTAACACAGGATATTACAAAGCAATTTTACATAAATACAATATTAAATGTGTTACCAACTACAAGAACCACATATAAAATAAAAGAGTAGGTACGAGGACGGACGAGGCCCCACAATACAATAATGATAACCGCGTTTTTTTTTTTTTTTTTTTTTTACTTACAGACAGAAACGCCTGTTAAGCAGTAATTATAAGTATTTCTTGTAACCTTTGTTAACATCTTATGGGGTACAATAAAGAGTTATCTATTTATATATAAACCATCAGCGCCAAAAGCAGACGATGATCACTACTGTAACAATTGAATAATATTATATTTTTGATTGACTGTTAGAGAGAGAAGTGAAGTGATAAGATACTGAAATGATCAGCCACCCCGACGCCGACAGCAGATACACGCACATAAATCAACAATAAAAAAGGACTTTTTGGCGGGAACTTGCAGAGTGACGTAGCATTTTCATTTTTATTTTCATAAATTTGTGTATTTTGAGTTTTATTGTGTATTATTGGTGGTATTTTACCCAATAAAGATCATCCATGTGCTCCAGTGAAGTGAAATGAAATGAATTATGTGTATCGTTACTTTTCAAGTTGTCTCAAAATGTCCGTGAAGAGTTTTAGTACAATGACCACCATTGTAGTAAAACATGACTTTTATGGACGGTGACTGACTGAGGACTATAATGTGAAGTGATTTTGTGACTGGATACTATAATATAACTCGACACTGGCAGAAATGAGCCCTAATTTGGGCTTGGTTGCCAAAATTAAAAATAAGAAGAAGAAGAAGAACAATAAAAAAAACACAGAATAAAAATTACAAATTATTTTGTATACCTAAGTACAACGTGGTATGGTACAATGGAGGACACATTCAATAATCAATAATCATCACTATTACTATTAGGTTTAAGTGAATCGAGAACAAGTTTTCTATACACTGCTTTGCTTGGTACTATTATATCTAGATTATTAAATCTTTCGTTTTGTACATGTACTAGCCTACGTAGCGGCGCGCGCTCACCGGCATGAGTGCGACAGCGACACGTCGCAAACAGCCGGTGAGGTCGCACCGCACGCTGACTACGTTTCGGTACATTATAACATAGTTTGTTGTTAAGCGATATGCAATCATATTTGTTATGGCAGAGGTCATATAATATCATCGTATCGAGCAACATACGCCTAGAACTTAAATCAATCAGATTGTATCTATTAAGTAGTTGAGGATAAGACATGCGACAATGGAAGCATCTGAAATGGGTCGTACGCAAGAATTTTTTTTGGACAGATTCTATGTTATCTCTGTATTTCTTATAATAGGGGTTCCAGATTGGGGCAGCGTATTCAAGTTGAGAACGCACTAGTGCTTTAAATAAGTGTATGTATGTTGAATAACGCTTAAATTCAACACAAGAGCGCATGACAAAGCCATACATTTTGTACGCTTTATTAATAATCGTATCAACATGAAGGTCAAGATGCATTTTACTGTCCAAAATTACACCCAGATCCCTAATGTAATTTGCTTTATCTAAAACAGTATGACACAAGGTGTATGGAAAGCCTATGCTTTGGATTTTTTTAGTAAACGTAACAGTTTTACATTTGTTTAGACTAAGTTGAAGGTTATTACGAATACAGTAATCTGTGAAACGATCCAAATCTTCCTGAAATTTTAGACAGTCATTTTTATCATTTATAGTGCAATAAATTTTGAGGTCATCAGCGTAAAGTAAAAAGTTGCTGTATTTAAAACAAGTATCGACATCGTTTATAAATAATATAAATAATAAAGGGCCCAAAATCGATCCTTGGGGGATGCCCGAGGTGATGGCAACAGACCGTGATGCAAATCCTTTAAGAACAACCTTTTGTGTACGATTACTAACATACGACTTAAACCAGCGCCACAGGTTCCCCCGTATTCCATTAAATGCAATTTTCTCAAGAAGGATTTTATGATCCACTCTGTCGAAGGCCTTCCGGAAGTCAGTATAGACACTATCAATTTGTTTAGTGTTATCAATGCCTTCAAATAAATAATTTGTATATACTAGTAAATTTGTTATAGTGGAACGACGTTGAATAAAACCATGTTGTTGAGGAATTATAATATTATGTAAAGTAGGATAAATATGGCTGTGTACTAACCTCTCAAAAACCTTCGATAGTACGGACAGGATGGAGATGGGTCGATAGTTTTCTATGTTTTTTCTTGAACCGCACTTATGTACCGGGACTATGTTAGCACGCTTCCATACGCAGGGGAAAACACCTTCGTTTAGGCATCTGTTATACAATATATGTAATGGTATACTTATTGAATGAGAAGTTTTCTTTAGAAATACAGGAGGGATAGTATCTGGGCCAGGACCCTTAGCTAAGTCTAGAGATAATAATTCCTTCAAGATCTGTTGTTTATTTATGTAAATGCTACAAATATTAGAATCAAATGTGGTGTCTGATAAGTCTTTAAGTTCAAAGTTATCGGGAACATTAGAAGGCTCGAAGACAGAAACAAAGAAATCAGAAAAGAGGTTACAGATATCATTTGGTTCGTTCGCCGTCATATTATTGTAACATAAAGTATTTGGCATTTTCGTGCTATCCTTACGATTAGCTATATAAGTCCATAAAAATTTTACATTATTACGTACACTTTCCTCAACTCGTTTCAGATAGCGACTATAGCAAACTGCCACCTGCTGTTTAAATCTTTTCCTATATAAAGAAAAAGTTTCATAGTCAGAGACGTTCTGATATTTTTTCCATTTTTGCCAAGCTCGATCTTTATTTTTAAATATGTGTATTAAAGCGGCATCAAACCAAATAGGAAAAGAGTTTACTTTTATCTTTTATAATTGTTATTACTACTAGAGTGTAAATATTATGTAATTAATCTGAGCTTGTTTTGAAAAGAGTAAGTGCTGAGTTTATTGCCAGCTCTTCTCAGCAAATGCACTCTTCCAAACCGTTATTAGAGTAGAGTCAGACTTTTGGTAAGAGCCTGCGAAGGTCTATTTGATAAATATTTTTTTAATTTAAAAAAAAACTGCTCCGAATCTAAACCGCTACCGGGTTATTTTTTTGGATTAGGTAGGGGATAAACTCCAGGGGCTCGTGCCTCTCCTAACAATGGAGAAAAGTCCATCACGGGGCAAGGATTTGACATACCTGCCTTTGAATTTGGTTTCGTTAGCATTGAAATTTCTCCCAAAATTGCAATTCACCGCAAAAAGCCAGTAGTGATGTCGTACATAATCTCAAGAGGTAGCCAGTGATTTAAACCTACACCCTCGCGTGTTTATCTGCGGCTTGACGAGGAATAGCAATTCTTATAAGTGGTGCTTATAGATGAATGAAATCACCACATTATATTGTAATAATACAGGTAAATAAATTTACAATTAATTAATTAATATTAATCGTATAATAGCTGCATGGATTGTGTGAAAGATGATATGGGTAAGAAAGGAGTGGATACTAGTATGACGGATAGAAGAGACGAATGGAAGAAGCGTACATATTGCGCCGACCCCAATTGATAGGTGCATAATTACTTATCTTTTTAGGGTTCCGTAGCCAAATGGCAAAAAACGGAACCCTTATAGATTCGTCATGTCTGTCTGTCTGTCTGTCCGTATGTCACAGCCATTTATTTCCGAAACTATAAGAACTATAATGTTGAAACTTGGTAAGTAGATGTATTCTGTGAACCGCATTAAGATTTTCACACAAAAATAGAAAAAAAACAATAAATTTTGGGGTTTCCCCATACTTAGAACTGAAACTCAAATTTTTTTTTTCATCAAACCCATAAGTGTGGGTTGTCTATGGATAGGTCTTCAAAAATGATATTGAGGTTTCTAATATAATTTTTTTCTAAACTGAATAGTTTGCGCGAGAGACACTTCCAAAGTGGTAAAATGTGTGCCCCCCCCCCTGTAACTTCTAAAATAAGAGAATGATAAATCTATAAAAAATATATGATGTACATTACGGTGCAAACTTCCACCGAAAATTGGTTTGAACGAGATCTAGTAAGTAGTTTTTTTTTAATACGTCATAAATTGAAATTAATATCAAATACTCAGGTCTATACTACCATTTACTTATATACCTACAGGTTTGTACGGAACCCTCGGTGCGTGACTCTGACTCGCACTTGGCCGGTGTTTATAATTAATAAGAACAATATGTATCTGATAATTTTAGCATTAACATTTTATAATAATCAATAAGCCGCATTTAAAACCCTAATTCCATATTTTGAATAAGTTAGCCACAGATTAAAGTTAGCAATTACACATTGAATCGATACATAATAAAACCGTAGAATCAACGCGACTGTACATTGAATGTATTTATCCAAACCGTGATGTGTAGGGCTCTGTAGTCAATACGATGTGGTACATGGTAAACATAATAATATAAGATCGAAGACATGATTGAGAATATTTGTATACCTACAACATAACGAAAGCGTCCACATAAACACTGAATCAGTAATATACCCAACTTCTAGGTATATAAAAAAAAATCTAGGATAACCATACAATACTAGGCTTGTCATAAACAATTTTATTTACAACAAATATGAACAAATTACAATCTATATGTAGAAAATTTCCTCAAGACTGCTGCTGTTTCCGATTGACGGCAAGGTTCCCAGCAGGGTAGCAGCGTTTCCTCTTTGGATAGCCAAGCTGATGCGTTGGCGGATAAAACTCCCAGCCCGCTGGTCTCCGGAGGCCTCGATCAATATTGATGACAAATTGCGAGCAAAACGGTGAGCTTCGTCTCGACTGCAAAACGCATATAAATATAATTGTTGGGCTATCTAACTGAAAATTCTTTTAATGTTTGACTTCAATATCGGCGCAAGCCGGGATTGTAGATGGTGATATTATAGTAGTTTGGCTTCCACCCTCAATTCAAAATTGAGGGTGGAAGCCGAACAGGCAGGTATATAGAGTACCACCATGGCACAGTTTTACTATGCATAATTGTAATACTGTGACCATGGTATGGTATCCTTACGACGTTTTTCTTCACCAAAATACCAATGGCGAGGTTAAAGCTCTAGTAAAAGGTCACAGAGTTCTTCAAACGATGATTGAGAGAATCTTGACAGATGCCTTAATAGGATCGGAGGGTGTACCACTCAATTATCTTTAAGAGGATATAGCCAATACCTTACTGATTCGAGTAGGGTTACCTTCTGTAAATCTTTTGTGAGAATTCGAGTACTTATTTTATTTAAGATGCTTGAGAATTCCTTTGTTATTTCAAATCTTTAAAAGTCTATTAAAATAATCAATTGAATAATATATTTATGGTAATTGTAACCTACTTTTCGGCACTGGCTGTTATCTATTCCTAATGTTTGAATAAGGAAAATGTCATATTTGTCTATAATTATTGCTTCTAGCACATGGCTCAATATTGTGTTATTACTATATTCGTTTTTGTGTTCATTTTATTAAAAACATTTAGTGGATACTTTAAATTAACTCTACATTTTACCTACAAGTGCTATTTGGTTTTTCACCATAAATCTAAATTTGGTTTGACCTAGGAAGACCATAATAATATTAACATTCAGATCTTAATACTAATTGTAATAGTTATTTTTCTTTAATAATATTTAAGAAACAATACAATTTCATTAAACGTAAAAGAATAAATAAAAAATGTGACCAATTAATATAAAAGATGTTTGCAATTAGCCGTTAATAAATAAAAGAAAATACATTAATTGAAACAGGTCGAATAAATTAGAGAACAAAGGTTCACGGTTTAATTTATTTGATCGGTTTTGCCACAGAACAAAGTGAAAAAAGCCAAAATTGGTTGCGTAACGAACGCTGGAATTCGTACAATTTTGTAACAAACGACGTTTAATTAAAAACGTTTAAGTACTACGTTACATACAAGTTGAGCACTTATCACTAAGAACTGCCACATATTGATTGTCTAAAATATGGAATTAAAATTAAAATATTTGATATATAGAGGTTTTTTTTTAGTTTGAAGAAATTAGTAAACCACACGTAATTATGACATTTTTAATACATTGAAATACGTTACAGCAGTCACTTCATCATGATCCTCATCAGCCTATAATGTCGCACTGCTGAGTACAGGCCTCCTTTCACAAATTAGGTTGAAAGAGAATGGGCAGTTACTCCACCACGCGTGCCCACTGCGGATCGGTGGAGGTAGGCTAGTGGTCAACCTACTGTTGGAGTTTTCAAGCCGCCTAGTAACCAACGCTCGATTTGAAATACCTCTAGACGGTCACCCATCCAGGTACCGACCGCGACGGTGGTAGCTTAACTTTGCCGATCGGTCAAGAACGGCTAATCATGCTACACCACGAGCGCTTCGAGCAGCCACTTGTTCCCAGCATAAATACAGTCATTAAGTTTCGCATGGCAAAAAAATATGAGTGTTTCAGTTCAATATTATTACAGGTGATTATCTACTCTATATACATGCATAGCCTTAAATGTTATTTCGGGCAGCCGTTAACAACTGTATAGGTATCAATTTTTTTTTCAGAATTATCAACATCTACTGAATACTTAAATGATAAATAAACCACCAACAATATTTGTCTTAAAATAATATCTGTGTACTGAAGATGGGTTCTGGATAACCGAAAACAAGATCTCTACAAGGATAAACTATGCTACTTACATACCAAAAGATTAGCTAACTATAAGAACTGGTTTACAAAGAGCCCTCGGAGGAAGTCAGAAAGTACAAATGGGCACAAACTTATCGACAAACTTCCTGTTATTGGCAAAAATTGTGGCGTTATTTATGTTACCTTCCGTAGGTTCCTATATCATTCAGAGTGATAATACGAGTATACGAGTACTATGAGGGTAAAACCAATCAAACCTTTTTCAAGGCTTCAAACATACTGTCAGCACAAAGCAGGGAGGTGATTAGCAACAGATTTTCAAACCATACTGATGGGTCAAGTACGCGGCACGACGAGTAGGTAAGCGAAGCGTCTACAATGCGAAACTAAACGTTCAAACTGGCGCGAATGCGAAGCGAATCGCATACTTCATGTATACTCAAGACGCGTGATTCCAGCTTCGCCGATGCGGAGCTCTCGCGTTGTGGTCGCTTAGGTGTGCAAGGCGCCATAAGATAACACGGGCAGCGTCCTCCGCACGGCTGACGCCCCAGCTTCGCAGTCGCTTTCGACGCGCCGGTTTGGTCGTAGCTCGAGGCCTGTGTTATATAAAGGACATCAAAACTTATATCAAGTCTCAACAATATATCGTGTTAATCGAAAATGAACCTAATAACATAACCTGCAGGTTCTAAATTCAAGTGTTAATTTCGATTCAAAACTTGACTGAGCATTGATTTATGCTCTAGAATACGGTCCTGAGAGTTCTATTGTAGCCAGACTTTTGAGGATAATAAAAAGTGTCTAACCAGCTGACAGGAAACCATAAACAGTTTCCTCACGCTGTTTCCATCACCGAATCAATTCAACAGCTCTATGCAGATGGTAGTCATTCAATAAATTATAATTTGATATGATATTTTTTTAATTTTGATGTGATTTATGATGTCAAATATTACGCCACTCACTGACCCTTTTTTGACGTTTCATATTTTCATCTACATTAAATTTTTCAGCAGAAAATAACATGGCTTTCACAACCCTTAAACAATAACCTCAATTTTACCGAACAAACTATCTGCTCAAAGAAGTGCACACTCCAATGTATAGATGGCGCCACAGGATTCTGAATCGCGCTAACAAAGTTCCAGTCAACATACTTCATAACAACTACCGTCGGATGGCGGTCCCCATGCAGGTATGATATTCCAGTCAGGAACATCTTGCTTCTACCATGGGTCATGCTCCTTCAAACTAAAAAAAAGTTAGAATTGTATAACCTTCACGACACTGTATCACATTCAAGTGTTCATACGCTATCAACACACATTTATAACAAGTCGTCGTATGATTAATGTGTACGGAATTGATATTTAATTGCTGGTAAATGCGTGTTTCATGTGACAGAAGCGCTACGAGAACTACGGTATGTAACGACATAATTTATCAACACGATCATTGAGAGGTTTGATATGTGTTGCTGCTGACAAACCCTAGGCACTACATACAAACTAACTAATTCAATTACCTATACCATTTTCTTTATTCTGTGCCTGAGCCCATTCGTCAATAACCGGAGCCATGCTATCAGGAGCACGCTGTGGGTGAATATAAATTTGCGGGGGTGTAAGTGTCCTTTGCATAGAGTTAGATAATGTTCTAACTTTATTGTCCTTTCTTTCATAGTCATAGTATTATTTGATTGTTATATAAAATAAAGTGTATTAAAATAGGGTAGGTAACTGTACTTTCCGTTGATCCGTTTTCGACAAGGCCAAATAATATATGGCTTCTCTTCACTTCATTCAATCTGTCAAATCCTTATTCGCACACTCAAATCCTCGTTTGAGAAGTGAAGACATTAACCATAATGTTGAATTTAGGTATCCTGTAAGAGACACGAAAAAGGTTAAAAAGACTCAGGTGATAAAGTTGAAAAGGCCTGTAAAACATAATAGAAAAACTCAAGGTTGAATCTAATGGTGCGTCCATGCTACGCGAATCGAGCACGATCCGACCCACGAATGAACCTACAACGAGCACGATGCGAATCCCTTTGTTCGTGAAAAAAACTGATAATCGCGCTCGTTGGAGGCTCGCAAGCCCATCCACGCTACGCGAATCGTTCTCGCAGTGTGCTCGTTCGTGGCTCGGCTCGTGCTCGATTCGACAAGCATGGACGCACCATTAGAATTGATTTCTGAAATCGCAAAAATCTATTTCAGATATAGCATACCAGAGATTTTCATAACCTAAACAGTTCTAAAGCATATCTAAATCGTAGCACTCTCGTTATTAAAAAAAAAACCGGCCAAGTGCGAGTCAGACTCGCGCACCGAGGGTTCCGTACAAACCTGTAGGTATATAAGTAAATGGTAGTATAGACCTGAGTATTTGATATTAATTTCAATTTATGACCTATTAAAAAAAAACTACTTACTAGATCTCGTTCAAACCAATTTTCAGTGGAAGTTTGCACCGTAATGTACATCATATATTTTTTATAGATTTATCATTCTCTTATTTTAGAAGTTACAGGGGGGGGACACACATTTTACCACTTTGGAAGTGTCTCTCGCGCAAACTATTCAGTTTAGAAAAAAATTATATTAGAAACCTCAATATCATTTTTGAAGACCTATCCATAAACACCCCACACTTATGGGTTTGATGAAAAAAAAAAAATTGAGTTTCAGTTCTAAGTATGGGGAACCCCCAAAATTTATTGTTTTTTTTCTATTTTTGTGTAAAAATCTTAATGCGGTTCACAGAATACATCTACTTACCAAGTTTCAACATTATAGTTCTTATAGTTTCGGAAATAAATGGCTGTGACATACACGGACAGACAGACAGACAGACAGACAGACAGACAGACAGACAGACAGACAGACAG
Source organism: Achlya flavicornis (assembly GCA_947623365.1). Lineage (NCBI taxonomy): Eukaryota > Metazoa > Arthropoda > Insecta > Lepidoptera > Drepanidae > Achlya > Achlya flavicornis. The sequence goes on along the minus strand of OX392491.1, from coordinate 3,940,703 downwards.
ACAGACAGACATGACGAATCTATAAGGGTTCCGTTTTTTGCCATTTGGCTACGGAACCCTAAAAACCGGCTAAGTGCGAGTCAGACTCGTGCACCGAGGGTTCCGTACAACCACGGAAAAGAGAATACACTGGAAGGGCGATGCGTTAGAATTTGTATCGGAACCAGTGTAGCCAAACTCACACAAATAAATGTTAAATCATATATTGTACTACAAATAAACAATCCTTTTGATTGGTCGTTTCTATTTTACTCAAAAATAGCTTTAATCACACAGGTGATACATATGAAAATATACCTTTTTACGTTAACATAAAATTTATTTTTCAATAGCGTACAAAGTATTTACGTCTTTTTGTTATCTACAAACTAACTAGATTCAATCGACGAAAAAGTTCTGCCACTCGGCACTAGATGGCCTTATTTTCATGGAACGCAATTTTGAACTCAAACGCATTAGACATAATGTTGATAATTGCGTAATAGCTGCGTCGACTGGCGTCGAGTAGCAACACTTATTATTGCTATTCGCTTAATGCAGCGAAAGTAATCGATAAAATATCAATAAAATTATCGATATTTTAATTTCGTCGATATATTTTTAGAAATTCCGTAAGAAAATTCACGTTCGATAAGAATAATTGTGCAAAGAATACTGAATTGTAAAAAAAAAACGTTTAACATGATGAAGTTAATTAAAAAAAAGTTATTTTTCCACGGTTTATTGCCCTTGAAATAAAATTTATTTGTTTCGAAATTCTCGTTTTGAAAGCTTAATTTTAACAGATGAATGCGGATATTGATATAACTTTCAACTATTGCCTTAATCAAATCAGTGATAAAAAGATGTATTTTATCGATATTGATCGAACAAAACTATCGATGCACGTGTTTTGGGGTCACGACAGGTCACGACTCACGACGAATGTGAAAGAACGCAATACATTACGTACGGAGTTGCGCTCGCTACCTTGCGTACAAATAAAGTGAGTACATTGCCTTCAATGTATAATTTTGCAATAGTATCAGAGTTTATCGTTTACACCTAAAATTATCATAATCTCGAATACATTTTTATAAATATCACAATTAAATAAAGGTTTGTAGACTCATCGATGAAAGGAAATCCCTCCTTGAGTTACACTCCGACTCCTCACTTCGTTTCCTACAGGAAATAATAGCGCATCACGACATAATTAATATTTTTCGCGGAGCTACGCACCTCTGCTAAGTATGGCGGATACTACGAAGCGTTGACGCGTGTTTTGGTTGATATATGCCCATTTGATGTCATGTGTGGCGCGCGGGCTCCGCTAGCATAGCGTCTCTATTTATATTTCTTTTCTCTGTGCGTACAACCCTGTAGGTATATAAGTAAATGGTAGTATAGACCTGAGTATTTGATATTAATTTCAATTTATGACGTATTAAAAAAAAACTACTTACTAGATCTCGTTCAAACCAATTTTCGGTGGAAGTTTGCACCGTAATGTACATCATATATTTTTTATAGATTTATCATTCTCTTATTTTAGAAGTTACATGGGGGGGGACACACTTTTTACCACTTTGGAAATGTCTCTCGCGCAAACTATTCAGTTTAGAAAAAAATGATATTAGAAACCTCAATATCATTTTTGATGACCTATCCATAGACACCCCAAACTTATGGGTTTGATGAAAAAAAAAATTTTGAGTTTCAGTTCTAAGTATGGGGACCCCCAAAATTTATTGTTTTTTTTCTATTTTTGTGTGAAAATCTTAATGCGGTTCATTAAGATTTTCACACAATTACTATAGTTCTCGTACATATAATAAATGATTGATTTTGATTTTATTAACTGAAAAAAGTTGGCTTCCAAAGCAGAATAAAACCAATAAATATCGTAGGGTCTAAATGTACCCTCAGACTGCAATTTGGAATTCAATCAGCTTTTTCTTCATTCAGTGTCGTCTTCTTGAGGTACAAACTGTGTAAATTTATCAGGTTTTTATTATGCTATTCTATTATTTTACAGTTACTGCGGAATATAAGTGTCTTTTTAGGGTTCCGTAGCCAAATGGCAAAAAACGGAACCCTTATAGATTCGTCATGTCTGTCTGTCTGTCCGTGTATGTCACAGCCATTTATTTCCGAAACTATAAGAACTATAATGTTGAAACTTGGTAAGTAGATGTATTCTGTGAACCGCATTAAGATTTTTACACAAAAATAGAAAAAAAACAATAAATTTTGGGGGTTCCCCATACTTAGAACTGAAACTCAATTTTTTTTTTTTCATCAAACCCATAAGTGTGGGGGGTCTTCAAAAATGATATTGAGGTTTCTAATATCATTTTTTTCTAAACTGAATAGTTTGCGCGAGAGACACTTCCAAAGTGGTAAAATGTGTGTCCCCCCCCCCTGTAACTTCTAAAATAAGAGAATGATAAATCTATAAAAAATATATGATGTACATTACGGTGCAAACTTCCACTGAAAATTGGTTTGAACGAGATCTAGTAAGTAGTTTTTTTTTAATAGGTCATAAATTGAAATTAATATCAAATACTCAGGTCTATACTACCATTTACTTATATACCTACAGGTTTGTACGGAACCCTCGGTGCGCGAGTCTGACTCGCACTTGGCCGGTTTTTTTTTGATATGACGAAATCTATAAAAACCAAGCCAGTTTAGCATTGTCGACATTAACTACATTAAAATTACATTTTTATCCCTTTTTGGTGTATCATACAAACTAAATAATGTTTTTATAAGCAAATTTAATACTGAATTCGTATAGAAGAATTTATACAATCGTAATGTTTAAATGCATTTTAAAGCAAGTAACAAGTAAAGTACGTTAGCACCGAACGATTTGCATTTCCCCAAGATCATTCCAAGTCTCCACGGTTCGGTATCCCTTTTGGAATTGTTCCAGTCGTTATTATTACCATTTGATGGTAATTTGGAATGATGTCTGTGTCCTCTTCATATTATGGTGAATATTTTCCAGATTTCGTTTTAGAGAATGGAATTATAATTTTAATCAACTATTTCGCTAGATGTCTTTACGAAAAGGGGGCTCTAACGATTTCTCAAAATATGGGGTAGTTTTTCGTGTATTTTGATTAAACATTTCTCTCCGAAATTCGATAACACATATTTCAGGTATGTTCGGAAAACTACCGGCTAACTGCCGGGTTATTTTTACTTTTATTTTAGAAAAATATTTAAAGGAAACCTTAAAAAATTAAAACCGTACGCGGGTGAGACCCCGGGGGTCTGCTCTTTTGTAAATAAACCTGCAAAACGAGAAAATATTGGATAAGTTGTCCATCAATATTACTATTTATGCTGCTATTGTTCATATTTGAGTTGTTCAGTCTAATCAGGACTTTAAAAGACTAATTTAATTATACCATCTATATGTTGGATTTATCTATATCGTAGTAACCAATGACGTGGCCAACGCCTAAATATTTTATACCTATCCATTTCAAATTGATTTGAACTTATTATTAACTAAGTTAAGGCAATAAAAACAAATGATTGGATAAACATACAGCTATAAATAAAAACAATAATGTGACAATGTTATAACTAGCGCTTTATCTCGCGTCCGCTCCGATAACTGTGATGGCGCTTCCTCTTTTACGAGTATCTGTGAGCGCTATGCTAGCAGGCCTACTACAATAAAATATATGCCCCCTTACTCATAAAAAAATATTTAACTAATATACTGTTTAAAGGGTCACGTAAATAACGTCACTCTATTGTCATTGTCAAATAATGTGACATTATTTACGTGACCATTTAATCAGTATATTAGTTTAATAGCGCTTTATGAGTAAGCGGGTTAATTTATGATTTTATGGTTCCGAACCAAAAAGGTAAAAAAGGAACCCTTATGGTCTGTCACAGCGGTATATTTCAGCAACAACGAATGCTATTGATTTGTAATTTGGACAAGTTTGTTTACCCCATCTTGTTGTAATTGAAAAACTTTCGAAAATATTTTATATCCTGAGCAAAAGGGACCGAAACGGGGGACCAAAGTAGAGTACATGTTGAAATAAAATGGTATCATTTGCCTTGTTTGTAATTTCCAAAACAGGCTTCTTTTATTTTAGTAACGCGTAGTTTTTAACTTATGATGAAAAATGAAAAAAAATCCAAAACAGGCTTCTTTTATTTTAGTAACGCGTAGTTTTTAACTTATGATGAAAAATGAAAAAAATACCATTATCTCCTTATCTCCGAAGTTTGCAAAGTGAAATTTGATAGGTAATCGATTGATATTACAGGAAAAATAGAACGAAATTTCTAACAAGCACAGATTTTTTCCAAATCATCAAAAGTCTTCTACAAACAATTTTAGTTGTCGTTGTTTTTGTGTGTTTTTGGTCCAAACCAAGAAATTATATAATAGTAAGGAAGTTCAGAACCCTCGGTGCGTGAGTCAGACTCAGACGTTTGAGGCCTATGGGTCACAATATGTGGAATATGATTCTAATCACTCTTGGATAGTGTTTGTTGAGCTCAGTGTCCATGCAGAAGTGCCCATGGCAATTACTCTGTCGCTTTAATTTATTGCATTTTAAATATTCAACAGTGGCCGTACTTAACTAACGTACATGTTTTTCATAGGGCTGCATACTGCATACATACAGTAAAGACAGTTAAAATTTAAATATTATACAGTGAACAAGGATCGACAAAATAATTATTTGAAGAGCAAGAAAATGAAATGGATATTTTGGTTACAAATATTTGCTCACATGTGGTTAATAAGAGCAAATAAAAATTTCACATTTACTTATAAGAGTAAGTACCTAATTTTATCTATTTATTAAATTACTTGTATGTTTTCAATATCATCTTTTTTACAAGCTTTTATTTTACTTGCAATGTATGTATTTATGTAGCTAAGTTTGTTCGGGTGGAATCTAGCAAGTCGAATTTCACCTACTTTCGGTGGTCGGATTAACTTGATATTTGGTATACATTAGTATATTGGAAGACGATGCTAGTACAGTCAACAAAAAAAAACAGTCACCAAAACAGCTTGTATTAAAACTGATTTTTAACCGACTTCAAAAAAGGAGGAGGTTCTCAATCCGGTTGTTTTTTTTTTTTTTTGTGTTTGTTACCTCATAACTCCGTCATTTATCAACCGATTTGGAAAATTCTTTTTTTGTCTGGAAGGGTACACTTCCCGTTTGGTCATCAGTTCAGGATTTGATTACTTGTTAGTGTACTTTGAAGTCGGTTTAAGTTTTTTGTAAAACAGTCCAATTATTTAACAAAAACTTATGTTAAATATTATTTAGTGTTTTGTAGTACAGGGCTCAATATAAATGTAGTTTTAAGTAGTTTTTATACGTTTGCTACTACACAGGATGCGTTTTTGGACAGTACAATCTACATTAACCAGTATTAACGAATAAAAATCAAATCACACGAAATATCAACGTAAAATTCATCAGCACATTATCCATCAGTAAGCTTGAATTATTAAGTAACTATAAGAGATCCTCGTCGTCGTTTCTCGTCTCAGAACTTTTATTCGCTCTTAATAAGTTTTAGACTGTTAACTACAGTCAAACTGAATATTCTCCGACTGCTTATTAATTTAATACAGGGAAATTACATCCGCCGAGAAAAAAATACGTTTACGCCCCACACACACACACACCCCTGTTTGTACAGACACCCTTACGAGGACCTTATCTTTTCTTGTACAAACCGAGGACCCTCCGAAAAACAGGTTTAATGACCTCACAGGGTTTTATGAATAAGATAGAAAGAGACAGGAAAAAAAATCTGGAGTGATGACCTTATTGGTATAGCGCTATCTCAGTTTTTTGTCGTATGAATTGTGGCTATCATACCGAGGACCTAAAATACACACCTAAACGTGACCAGCGATGCACATACGAGGGCTTTGTGTGAGCCAACCGAGGACCTCTTACGTAAGCCCTGCCATATACTTCCGAGGACCTTTTTTACACATTATTACTTATATCTTGTACAAAGTGCGGACGCTGTGTTTGACTTTACATTACCAAACCGAGGGCAGTTTCCCGCGCAGAACTTGATCAAAGCGAGGACTTGGAAAATCTACCTAATCAATTTGCGTTTAAGATAATTTATTAATGTTATCTTTATTTCGTACACACATTTTCTAATCTGAGCTACCAAGCGAGGACATGTCAGTGACTTTAAGTTTGTTGGCGCTTTTCAAAAGATTTTTGTCAGAGTGTCGAAAGCAACAGCTTTATTTAGTAAACAAGCATATACGGCCCGCCTGATGGTAAGCGGTTCCCGTAGCCATATGGACGCTTGCAACATACGAGGCATCACTCATGCGTTACCGACCCTCCCCAATTAGTTACGTTACAAAGTTTAACTAAAATATTAACCATTTGTGGTGATGTGATGCTCCAGCCAGGGTCGTCATAGCACTTCATGAGTCAAGTCCTCAACAGTTGACAGTATCGTCTTTAAAATTGGCCTTAGGTTTAGATATTTAACTATTATAATGGCCAGTTTGTGGTGATGCTGCAGCCAGGGTCGTGGCTTCATGAGGCAAGTCCTCAAGGGTTGATAGCATCGTCTTCAAATTTGGCATACGCGTAAGGTTTAGAGAGTTAAACTAGTAAACTACCAGTTTTTGGTGATGCTGCAGCCAGGGTCGTGTCTTCATGAGGAAAGTCCTCAAAGGTTGATAGCATCGTCTTCAAATTTGGCATACGCGTAAGGTTTAGAGAGTTAAACTAGTAAATTACCAGTTTTTGGTGGTGCTGCAGCAAGGGTCGTGTCTTCATGAGGTAAGTCCTCAACGGTTGATAGCGTCGATTTCAAATTTTGCATACGCGTAAGGTTTAGAGAATTAAACAAGTGAATTACCAGTTTTTGATGATGCTGCAGCCAGGGTCATGTCTACATGAGGCAAGTCCTCAACGGTTGATAGCATCGTCTTCAAATTTGGCATATGCGTAAGGTTTAGAGAGTTAAACTAGTAAACTACCAGTTTTTGGTGATGCTGCAGCCAGGGTTGTGTCTTCATGAGGAAAGTCCTCAAAAGTTGATAGCATCGTCTTCAAATTTGGCATACGCGTAAGGTTTAGAGAGTTAAACTAGTATATTACCAGTTTTTGGTGGTGCTGCAGCAAGGGTCGTGTCTTCATGAGGTAAGTCCTCAACGGTTGATAGCGTCGATTTCAAATTTCGCATACGCGTAAGGTTTAGAGAATTAAACAAGTGAATCACCAGTTTTTGATGATGCTGCAGCCAGGGTCATGTCTACATGAGGCAAGTCCTCAACGGTTGATAGCATCGATTTCAAATTTTGCATACGCGTAAGGTTTAGAGAATTAAACAAGTGTATTACCAGTTTTTGATGATGCTGCAGCCAGGGTCATGTCTTCATGAGGCAAGTCCTCAACGGTTGATAGCATCGTCTTCAAATTTGGCATATGCGTAAGGTTAAGAGAGTTAAACTAGTAAATTACCAGTTTTTGGTGATGCTGCAGCCAGGGTCGTGTCTTCATGAGGCAAGTCCTCAACGGGTGATAGCATCGTCTTCAAATTTGGCATACGTGTAAGGTTTAGAGAGTTAAACTAGTAAACTACCAGTTTTTGGTGATGCTGCAGTCAGGGTCGTGTCTTCATGAGGCAAGTCCTCGACGGTTGATAGCATCGTCTTCAAATTTGGCATACGCGTAAGGTTTAGAGAGTTAAACTAGTATATTACCAGTTTTTGGTGATGCTGCAGCAAGGGTCGTGTCTTCATGAGGTAAGTCCTCAACGGTTGATAGCATCGATTTAAAATTTTGCATACGCGTAAGGTTTAGAGAATTAAACAAGTGTATTACCAGTTTTTTGTGATGCTGCAGCCAGGGTCGTGTCTTCATGAGACAAGTCCTCAAGGGTTGATAGCATCGTCTTCAAATTTGGCATACGCGTAAGGTTTAGAGAGTTTAACTAGTAAACTACCAGTTTTTGGTGATGCTGCAGTCAGGGTCGTGTCTTCATGAGGCAAGTCCTCGACGGTTGATAGCATCGTCTTCAAATTTGGCATACGCGTAAGGTTTAGAGAGTTAAACTAGTATATTACCAGTTTTTGGTGATGCTGCAGCAAGGGTCGTGTCTTCATGAGGTAAGTCCTCAACGGTTGATAGCATCGATTTCAAATTTTGCATACGCGTAAGGTTTAGAGAATTAAACAAGTGTATTACCAGTTTTTTGTGATGCTGCAGCCAGGGTCGTGTCTTCATGAGGCAAGTCCTCAAGGGTTGATAGCATCGTCTTCAAATTTAGCATACGCGTAAGGTTTAGAGAGTTAAACTAGTAAACTACCAGTTTTTGGTGATGCTGCAGTCAGGGTCGTGTCTTCATGAGGCAAGTCCTCGATGGTTGATAGCATCGTCTTCAAATTTGGCATACGCGTAAGGTTTAGAGAGTTAAACTAGTATATTACCAGTTTTTGGTGATGCTGCAGCAAGGGTCGTGTCTTCATGAGGTAAGTCCTCAACGGTTGATAGCATCGATTTCAAATTTTGCATACGCGTAAGGTTTAGAGAATTAAACAAGTGTATTACCAGTTTTTTGTGATGCTGCAGCCAGGGTCGTGTCTTCATGAGGCAAGTCCTCAAGGGTTGATAGCATCGTCTTCAAATTTGGCATACGCGTAAGGTTTAGAGAGTTAAACTAGTCAATCACCAGTTTTTGGTGATACTGCAGCCAGGGTCGTGCCTGCATGAGGCAAGTCCTCAACGGTTGATACTATCGTCTTCAACCTTGGCATACACATTAGATTTAGAGAGATAAACTATTATATTTAAACCCACCTCATATACACCAACTCCTTGCACAGTGGTTCCTCTTTTTGTTTTTATAATCAATATTTTTTTTTTTTAAATGTACAAATTGTCATATTATCCCATATACCTATCTTGCTTTTATTTAGTTGCTTGAGATTTAATAAAAATTCTTTTACATAAACCGTGGGGTGGAGACCTGGTGTCCTGAAATACAGGCCCTGCCTAGTTTAGGTACCAGTCTCCCGCAATCTAAGTATATTTATGTCTTAATGTAGCTATGTATTACTGTTGTAACTTATTGTGGGAGAAATAAATACATTTTATTATTATTATTATTATATCACAGTGACAAAATAATACCTTCCATATCATTACATAAAATCGCACTTTTTATCTTATCTAGCGATTTCTGTCCGTCCGTCTGTGCGTAGGTATTTTATATACATAATAGTAATAAATGAATATAATAAATGACCTGTTTGTGGTAATGCTGCAGACAGGGTTTTCTCTTCATGAGGAAAGTTTACATATTAGGTTTAAATAGTTCTTATGTTTGATCTAATCTCACCATGGTCGACCCTTACCATGATGATGTCGAAGGTGATAAGCAAACAAAACCTTGAATTTAACGCTAATGTTTTTAAAGATTTAACAATTGATTTGATGATCAAACAAATTTTAACAACTGATGAACGCCTAGGAAATGATAGTACAACACTCGTCTTTACACAAGATGAAAACAGTCAAAACGAGGACTATAATACACACTGTTCGGAAAATCTAGCAAACCGAGGTCCTACATACACACTGTTCGGAAAATCTAGCAAACCGAGGTCCTACATACACATTGTTCCGAAAAACTAGCCAACCGAGGTCTTTTGTGTGAAAGGTAACACATATGTCCTCGGATAATACAATCAACATGAAATTATGTGTAATGAGGGTGTGTGAGAGACGAAGTGGCGCCATCTGGTGGGATACACACTGCCTGTGTAAGATTATGGATTTTCTTGATCAAACCGAGGTTCGGACCACTTTTTCATATTAAGTATATAGAAAGGCTCAAAATCGCTTGCAGATTACGAATCTTTGGTCAGGTCAAACCGAGGACCCTCGAAAAGGTCCTCGCTTTGAAAAGGTCCTCGGTCGTGCCTTGTGTATTCATACGCACGTCCTCGGATGGTACTTAAAACAAACACAGACATACACGTAGGCACACACGCACACAATGAAAGTGTACCGTAAGTGCGCTATCTCAAGGTTTCCATTATTCCAAGGTTGACCCTCGAAGAGCTCTTTATACGCCCTTTTTGTAGAACCCCATATCGTAGCGCTGAGAGAAAACAGAGAGTACACCTTGAGAGTACACAGAGAGAGCCGTAGGCTGAGAAAGTGAATTAATAATGTTGTTCAGAGTCGCTTTGCGTCGCTGAATTCAAGCGGCCCAAAACGGTTTGAAGTGGAAGTTAATGGGAGAGGCCTATGTTCAGCAGTGGACATCCTAGTCTGATATGATGATGAATGTTTTAAGTAGTTTTTTTTTTTTTTTTTTATACTACTAAGTCGGTAAACAAGCGTACGGCCCGCCTGATGGTAAGCGGTTACCGTAGCCATATGGACGCTTGCAACACACGCAGCATCGCTCACGCGTTACCGACCTTTCCCCCCTCCCCTATGAGCTCTGGCGACCTTACTCACGCACAGGAACACAACTTTACACAACATAAAGTTATTTGGCTGCAGTATTCTGTAAGGTGGAGGTACTTCCCCAGTCGAGCTGCTCTTTGAGCGAATAACCGCTATGCTCTACCTCTCTCAGTAAATAGATAATTAGCAATTGGTTCTGTTGAACTGGCATAATAATGTTAACAATAAAATATATAAATAGTTAAGGCTGTTGATAATGTGTACTCTAAATATGAATTTCCCCAGTGGCCCAACAATGCAAGGAGCATATCTGCAAGCATGGTTACAACTACGAAACCTACTACAAGGTCGATGACTTCACTTACAAGAAGGATCCCAATCTGATGTTTGAGATGCACATCGCTATCCAGGCTTCGAGCAATGGACACATACTACTGTCACCAGCACCGAACCCATCCGTTTTGGATCCTGTTTATGAAATCGGTGAGAAAGTAAAAGTTTATGAACTGATATCCTACTAGACTTACTAGTCCCACTAGACCCACTAGTCCCACTAAACCCACTAGTCCCACTAGACTCACCAGTCCTATTAGTCCTATACATTTTTGCGTTAGAGAGTACATCTAAAACCTAAAAATTGGTTCCGTTTATCAATAATTATTTATTTATCTTTTATTATGCTTAACATTAAAATATTCTATAACTTTATATTATTTTCCTGCGCGTGAGTAAGGTCGCCAGTGCTCATTGGGGAGGGAGGGGTCGGCAACGCGTGATGCTACGGCCACGCTACCGTGATATGGCAATAGTTATGGCCATCATTAAAACAACACCTAGCCCCGATTTATGGGCATGATTTAACAATGCCAATCAATATGGCATATGGCGTTAACTTCCGTTTGTTCAGTGTGCAAGGTGAGCTTACTAGAAACGCACTTGTCGAATGAGATGGAGTGGTCAAATGAAAAGGCACTCGAGTTTTTGGAATTATTCTAATCTGAACCATTTCTATGTGATACCCGACGAATCATAGAAATCGTGGTGTACAGTGATGCTTGACGTCGTTACCATATAAAAAAAAACAAAAAAAAAGCTAAATTATAGATGATTTTGAAGAATAAAGAATCTTTGCTTTCTATGCATTTTTTGGTTTAGCTTTGTTGAAATGTAAAATATTCATGTACTTAATAATAATTGACACTCATAAAACGCAACACCGCTGCAGCTTCAACCTGCATCTTGAATATGTTACTTTTTACCGCCTAGTTCATTGTAATATCTAGGTAAACTGTAAACTCTAGTGTAACCACACAACTTCACGCGGTAATTTAATGCCATAATTATTGTTACTAGGGCCGTAGCATGAGCGATGCCCCGGGTCCATATGGCAACGGTAACCGCATACTATCAGGCGGGCCGTACGCTTGTTTACAGACTTTATTTATTATATAAAAAAAACTTATTTACATGTTCGAGGTTTTAAGCTTGATATACACAAATAGGACTAATTGTATAAACTGGCCAGTTGTATTACTGTTACTGAGACGCAAATTGGATCTTCTCAACAACGGTAAACAGGATTAAACTACGGTCGAAGGTCGGTTTATATCTACACTAGGTACTATTATGTATATTGAGACAACAGACAGCCGACAGACTGATTGCTTTCAATTTCTGATATTTGACAGCCATTATAAATTTAACTGCTGCCTTTATGCTGGAATAATTGCTGCAATATTAAAATATGAAACTTTTATTGAAACTCTTGCAATTTTATTTTAAATTTTGAATTTAAATATTTGTCTTTTTTCCCTGTGAGAATATATTTAGTTATGAGTTAATAAAATATGTATATCTGGAGATATGAAGCGTCCTTTAACTTTGTTAGTGATACGAATCCAGTTGAGTTAGGTACGCGAAGTTAGGCCGCTCCCTGACTTGGCTGGACGGTGCGGCGGTGACGTACACATTATTCAGCGAGTGCGTATTCTCTCTAACTTGCACGGCATGCGCTGGATCTAGCTAGGTAGGAACAATTCGATAGTGGTCTACGAATTTCGTGAGTAATAGGCGCAGAATCCAATTTACAGTGGGCATGCGTGGTGGAATTGCCCATTCTCTTTCACCCACATTTGTGTGCTGGAGGCCTGTGTTCAGCAGTGGGACATTATAGGCCGATGATGATGAAGGCGCAGAAGCTCAAAATTGTATCGTTTTATCAGCTTATAAATCGCTCGAAAATTCGACAATTAAAATTCTTGGAAATGTACGGATTCACCATTGCTTATTTCGTTTTCTACGTAGTCTACAGTATATGTAACACACTTCAATAGTATATATTTGGCGACGGCACAACCGTTTTTGTTGGGAAATGGAAAAACCCTTACTTAGTGGATACCTACTCTTCACAAAGAATAGACCCTCTAAATTTCATGTCTGTAGGACCAGCGGTTTAGGCTGTGCGTTGATATATCAGTCAGTCAGTCAGTCAAGACTTTGAATCTTAATATATAAAATGATAAACTGATTGTTGATATATCAGCGCACAGCCCAAACCGCTGGACCTAGAGATTTGAAATTTTGCAAACAGATACCTTATACAGTGGAGGCATCCACTAAGGAAGGATTTTTGGAAATTCCACCCCTAAGAGGGTTTTTTTTTATTTTTATTTATTTATTGACCAAAATTACACTTTATTATACATAGTTTTAAATTACCACCTGACGAAAGCCTGAAAGGCTTATGTGCCCGGTGAGAGTTCATTTTACATATTGACTTTTAATATAGATTACATTGCGGTACTTATGCTACGGATACACATAACTAAATTCATCCCCTTCCATTCCCAACATATACTTTTTGATAGGCTTAATCATTTTAACATTTTGTGTATATTTGGTTTGCAGTTCCTTAGGTAAACTGTTAACTATCTTGGGCAGTGTGTACTTAAAATTTCTCATTCCATAAGTATTTTTATATTTAGGCAAAACATACATTTCCGAATCCTTGAGAGGTCTCAAGTTTTGCTTTCTTTCATACAATTTTAGATTGCTGATATTATGATGTTCATCTTTAAGAATAGCTAATTTTATTTTACTATGAATTGGTAACACTTGACAGAACTTAAATAATTCAGAGTAGTTTTCCTTATATTTTGATCTTATGTGACTTGGAACAATAGTTTTCAAGATTCGTATTTGTAATTTGTAAATATTATCTAAAAGTGTCTTATAAGTTCTGCCATAGCTGCTTATACCATAATCAATTACAGAATCAACCATAGCTAGATACAAGAGTCTTAAAACCTGATATGGAATTTTGAATCTAAGAATATAAATTTTGCCCAGGAATGCCCTTAGTTTGTTACAAATATGCATTATATGGGAATCCCAATTTAATCTGTTATCTATTATTAATCCAATATAAGTGTGATTGCGAACAAATTCAATTGTTTGACAATTACAAAGTTTGATCTTATTATGCAAGCAGTCATGCTCATGGGCCACAATGCTGGGTACATACTCATTTCTATTGTGACTTGAATGGATGTGGATGGCTTTTGTCTTTTGTGCATTAATTACTAACCCAGCATCATGAGACCATTTGCATAACAAATCCAAGTTATTTTGCATCTCTTTTTCAGCTTTTTGTAAATCTTTATTGTGTACAATTAAGCATGTATCATCAGCAAACTGATACACAGATCCATTTTTGATTACATTGCACATGTCATTAACAAATAGTAGATATATGGTTGGGCCGATAATTGAACCTTGAGCCGTGCCCTTTTCAGTTCTAGCTCCATTACTCAACTGGTTTGCGACTTTAACGTAGGTATATCTATCACTATGATAACTCATTAACAACCTTTGAAGAGGTCCCTGAATACCACTGTTTTCTAATTTTGTATATAGTGTTTTATAATTAATCATATCAAATGCTTTACTAAAATCAATAAAAACAACAAGTACATGCTCTTTATTGTTCATGTACTCGTTGATTTCATTGGTAACTTTACATAAAAGTTGGGAGGTACTACGGTGTCTTTGAAAGCCAAACTGATTTTTGTTTATAATATTATTTTTATCGAGATGTTTGTTTATTTCATTTCCAAAGTATCTCTCAACTATTTTATCTATACATGATAGTATGTTTATAGGTCTATAATTGTGGTATTCTTTATGGCAACCCTTTTTATAAATCGGTCTTATAATACCTATCTTAAGTTTCTCAGGGAAGCTGGATGTATCAATGCATGAGTTTATAAGTTTTGTGATTATCGGGGTTATTAAATTATTAATTGATTTTATGTCTGATGCACGTATTTTGTCGTACCCAGGACTTTTACTAATATTTAACTGATTAATTATTCTAAAAACTTGTTCGTTGGTAATATGTTTTAGTCGCATTGATACCTCCGGCTCACACTGATATAATAAGGGGTCTAACAATTGCCTATGACATGATGTTGAGATATTATATACACTGTTTTGGAATTCCTTTTCAAAGTTGTTAGCAATATCTTTTTCATTTAAATTAAAAGCTTTCAGGATCATATCATCAGTTGACGATTTTATATTACCACATATTTCGTTAATTAAATACCAAAGTTTTTTAGGATTTTTAAATTTTTTTAGTATTTCCTTTTTAATAAATTTATTTTTTGCTTTATTTATACACTTGTTAGTCTTATTTCTATATGAGTTATAAAGTAGCCTTTTATTTATATTATTGGGATCTTTTTTCCATATTTTATACAGTTTATTACGTTGTTTACACATTTTTTTTAATTTATTATTTATCCATTTGCAGTGTTTCCTATCTTTATTGCGGATAACATATGATTTAGTACATTTTGAATATATTTGACAAAAGGTGTTTTCAATAAAGTTGTAAATATCATCGGGAGATGTGAACACACCTGCCGAACCCCAGTCAGTCCGTTTCAACTCGTCAATCACTTGCTTACTATCAGTTTTTACACAGGTATATGTGTGTGCACGAACAGCTGACGGGAGCTCAAGCGCACAGCATGTTATGTAATGATCTGCCAGTGACACGTTTATAACGCCAGAACTAACTGTACTATTGTAAGTTCGTGTGAAAATGTGGTCTATGCAAGTTTGAGTAATAGTATTTCCCAACTTTTCAACCCTAGTAGGTTGAGATATTTTGCAATCTAGGCCTAATTCATGTAAGCAATTTAGGTATGAGATAGAATTGTTAGTTTTTGTAGTAATATTAAGATTCATATCACCTAGTAAAATAATTTCTGACTTTTTATCATACCTATTGATCAGTCCCATTAGTTCTTTAGTATAGCTAGCTTGGCTGCCATCTGGAGGCCGGTAAACAGCAAGTATGTTCACACTTCGATTATACAAAGTAATTATACCTGAAAGTGATTCACAATGAATAGTTGATGTTTGATGAGAAGCAAACTGAATATTTTTATGTACATACACAATAATCCCTCCTCCGCGACGTTGTTGCCTCAGCTGAGTGTGCATATTATAGTTAGGTATTGTATATAATCCAATACAGGACTGTTTGATGTTTACCTCAGTTAAAACAATTAAGTCAATATTTTTTTTACTATTGTGTATAATGTATTCTAAATGAGCAAAATTTTTTATCATTGACCGTATGTTAACATGTAAGATTAAAAGCTGTTTGTTGTTTGGCAATGAGTTGACAAAATTATTCCAACTTTTATAGTTTCCTTCGCCTGTATTTAAACTTAAGGTGCTTGAATCCATTAGATTTATGTTGTAAATAATTTGGCGTAATATAATAGAAACACTTAATATCTATCCTAGAGTTCAATGTCCATTTTGTTTTTTGTCAAGTAGCAATTGGGAAATATCACTCACTGACCTGATGACGCATATTTTTTCATTGTCTCCTTTCCTAGCCAAGATTGTACCGCGTTTACACCAAACGTACTTGAAGAGATTGGAGTCCTTTAATTCAGATTTGGCCTTCCATAGTAGGAAAGCCGTAGCTGGTGTTAGTGCTTCCCGGAGATAAATCTTCGGACCTCCACTTCTACCTATGTCGGTGCATGTTAACGCCTTGCTCTTGGCAGCTTCTAGCCACATATCACGTCGCCCTTCTTGAAGGTTTACGACTACTGTAGTAGAATTTCTATTTTGCGATGCTGGAGCTCGGCTTTCTTTTCTGTATACTTGGATAATGTCATCACTTTTTTGTTCGATTTTATTACAGATTTTTTTAGTGATTTCAAGTAAGTTTTCAGCATTCTCCTTAGGAATTCCACTTATTTCAAGTTTGTTCTCCATTTGCTGTTGTTCAAAGTAATTTATTTTTTGTTCTATGACTTCATTTTTCATTTTCATGTTGTGAAATTTATTATTTAAGTCGTTGTAATGGTTGTTCATCACTTTAATTTTTTCTTCATAGTTGTTAATTTGAAATTGGAAGTCATCTATTTTATCGGCATAGAATTGAAGGCTGCGTTTTAGTTCCTCCTGGATCGTTTCTCTCATCTGGCGACGCATATCACTCACTTGCCGGTGTATATCAGCTATGATTTTATCCCTCTCACTTTGACCAAGGGAAACTGGTGTTTGTTCGCTATCAGTATTATCTTCATCCTCGATATCTGGTAAAAATGGCGATATCTGGTGTGGTAAAATAGGGGATGAAAGTTTGTATGCAAGTCCGTCAGTTTTGAAGTAAGGATCTTCAAATTTTGTGTATAGGCTGACGAATGAAAATGAATGTAAAGTTGTCTCAGCGTTTGTGATAATTCCAGCCCCGAAGAGAGAAAAAGGGAGATGAAGTTGGGTATGCAAGGCCTTCAATTCCACGATAAACTTCACTTATTTTATGATTATACAGTGGAGGTATCAATTAAGGAAGGATTTTTGGAAATTCCACCCCTAAGAGGGTAAAACAGGGGATGAAAGTTTGTATGCAAGTCCGTCAGTTTTGAAGTTAGGATCTTCAAATTTTGTGTATAGGCTGACGAATGAAAATGAATGTAAAGTTGTCTCAGCGTTTGTGATAAATTCAACCCCCGAAAGGGGAAAAAGGTGGATGAAGTTAAGATGATAAACTGATTGTTGATATATCAACGCACTGCCCAAACCGCTGGACCTAGAGATTTGAAATATTGCAAACAGATACCTTATACAGTGGAGGCATCCACTAAGGAAGGATTTTTGGAAATTCCACCCCTAAGATGGTAAAATAGGGGATGAAAGTTTGTATGCAAGTCCGTCAGTTTTGAAGTTAGGATCTTCAAATTTTGTGTATAGGCTGACGAATGAAAATGAATGTAAAGTTGTCTCAGCGTTTGTGATAATTCCAGCCCCGAAGAGAGAAAAAGGGAGATTAAGTTGGGTATGCAAGGCCTTCAATTCCACGATAAACTTCACTAATATTATGATTATACAGTGGAGGCATCCATTAAGGAAGGATTTTTGGAAATTCCACCCCTAAGCGGGTAAAATAGGGGATGAAAGTTTGTATGCAAGTCCGTCAGTTTTGCAGTTAGGATCTTCAAATTTTGTGTTTAGGCTGACGATTGAAAATTAATGTAAAGTTATCTCAGCGTTTACGATGATTCAACCCCCGAAGGGGTAAAGAGGGGGATGAAGTTAAGATGATAAATTTACTGTTGATATATCAACGCACTGCCCAAACCGCTGGACCTAGAGATTTGAAATGTTGCAAACAGATACCTTATACAGTGGAGGCATCCACTAAGGAAGGATTTTTGGAAATTCCACCCCTAAGAGGGTAAAATAGGGGATGAAAGCTTGTATGAGAGTCCGTCAGTTTTGAAGTTAGGATCTTCAAATTTTGTGTATAGGCTGACGAATGAAAATGAATGTAAAGTTGTCTCAGCGTTTGTGATAAATCCAACCCTAAGAGGGAAAAAGGGGGATGAAGTTGGGTATGCAAGTCCTTCAATTCCACAATAACTTCACTAAATTTATTATTATACAGTGTAGGTATCCAGTAAGGAAGGATTTTTGGAAATTCCACTCCTAAGCGGGTAAAATAGGGGATGAAAGTTTGTATGCAAGTCCGTTAGTTTTGCAGTTAGGATCTTCAAATTTTGTGTTTAGGCTGACGATTGAAAATTAATGTAAAGTTATCTCAGCGTTTATGATAATTCAACCCCCGAAGGGGGAAAGAGGGGGATGAAGTTAAGATGATAAACTGATTGTTGATATATCAAAGCACTGCCCAAACCGCTGGACCTAGAGATTTGAAATGTTGCAAACAGATACCTTATACAGTGTAGGTATCCAGTAAGGAAGGATTTTTGGAAATTCCACCCCTAAGCGGGTAAAATAGGGGATGAAAGTTTGTATGCAAGTCCGTCAGTTTTGAAGTTAGGATCATCATATTTTGTGTTTAGGCTGATGATTGAACATTAATGTAAAGTTATCTCAGCGTTTATGATAATTCCACCCCCGAAGTAACAGCTCTCCGCCGCAATGTTATTGAGGCCAAAATATTAACTGGTTCTGCCAGAGGAGAAACTGTCTTCGTGCCGCGTATAACATTGATCCCAAATCACCTTCCGTTTAATTTAAAAGATTAGAGTTCCTTATCAACGTTTGTTTCGCGATGGCTATTAATAAATGATTTTTTTTTTCTAAGGCAGACTTATGTAAGTCATGTTCACTTTAAGGCCTTTACTTGCGGCGGCGTCGTGTGACGGGTCGCTCACTTCCCTCCAATATGGCGAGGAGGGCGATGGCTGACACACGCGTCATACTTGTGAACAGGTGCTGCTTGTGGGGGCTGGTCTGCTTAAGTTTGCTATTTATTTACTTATTAAATATTTATTAAGTCTACTTTGTAATTTTGCCGCCGCGCCGGGGCACGCAATTGTTTTCAGTGCGATTAGAATGTAAATATTATGTAATGAATCTAAGCCTGTTTTGAAAAGAGTAATTGCTGAGTTTATTGGCGGCTCTTCTCAGCAAATGCAACCTTCCGGACCGGTATTAGAGTATTAGAGTCAGACTTTTCATAAGTGCCTGCGAAGGTCTATTTGAATAAATGATTTTGAATTTGAATAGGGAAATACTCTCTGAAATTTGCTAGAGTTTATTTGCGGCAGGACTGGTTCAGTTTTATAAGGCATGCTCGCATGTAAGCTCAATCTACCTGAACTTTTGTCAAATATCACACGTAGTGGCGGGCAATAGCCATGAACAAAGCTCTATATTGTTACAATAATTCATATCCAGAAAAAAGAAATAATCTACGCGGACGAAGTCGCGGGCTAAAGCTAGTTTTATATAATAGAGAAAGTAATAGTAACAACAGTAGGTAGAAGTAGGTAGGTAAACCTTACCCTACCAATAAATACAAGCATTTGAGTAAAGTTTGTACCGACTAACGTATAGCAACATTGTCAGTTGTCGGCGGCGGCGGTAACAAGTTCACCGAGCTACGGCGGAACCTGCGGCGAAACGCGCGCAGTTCCGTCAAAACACCGGGCATCCTGTCCACCGTAGACCTCAGGGCGTTCTATATTAAGATATCCGAAGGTAAATTGTTTTAGAAATGAAATATCAATTGTTAGAATTGCTGTACTTATCCTCATTTGAACAGTAAACATTCAGATGGTATGGTTTTTGCTGTGATGGCTCAATGGCATTGACCATGGCGACAGTCTTGGCTTCAAATCCTACAATGATTCAAGATCTTTTTGGCGAAGGCAAACATCACGAGGAAACTACATATAGCAGTATTAATGTAGGACCTACCTGACTGGCCACCACCCTAAAATTTTCTAGTACCTTCTGGCGAGTTCTGGCCACTTCACTTCCCTTCTAGACTCTACTAAGCTATGGTGAAATTGTGGTTCGAATTCTATCATAAACCATGCTAAGCTATAAATACACTTTTTGTTTAACGGGCTTAACTGGTGATAGGGCCTAAACTAAGTTAGCTATTCCTAGCCTATTCGACCAGAATTATGCAGCAGATTCATCCATAATGATTTCACAGTAGTTACACTTTTTCTAGTACACTCAAAGCTTCAAGATTACCTTTGTGTCATATTATTTATTTTATCTTCAGATGGCCTTGTGGAATTCGGCAAAGAGGGAGAGGATTTACCTTTGATAAGCTACTATGATGTATCGCCTCTTCAGATTAAATACTTCAGTTTCGCAGCTTGGAACGGGGTCGAAGCGAAGTTCTTATATGACTGCCCGACACCTGGTGACACAGCAAGTAAGTTATCCATTATATTTCTATTATAAGCCTAGCTTAGATTTAAGTTAAGCTAAGCTATTCCTCTAATATGCATAATTAATACATACGCCAATAGTCGTGGATTGGACTCCAGTATAAGCTCAACGTAGTTTGTGGGCGTGTGAGAAAAATCTTCCAGATTTACATCAATGTATCTGATTGTTTTAGCTCCCAATTCTCAAGAAGTAGAACCAAAGCTATCAAATTCTGATGATTTGAAACGCACTTTACTCATGGGTCGAATACCATCTATATCTCCTGCAACAACCTTAAATGTGAAGCTTGGCATTGTGGTTACCAATGTGCGATATGACCCGTTTGATTGTAAACTTATAACACGAATGGCTGTTGTTATGGTACGTACTTATAATTCTATTAAATTAATTTAATTTTATAAAGAAACCCCCACAGTTTAATCCCATCCAGAACTTATATCTGCCGTCTCTCGAGCATAATAACCAATCCTGTTTGTTTTCCTTGAAATTGCATTTCCTGTTAGTCTAGACGTCTTCCATGGTCTCCGGAAAAGAGTGGGCGAGCACAAACACGTAAGGTTCCTACTCATAGAGGGGCAAGAAGTTTTGGTCGAGAAGGTTACGGGTTAAACCGATAGACGGAAGAGAAGTCTTCTAGCATCTATTACGTGTAGTAGAAGATGTACTAGGGTTCTGAGCTACCAAGCCAATATGTCTTAGGTTACTAACCAAAGTTAAATGATACAATTCTTACTAAATTTTTGTCTATAAAGTACTTATTTTCCAGATCATCCAAATGCAACTAACCTGATATGTATATTAGTTTTCATGTAAGACAATAATAAAATGAAGATTTTTTAAATTCCAGAGTTGGACAGACGACAGTATGGCGTGGAACCCAAACAAGTTCAATGGTACAACAAGGCTGAAGTTCCGACAAGGACAAATTTGGAGACCTACATTTTACGTCTTAAAGTACCTACTTTTATTGCCTTTTATAACTTTCCTATCGAGATTTTTTTTCTCCAAAAAGTAGGCAGTTTCCGGTTCAAACTGGAGCAAAATAACTTTTTAGGGCTACGCATCCAAATCTCTTTATTATAGTCTTTGTTTGGCCAAAGTAATACATATTTTAGGAAAATTCTACCTAACTACCCATAAAAGATATAGAGCCATGTGACAGACAGTAAGCAAGCGTAAACTTAGAAATAAATATATAGACCACTAAAAAGAATCCAAATAGTTGGAATGTGACATAACAACTTTGGTATCTTTAAAGGTGTGCTACTAGATCCTCCGATTTTGAGATTCACCTCTCTAAAGTTTTTATTTATATTTATTTCAGTTCAGATAGCATCGATGCGTTTGACACGAAGAATCCAGATCTCATTTCTATGGTTTATAGCGGAGAAGCTACTTTTCATTTCCAGACCAAAGTGAACACTTGGTGCTTTTCAGATTATGCTTCAGAATATAGCAGGTATTCTTACTAAATAAGTTTACTCTTTAAAGTATCCGGAACTAATTTAATATTTGTGGAAGAAAGGGCCAAAAGCTAGTCATTTTTATTGCTGTTAATTTTATTGATCGATAGATCATTTTTTAACCTTACGTGTATTCTATCCTTTTTTGATATGCAACATCATAGAATAATAATATTATTGAAGATGATGATGCATCCATCAAACCACCACCGGTGGGCTCTGGGTTAGCTCCCAGAAGAAAATCTTAAGATTCTTCTACGATTTAATCAAAGAAATGTCATTTAATTCAGATGGCCTCATGATGAATACACGTGTTCAATCATTATACAGCCATGGGAGGCTCACGAGAAAATTGTCATTGAAAAAATGAATGGTGATGATATAAAATTAAAAATGGTAACTATATGATCTTTATATTTATTTTTCAATAGATATCTTTTGGCTTCAATCTCTTCCGAGACTATATGAGACACAGCACACATTAGTAATACTATCGGTTATCGGTGGCAAGGGAACACAAAGCCTAGATGGAACTGGCTCTCAAGTGACACCGCCAGAAAACCACAGCAGGGCGGTGCCAACCAAAGGATTCCAATTATCGATGATTTTCCATCACATAAAACTATATTTATACCCTTACACTTTTCACATAAACCTTCGGAGTATTTGTCAAACAAGCTACGTTACGAATGGATGCTTTATTCCATTACAAAGTTATGAGATATATAACTTGCAGTTTGCAGACATTGATGAAGTTATCGAGAATGAATGGGAGGTGTCCTACAAAAATGCCATAATCAGGAACGCTGTATGGGAAATGATTTACACACAGGACGATAATCAGACGCACCAGAGTGATAGATACATGGTCAACGTCAATTTGAAGAGAAGAGCTACTACTTACAATATTGTTTTCTATACGCCATTAGTAGGTAAGACCAGCCTATGACTAGAAAGGGACTTATATTCAAGTTATATCTTCAGTATTTTTCTATATCAGTAAGCACACCGTCTACCAAATGGAAAGAGATTACCATCTCCTATTGCCATTAGCAAGACCAAGGGGATTACTAATCATATTACCTATATGTTGTTTCTAATCTGTCAATTTGGTCAACCGTTGCCTTAACCGAATAAATTACTTTTTTTAAATCCCTTTAATTCACAAAAAATCATTTGTTAGTTTCTTTCCAGAAGTGTCAGTATTACTAACCGGTGAAGCGGTGGTAGAAATAATTGTAGCTTCCATAAGTGCCTTATTAGGGCCTATTAAATAAACTATTTTTAATTTGAAATTGATTTGTTTTTTCCGAGTCTAGAAAGCAACTGCCTATAATGTAACTATCGGAACACGGTACTGAAATCATGTTACCAGGGGGCCAAGTCTGCTAAAATTTCATACTGACATTCTATTGCAATTCCATTATCATTGAGCCGATGTGCGCAGTCTACTAATTCATAATGGTCTCATAATGAATGAAAAGAATTTTAGTACAAAAACTGTCAAAACTGACAACTAAAAGATCATTGTAGCACGATTATAGTTTCAGTGGAAAATCATCGGAAAGCTATTACGGCGCCATTATGACGCGATTGTGTTAGTAGACTACCAAAACTGTAGTATGTATCAATTTTGACACCACTGATAGTTTCATCATCATCAGCCTATAATGTCCCACTGCTGAGCACAGGCCTCCTTTCACAAATCAGGGTGAAAGGGAATGGGCAGATACTCCACCACGCGTGCCCACTGCGGATCGGTGGAGGTAGGCTAGTGGTCAACCTACTGTTGGAATTTTTCAAGCCGCCTAGGAGGCATCCAACTAGCTTAACGACTATCACAATTAAGTGATAACCGGGACCAACGGCTTTACGTGCCTTCCGAAGCACGGAAGTTTATGAAAATACAATTGTAATAGCAGTCTTGGGCCCCTGGTTGTCTTTACGATGTCACTTACAACCTGATGTTGATGTTGATTTTCTATTTTCAGTACTTGTAACATTCGTGCTGATGTCTTTCTGGAGTGAGCCATTGAAAATGAGCAGGATTTGGTTCTACGCAGGAGTGACTGTTTTTATATGCGCAGGATTATGCTACATCGATTATTTTGTACCTACACATAGAATACCATCAATTTGTAAGTTTGGCGTTTTTAAATACTAAGTTACATAACAGTCTTTTATATTTACGTCTCAAATTACAGGCAAATGTGAATTCAGCTCTAAACAATGCCTGTAAGTCAGTAAGTACAGCGATTTCCCAATAAGCACCGATCTGAAGAACTGGCAGTCGTGCACATTCTCGTACATGCGCATTTCTACTACGAACACATGTTCCAATAAATGCTTCTATTACACCTATTAGTCGAAAGGACTTCGTGAGATAGAATATATTTGATGTGACGACATCAAAACTAGTAAGACGGGTGTGTGTAAAGCTAATGATTTTACTTCTCCCTGTAAAGCCCGCGCTGTAGAACGAGAATCAAAAGATAGCATACCTATATGTTTATTAAAAATAAACTTTCCATCATACGTTCAGGTTTCAAATTGCTCCAAACTTTAAATGGGCATTCGATCATATGAGTTGAACCTGCCATTATATTTATGTTTCAGTGATCCTCTACACAACTGTTCTGATAGAAGTTCTAATAGCTCTAGTGATCCACGTTCTATTAATTAATGATGCCACTGAGTCGGTATGCAAGACTTGGTTCATGCAAAAAATACTTACATCAAGAATACTGAGGGTCGTGTTTTGTTTGCCAGCTATGAAGGTAACTTGATTCTTTGAGCATTATCCCTACCTTTTGTGTTCGTAATTTGGGAGCTTCAAACAGACATATTTTATTTCAGACTTGCAACCTCTATGAATCTATCAACGAAGCGTATGCAACGCAAGAAGATGACGATTCCGGAGTGATGGTCGCTCCAAGGAACGGTAACATTGAAGAGATGCAGAGTGACAACGACACATACGGCGACAAGAAAGAACTTGCAGAGGTCTTAGACAAACTGTTGTTTGTCGTATACTCTGTGGTCTTCGCTAGCATGATTGCTGCTCATTATTAAAAAGTAAAGGCCAACAAGAATTATATAACACTTCGCCATATTGCGGCAAAATTAGGAACTAAAACTATTGTTGACATAATGTTGTAAATATCTACAAGTAACGCACTCATTTCAGGTTTCATATTTTTTTTAGTTTAGCTTTAGATTAGACGTGTGCTTGTAAAAATAATGTTTATTAAAGATTTGAGAAGATACCTTTTTTTTACTGTCGATGAGAGATATAACTAGCACGATAAAAAGTAGCCGTACGTTAAGTACATATGTACCTAGTTCGATTACGTGTAAATAATTCATTATTTCATAGTAGAAAATAGTGAGTCTAAAATACTAACAAGGGATTAATTATTATAATGATGTACTAGTATGTTCCACTTTGCTAAAATAACAACCGACTTGAAAGGAATATTTTTACATGTACAGTATTAGCAACCCGGATACTAATGTTTTGTCGTGGCTATTGTTATATCTATATAGAAAATGTCAGTTATCTATACACGCTTTCCCCAGCGGTTTCACCCGTGGGCTAGGGATATCGAAACATGCCAAATTATGTAGATGTTACACTGAAAAACATAATGAATGAATAAAACATAAGCCTACTTTATATTTTGGAAAAAACATAAGAACTCTCGGAAACGCAGAATATTTTGCGAATGGGGTTCTTCAAAAAGGGTGTGAAGAGATTTCTTCAGGGTCGGCAACGCGCGAGTGATACCCCTGGTGTTGCAAGCGTCCATAGGCTACGGTAACTGCTTACCATCAGGCGAGCCGTACACTTGTTTGCCAAATTAGTGGTACATATAAAAAAATTTTTTTTTTTGTTTGTTAACACATCATTATTCCCAGACATGCAGGCAGACATTTTCATGGAAACAAATGCATTACCTGGATGGGAATCGAGCCCACAACCTACGGCGGGTAGAATCTTAACCAACCAAGCCAACTGGCAAGTCCAATTCAGAACATATTATATCTGTCTGCCTAATTTCATTCAAATCCGTTCAGCAGTTGATGCTTGATTGAACCACAAACATGTAAACATCCAAACTTTCCCATTTTAATATTAGTGAGATGAGATTAAGGTGCAGTGCAGATGACAGACCGCACCGCGCCAAGCTTTTAAGTCTGTGAAAATAAAACCTATACAATTCTAAGCTAAACGCATACGACGCGCAAAAAAAGCAGGCCCACAACCCTTTGTTTTCAAACAGACTTTTTGTGTGCCGCACACTAAAGTCCGTCATCTGCCCTGCACCTTATACAGACGAATAAAGTTGAATAAGTATAAAAATTAAAACTATTTATATAGATAAAAAAAGATCAGCTACCGTTGAAATAAATTCCAATACTACTCGTTAGTGCGTCCGCCAGTCCAAAACAATTTAACCATTCAGTTTAACATTAACATTGTTTTCTCGATCACAAATCACTTGTTTACTTCGAAAATATAGTCTTTTGGATGCTCCGAGAAAATAAAGAATCCTACTTACTTGAATAAATATCGTAGAAAAATACACTATACATATGAACTTTAATTAAATACGTATCTAATGGTGCGTCCATGCTTGGCGAACCGAGCACGAGCCGAGCCACGAACGAGTATACAACGAGCCTACAACGAGCACGATGCGAATCCCTTTGTACGTGAAAAAACTGTCAATCGCGTTCGTTCGAGGCTCGCGAGCCCGTCCACGCTACGCGAATCGTGCTCGCAGTGTGCTCGTTCGAGGCTCGGCTTGTGCTCGGTTCGCTAAGCATGGACGCACCATAATACGATAATGAAACCTTATTTCAGTGACGAATGGCAGTAGATCTGAGGGCCAATTCTGCTATTAACCAAAAATGACATTCTGACACGATCACATTACAACTACATTGCCATCGAGCCAATGTGCGTTGTCTACTAAATTCATTATGGTTTTCGACGCTATTGAATTAGGAGACTACTATCAAAACTATTAATTTTTACACCACTGATACTAGTTAATTGGAAAACAATTGTAATAGCAGACTGGGCTCCAGTGCCGTCACATTTCATTCTTAAGAGGAAATGCTGGTGGCGTTTGTTCCATACAAACGTAATCCTCAGTTTCCTCTCTGGATAATGACACTAGAGCAATGATTACTCTACCATGCAAATTATAAGATTTAGGCCTTCTAAAATCAAAAAACTTACCATTTTTAACGCCCTTATCAGATGTCCAGCGAACAAAGACGAATATAAAACAACTATAGAAAACCGACAGACACAGCCAAAACCCTCCTTATTATGATTATTGTTTTGAAACAGTGCCTAACATGTGTGCTAGAAGTAGCATTTCAATGGAGGGTCTCACACGGCTCTGTCTGATTAGTTAGTAATCTGTTTCGTTTCTAGGTTCGTACGCCGCGGATCGTTATGTGTAGGAAAGAGCTTAGCTTTGACGTTTCAACACTCATGTGATACAAAACGTGAGTAGAAAACTCGTAATTAAAATTTAAAAAAAGTGTGAATTCAATTTTTGTAGGTTCTCGCGAGGGACGCACGCCCTATTATAACAGTTGATGTCATTGTTATATTTTTAACCGCGAGCCAAGGTATGTGTTCGAGATACACTAGTAACTTATAGTTTGTTAGCTTCGATTGTGGTGCAGCCTGAAATGTCTAACGATTTTTCACAATCATCGCTGCGTTGTATTTTTTGTACCCTGTCCAATATAGCATAAAAGTAATAACTTAGTCAAAGCCACCGCACCACATTTCAGAAATAAGCCTTCAACTTAGAAACTCAGCGCTAACATTTTTGAGGAGTGCAGAAAAAAATCATGAATTACGACCACTTTTCCGACCACTAGAGACCATCATTGACCATTGACCGAGCGAGCGAAGCGTCTCCGTTTCAGCCTGGACAAAAATGCTTTCGTATGTCTGTCCAGATAACCGGGTGTTCTCCTCTACATGTCGTATTTCTCAACCGATTTCGTGAAATTTTGTGAGCAGGTTACCTATAGATTTTTTTTGTCGATTCGGCTTTTTTTAACTTGACTGACGAGGTCTACAGATCACAAACTACTTGCTACTACTACTATGAAATTATCAGAGAATATTTATATTTCAAATGCTTTTTGTATAAAAGTAGAAACTGACTGATTGATGCATGCACAGCTCAAACCGCAGGATCGAGAAACTTGAAATTTTGCACACAGGTTCCTTATACATATAAATTAAGCACAGTATTAATATAGTGACATGGCATCACTACCAACGCAAGTGAAACCCAGGGGAGAAAGCTAGTGATTTAAATGCTAGGGGAGTGTAAACGATCAACATTTTCACGGCAATGTGTGGCCGGCAACGTTACCGCAATGTTATCGTAATGCCGATAATGTTGTAACATTAAATTGTCGCTATATTACCACAATATTGCCGGAAATAACGAGTTGGGGTAACATTGCCGCCATCTTGACGCTCTGGGCGCCTACCACAAGCTCTTAAAACAAGGTTAAAATAACCTTATTTGTCTTTTGTCCCTCTTTGACATCCGGCGTCAAAACAAGACAAAACACAAATAAGGTTATTTTAACCTTGTTTTAAGAGCTTGTGGTAGGCCCCCTGATATCGCCTGCGCACTGTCGGACAATACGAAAGTCTATGTATCTTTCTCGCTCCCGCACGAGTGTTTATGAGATACGTGTGTCATACAACATACAACAGGCAACATACTTAATAAAACTACTTTATTATTTACTTTCAAGTATTTACAAAGATAATAAACTATCTATTACTCATTGTAAGTTCTACGTAATGGAATTTAAATTATATATTATTTTGTTGGCAGAGTTTTCCAACCCACTTATCTAACGCTTAATCTATATGCGATAAACACGAGAGAAATACACGTAAGAGACAGGGTTGCCGTTTGTTAAAAACCCAAAATATTGAGGAAGTTTCATGAGCCCCGGCGTCTAAGATTTGGGAATACCTGCCTCATCACTTCTTATAGCAATAAATTAGGTCTTGAAAGACGCAATAAAGAAATTCCCTAATTGGAGGTTGTTCCAACACTTGGTGGCAGTGTATTTGAAACTGCTGGATATGATGTGACGCTTGGCAGGTGATTTTAAGAATTGGCAGATTATTTCATGTGAATTTGTATGCAACCTTCGGCGAGATCCAGATGATCTAGAGTCCAGAGTTCCGTTGAGGATGATGATAAGATGTTCGAGAAACTCTTTGTCCCATAAGTATTTTATTAAATAAAATCTATACAAAATACACCTGTATTTTTCAATAACTTATCATTTAGTTCAATTAAGCATTTAGGACAAAAATGCCCATAGCATTCGCAACACAGTTAAAAAAAAAACCGGCCAAGTGCGAGTCAGACTCACGCACCGAGGGTTCCGTACAAACCTGTAGGTATATAAGTAAATGGTAGTATAGACCTGAGTATTTGATATTAATTTCAATTTATGACCTATTAAAAAAAAACTACTTACTAGATCTCGTTCAAACCAATTTTCAGTGGAAGTTTGCACCGTAATGTACATCATATATTTTTTATAGATTTATCATTCTCTTATTTTAGAAGTTACAGGGGGGGGGACACACATTTTACCACTTTGGAAGTGTCTCTCGCGCAAACTATTCAGTTTAGAAAAAAATGATATTAGAAACCTCAATATCATTTTTGAAGACCTATCCATAGACACCCCAAACTTATGGGTTTGATGAAAAAAAAAAATTTGAGTTTCAGTTCTAAGTATGGGGAACCCCCAAAATTTATTGTTTTTTTTCTATTTTTGTGTAAAAATCTTAATGCGGTTCACAGAATACATCTACTTACCAAGTTTCAACATTATAGTTCTTATAGTTTCGGAAATAAATGGCTGTGACATACACGGACAGACAGACAGACAGACAGACAGACAGACAGACAGACAGACAGACAGACAGACAGACATGACGAATCTATAAGGGTTCCGTTTTTTGCCATTTGGCTACGGAACCCTAAAAACGACACTTCAAAGTCAATATCCGGACAAAGAACTTTGAAATCCACACGAAAATCCATTTACCCGTTTCCACGGCGCTAGATAGAAAAATAAACCACACAGCACACATATATGTGTATAGGCTGGAAAACCTCGTGGTATAGGATACTTTTTAGACTTTTATTTGAGCCAGCATAGGCCGTCGGCCTCACTAAATTATTACCGCAATGTTTTGGCAAAATAAAACTAGATGAAACACCCAACATAAAAGCCTGTGTATGGGTTTAAAAATTCAATTTTCGTTTCGAATAGTGATGTTGATGATGACTAACAAAGTATCGATAATAATTATCGAGTTTAAACTCACAAATTGTATTTTTGAAGACTGTTTTATATCCACTTTCGAGTCGTAGTTTCGATCCGCGAGTCACGAAAATTATATGGATAAAATCGAAAATTATTCCCTTGTCGATTCAGTTTTTTGGATTTTTTTCACAATAGCTCTGCCAGAACCCAAAATGTTAACTTGCTGAGTTTCTTGCCTGTTCATCTCAGTAGAAGGGTGACTTACGAACTGGTGATAACTTCAGTAGCTTTGACTTTCATAAGTGCCCTACTAGGGCCTAAATTGAATAAATGGCTTTCAATTGACTGATTTGAGTTAGAAATTCCATATAATTACCGAACCTGCTCACAAAATTTCACATGAATCGGTTGAGAAATGCGATCAGTGCCTCTACCATGAGTTTTCTACACTAACGTAATCTACAGTCGCTAGCGACTACGGTGACACATTTTGTATGAAATGCTTCCAAAAGTGTCCACTAGAGGCGGTGCTCGCTATACAGAATATTCACCGTAGTCGCTAGCGTGTGTAGATTACGTTAGTGTAGAAAACTCATGGTAGAGGTACTGCAGAGGAGAACAGTCGTACATCCACCGGACACCGGACAGGACAGACATATGAAATATTTTTTTTCCAAGCTGAAACGGAGAAGCCTTCACTCGCGCTTCGCACTCTCATCGGTCAATTATTATTTATTTTGTTTAGTATGAAATATAAACTAGCTATAAGGCGCTGTCAGATTATAAAAGTAAGAAAAATTATTATTGTTAAGTGTCTCATAGCTATGTTTAAATATTATGTTGGTAAATATTTTTGACTGCTATAGGTAGAAAACAGTGGGGCGATTACGTAACTAAATTTCAATCATTTTCAAATTGAAGTCGGTTCAATATAGCGGTTTTCTGATAACTTTTTTACGTTCTGAAAACTGTAAATACAAACAGTGGTTCATTAGAAATTTTGTAATATTTCTATCGATTCAGAGGTTATTTCAATCAGAATTTCATTGCAATAAAGTTACGTAATTCAGTATCTGTAATACTAGTGTATCTTCATACAATAAACATATGCAGACGAAATAAAGGGCAGCAAAAGATGCATAAAATTATCGATTCAGAGACATCACTACCTAAAGAAAAACAGAACTCGCGAATATTCATTTCGTTTAGGATTTTCGTAATCAATTTCACGGCTTAAAACGTTTGTAAACAATAAAGTCTACTCGGCATAGAATGAAAACATAATGGGCTTCAAGTTTTCGAAATAATGAGAATTTAAAAATGTAGTTGGTAGGATTTTTTCACGTTGCACAAGCGGCGAAGTTACGTGTTATTTTCGTTCTTTATTACACTTGCAACGAATAAATTCAGTCCTTACAACGCCCTGCTTTTAAAGAGCGAGATTTTTCAACTTTGCAACTTCGTTTATTTTTTTTAAGTCGTGAGGTGTTGCGTTGAACTCTAATATTGATAGAATTTTATATAATGGCTACACGTTAGCTGTAAGCTAATTGACTGAGCGAGCGAAGCATCTCCGTTTCAGCTTGGAGAAAAATTCTTTCGTATGTCTGTCAAGATATCCGAGGCTTGTCCGCGTATGTCCGAAGTATGTCCCGCTATTATCCTCTACAGGTCGCATTTCTCAACCGATTCTCGTGAAATTTTGTTAGCAGGTTTGGTAATAATATGGAATATGTCATATCGAGCTCTACAGCTCACTAGTTATTTAGATGGAGAAGATCAATAAAATATTTTAGGATTTTAGGCCACTCCTGGCTGGGATTTGTACCGACTAAAACCCCACTGTGGTCGCGAACTATGCTGTAGAGCCAGTCTACGGTTTCGTACATCATCATCATCATGATGTCCCACTGCCTATAATGTCCCACTGCTGAGAACAGGCCTCCTTTCATAAATTTGGGTGAAAGGGACTGGGCAATACTCCACCACGCATGCCACCTGTGGGTTGGTGAAGGTAGGCTAGTGGTAAATCTACTGTTGGAATTTTTCAAGCCGCCTAGGAGGCATACAATTAGCTTAACGACTATCACAATTATGTAATAACCGGGACCAAAGGCTTTACGTGCCTTCCGAAGCACGGAAACGCTCGATTTGAAATACCACTAGGCGGTCACCCATCCAGGTACCGACCACGACAGACGTAGCTTAACTTTGCCGATCGATTAAGAACGGCTTATCATGCTACACCGAAGCCTTTGACGGTTTCGTACACACAAACATAACTTAAAAACGCATATAAAATAAATATATGATTGAATAATTTATAATATTAATTATAAATAGATCAATAGATAACCAATATGATTTTGAAGTGCCGAGATAACTAGAAGAGAAGGTGCTTGAGATTATAATTACCTTTATAAACAACTGTCTACTGTTGACAGGATCTTTTCATAATTAATTGGTATTGTGATTAATTATGAATAAGTCGTATTTTATATTGTTATTTGTAAGTACTATAGCAAGTTATGTATCTGCTAGTGACAGTAAGTGAAATATACATATTTTTTTAAATTAATTTAAAATTACTCATGATGTGCCAGAGCATACAGACGTGTTTCGCGAAATAAAATATGTACTATTCCTGAGATACCTCTGTCGGTAGTAGTCGATGAACCATACAATTCAATTGAAGTGTCTGTTTTAATGTCAAAACAGTATTTTTTACTAAATGCATATTATGAAAGTATCTCTATTTTAAAGTAACGATATTTTTAATTTTTGTTCCGTCTGTCCGTTGTTTCCAGCTAATCTCCGGAATGGCTGGATCGATTTTGACGGGACTTTCACTGGCAGATAGCCAATGTTACGACGAGTAACTTAGGCTACTTTTATTTTAGAATAGAATTAGGGTACCGCGTAAAAAACACTTCAAACGTACCCGGGTGAAACTGAGGGCGTCAACTATATCAGGGGTGTCAAATTCAAATTCAAAAAGCATTTATTCAATTTAGACCCTTAAGGCACTTATGAACGTTAAAAAATGACTACACCGGTTCCAAATACAACTTGAACTGAGAAGACTCCGGCAAGAAACTCAGCAAGTCTTTTTTTTTTGTCAGACAGATTTTTCTAAAGGGCCATTTATAAGATTTAGGGTTTGTTAGCGGGCCGGACTCAAAATTAAACACAAACCACTAGAGAAATAAAAAAAATATCGTGTTTACTCACCCATCCACCATATGCTATGCTAAATGTTCATCAAAATCTGTTTAGTATTGGATATATCTATACTTTATCCGTGAAAACGTATCTATGTGGTTTAAAGTGGTTCAAAGCAACATGATTGTTTTCTTATCTAGTGATCTAATTGAAACGTGCAATAATTTTATCTTCTCAACAAGGCATATCAAAATTGATATACTTACCCGTACACACACACAATATTCGTGCGTAATTCGCGCATATTATATATTATATGTTTTGAGATCTCGAAAATGTCTCTAAAACGAAATAAAATATTGAGCAAAGCTCGGTCACCCAGGTACGGGTAACATCGGTAATTTCACTGCAGTAATATACTTAAACGATAGCCCAGTGGTTAGAGCGCCATAATTCCTTCTCGTAAGTCGTGGGTTCGATCCCCGATCCAGACGAATCTTTTTGTAGAATTAGACGTCACAGGCACATTTTAAAATCCGATTCTTTACAAGACGCCTTGGCAGATTAGGATTGGACTGACTTATAAAGTAATTTATCTTTTTTAGAACTGGTTGTATGCTACTATGGCACATGGGCAACTTACAGATACGGACTTGGAAAATTTGATGTGGACAATATAAATACAGAGCTATGCACACACGTTGTGTATACCTTCGTAGGAATCGACGCGCAAGGAACTGTCTCGTCCCTGGATCCGTACCTGGACCTGCCTGATAATTGGGGAAGAGGTAAGACAACTTAATCTTCGACTAGACATTTCCCAAAAAATACGGCGGCTATCTTAAATATTAGATAAATTTTGATATAAGACCGCCATCTTTTCGCGAAATATCTATTTGACATTCTTTCGGCAGGCTTTTATCAGACGTTGAAATAACCGTTAACGTTAATATCGGATACAATTTATATGATTCTAGGGTATAATTTTATTTCCTATTTGAGCTGACTACGCAAAAAGCCGTAGAAAAGCCGAAAAATATTCCCCATCTAAAAATGTGGAAAGCCATGTCTGGCATAATACTACCGACAACTCTTTTTCAGCTGTCGCAATTTTAGGATATTTTATAAATACTTAATTAAAAATGATTGATACATTTTACTTTTAACAGACAATTTTGGAAAATTCAATGCGTTGAAGCAGAAGAATCCAAGCTTAAAAACCATCTTGGCTGTAGGAGGATGGAATGAACTATCAGCAAAATATTCCGTGGTAAGATATTTTTTTTTAAATAATCCATTATCTTTTCTCAAATCCTCATAATCAAAAGACTGGCGCGCGATTGAATAAAAATCTAAAATCTAGTTTTGAAATAATTCACTTTATGAATGATTTTCATGCATTTTCAGAAAGTTTAAAACCCAGTCAAGTTTAATATTTACAGAGAAACGAATAAGCTTTCTTGCTGACGTTCTTATCAAGCAAAGTTCTCCAGGAAATATTTCTAGTAACTAAGAAGTATGATTAACTGTTGTTGGTATAAATA
Organism: Achlya flavicornis; assembly: GCA_947623365.1. Classification (NCBI taxonomy): domain Eukaryota; kingdom Metazoa; phylum Arthropoda; class Insecta; order Lepidoptera; family Drepanidae; genus Achlya; species Achlya flavicornis. The sequence continues at coordinate 3,905,477 of OX392491.1, read as the reverse complement.
ACGAAAATATGAAATAATTTCCTTTACTTATCATAATAACTAGCAACAACTAAGTTAGCAAACAAGCATACGGGCTATCTGATGGCGATAAGCGATTACCGTACCTATAGACGCTTGCGACACAAGGGGTACCACTTGCGCGTTGCCGATCCTCTATTCACATTCTTCTTGAAAATGTTTCAAGAGGGTTTGAGAGGAGTCACTGCCGAAAAAGGAACAAAGCACAATATCATTCGTTACCAAACTGCTGGATTCTGTGCTCTGCCAGCACAGCGCCTCATGGAGCTCTGGCGACCATACCCACCGCAAGAACTAAACACCACATTTAATCTTTTTTTACCTGCGATCTTCTGTAAGGCGGAGGAGAGTTTGAGAGAGAGAACCCGTTGTACCCTACCTCTCTCCAATCAAAGAACTTTGTCCGCAGATGGCAGCTAGTCCTACATTACGCAAAAACTTCATCACTTCTGCTCTTGCTATGGTACGAGCTCATGGCTTCGATGGTCTGGATGTTGACTGGGAGTATCCAAACCGTCGTGACTCTGTCAATGGAGCTGAAGACAAGGAAAACTTCACAAAGCTCCTGCAGGAGTTAAGGGAAGAGTGCGATAAATATGGCCTTCTCTTAACCGCAGCAGTGGCTTCTGTAAAAGATATGGCGTCACTGTCTTATGATATCGCGGAAATTTCAAAGTAAGTATGTAATTTTAACCTTACCTTACCTTTAACCTTCATCATCTGTGACCTTATTTTTCACCAGTTATCTGAAATCAAACAAAACGAAATGATTCAACATCTTTTTCCTCAGCTGCATTTATAACCGATGTAACACTTTCTTTAACTATGCCAAATATTACACTATTAAATTTGTCTCTTTTCTGTAATCAGCGTTCATCTTGAAGCAGTAATGTTATCCCAGATGATTGTACCCACAGGTCACTAGACATAATTAGCGTGATGGCGTACGACATGTATGGAGCATGGGATCCAATAACCGGCCACAACTCTCCACTACACAAAGGTGAAGGCGACGATGAAGAAGATGAAGAGTCTCTGTACACTGTTGATGTCGCTTTGAAGTACTGGCTTCAACAAGGTATGTTTTATCATTATTATCTCCTTCAACTTGTCGCACAGTCAGTGTGGGATTTTTACTCACTTGCGCTGTTATAGCAGATCGGAAAGCGGCGTTTTTTTAATGATCACCTACAATTAATTTCAGTGAAAATTTTTTTGTTTTTCTACTTGTTTCAGGCTGTCCACCACAGAAGATTGTATTAGGTGTACCACTGTACGGTCGTACATTCACTCTAACAGACCCTAATGTGAACTCGGTGAGGGCTCCTTCAAGTGGAGCAGGTCTGGCCGGTCCCTATACTGCTACAAATGGTGTTATTGGATACAATGAGGTAAGTTTTGTCAAAACTTCTTGGAGTTTGTCAGGAATATTCAAATTACGTTGGAACTCTATGTAAATCTCCTGAAATCTATACATATAAAATGCTTTGTTCTTAATGACTGACTGACGGATCAACGCACAGCCTAAACTGCTCAGCGTAGAGACCTGAAACTTGGACGGTGTATTCTTTGTATGACGTAGGCATCCGATAAGAAAAGATTTTCCGAAACCCTCACCCTAAGAGGGTGAAAAACGGGGGCAAAGTTTCAAACGGACAACGTGGTCCAATCTACTTCAAAACATTAGAATACATAAGTAGCACATAACTTAGAAAGAAGTCTAGTAGAAGTCATATTTCCTTTTCTAGTGAGGGTGTTCATATAAAATAAGTACCAAAATAAACTAACTAAGTAACATACTCGTAACTCCAACCCGTACAGAGATCCTGCCATTAGTGGACAAAGAAACTTATATTGCAAGTTATATTTAAGTTATCCTTTACAAGAGCAACTGACACCGAACTTTTGAAAACTTTGCCCTGTGACTTCGGAGCTCCAGATGTTTTAAATTAAATTCTGGGACGTTTCAAAATTCTAACGTGACAAAATATTACAGATGTAGTGTTAGCAACTCTTGTTTATTAACTTTATTATTTTAAATGTGTTGCTAATTAACTTAGCTTTTATGTTACCTCATATTTTGTTACCATATGTGATACATTTGTCACTGAGAGATGACTCGAAAAACTTACTTTATGAGAATAACTGGTTTTTTAGATATCTATTGATAATTTTTTTAGTTTTTTTTTTCGGGATTTAAAAAACTCAAGCCTTAAAAGTGGTAAAATAGGGAATCGCGGATGAAATCGCGGGGTGAAAAATGAGTTGGCGATAAGTACAGATACCAAAAGAGTCCTTGGATGTTATGTTAGGATGGGAGCTTCAACAATGAAACAATATTTATTACAAGCTTTTATTTAGTTTCACCTGTTCGGTGCCTGTAATCGAATCCTGCAAGCTTTTGACCCACTTCCCAGTGATTTAGTTGAGCTGATATACACATTAGTATATTGGATGACAATGCAAGTACAGACACCATAAAAAGCTTGTGTTATTCCCTTTTTTTTATACGACTAAGTCGGTAAACAAGCAACCGGCCCGCCTGATGGTAAGCAGTTACCGTAGCCATATGGACGCTTGCAACACACGAAGCATCGCTCACGCGTTACCCACCTTTCCCCCCTCCCCAATGAGCTCTGGCAACCTTACTCACGCGCAGGAACACAACTTTACACAACATAAAGTTATTTGGCTGCAGTATTCTGTAAGGTGGAGGTACTTCCCCATTCGAGCTGCTCTTTGAGCGAATAAACGCTATGCTCTACCTCTCTTCTCTATTCTCATTATAAATTAAATAATCTGTTGACAGTTCTGTTTAAAACTCCAATCTGAGACATGGAACCAACGCTACGACAGTCTTGCAAAGGTACCCTACGCTTACAAAGAGCGCGACTGGGTGTCATACGACAATGCAACTTCCCTCGCTGCTAAAGTAGAATACGCTATGCAATACAATATTGGGGGCATTATGGTTTGGAGCATAGAAACTGATGATTTCCATGGTGTTTGTGGTGATGGAGACTACCCTCTACTAAGAACAATCAATAAGGTTCTGGCAAGGAATACCACTGCGTTCGTTGATAAAAGCGAAGTTACAGCTACAGCAACTCCAGGTATATTATTTTATTTTTGTTTACAAATGCTTTCAAAATTCAAAATCATTTATTCAAATAGACCTTCGCAGGCACTTATGAAAAGTCTGACTCTAATACTCTAATACCGGTTCGGAAGGTTGCATTTGCTGAGAAGAGCCGGCAATAAACTCAGAAATTACTCTTTTCAAAACAGGCTTAGATTAATTACATAATATTTACATTCTAATCGCACTGAAAACAATTGCGTGCCCCGGCGCGGCGGCAAAATTACAAAGTAGACTGAAAAAATATTTAATAAGTAAATAAATAGCAAACTTAAGCAGACCAGCCCCCACAAGCAGCACCTGTTCACAAGTATGACGCGTGTGGCAGCCATCGCCCTCCTCGCCATATTGGAGGGAAGTGAGCGACCCGTCACACGACGCCGCCGCAAGCTTTAGTTCTAGAGGTACAGAGGCGGCTCTGCCAGGACGGGTATGTTTGAGCTGGGCTACCTAAAACACCAAGGACTGACAAATCTGATGTTTGGCGACAAATCAGCAGCAGAATCGGCGTTAAACCTATGCTCATTGTGAAATTCAAATTTGTTTTATAAAGTAACTAGCGGCCCGGTACGTGCTTCGCTACGTATAAAGTGAAATAATAAAAATGTGATAAATGAAGAACCGCTTGACCGATTTTGTGCAAACTTCACATAAACCATCTACTAAATAGTCCGAACAAAGCCTAAACATTTGGTTTAGATAGGTGAGCCCGTTCTTGAGTTATAAAATTACAACGAAAAGTGGCATTGATTTTTATAATATATAGATTTATAGAGAGGATTCAAAGAACATTTAAATATTCCTATAGTGCATATAAAACTACACTGGCAAGAGTTATAAGTAAAAAAGAAATGCCCAGATATAGTACCTAATTGACCTTCTAGTGTATAAGCTGAATAAATAGTTTTCACTTTGTCTTTGAATAATTCTAGCCCAATCCAAGAAATACACGTTCAAAGAAGAGCGAAACATGGCTTGTATTTCTTCTTGGTAAATGGCGACTGTATATTTTTTTTCTTATTCTAGTTGAAGAATTTACCCCGACAACTGATGCCTGTGAATCAATAGGCTTCATAGCAAACCCAGATGATTGTGCAGCATTCTACATGTGCATTCTAGAAAATGGTAATTTGGTTCCAAAGCCATTTAGATGCCCCAGTGGTTTATATTGGGACCAGAGCAGTCAATATTGTAACTACCCTGAGAATGTTGTTTGTAGGAATTAACAAAAATTAAGATGATTTGTAATTTTTTGAATAAATTTCTTAGAGAGTATTTCTTCTTATTATTAATGATACGCTTCAATCCATGACTTCATCCCCCTGGAATTTGTTACCCCCCTTTGTGGTTTGTTGGCCCTCTGTCAAGTCAAAACAGACCAAAGGATAGTATGACGTAGACATTGTCAAACAAAGTGATGTTAATTACGTGACCGTTTAATCGGTAGGTATATTAGTTAAAAGGAAAGGATGGGTGCAAGAAATTTGGAAAATAGGTCTTTAACATATCTATTGCTGTCGCCCTGTGCCGGAGCTATCCCGCACAAGGGCGATAGAGACAACTACAGCTTGGACCGATTATCCTTATTTAAATTAGACGAAATCGCTATTTCGTAATCCCCGGTTTTCTCCTCCAAAACTCAATCGATTTAAAAGAAACAAGAATCATAATAAGAAGGGCTTTGGCTATGTCTGTCGGTTTTCCTTTGTTATTTTTATTCGTCAAATTTGTTCGCTGAACGTCTGATAATGGCGTTAAAAATGGTAAGTTCTTGTGATTTTAGAAGGCTCCTAATTCTTATAATAATTAATTTATGGAGAAAAACACAACCGAGGGACATACAGTGGTACCTACAGATTGCTTGGTAGAATAATCATTGCTCTAGTGTCATTATCCAGAGAGGGAACTGAGGATTACGTTTGTATGGAACAAACGCTACCAGCATTTACGTGCCGCGGCCGCGGTACTGCAGCGCGTCTGGTATGTTCGCTGAGATGGGGGTGCCTGACTTCTTTGCCGTAATTAGAACGCGAGTGGGGTAGACTGCAGAGATCACAGAATGCGATCCTGAGGGCTGTGTGTCACGATTTTAATAGTCCAATCTTCAGACATTGGCTTTCTCTTCATATGGATGAGAACCGAAAATAGTCGGTTTTAAACGTGTTTTTATTGCTATTTTTAAATTACTGTTTTATTTATACATGTCTATTGACCTTTACACTATTGTGTAGTTTTACTAAGTAAGTCTATTGACCTCAACACTATTGTGTATTGTGTTTTAGCTTTAATTTTACATTTACTGCTTTAAGTAGTAAGCACCATTATGGGTACCTCTGCCTGCAAATAAAGAATTTTATTACATATTATTTATTATTATTATTATTATTTAAATCGATGGTTAACAGCAAGTTAATAACGTTTTATGAGTCAGGCCGACAATCTTAAAATCCGTTTAACCCTATCTAGTCCTCATCTCAACAAAACTAAAGAAAACATTGTGTATATAAAGAAAAATACAGATAAACATAAAGCAAATTTATAGACGATCTTTGTCAAAGGCAATTTGTTAGAACACCGAACGTTTTTTTCAGACGACAATGCGAGGGGTGGTATCGTCTCGAATACGCCTTATTACGGAACCCATAGAATGTAACATGTACCTACGTTTTTTTTTAATAGTCAGTATAGTATCCCAGGATGAGACTTCCTCCTAATATCTCATTATCCTCGGCAAATTGTAAAATCGTATAAACGTCTTGGCAAATCGTATGTCGGCAACGCCCGAGCGATACCCCTGGTGTTGCAAGCGTCCATAGGCTACGGTAACTGCTTACCATCAGGCGGGCCGTATGCTTGTTTGCCACCTTAGTGGTATACAAAAATATAAAAAAAACCTTATTACAAGGGGTTTACCAATTACTTAGTCCGGGTGGAATCTTGCAAATCGAATTTCACCCACTTCCAGTGGTCGGATTGACTTGATATTTGGTATACATTATGTATATTGGATAATAATGCAAGTACAGTCAACAAAAAGTACAGGGACTCAAAAAAAGCTTTTATTAAAAATGATTTTTTTAACACAGAACTTATTAATAAATGCGAATGTGAGTTTGTTTATTACGTTCACGATAAAATTCGGAATGCATATAGACTATGGTATGGAGAAGGACGTTTATCCCGGGAACGCGTGTGAAACCGCGAGGGAAAGCCAGTTATATAATTAATGCAAAAGTTTGTGAGGATGCATGTATGTTTGTTTGTTACTCTTTCACGCAAAAACATTTAAGCGGATTTGGATGAAACTTTGGCACACAGATAGAATATGTTCTGGATTAACAAGTCGAGCTGCTCTTTGAGCGTAAAAAAGCTGCTATCTTAAAATATATTCCATACTTCAACATTTACGTATTAGAGCCATCGTTTCCATTGTTTTTAAGATAACGAAGACATCAATGCCATTCAATAGATTGGCTTCGTTCAACCCAGATTGGTAACCCACGGGGATTAGTTTTCGTGACGTACAGACAGAAGTGCAATGTAGACGGCTTTGTGTTTATATCTATACACGCCTTTAACTGTGGCTTTGCACGTGATTTGATAAGGAAACAAATACCTAGTGTTTAGAACAATGTCCCTACTATTTAATTGTATAGGGACGATTTTGTTTTTTTTTTTTAAATAACATGTGTCACAGTACTCACCCTATTTGTAATCTATTATAGTAATATGTGTATTGATGGCATTATAATGCAAAATACATGGCGCCGACTCCCAACTCCCAACTACTGCAGGCAGATGATCATCATCATCAGCCTATAATGGCCCACTTCTGAGCACAGGCCTCCTTTCATAAATCAGGATGAAAGGGAATGGGCAGATACTCCACCACGCGTGCCTCTGCGGATCGATGGAGGTAGGCTAGTGGTCAACCTACTGTTGGAGCTTTCAAGCCACCTAGAAGGCCTCCAACTAGCTTAACAATTATCACAATTAAGTGATAACCGGGACCAACGGCTTTACGTGCCTTCCGAAGCACGGAAACGCTCGATTTGAAATACCACTAGGCGGTCACCCCTACAGGTACCGCAAGCAGCTGATGTTTGAGATTAATTATAGACCCTAAATAAAAATGTGCTGTTGGTTTTACAAATAATACTTTGTGCCTAGTGTTACTGACTATATTTGCCAGCTATAATGCGAGCACTTAATCACAGGCACGTCAAACCAGACAAGGCAGGCAGTTCTCTAACTCTGTCACCGGGAACTCCTCAAAAGTCACTCACTGACACATAAGTTGTCACAACTCCGAAAGCACCCTACCATTTGTCGCGAACCCATCACACTCATTTTACTTTAAAGTTATGATTTACGTAAAAAAAACTGGGAGGAGCGTCGTCACCTTAGACGAAAGTGAAGCACAATATTTCTGCATATGTGTGAGTAAAATCAGTAAGGGCTCAAGCAGGCATAAGTGATATTGAGCCTTATTGTCACTGCCGACGTCTCAATGCGGAATTAAAACTGAATGGCGTAATATCGTGTAAAGAAATGTAGGTAATGAATTAGTTGACTAGAATTCTAGGCTACACGCGGACACCGACGAGTCAATTAAGTCAATTAACCTACCATTTGATACGTAAGGCCTAATATAAGGATTCCATTCCCTAAACTGATAATAAATTGGCATCTCTGATGTCTGAGGTCAATTCGCTTTGGCTAGCTAAAATCGTCGGAGTATATGCGAGAAATGCAAAGTAGAACAAGGTAGAACGAAATTACGTACATCTTTTGGAGGATAACTATACCCTTTTCTCACAACCTTATCACTTTTAAGCCTAAAGCAAATGACTTGTAGTAACGTCGTGTACCAACGCGGATTACGAAATTTAGGAACTCCACTCTCCGTTCTTGCGAACTTACAAATGCTTGTTTTATTGCCAGCACTTTTTTTACAAAAAAACATCGTCTCGAAACTTTCTAAAAGACAAATATGTTTTACGTGATGCTTCAAAATTGTCGATACGTACACCTTAAATGAGTTTGAGCACTTTGTTATGGTAGTGTGACTCGAATTTATAAGGTTTCTTAACTATCTATTCGGTCAATCTAAATATCAAGGTAAGTAGGTAAGTACAAAATATATTATGTGAGGGGCAATCTTTGTACTCCTTTTTAAAGTAGGTTTATGTGGAGAACAAAGCAGATTTTTTTTTTTCAGTCGGGGCGATAAAATAAGGTCCTCTGAGCTTTCTAAGGCACATTCTTGCGATATCATATTTATCAATACTTGTGTAGTAGGTACGTTTGTCACTGGATTACGTCATATGGCTTAGGTAAAACTGTGCAAGGGCTTAGATAGATGGTTAGGATTTAGATGAAACTTGACACATGAATAGATCATACCTTGGATTATGATAAAACAAAGAATACTATTAAATCCCACTAGAACTGAGGGGTTATTTAAAAATACGTAAGTTTATGTAGGTTTTTGTACCTTAATCTATACATATAAAATGCTTTGTCCTGAATGACTGACTGACAATCAAAGCACAGCCTAAACCGCTGATCGTAGAGACCTGAAACTTGGAGGGTGTGTTCGTTGTATGACGTAGGGATCAGATAAGAAAGGATTTTCCGAAATTCTACCCCTAAGGGGGTGAAAAAAGGGGGCAAAGTTTGTATGGGACAACGTGATTCCTTGGTCCGATCTACTTCAAATTTTGCATAAACATTCTTTAATAGAATTGATGGAAGACGTGTTTCATATTTCATTGAAACTCATCGCCAAACGGGATAAAAAAGGGGTTGAAAGTTATTTTAGGGGTGATTTGCATCGAAGTTGATATCAATATTTCTTAGTACTTTTGATTTAATTTTTTATTTTTATTTTGACACATGTTTGAAATCTCAATCCGATTTTCATAGAGTACAGAATAAGGCAGATCGATCGAACGGAACACGGGAGTGAGGCCAAAAAAGCAAATACAAATTAAAAAACACATACCAGGGGGGCGATTACGTAACTAAATTTCAATCATTTTCGAATAGAAATCGGTTCAATATAGCGGTTTGTTGATATCTTTTTTACGTTCTGATAACCGCAAATACAAACAGTGGTTCATTAGAAATAGAACCATTTCCGATTTTGTAACATTTCTACCGATGCAGAGGTTATTTCAATTGGAATTTCATTGAAATAAAGTTACGTAATCCACGTACTGGTATTCGCTTTTGAATTTGTATTTGCTTTGTTCAAAAATCTTTATTTAACGAAAACACTTTCTTTTTAATAAATTAGCACACAGCAGCTTTTAAACATAGCAAATACAAATTTAAAAGCGAATATCGGGTATATGTTTTTCAATTTGTACACACGGCAACAGATCAAGCTATACATTTCTAGTATAAGCTGACCTCCCATTGTACGGAAATCCTATACAATGCGAGCTCCGCTTATACTGGAAATGTATAGCTTGATCTGTAGCCGTGTGTACCTAATTGCTTTTTTGGCCTCACTCCCGTGTTTCGCGCGCTCTATCTGCCTTTTGTTCTGGAAACTGAAATGCTCTTTAAAATTGGAATGTCAAATATTAAAGAATATTCAAATCGGATTAGGATTCGAAATTTGTTTGGAAGTTCATTTTCTTGGACTTTTTGGCGGCAACTTGCAGAGTGACGTTGCGTTTTCATTTTTATTTTCATAAATTCGTGTATTTTGAGTTTTGGACGGTGACTGACTGTATGAGGACTATGTGAAAGTGATTTATTGTGACTAGAACTTATGTAATATTACTGGAAATTGGCAAAATACACACCCCGTGTGACGCCAATGAAAAAAAAACGTTCATTTTCTCCATTTCATTAGAATATTTTGATTGTAGTTAATTTAATTTCTTTCTCATTTGTTGTTATAATAATTAAATAAGATTCTTTGAGTTCGATTTTTTAGTGTAGGTATAATATAGGTTTTTAGTTTTAATTGTTAAAATATCTGTGTTTGATTTCTTGTGTCTAATAATCAGTGGCGTGCATTGGTTTTCGAAGGACAAAATTCAAACCGTACGCGGGTGAAACCGCGGGGGTCTGCTAGTCTCACACTAATTGGCTAAACGGATTTCAATGAAAATGATGAAATATAAATATCTCTAGGGCTCTAGCCCATTATCTATTTCTATATCGTATATACGATAATCATCCCTATTATCTCAGGAATGCGGGTAAACCACGATGTGGAATACTACCTACTACCTTTCCAGCCCGCGCCCCTAAAAATGAACTAAGCAAACAGTATTATTCCAAGCGTCTACCTTAAGGGGGCCCTTCATGGCCAACGCAACTTCAACGCAAGCATAGCCTAAAAGCTTGTACTTTCATCCAAAGTAATTTTTGACTGCGAAAAAAGAGAGACAGCGTCAGAGCCGTCGGTTAACAGTCGGTAAATTCAGCTGATCACTCGCGGTCGTCATTCATGATTTCGCGGTTTCATAAAACTCGTTTCAGGAGTAATACTAATACTTCTTGTGAAAAAATATTAAAAGTTTTAAAAAAAAAGTTTGTTATTTAAAATCCCCAATACATTTGCAAGCCTGGTATCTAGATGTTTTTTTTACTTTTTAAATTTATAGGTATACTATATATGGTCAAAATTCAGGTAAAATTTGTGCAAAAACCCTGTTTTTCGGAGGCTTTTACTGAATTTGTTTCACACTTTTTTTATTTTTGCCTAGATAAACTGCTAGATATAGTGCACAAGATACCAATTTGCTAAATGTATGTTGTTGGTTACTGCGCACTGACCGAATCTATGTACACAGTCACTCGGATCGGTCAGTGCGCAGTAACTCACAGTAACTGGCGATCACCGCTCACATACATCTACACGCTTACACATACAACTGCTGAGACATCTCTTTCACACTTACAGAGTCCCTCCCTACATATCTAACGAACATTTTTTAACAACGCCATCATCAGTACAGTGCTTTTGTATGAAAAGTATGGCGGATTGACTGCTCTTAACTAATAATATAAAGCGGAAGAGTTTTTTATTTGTTTGTTTAAACAGGCTAATCTCTGGAACTACCAGTCGGATTGGAAAAAAAAAACACTAATAGGAAGCTACTTTATCCCCGAGTATTTTTATGGGAATGAGGGTGAAGCCGCGGGAACAGCTAGTTAATAAATACAATAGGATACTAGGAACTGTTGTTATTCAAGTGATTATTGATATTGTTATTTTGAATGAAGTAGGCGATTGGCTATTACCAACATCTTCCGACAAAATACAGGCCCACTCCATTTATCAGTCGAATAAGGTACTTAATATGATAATAAGATATTCAGGTACTTAGGTATTATGGAATGAATACAAACAATAATAACGATGAATACAAAATATTGTATTGTTTTAAAGTACTAACAAATCAGTATATTGAGTAGCACTTCTATTAATTGAATAGGGTGACCATGCCGAAACGCACAGAGAAACTGTATTCTCTTTTCCGTGCCAAAACGTCTCAATGAATCTTTTATTTAATAAGGTTACTAGGAAAATGTATAACGTATACGTATAAAATATGTAATGTTAACTTTAATAATAATAGTAATAGCATAGTAATAGGATAAGATTGTCTGGAAGAGATCGCATAAAACATGGTCTTACGTTTGACCATCGACTGAACCCGGATGAAATGATGAAGAGGCCTCGCGGTTTGACGCTTGTGTGCCGACTATGTTGTAATTTAAAAAAACATAAGGGTTCCTTTTATTAACTTGCTATATGTATGCATGTTTGTTCGGGTCAAATCTTGCAAGTCGAATTTTACCCACTTTCAGTGGTCGGTTGGACTTGATATTTGGTATACATTAGTATATTGGATTAGAAGACAATGCAAGTACAGTCAACAAAAAGTACAGTCACCCAAAAAAGGTTTTTATTAATGAAAATTTTAACAAAAACTTATACCCTTTTGGTTCGGACCTCTAAAAAGGCCAGACAAGTCATGAGAACTTCAATGAACAATGCGTCCAAGAGAACTGTGTCACTATCATCCTCAAATATATTACAGGGAAAGCTTACAATGAACTGAAATAACCAACTACCCTACAAAACGATTATTTCGGTACTCCTAAATCTAGATACGCAGTCTTCATGGTATTCCCTCGTGTGACTTATTAAGTCATTTATAAAACTCAATTCATATTCAAGAACACTTGTCTGTGAATAAAAAATTATACTTGTCTCCGTAAGATATTTTTTGCCAGTGAAAAATTCATAGCACTTGAAAATATTCGTTTGCTCCTCACGTACCTATTACGTTGGAGTTGTTACAAATAAGACATCTTGTGTTGAACGAGGAAGGTAATTGGGTCCTATATTATTTTGTTGGGTATTTCGTGACACCGTTTTATTATTGGGTAACGCTGGGGTAACTTGTAAAAGTGGAAAAAAGTTATAATTGGTGACAATAGAAAAGCTCTAAGACGTTTTTATATGGGTAATTGAACTTTTGTTTTTTTCGCTTTGTTTGACCTTATTGACAAGCTGGGCCACTAGAGTCCTTTTCTCAGTTAGAATCGATTTTTCGTATGACTGTAATTTCTTACCAAGTATATAATGATTAGCTATCCCCGCGTTCCCGGGATAAAAAGTAATCTCTACTTAATACTCGGGTATAATGTCCTTCGACTGATGCTTACTTCGGCTTGCACGCTGGTAGTTCCAGAGATTACCCCGTTTAAACATAAATGTTTGTCTTGGGTGGAAATCGAACCCACGACTTGCGGCGGCGGCGACGGTATTGCATCTAACCAACCATGCCAACTGGCCCGTCAATAGATAAATCGTCCCCTAGAATTAGGTTTACATAGAATATTTTGTCCTATGAAAAAATTTTATTCCTACGGAATGCGGGTAAAATGGCATACCTATGCCTATATGTGGAAATGGTTCATTCCCATACAAATGTGAAAATCGAAAAGACATCCTCACACCATTAATAAGGCTATTCCATAAAGTGCACTTTCTACTGCGCAGTCCATAAAGTGGACGCTCCGAAGTACGAGGAGAGGTTATCAGGTGATTCCACATGGATGCGCACAAGACGCATGCCCAAACGAGATCAAATTTGTTTCGCTATTCTACACGACTGCTCTGGACCGTCCGAGAAACAGAAAATAGCTAAACATTTAAAAAGTCTGCTTTGGTGACTTACGTATACTTGTTTTGTGATATAACTAGGAATCTATATCTCTAAATAGTATAAAACAAACTCGTTATTTTGTCTGTTTCTATGTCAAGATCTACTGCACGGCTTTCCGTAAAATTATGAAACGAGTACTTAGATGACCCTGTTCCACATTTAGGGTACTTTTATCAGACTTTGACAGCCCGAAAAAGAAGGTTTCTTGTTCTAATATATTCATCATTTAATTAATAATTCAATGATATTCATTTAATTTTAATCTTAACAATAGGTACCTACATAACAATACTGAGTACTTACCTACTTAAATGCTTTGATTAAGGATACATCCAGATAGAGTGTGGCAGCTGTACACGCGACGATAAAAATAGCCCCTAACTGTTAGGGGCTAAATCAAATAAAAATAAATAAAATTGCAAAATAATGTTCAATATTTAAAGAAGAATTGGTAAAAACGTCCCCAGACTGTAGCAAGATGAGCTATAGTGGTGATTGTAGGTCTCGTTGAGCACATTATTTTATTCTATGACAGCAAGTCAGAATTCCATGGGAGAAAAAAGATATTCACATTTGAAGTTACAAAAATGTTCCTTTGGTAATGATTGTTTTTTGTAATTATTAGCTATGCCCTGCGGCACAGAATACTGAATACCAGTGATTCCAATCCAGTTTTTAACACAAAAAGAACTGTATGTCAATTTCCAGGATCCTTGCTATCTTTCTGCTAATATTTATCGATATTGGTCCAGTAACATAGTTGTGAAAACATAACAATACGGATAGATCTACTGTCGTATTTATCATATTAAAGTACTAGCTGTGCCTCGTGGCTTCACCTGTGTTCTGTGTTCCTGAGAAAATAGTATTGCTTGTCCATCTGTAGGCTCTATGCTGCCGCGTGTGGTAATTTTAATTGCTATCAACCTAGTCCAGTAATTTAGCTGGAAAACGTAACATAAGACATACTAACCCGAAGAAAACCCCTATAGTGTGGCCCTACAATTCCAGAACATGTCCTTAAACATCAGTCAAAGCATCGGGATCCCTGGCGTCGATATTTCTAGCGACACGTGCTGTTTCGTGTATAGTCACTTAGACGACAAAAAAAGCTCGGAGTGCTCAATAGAGCGAGGCAGTACTTATAACAACTTTATAAGTAGCAAGTCCGGGCTCAAATGGAGTACTGCTGTCATCTATAGGCGGCGGTACCTGGATACCAGCTTGGGCCTTTGGACTCGGTTCAGCGACGTGCCATTAGAATTGTCGACGATCCCCAGCTCACAAGTGGTTTAGACCCCGTTAGACTGAGCCACCATCGCGACTCTCGCCATCGACGGGGATCCAACCTCACACATTGGAACCGAAATGGTTTCGTACTCTGCGGTTTCAAATGAGCTCACTGCCGGAGGTTTTCCCAAGGGAGAACAGCATGGGATTTTTCAAAAAGGGTGTGAACAGATTTTTGCAGGGTCAGCAACGCGCGAGTGGTACCCTTGGTGTTACAAGTGTCTTTAAAGGCTATGGTAACCGCTTACCACCAGGCGGGCCGGGTATACTTGTTTGTTGCCTTAGTGGTATACAAAAAAAACTATCTTTCGCATTAATAACGTTAAAGTACTATGTTTACCTCGCGATTTCAAATGTGTTCCCGGTATACAAAGTAAATTCGTACCTATTTTATGGACATCTTCGGTTATCATTAACTATTTGGAACATAATACAGTGTTTATAGTCATGTTCAAGTTTTCTTTTTTATTGTGTTTTGCTATTTACCATTATCCAGTCAGTCTATGGGGCTGATTCATTGATTACACATAAATAACGACAATGAAACATAATGTCATATAGTAGGTAGATACATAATATGCGAGTGTAATTGTTTGCTGTGTCAAAAAAAAAGATCTTTACCTTATCCTAGTAATAGTAATGTATAAGTTAAAAATGCTTAAGTTTTTCGATGTTTGTTATTAAATGACGCCGAAATGGCTTATCAGATGTGGGTGGAACTTAGCACAAAGATAGATTAAACTCTGGATAAGCATATATAATACTTTTAAATTAGAAAAGTTATACAAATACTGCGGGACGATATCAAAGTTACTCACTATTTTGTTTGCTTTAACCGTGAATATCTTTTTTTTCCCATGGAATCCAGACTTGGTGTCATACAATAAAATGATGCCCTCGATGTGGCTAACAAACTCCACCATAGCTTAAAGTGCTACATTCTGGGGACGCGTTTCATACAAATGGACCCTTTGTTCTTTGGAATATTTCAACAACTACTATCATTATGAACGTCACTATGACCAGCAGAATGACGCAGAGGGAGCGTAAAATGTAGCTGTTACGCGCAGCAGCCTATAAAAGTTGGCCTGTTTTATATATTCGTGTAGTATGGCAACGTTCTTTCTAGGTATATTTATTTCTATGCTTAAATGTTTCATCACATCCTAACTAATATTATAGGTAAATGCGAAAGTGAGTTTGTTTGTTTGTTACGCCTTCACGCCTCAACTTACTCAACGGATCATCACGAAATTTGGCATGCATATTGCCTATGGTATAGAGAAGGACATAGGCTAACTTTTTATCCCGGGAACGCGGGTGAAACCGCGGGGGACTCCCAAAGCTATTGGAATTCCAGGGCTGCGTTCAGTAACAATGCCGGGTGATCGCCCGACGATCATCGTAGCGTTCAGTACAGTTGTAACAGTTCAATAACATGTGGTGATCGCACACCGGTCGAACACCGGTCGCCCGGTGTGTAGTTACTGAACGCAGCCCTGGGAATTACTAACACACAAACACTTATCAAAAGACTTTTTGGCGGGAACTTGCAGAGTGACGTAGCATTTTCATTTTTATTTTCATAAATTTGTGTATTTTGAGTTTTATTGTGTATTATTGGTGGTATTTTACCCAATAAAGATCATCCATGTGCACCAGTGAAGTGAAATGAAATGAATTATGTGTATCGTTACTTTTCAAGTTGTCTCAAAATGTCCGTGAAGAGTTTTAGTACAATGACCACCATTGTAGTAAAACATGACTTTTATGGACGGTGACTGACTGAGGACTACAATGTGAAGTGAGTTTGTGACGGGATACTATAATATAACTCGAAATGGCAGAAATGAGCCCTAATTTGGGCTTGGTTGCCAAAATTAAAAATAAGAAGAAGAAGAACACTTATCAAAGTTACAGATAGGGACGGGCGAATGGGTGAACGATAGCGCAGCATTTTAACTAAAATAAGTTTGATGGTCGTTTATGTTATGGATAAGAACCTCAATTGTTCAGCGAATCCGTTTTTCCACGAACACGCGATTTCGACGCCATCTTTTAGATTAAATTATCGTTGGTTTTTTTATTTATCCAATAAAGATCAATCCGCGGTCAACTGGATTTTTTCCCTATAAATTTTAAATTACAGACACTATTTATTATAAGTTATGATACCTAATAGATGAATCAAAATCGCAACGTTACCTATTTTGGTATTTCCCGCCATAAAGGTCAAACCTTCGTCATTTAATTTTAAGATATAATTTTAAAAAACATTCTTAATTTTTATACAACGGCAACACAGTTTCTATGTCAGACTTTCTTACCAAACGTCAACGTCAGTATGACATAGACAATGGCTAAGACATAGAGCGTTCCACTCATACTTTTTGCTAGATAACCACCCACTTTTTAACATGAGATAAGAGTTAGCTACAGGAAATTCACCTACGAGTAAAGGAGATGGCAAATATTTTATGCTAAAACTAAAATAATGTAATGGCTCGCATCGTATTATTCTATCTATAAAGTTATTGATGCAGTGGACACAAGAAGTGAAATTGTATCGTCTTTTTATTTATTTACTTACAGTTAATGTTAAATTATGGCTTCTACATCTAAAGACAGTGGAACCGCTACAGTCCAAGATAGTGTACCTGATGAATTAGAGCCTGGAGCATGTCCAGAAAGCATCTTATATCCTACTGACTCTTTCGAGGAGTTTGCTTCTGAAATGAGCTCAAGTATTCAGGACAGAGATGCTTCGCTTGAAGCCAAGAGCAGCACTATTCATGAGATACAAAGTGAAATTGGTGATTCGAAAGTTACAGCTGAAATAAAGACTGCGAAATCTAGTGATGATTTGCAGGGAAAAGATGTGAGTTTGTGACCGACCTGTCATTATAACTTACATGAAGATGCTACCAACCTATTCCCTATTCTATTATCCTATTCTCAGTAATAGGGAACCCTCTCAGGTTGTAGACTAATATAGTATACCTTCTATATCTGCAACAGGATTTTTTTAGGAAAGCAAAATCAATAACAAAAAGTCATTTATTCAGTTTAGGCCCTGTTAAGGCACTTATTAACGTTAAATTGGTACATACAGTTGAATTTACCACCATTTCAGAATACCCTTAAACTGTGAATACTCCAGCAAGAAACTTCGCAAGGCTTTTTTTTGTTCTCGTGGGAGATCTTTTCATATTACAGCTTTATTTCCAAATACTTATACAATATACCATATAGGTAATTATTATGCTTATTTTTACAATTGTCACTTAGCCAGGGGGGATGCAAGTGCAGAGAGAAGCTACTACAACCATATATTCTTGCCTTCCACGTAATGACACAGGTAGTGGGTTCAATTCCCGCACAGGACATGCATTTGTGTGCAAGAACATGCCTGAGTCTGGGTGTAATTATGTATATTAAGTATGTATTTACAAACAAAAAGTAGTATATGTATTATATCAGTTATCTGGTTTCCATAGTACAAGCTCTGCTTAGTTTGGGATCAGATGACCATGTGTGAGGAATGTCCCAGGATATTTATTTATTTAATGATAATACACATAATGATAATAAAAAATAATTCCTTATTTATAAGTTTCTTTCACACATGGTGCACATTTACCATTTCACAGGAGGCAATGTCAGGATCGGCAAGCAGTTCAAACCTAATAGACCAAAACGGTGATGATACAGATGATGAGAGAGATGATTATTTGCAATCACCAGAGTTGGTGAACAAAGAAAAACATGTGTTTATACTTAGTTCAGCAGGGAAACCTATTTATTCAAGGTATTTGTTTGTCTTTTCACCCAATATGTTTAAAGGTCTTAATTGGTTTAGGATCCTGAGAAAGTCACGAGGGACAGGCTTCCTAAGCTAGTTAGTTTTTAGGAGAATCTAAAAGCTAAAACTTTAAACAATGTATACTTCAACAGAAGAGCACAGTGAGTTTCATAGAAAATTAACAATTCTACCAAAATGTATGGTAGGTAAACCATTTTTTTTTTCGCTGTCTTCAAAACAGTGTCGTATCAGAGTTACTATGTTGTTCTTGTTGCTAGTGAAAGGTTGTTGATATTTGTAGAACACTGATTCTACAAAACAATTATTATTTATAGTACAGTCGAGGACATAAATATGTATACAATTAGTAAATTTCAACAACGGTTTCCTCTTAAACTACTGATTGAAATTATGAGATATTATAAAGGCAGAATCTTCTAACATATACTATTATGATTTGTGTAATAGCTTAACACTTAAATGTTAAACATGCGAGAAAATCGCTTTTGAATTTCAAAAAGTGTTTACATATTTATGTCCTTGACTGTACATTATTATATTCCAGATATGGCAATGAAGACAAGCTAGCGGGTCTGTGCGGAGTCATTCAAGCCTTAGTCAGTGTAGTGGAGGAACAAAACCAGGATATCCTGAGATCTATCACCACTAAGGATTGCAAGGCAGTGTTCTTAGTCAAAGGACCTCTTATATTGGTTGCCGTTTCAAAATCTAATGAAAGTGAGACACAACTTGTTTTACAATTAACGTAAGTTTGAATTGCCATTTCATGTACTTTAAAAATATGTAGATTATAGCATTATTTCGCTCAAAGGGAAGCTCGACTGGGAAAGTACCTCAACCTTACAGAATATGGGATCCAAATAACTATTTTTCCAACATTGAGTTTAATATTACTTAGTTAATAAAAAAAACCGGCCAAGTGCGAGTCAGACTCGCGCACCGAGGGTTCCGTACAAACCTGTAGTTATATAAGTAAATGGTAGAATAGACCTGAGTATTTGATATGAATTTCAATTTATGACGTATTAAAAAAAAACTACTTACTAGATCTCGTTCAAACCAATTTTCGGTGGAAGTTTGCATTGTAATGTACATCATAATATTTTTTATAGATTTATCATTCTCTTATTTTAGAAGTTACAGGGGGGGGACACCCATTCTACCACTTTGGAAGTGTCTCTCGCGCAAACTATTCAGTTTAGAAAAAAATTATATTAGAAACCTCAATATCATTTTTGAAGACCTATCCATAGACACCTCACTTATGGGATTTATTAAAAAAAAATGAGATTCGGTTCTAAGTATGGGGAACCCCCAAAATTTTCTATTTTTATGTGAAAATCTTAATGCGGTTCACAGAAAACACTTACCAAGTTTCAACATTATAGTTCTTATAGTTTCGGAAAAAAGTGGCTGTGACATACGGACGGACAGACAGACAGACATGACGAATCTATAAGGGTTCCGTTTTTTGCCATTTGGCTACGGAACCCTAAAAATGCGCATAAAGCATAATACATACCTCATTGGTTAGTTTCGTTGCGTCCGCTTCGCCGCGTTCGTTCGTTACACTATTTTTCATTTAGATTTTGATTGCAGATATGCCTTCAACCAAATAGTGTCAGTTCTAACACTGACGCAACTGAACAAGATATTCGAGCAGAGACGAAATTATGATCTGAGGAGATTATTGTCCGGTGCAGAGAGATTAATAGATCATTTACTTATATTTATGGAGAAGGATCCCGCATTTTTATTGGGTAAGTGAGATGTATTAAAGCGAAACGGTGTGGATTTTGATGTTTGGCATATTATGTATTACTGGGAAAACAGATCTAGATCTCTCAGGAACATGGTTCAAACCGCGAGGTAGATGTTAGTGTGAACTTGTTGGTAAAATAAGTTAACAATTTTAACATGGAAATAGACAGAACATACTTTCTAGCAATGGAGGCAAAATTAAAGAAGCCTAAACTGGGTCAATTTATTTTCCTTTTACATTGGGCTTGCCTTTAAAGAAAGTCGGTAAGCGATCATAGCTGAACTGAACTGGCTAAAGTGCAAGTACCAAAACTCAGAGGGCCCTGAATCTCGCGTCTTGAACATTGATGTAGTATTTGGCGAATAACATCGGTTCATCTAGGATGGCCATTTTGACAGCTCATATCTAGGTATAATTGAGCCAAAAGGGACATGCATAGCGAGATGAGGAAGACACCCTATTGTCAAAACGTAGTTGCCATCCAAACTGGCACTACAAAAATATCTGCTTCTTCACTATATATAAAAAAAAATATATATATTTTTTCTTTCTTTTACTGTGTATAGGCCTGGGTTTTGATCGCAATCTCACCATGGTAAGTGATGATGTGGCCGAAGGTGGTGCACACACAAAGCCTAGAAGGAACTGGCTCTCAAATGCAGCGGTCAGAACACACCCATAGATTTTCAACTTGAGGGTGGTAGCCAGCCAGCTGTGGTTTCCTCACGATGATATCCTTCATCGAAAAGCTAAAGCGCATTGTAGGATTCGAACCCGGTACCTTCGTCTCGACATCCGACGTCAATACCACAATTTTTAAATCTTAGGAGCAGTAAGATGCCTCCCGTTACCAGAAAAAGCACGTGAGAACATAACAAACGCAATAATATCGACTTGCAACAAAATCAGAGATCTGGTGTTCGCCATAATGATAGCGGGAAACCAACTGATAACATTGGTGAGAATGAAGAAATACACATTACATCCATCCGATATACATCTTCTGTTCAATTTGGTGAGGAGTTCAGAGTCATTCAAAACAGCTGAGAGTTGGACGCCTATTTGCTTGCCGAAGTTTGATGCTACGTAAGTTTATTGCTTAGTTTATATGTAACGTCTTCTCTGTGTAATTTTATGCATTGATATCTTGATTCTAAAACTAATTCAATAAAAGAATATGGTGACATTAATATATGATACTAGCTGCCCGGCGCGACTTCGTTCGCGTGGTGCTACCCTACCCCGTGGTGCTACCCTGGTGAGCCCGTTCTTGGGTTATAAAATTACAACGAAAAGTGGCATTGATTTTTATATATATAGATTGTTTGCAAACGAGTTTTTTTTTTTTTTTTACCAGATAACTGATATAATACGTCTACTACTGTTTGTTTGTAAGTACATACTTAATATAATAACTACACTCAGACTCAGGACATACATACATGTTCATGCATAAGCACTCTAATGCATGTTATGTGTGGGAATCGAATCCACGACCGGACTTGCGGCTCGATAGGTGGAATCTTTACCGCAGCCAAATGGCCCGTCGGTTATAAAATTTACTTTAACGCACATGATTTTAAACCCGAATTTGGACGACGGCGGAGTGGTGCTGTTATAGTGAATGGATGACCGTTATGCAGTGGGCTCTTTGTGACTTCAGCAAAATTTGTTCATCACAAAAACTTTCCTTTTACAGAGGATTTCTTCACGGCCACGTTTCATACATCTCGGAGGACTGCCAAGCGTGTTTATTATTATTAACAGTCCAGAGGGACGCTTTCTTCCCTCTTTCACAAGCAAAACACACAATATCAGATAAACTAAGAAGAGCAAATTGTTTAGTAGCTATCAACGATGCGTTGAATCGAAACGAGGAATTACCCACGACAAATCCGTTAAAAAATATTGGTATACCAGAAATAAGACATTTCATGTACAAGTGTAAATCTACAGCGCAGCTATTTTCGTCTGATCCTATTTGTCTAGATAGACTTCAAGATTATAGGCTAAGGCATAAGGAGGGAGGCGATATAATGGTGAAGAAAATAGAAAAAATGTCGGATATTGAGTATGTCCGGAATTATAGAAGTTTTTGCAGTCAAATTCATTGTAATTCTACGCCAGCTAAGTTGATATTTAGATCGAATTCTCAAGATACTGTTTTGGCTTGGGTAAGTCTGACATAAGTTTTCGAAGTGTTTTTTAAATGTCTGAAAATATTAACCAAACGAGTTAGATTTCGAAGGAAAGCCAAACCATCATCATCTGCCTGCCCTGACCAAACATTGGAGTCGGCACAATACGTGCGCTTCTTCCATTAGTCTCTTCTATCCGTCATTCCAGCATCCACTCCTTTCTAACCCATAAATTTTTTCACACAATCCATCCATCTCTTTTTCGGTCATCCTCTTCCGGTATATCCATCCACTATCATATTCATAATTATTTTTTCAACACACTCGCTCGTAAAGTGACATTTATTGCACCGTTTTTAGTATCTTAATTCAGCTTATTACACACAAGTGCTTTTTACTTTACATTGCCGCACAGTTTTATGAAAGGTATATTCCCGATTATGTTAAGTTTGTACCTCACTGCAAGTGATATGTGTGTAGACGAAGCATTCTTAATTTAAACGGGTAAATTAGTTTGACATCTCTATGCTGTCAAAAAAAAAAGCTTGCGCGCCATATTTATTAACGTTCTCATTGTGTGGTTGATTATTATCAAAAAATCTAGTCCAAGAAATACAAGTCTGTTTTTTCCTCGCAAGTTTGTTGAAAAACGTCGTATGACACGCGTGTGCATTCATCATTACACTATCGGCTCACTAATCGCCTCCGGCTCACGCGCTTAATACCGCCTCGTTTGTAATTACCAACTTTGCACACATGTATCATAATGTACTATTATTACCTACCCTTCCCCTACCTCTGCTCTGGCGATGTTACTCACGCGCAGAGGAATACAACATTATTATTTGACTGCGGTATTCTGTAAGGTCGAGTTCCAGTCGAGCTTATGCTCTCTTACTTGTTTTCTTCTTCTTATCAAACACAAGCCTAATCATATTGAAAACATTACCCTCAATATTTCAGGTAACCAACGGTTTTGAGCTGTATGTAACATTCGACCCTCTAATGGAGAAGGACCACGCTATCAAAGCGGTAGACCGACTCCTCAGATGGATAAAGAAGGAGGAGCACAGAATCTTCATTATGAATGCACCAACCTTTTAGCATAAATTCACCGTGCATTCTTTGGCTGGCATCATAAGCACGGTTCGATGGAATTCTAGTACTGAAGATTATGTCATATTATGAAGTTTATAATCCGGTAAAAAGTTATATTATTATAATTATGTTGAATGCAAGACCCATGTCTTAGCATGTAGATATGGTTGGTACGTTTAAACCATTTTTAAAGCCTTATTTATGTTTTTTTAAGTAGGTTGATATACTATAATCATCATATTCCTTACCTTTCCCTTTGTACCTAAATAAAGAAATCTTTGTTTGTGTACAGCGCATAAAAATTCGAAAGCAAATATTTAATGTTTCAATTTATTATATTGCATCAAAATTAAACTATAGGTATGCCAACGAGACGAGATAAAGAATGTAAACATACATTAAATTTTTATTTAAAGAAATTATGTTGACAGCTGCATTACCGACCACTTGCCTATACCACGAATTACAAAACAGCTGGCGTCGACCAACTGACGTTTATTGACTGCGAGAGATAATGATCACTGGCTATCGCAATGTAACTCAGTAGAGGTCAGTTGTTTACATATTTTATCTCCTCTCGATGGCTTGCCTTTAGGTACGGATTAGCAGATTTTTTCTTTTACTAGCAATATTTTTGTAGGCCCGATCGTCGGTCCAACTCAAGACCGATTAGCATGCTGTACTTTCTGTGTTATGTAATATGAGGGCTCCCTAAATCTAGCAAAATAATGCTATATGTCTTTAACTCTACGAAATGTACTGTATTTTATATTATGTGAATTTTTATCACAAATGCTATGAAATCTCCAAATAAATATATTATTCATATAATACAGGTCCATACTATACAACGTAAATCAAGTTGTTTTTTTTAATATTATTTTTACAAATGAGTTTGAATCCTGGATCTGTGTTATAAGATATATTTTCGATTAGCCAAATCTATTCTTGATGTTTCGCATATTGTATAGACCTAATGTACATATAGATAGTTATTAATACATAATTGGGTATTTACTGTAACTAATCTGTGATGTCAAGTAGATAGTTGTGTCGCGGATATTAAATTTACTAGTTCCTTCAAATAATATTTCCTTAGTAATATATTACAAATGCGACTTATATGGATGTTTATTAATCAATTACGCTGAAATCACCGAACAGATTTCTATTAAATTTGGCACGTAGATTTTCATGTTCTGGATTAATACAAACTTGAAAAAATGGACTTTGGTACTTTTTTGTTTCGTTAGTTATGTATTTTTACAAAACCTCATTTATTACTGCATGTTTAAATGGCAGTCCACGACACCCGGTTATTAACTTATTTTTATTTTAGTGTAAACTTTTTTGAATGCCCATTTCGAGATTAGCCCCCCCTAGACAAGATGATCAACCTTTATAGCCTAGCCTGAATACATTAAAAACTATTTGTTTTTTTTTAATTATTTCCTGGACAAAGATATACAATAAACAAGTACCTACTTATAAACAAAACATTAATTAACCTGAGGTCCATTAAGTATGTCGCAGTCAATATGTTGATGGATGGATGAGACGGGGCTTCCAAAGTATCAATAAATTATATGCAACATAATTTATACTGTCCCTGTTAGTTAAATGTGTACATAAAATATGTGTATATCCAGTAATGTAGAAATTAGTTATACTCGTAGTTGAATACTGTTTCTTGGATTGTATTATGAATTTAAAAAATAATTGTTTTTTTGATTGAAGATAAATTATATTCTCAATACAAAATGAAATGATGTACACGATTAGTATAACCTGTTCTAATAATGATTTTGAGGACGGCAAATTGTACTTGTATTGATAGATTGTATACTAGGTACGATACACCGACATAAAGCTAAATAGATAAGGCAAGTTCATCTGTATTAACACCAACCGTGCATGCCACTTTTTTTGTACCTACCATGACGTCACTATAGCGCTTTACGCACGCGCACTACATACACTCGCGTCATCTATTTAGATTATATCTGTGTGGTACAATCAGTCAAGTACAAGCCGCCATTTTCAAAATCATTGTGAGAGATAAAGTTTTTGTGAAATTGATATTTAGAAATTCATTTTGATTAAACTGAACTATTTAATGTATATTTTGTTTCTTTTCATAAACTGTTGAATAAATAAATACAGCCAAGATTATAGTAACATACTTTATTTATAGAAATTCAACTTCATGACCATAGAAATAAATATACCTAGAAAGAACGTCGCCATACTACACAAATATACAAAACAGGCCAACTTTTATAGGCTGCTGCGCGTAACAGCTACGTTTTACGCTCCCTCTGCGTCATTCTGCTTGTCATAATGACGTTCACAATGATAGTAGTTGTTAAAATATTCCAATTAAAATCGTGAGAAATTTAAATATTGATCATTATTTTGCATTTTTATTTGATTTAGCCCCTAACAGTTAGAGCCTATTTTTATCGACGCGTGCACAGCTGCGACACTCTATCTGGATGTATCCTTAATCAAAGTTCATGACATAGAAAAATAGAGATGAATTTGTATTGTTGAATTTACACTATGAAACAGCTTATTTAATTATTTGCTTTTTTTACATGGAAATAGGTATCAATTTACTACAATTTTGAGGTGTGAACGCAGCCTTACTGATTAATGAACTTATAACACTAATAAATTTTACCAATCTGGCTTCTATCCACTTCAAAGCAAACTCACTCTTGTTAACAGTACAATAAAGCTTAAAATAATTTAAACAGTTATTTCATTAGAAGTCTGCTCAGGTATTTTGTTGTCAATAGTAACAGATTTGGTGCAATCCTCTGTTTTATAAATGCCGACGAGCCGGTTCGATACTTCAAACATGTTGTACCGGAGTGAGATTATTATGAACTGCGCGTTCTTTGTTCTTTCCTGATAAAAAAAGAAATATAATTATTATTACCATTTTTATAATTCTATAAATGTATTACAGTCAAAACTACTTTTGGATGAATATGTTGTGGTAATACGGTAGTTGTTTGTTTTTATAGCTAACTAGCTGAACCCCGCGGTTTCTCCCGCGTAAGATTAGCCTATGTTACTCCTTATAACATCAGTTATCTGCACGTGAAATTCCAGTCAAAATCGGTCCAGCAGTTTCGGAGATTAGCCAGAACAAATTGACAGACTAAATTTTTTACTGTATATACTAACTTTAAATTTATTTATTTGTATAGATAAAGAGGTAACAAATGTACTTCTAAGGTCTTTCTAGAACAAGAAATCACTTTGAAACAATTTTTTTAAGCATAAAATTATCTTAATATTTGAGAAATAACATCGCTCTCACTTCAAGTTAATTTCGTCAGTTCGAACCGAAATTATTTAACTTATTGAGTTTTCTTACCTTGATATAATTAGCGACAATAGAAACGTTTTTGAAATCCAACGCTGCATCGATCTCGTCCATTACGTACAGAGGCGTTGGTTTGTAGTAATGTAACGCGAACACTAGCGCCAATGACGATAATGTCTTCTCACCACCTGATAAATTCGATATGTTCTTCCAAGATTTGTTTGGGGGACGTACGCTGGAAATAATTAAAAATATATGAGTCACATTCCTCACACACGGCCATCTGATCCCAAACTAAGCAGAGCTTGTACTATGGAAACCAGATAACTGATATAATACATATCGACGCCCCCGGGGAATAAAATGGTTATGCGCTATTACCACTTTTTTAATGTTTTTGCATTTTCGGCATCTATGGTGTCGATATACACCTACTGATTTTTTTAAGATTTTTTGACTGAAAATTCATAAAGTTATAAAAAAAATTATTTTTATTCTACGGAAATCATATAACAAATTCTTCCCGTAAAAACACCGTAGTCGTTCATTATGGAACGAACGCATGTCGCGAGAAATCTGTAAGGCATTATACGATTTTATTCACGTAAATAAATTGATAACTCTTTTCAATAACATGCTTTACCTAAATTAGTTTGGTAAATCTTGAACGGTAAACGTATATTACTGCTTTATTATTGACATAATTATCAATACTATTTCACGTAAACACCTATTACAATATTCTTTATGAATTTGAAAACATGTAGTAATGTGATACTATTTTTTTCTCCTTCTATTACTAGAGTATTTGGTTATTATTGTCTTTTTCGCTCGAACTTCGACAAGTTTTTACAAGTTACTATGCGCGGGCGGCGTGATCATGCACAATAATCAACTCTTAGTGTGGTCTGTTAATTTAACCCTAACTTAAATTTATACACCTGATCAATTATATGGTATAGTTATGAATGCTAAACAAACTGGTGAAAAATACGAAGTCAAGGAAATGAGACAAGACAATTTTTTTGACATAAAATCATTGATTACTGGACAAAATTGGCTAAATGATGCAAAAGGTAACAAAATATATTGGTCAAAGATCAAAGAAATAAAAGTTGCCCATACACATCCACAATCTGTTTACTTTAAATATGATTATGATGACGACTATATGTACAAAATACAATCTATATTTACAAAATATAATCTATATATAGAAAATTTCCTCAAGCCTGCCGCTGCTTCCGATTAACGGCAAGGTTCCCAGAAGGCTGGCAGCGTTTCCTCTTTGGATAGCCAAGCTGACGCGTTGGCGGAAAAAGCTCCCCGCCCGCTGGTCTCCGGAGGTCTCGATCAATTTTGAAGACAAGGTGCGAGCAAAACGGCGAGCTTCTGACCCCCATGGTCCCAAGGTCTCGACCGCAAAAGGCATAAAAATATAATTGGGTCCAATCGATGCATATTTTTTGAATTTTGAAATGAATATAAGATCAACTACAACTAAAAACACTAGAAAACGAAAATCTGCCTCTACCGCAGCAACTTCGTCTATCGCTGATGACGTGACATTGCAGTCAGCTTATAACGGTCCAGTTCCAATTTCTAAAGCTCTACACGACGACCTATCAAGTCTTTACGCCATACCTCTCCATTATCACAGTTTTTACAATTCGCTGATAAGCACAAATAATACTGAAGCCGTTTTAGGTGACGGTGACTGATTGATTTTTTAGAACTAAGACTGATTAATGCCTATTGTAACAATTGTGATTTTCTTAAATAAAAATTATGTTTATTATACCCAACAAGGCGAAGTTGATCTCGGGGAAACATCAAATATTCCTAGCATCCTCCATACCGAAGTCGAGAAAGCTATTTATACTCAAAGGAGAGATAAAGCACCAGGACCTGACGGCATAAATAATGAAATCCTGAGACAAAACAAGGAAGTTCTGACACCGATCCTCACAGACATGTTTAACGAAATCATGAACACTGAAATCATCCCACAACAATGGACAGAATCCAACACTATCCTTCTGTATAAGAAGGGGGACAAACATGACATTGGAAACTACCGCCCTATTAGTCTTATGTCCAACATATATAAGATATTCGCTAAGATAATATTAAAACGGATTGAAGGAACATTAGACGAACATCAGCCCATCGAGCAGGCAGGTTTCCGTAAAGACTACTCGGTGATCGACCACATTCACGTAGTACGCCAAGTTTTGGAGAAGTACAAAGAATACCAGCGTACATTTTATATTGCATTCGTAGACTACAGCAAAGCGTTTGATTCTTTGTTTCACGAAAAGGTATGGGAGTCACTAAAGGAACAAGGCATTGAACATAAATACATTCGCTTAATAAAAAATGTATATAGTCACAGTACTGCGAGAATTCAACTAGAAAAGAAAGGCGAACCGTTCAGAGTAGGAAAAGGTGTTAGACAAGGAGACCCCCTATCTCCAAAACTATTCTCGGCGGTACTAGAATCAATATTCAGGGGTCTTGATTGGAGAAATGTCGGTATCAATGTGGACGGTGTTCCATTAACGCACTTGAGATTCGCAGATGACATAGTGCTATTTGCTGAAACATCAGAAGACATAGTCAGAATCATAAATGAACTGGCAACTGAAAGCGAGAAAGTAGGGTTAAAACTGAACCCGGTGAAAACAAGTATAATTTTTTTTTTTTTTTTTTTTTTTTATGTCAATAGGTTGACAAACAGGCAGACGGTCCACCTGATGGTAAGTGGTCACCGCCGCCTATGGACATTTGCAATACCAAGGGGATTGCCGATGTGTTGCCGACCTTGAAGAGCTCTTTTCACGCCTTTTTTGAAGAACCCCATATCGTAGCGCTGAGGGAAAACCGTAATGGGGAGGTCATTCCACATCCTAATGGTCCGCAGTAGGAACGTCCGACTGAACCGTTGTGTGGACGATCGAGGCGGCTCGAGGATATGAGGATGAACTCCACATCGCCGGCGAGCGGTGCGGTGGTAGAAGGGTGATGACGGCACCAGGTCGAAAAGTTCTTTAGAACACTCCCCATTATATAGGCGATAGAACACACAAAGGGAGCCTATATCCCTCCGAATGCTGAGAGGTTCCAAACCGCCAGTGAGTTCAGGATCGCCAACAAAACGAGTGGCCCGCCTTTGCACCGAGGCAAAGAGAGCCTGCCTGCCCAGAGGTGTGAGCAGTACTCCATATGCGGCCTAACCTGCGCTTTATATAGCTGCAGCCGCTGGAGTGGTGTAAAGTACCACTTAGACCTATTAAGCACACCCAGCTTTTTTGAAGCCAGCTTGGCTTTACTCTCCAAATGACCTCGAAACTGGACATCACTCGCAATGTCGACACCGAGGATCCCGATACTCTTTGAGATGATGAGGGGAGTGTCTTCGAACTTTGGTGCAACTACGAAAGGGGTTTTTTTCGTGGAGAACGCGCAGACCTGTGTCTTCGAAGGGTTAAATTGGACTAAATTAAGTCTTCCCCATTCCGATAATTACAAATGGAAAGAGAAACGTCATAAATTTAGGAAACAATCAAATTGATTACACAGAGGAATACATCTACCTAGGACAGCTAAGGACACAAAACGATCCTATACGCAAAGAAGTTGAAAGAAGAATAACCATAGCTGGAGGAGATACTGGGGATTAAGAGAGGCTATGAAAGATAAAAATATGCATATAAATGTGAAAACCAAATTATTTAACACCTGCATACTACCAGTCCTTATGTATGGCAGCTAAACTTGGGCTCTAACACAGAATATGATAAGCAAACTCGCAACCTGCCAGTATGCAATGGAAAGGAGTATGCTGAATGTGAAGAAGTCAGACAGATTAGGAAACCGTGTCATCAGGAACAAGACAAAGGTCATAGATATAACATCCAAAATTAGAAGGCTTAAATGGCGATGGGCAGGGCACATGATAAGAGGAGAAGATAAATGGAGCAAAATTTTAACACGATGGTACCCTAGAGTAGGTTTTACCTACAAGACCGAAAAGAGGTAGACCACAGAAAAGGTGGGACGACGACATCAGACAAGTGGCAGGAGTGATGTGGAATAGAGTGGCTCAAGAAAGACATGAATGGAAAAGGTTGGAGGAGGCCTTTGCCGACTGGCAAACAGATCTTCAAAAAATTAAAAAGAATCAAATTCTAGAATATAATAAGTTTTAAAAAAAGTATATTAATTTAACCATTGTAAGTCGATCTGAATAAAAGGCTATATTATTATAATATTATTATTATTATACTTACTTCATTGTTTATTTTATTTAAGTTTTTACAATATGTAGGTACTGACTGAGTGTAGAAAAGCACCCACGAAGTACCCAGTACCTAGTGGTATTACAGTAACAGTGTTACAATAATTTATAACCAAAATTCATAAACATTACTGCATATTACGATGAACTCTCTAAGCACATTTATACAAAAACAAAGTCGTTATATAGCTATACGAAAAAAGACACTGGTAGCTTTTACAAGAACAAAATTGTATTAGTTTATTACAATTACCATTCATTCATGAAAATACTGTAGAAAAACATCGTAATGTAGGGATATAGTTTTCATGATATTACAATTTCACGAGAATAAAATCGTTATGTGCCGTTACTTAGGATACACTTAAATATAAAATCAGTATTATACATCTTTCGTAATAACTTTAAAAGTATACATTATATATTTTTTTATTATAGCTACTTATTAAGAAAAAAAAATACTGAAAAAAATGATGTATTGTATGTTAATATAGGCCGGTTAGTTTATAAGCTAAAACAGAATAACAGTTTTTTGCTCGTCCTGTAAAATTTACTTTTGTCTATTACGATTTTATTCCCCGGGGGCGTCGATATACAACGTGTGACGGAAAGGGTTATCCGGAAGGGATGAAGACTAAATCAGGTATATAGGTAGGTATAGGATAGGGTCGGCAACGCGCGCGTGATACCCCTGGTATTGCAAGCGGCCATAGGCTACGGTAACCGCTTACCATCAGGCGGGCCGTATGCTTGTTTGCCACCTAAGTAGTATAAAAATAAAGGTATACAGGGTGGATACGACAATAAATGAAACCACGTAAAGTACTCATAAACACGATTAACTTTTACTATGGGACCAAGTTCAAAATCGCAAAGCTTCTTGAATCGATCAAATCGATGTTTGTTACTCAAAATTGCGCCATAAAATGGGTGATTTTAAGATGCAATTTTGAGTATCAAACATCGTAGCTTACAGGGCCTTCGTGATGGATTTGAATACTAAGGTACGTAATCTAGAACCAGTGACCAGTGAGTCAAGTATTGAGTCGTGATTAAAACAAATTAATTTAGAACCTGCACCAATTGAGAGTTGATCAACCTGACTATTGACTAGTTGACAACAAAATTATATTCTAAAAATCACCTGAATATAATTCCCTCAGTGAACGGATCCAAGGAATCCACGAGCTCCAATTCGGCGTCGCCGCCCAATGTTATCATTTGATACATCTCCTTTAATTTCGCTGTTATTGTATTGAAACCTGTAATAATTACATATTACGTTCAAGTTCAAGTATTTCTCGACATGTTTACTGTAAACATCAAACATTATGTCGTTATGTGCGTGACCATAACATACCACATAAGAAGTCTGTAGTGCGTTTCTTCTTCAATTGATCGTAGAGGGCTCTCATTTCGTTTCTCTTTGTTGTGATCTCGTCCAACTCCGCCGCTCGTCGAATGAACAATTCCTCTTTTGCTTTGTAGTCCTAAAACAATATTTTTTTAATTGAACAATGGTGCTGATTCGGTTGTTACTAATTTGGTTTCACTATATCTCTTTCTAACGAAGAATATAAGACAAGGATGTATGACTTGCCGTGTTGTTATACTGAGTGAAGACCTTAATTTCTCTCAAATTAGTCCAATTCTTGTTTTCAACGTTTTAGTCGCCTTCAAAAGTCGGTTACGTCTATTTACCCGCAAATGAATGAAAACGGGAAAGACTAATTTGACAGCTTTAAATATGTTCGATCCTTTTTTAATAATATTTGTAAGAAAGAGATGTGATATGATTAAAATTAGTTTAGTGCGATTTACAACAGAATCGGCACCATTGTATTTAAAGGGTGTTAAGAGATGTTTGTAGGGTCGTTAACGCGCGAGTAATACCGTTGGTGTTGCAAGCGTCAATAGACCACGGAGACCGCTTACCCTCAGGTGGGCCGTATGCTTGTTTTCTACGTTAGAAGTATAAAAAAAATACCACCCGATTACCCCTTATATCCCGGCTACACGCTCCGTCGTGCATGACTGCACGAGCCAGTTTGCGTGTGGACGGCAAGTGTGTGTAATCGTTGACTTATTGAAAATTGGACTGTGCAGTTTTGGTTTGAACGTGTGAACACTCATTCCAAAAATAAAATATTTGCTGAAAACACTTCTTTTGTATTTAATTTCGAGTTTGGCCAAATTCAATGCCGGTGAGTGTAGTTAGAACATACCTGAATAGCCTGAACATTAGGCTTGGCATCTCCCAACCTGGTCTTCTGCGCCGAAAGTCTGTTCCTGAGCTCGTCCACTGCCGCGTTCTCTAGTTCCTCCGCAGTGTGCTTCTCTAAGGGCGTTGGCCTCTCTATACCCGGTATACCGTCTAAACCCGGGTCTTCTAGTTTTAGGGTTGTAAGCTGTCAAAAAAATAAAGAATATCTTCATATGTCCTTTGAAAATTATTGGAAAAAAGTATGTGGTATGTATTATCCGGACTGGATACAACAATAACTTATAAATACGTACAACTTTAAGTATGGGACCAACTTCGACATAGCAAAAACAAGATTTTGTAAAAAAAAAAAAATTATACAATATTTTATGGTGACTGTACTTTTTGTTGTCTGTACTTGCATTGTCATCTAATATACTAATGTTTACTAAATTTCAGCTCAATCGGACACTGGGAAGTGGGTCAAATATAACTTGCAAGATTCGATAACAGACACCGGACAGGTGAAAATAAAAAAAATAGATCATTATTTGAGTACTTTACGTGGTTTCATTTATTGCCATATCCGACCCCAAAACATCAGCAATGTTTGCCTGTTTGTTTGTTCAAGCATCACTCCAAAACTAATGGACTGATCGCTATGAAATTTAGCATTCTGATAAAGTATGGAGAAGGACATCGGCTACTTTTATACCGGGAACGCAGGTGAAACCGCGCGGGACAGCTAGTCTAAATTAACAATCTTACCTCTTTCTCCCACATGGGAGTTTTTCCCTTACAATCTTGTACAGATTTATCCATTTTGGTAACAGCATTATGCGCCTCCAATCTTTCTCCCTTCATCTTATTCTCTTTGGTTTGAAGTTTGGCTATCTCTTGTCTCAGTCCGGAATATTCGCCTGTGCCTTCGTTTATTTGTTCGTCTAACTGTTGAGTAAGAACATTTTTTTTATGAAATACATAATCTCTGATTGCAGATGATTTCACAGTTATTTCACACGAACTTTATTCGCTATAATTAAAAAAAATGTGAAGAGTAAACAAACATAAACACAAATGGATTATTAACTCACTAACTTAATAACGGTCTTTAACTAATTCATTTAGTTATTTTAGAAGAGGAAACGATCATAAACTAATTAATTTAGTTATTTTAGTTAGATGAAGAACGAATCATAAACTAATCCATTTAGTTATTTTAGATGACGAAATGATCATAAACAAACAATGTTTATTTATTATTTTATTTATGTTGGATTATTTAACGATCGTTTAGAATTATCATTTAGTTATTTTAGGACACGAAACGATCGTAAAACAATCCAACTAGCCTATCCACAGTAAAATTATAAGTAAATAAATAAATATCCTGGGACATTTCTCACACACGGTCATCTGATCCCAAACTAAGCAGAGCTTGTACTATGGAAACCAGGTAACTGATATATACATATACTACTTTTTGTTTGTAAATACATGCTTAATATACATAATTACACCCAGACTCAGGACACACAGACATGTTCATGCACAAAAATGCATGTCCTGTGCGGGAATCGAACCCACGACCTGCGGAGCAATAGGTGGAATCTTTACCAGACTCTTAACCAACTGCGCCAACTGGCCCGTCAAAGTAAAAATGTTGCTACCATTTTTACTTATAATTTTACTTTTTACTCTCAAGTTGAAAATCTGTCACCAAGCACTTTCGTGGTAGGTACCATATTTCAATCTATAATTAGTATTTTCTTACCTCATCTAGATCCTTTTGTAGTTGTGAACTTTCCGTGGTCAACTGTTTCTTTTGATTATTCAGATTTTCTAGATTCTTCTCTGTCTCTTTGAGATCTGTCTCCATTTGGTTGATCTTGTCTTTCGATTTCTTAGAATTTCTGTTCAAATATAGAATATAAAAGTTAATGATAACATAGTATGTATAAAGTTGTAGATTCTTTAGTTTTTTTTTTTTTTATTGTTTATGGTTACAGAACATTTATAGAGTGTAGTTGATTTTTATGGCAAGGTTGTAGTCTGTCTTATGTAAGTGAGGGAGACTAAAAAAGTCAGTAAAAAATCAGAAAATAAAAAAAAATATCAGCGTGGCAACCCCAAAATTAGTATGAAATATTTATTAGCATTGCCACATAAAAGTTAATTAGTTTTGTTGTAATGTTCCTTATGTTTGCCAAGAAAAAACCAACCTTATGCTCGTATTAATAGCGACCCGCAGCTTGGTTATTTCAGTGGTGACCTTTTCAATCTTCTTAGTTAACTCATTGACATTTTTCTGCAAATCTTTCACTTTGTTACCGGCTACTGCCGATATTTGAGCGTCTATGCCGTGTACTTCTTTCTCTACCTGTTTTAAATAAATGTAGGGTAGGATGAATTTACTATGCACTTGAGCTTTGAGCAACTACGAGTATTCTTATGATCTTGAACTTAAGGTTCAAATTAAACAATTTGACAGGTATTTTGAGCATAGAGGTATCATAAGAAAACTCATAAATTCTTCATTCAAAAGATAATTATAATGGGCCTGATAAAGCAACAGTACCTCTCCCGCGTCATGTTTCGCCTTCTCTAGTTTTTCTTCAGCTGCCTCCAAAGTGGATTCTAGTTTGGCTTTCTGTTCTGGGTCGACTTTGCTCGAAGCCGCTTTGACTTCTTGACTTTTTATTTGATTCTGTTAAAAAATATTTATAATTATACTATGCCATCATTATTAATGGTAATTTCTCGTACTGATACTACTCTGGCAGAATTAAAGGAAAACATTTGCAAAGAAATTTTGCCGGCTTATGTGTAAAAAGCTTTTAGAAGAATGCCCTCACCGATCTAGAGGGTACTACTACTTCAAAGATATCTGTTTCTTTCTTACTCATGCACCCTGTGTAGGCTATGTAGGCCTGTGTATGTTATGTAGGCCTGTGGATGTTATGTAGGCCTGTGTTTAGCACACAAAGTCAAGAAGAAGAGCCAGTGCTCTCAATTGCAGCTGTCGGTATTAGCTTGACGAGAGATTTTTAACTTGAAAGTGGTAGCAGCCAGGCGGGTACTACAAAGTACCCCCCCCCCCCTTACCTTTAACAAGGGAACTTGTTCGGTCAAACTCTTGATATCAATATTGAGTTTGATTAGGGCTGTCTTCCCTTCACGAGTTGTTCTTTGTAAGGATACCAGCGAGTCCTCTATGCTCGATTGTTCGCTACGGAGTTCTGTTAATCTGTAATAGTTATAAAATTTTAGAGTGAAAGAAAAATGGATACGAAACAGACAGAGAGAGAAGATGAAAATAAAGGCGGATTATTGAAGTTGTCATACCACGATCGTTTCTTGCAAATAACTCTGTAACGTGGCGTTTTAGGACACCCAAGTATTTTTTGTTTGTATGGGTGTCCCCAATCGATGTATACAGGGTGACTGGTAATTAGTAAACGATACTTAGACACATGATTGAACTCATGATAACAAACAACTTTCCCAAAGAAACAAATAGGGATAAATAACTAGATTAAATAAAAGCTGATGGTATATTCTTATTCTTGTTAGGTACTAAATATTAAGGGCTCGTCTGCTAGGTAAATAAAAAATTTACCGTGCGCCGCAATTTGCAAAAAACAACAAAATGGTGGCCAAAAAGTATTCCAAAATTTTCGATCTCCTTTGGCATGCAGACAACGTATGGGATGGAGAATGGTATAGGCTACTTTCTACCCAGGTAACGCGGGTGAAACCGCGCGGGAGAGCTAGGTCATAATATAAGTGAGACATGACATAGGGATGCCAAAGACTAATCTGGAATATCGGTGGTTTCTAAACATTTCGCTTATTATGTGCACTTTAGATATTTAATAATAAATTAAATTATTAAAAGAAACAAAAAACCCCGACTGCGTAAAACAATAATTAACTGAAAAGAGAAAAATTAAATTATTAAAAGAAACAAAAAACCCGACTGCGTAAAACAAAAACAACTCAAAAGAGAAAAACAAGCTCTTAAATCTATAGAATTTTGAATATAACTTGAATTTTATAAGGTATTGCAGTCGGGGACAACCAATAACCTAAGTATGTATTTTTTTGTAGTATTTGTTTATCCCCGACTGCAATACCTTATAAAATTCAAGTTATATTCAAAATTCTATAGATTTAAGAGCTTGTTTTTCTCTTTTGAGTTGTTTTTGTTTTACGCAGTCGGGTTTTTTGTTTCTTTTAATAATTTAATTTATTTCAGACTTTTTAGTTTCATTTGAGCGGTACGGTAAAGTAAGGCCACTAACCATCGCAACTCTTTGAGTTACGTACGGTAACCGCTCAGTAGTCTCAGTAGGTAGGTACCTACTGTCCTTGCATTAAAAGTGTTTTTTTTGCAGTTTACGTCAAAATGGTAGCATAAAAGTATTACAATATATACATATATGGAATGGGCTTTTTACAAGCTTTCATTTGATACCCATATTGTTATAATAATGAAATTTTTGTTTTTAATACCCCCCCTATTTTTTTATTCGTAGACGCCTTATAAAATTAATATACCCTATGACACTCCCACAGTTAAGACGAATCTAACGACACCTCATATGCTTAAATCCATCAAGCCGTTTAGGCTGCAGAGCGTGCCAAAGAAATAGACATACATACATACATACATACTTACATACATACATACATACATACATACACTCGAAAAACATAACCCTCCTTCCGGGTCAGTCGGGTAAAAACAAGCTCTTTAATCTATAGAATTTTGAATATAACTTGAATGTTGTAAGGTCTTGCAGTCGGGGACAAACCAATAACCTAAGTAGGTATGTGTTTTTAGGGTTCCGTAGCCAAATGGCAAAAAACGGAACCCTTATAGATTCGTCATGTCTGTCTGTCTGTCTGTCTGTCTGTCTGTCTGTCTGTCTGTCCGTCCGTATGTCACAGCCATTTATTTCCGAAACTATAAGAGCTATAATTATGAAACTTGGTAAGTAGATGTATTCTGTGAACCGCATTAAGATTTTCACACAAAAATAGAAAAAAAACAAAAAAAATTGGGGGTTCCCCATACTTAGAACTGAAACTCAAAATTTTTTTTTTCATCAAACCCATAAGTGTGGGGTGTCTATTGATAGGTCTTCAAAAATGATATTGAGGTTTCTAATATCATTTTTTTCTAAACTGAATAGTTTGCGCGAGAGACACTTTCAAAGTGGTAAAATGTGTGTCCCCCCCCCTGTAACTTCTAAAATAAGAGAATGATAAATCTATAAAAAATATATGATGTACATTACGGTGCAAACTTCCACCGAAAATTGGTTTGAACGAGATCTAGTAAGTAGTTTTTTTTTAATACGTCATATATTGAAATTAATATCAAATACTCAGGTCTATACTACCATTTACTTATATACCTACAGGTTTGTACGGAACCCTCGGTGCGCGAGTCTGACTCGCACTTGGCCGGTTTTTTTTTTTGTAATATTTGTTTATCCCCGACTGCAACAACTTATAACATTCAAGTTATATTCCAAATTCTATAGATTAAAGAGCTTGTTTTTCTCTTTTCAGTTAATTATTGTTTTACGCAGTCGGGTTTTTTGTTTCTTTTAATAATTTAATTTATTTCAGACTTTTTAGTTTTATATAGAATGAGTTATAAGTATTAGTAAGTAAATAAGAGGTACGGTAAAGTAACGCTAACAACCATCGCAACTCTGTGAGTTACGTACCGTAACCGCTCATAGTACCTATACCTACTGTCCTTGCATTCAACATGGTTTTTTGCAGTTTACGTCAAAATGGTAGCACAAAAGTATTACAATATATACATATGTGGAATGGGCTGTTCACAAGCTTTGATTTGATACCCATATTGTTATAATAACGAAATTTTAGTTTTTAATACCCCCCCTCTTTTCTTATCCGTAGACGCCATATAAAAATAATATACCCTATGACACTCCCACAGTTCAGACGAATCTAACAAAACCCCATATGCTTAAATCCATCAAGCCGTTTAGGCTGCAGAGCGTGGCAAAGAAATAGACATACATACATACATACATACATACATACATATATACATACATACATACATACACTCGAAAAACATAACCCTCCTTCCGGGTCAGTCGGGTAAAAAGTTAAAAAATTAAATCAACCTCAAAATACACTAAAAAATATCAAATAAATAACTAATCTGACACTGATTTGAAGTCAGCGAAAGATTAATTTCATACTTTATAGTGTATTTTGAAGTCGTTTTTATTTAAATTACTAGACTCATTAGGTGCACATAGGTGTTTCAGAATGTACCTTTGTTCTAAGGCAGCGAGCCTCCTCTCGGTGTCCTGCATCACTGCGGGGTCCTGCTCGGTGGTGTCCTGCTGCACCGCACTCGACATGCGCCCGCGCATTGTGCTCTTACCGCCGCCCGACATTGTACCTGACATTACATTTCATTATCAATACATATCCCGGGACATTCCTCACACACGGCTATCTTATCTCCAACTAAGAAGAACTTGTACTATGGAAACCAGATAACTGATATACTTACTATGTACCTATACTACTTTATATTTGTAATTACATAATTAATATATATATAAATACACGCGTGGCTCTTCAATTTCCTTGACGATTCCTTTTTTTGGAAATTTTCAAAAACCGACTCGACAAATAGTTGCATATAATTACCGAAACTGCTCACTAAAGAATCATGGCGAGATCCATACATTGATTTGTACAAAAACATAAAACATTTTAGAGAGTTTTGATTAACTTCCAATGTTGAGATTACATTCATCATATCAGCATATGGATGTCCACTGCTGAACATTGGCCTCCCCCATTGATTTCCACTTGGAACGGTTTTGGGCTGCTTGCATCCAGCGGTGCCCAGCTACTCTTACCAGGTCGTCGGCGGTAGGGTAGCGTTGGGTAGGGTAGGGTCGGGTAGAGTAGGTTAGGGTAGGTAAGGGGGTAAAGAAGGGGTCGCGGGTGAAACCGAGGGCGGTATAAGCCCCGCAAAACATAACAACAACGTAATGGTTTTGGTCGCGATTCGCCGGCATGGCATAGAATGTCGCATTTTAATCCCGGGGATCAAAAAATATTTTAAATGCCTCAAGTTATTCCTTAGGCGCCAAGGATAAATTATAAAGTTATTTCAACGTGTCTAATAACCTTTATTTTTTTGTACAAATGTCGCCCTGATTCTTTCAAGAGAATCGTTTGAGTAATGCGACCTGCAGAGAACTGTCGGACATCAGGACAGACATACAAAAACATTTTTGTCCAAGCTGAAACGGAGACGCTTCTAACTCGCTCGGTCCCTAATAAGTCCAGACTCAGGACATGTAGACATGT
Organism: Achlya flavicornis; assembly: GCA_947623365.1. Classification (NCBI taxonomy): domain Eukaryota; kingdom Metazoa; phylum Arthropoda; class Insecta; order Lepidoptera; family Drepanidae; genus Achlya; species Achlya flavicornis. Next base: position 3,864,781 of record OX392491.1, on the reverse strand, counting down.
TGTTCATGCACACAAATACATTTTCTGTGTGGGAATCGAACCCACGACCATAATACGTAGGGGCCAACAGAAAAAAAAAGCTAGTCTTAAATCCTTAAATAAGCATACTGACCAGCAATTTCGATGACGTCACCCTTAAGAGTGACGACGCGGTGTCTCGTGTGTCCGTACGCGATCCTCGAGGCCTGCTCCAGGTCACTCGCGACCAGCGTGTCGCGCAACGAGTAGTAGAACGCCGCCAGCACACGAGGGTCCTTCACTTTCACTAGGTCGAACAGACGGGGGGCGTTTTCTGGGCTGAAAGAGATATACTGACGTTATTTCTTGATGTTGATGTTGTGTAATTTGAGTGGTGACCTAAGGCGTATCATAAATTTAAGCAAAATGTATTGCATATAATTTTTTGCACTCTCACACACACACACACCCCCCACGCACGCACCCGCATGCACAAACACGTCCACTACTACGCACTCTCGCACACACTCGCATGTAGGCACCCAGTTAACTACCAACTATTAGAGGAATCAGTCAGATCGTCTGACTGATTCCTCTAATAGTTGACGTCTGACTCAAGACGTAATTTTAATAGTACATTATGATACATGTCTGCAAAGTTGGTAATTGCAGACGAGATGAGTTAGGTAATTACAGTTTTGAGGAAAAAACAGACTTGTATTTCTTGGACTAGATTTTTTGATAATAATCAACCACACAATGAGAACGTTAACAAGGTGTTTCATTTTTTTTAACAGCGATGCTCTGTCTGTCAAATTGTTTTACCCGGTTAAATTAAGAAAGCTTCGTCTACACACATATCAATTGCATTGAGGTACAAACTTAACATCATCAGGATTATACTGATCATATAACTGTGCGGTAAAGTGTATCATAACGATATAATACAATAGAAGATACGTACAAACTAACTCTTCTCTCGTACGTCTGTTTCAAATGTTCCTGCTTGTCTAACGCTATGAAGGTGGCGCGGCCGATGTCGTGTCTTTTGAGATGTTCCACGCAAGCTTGGGCTGTCTCCACTGTCGACAAAAAATACATTAATTTCCGACCCGTATTTTGGAGGGGGGAACTATTGTTTTTCCAAAATAAAGTACCCTATGTGTTAATCTAGAACATGGTCTATCTTTTTGCCAAAGAATCATGGCGAGATCCATACATTGATTTGTACAAAAAAATAAAACATTTTAGAGGGTTTTGAATCACTTCCAATGTTGAGTTCACATTACCAGCAACATATTAATATACATGAAATATTTTATAAACCCCGCAAAACAGAACAACAACATAACGGTTTTGGTCGCGAATAGTCGCGATTAGCCGGCATGCCATAGAAATTCGAATTTTTATCCCGGGGTTCTAAAAATATTTTAAATGGCTCAAGTTGTTCCTTAGGCACCAAGGATCAATTATAACTTCATTGTAACGTCTCTAAAAATCTTATTTTTTTTTGTACAAATCTCGCCATGATCCTTTCATTCAAATTCTTTAATAGTTTTTGCGTGATAGAGTAAAAAATATCAATCCTCACAAAGCTTACGAACTTGTGTGACTAGGCGATAAATGTCTTTAGAACTATTTTTAACCGACATCAAAAAAGGAGGAGGTTCTCAATTCGGTTGTGTTTTTTTTTATGTTTGTCACCTCATAACTCCGACATTTATTAACAGACTAGCTGCCTCGCGCGGTTTCACCCGCGTTCCCGTGATAATAATCTTTATAATCATTAGATTCACAAATCAATTCATTCAAATCGGTCCAGCCGTTTAGGTGGAGTTCAGTGACAAACACACGTACATTAGAATTTTTTTGTATGCGTTTGGGTGACGCCCTGGATGGTTTAGATAGGGTAGAGTAAGGTAGAGTAGCACCAGACGGTAGGGTAGCACCACGCGAACGAAATCGCGCCGGGCAGCTAGTATAGTCTCTGGTTAATATTCCACCTACCGCGCCGCAGGTCGTGGGTTCGATTCCCACACAGGACATGCATTTGTGTGCATGAACATGTCTGTATGTACTGAGTCTGGGTGTATATTAAGTATGTATTTACAAACAAAAAGTAGTATATGTATTATATCAGTTGTCTGGTTTCCATAGTACAAGCTCTGCTTAGCTTGGGATCAGATGACCGTGTGTGAGGAATGTCCCAGGATATTTATAGTATAGATTTGTAACATAATTTTTTTGTTCGGAAGGGTACTCTTCGTTTGGTCCCATTGTCATCAGATCAGGATTTGATTACTTCTTAGTGTAATTTGAAGTCGGTTTAAGTTTTTTGTAAAACAGGTTTCTATACCATGTTCCCTGCAATAAATTATCTTTATCTTTACTATCTTTTAGGCCGAGGTTTCACCCGCGTTCTCTAAGGATCTAATGTTGTCCTGGAATCAAAAGTGTCCTATATGCAATTCTAGGTTATATTCTACCCGCGTTTCAAATTTCATCGAGATTGTTTGTGCCGTTGAGGTGTCAAAAACTCATAAACATAACTCACGTTCGCATTTATATTTGTACGAACAGCTTGAATAATTATTCAAATAAGATTCTTGTGAAATACTATTAAAGTTCAAAATTGAAAAGTATAAAAATTACCTGTATCTACAACTATGTTGTCCAATGCTCCACAGCAGGTTGATATAGCCACATCGTATTTGAGATCGATTCCTCCTAGGTCGCCCTGAGAAAAAAATTTCAAGTTAAGAAAGGATTGCATAAACAATTAACAAAAACTAATTTTAGATTAATACTAGCTGCCCGGCGCGACTTCGTTCGCGTGGTGCTACCCTACCCTACCCTACCCTACCCTACAATACCCTACCCTACCCTACACTACAATACCCTACCCTACTCTACCCTACCTGAATTTTCTTTGCTATAAACCTCACGGAGCCCGAGACCTTTCCAACGAATGCAAAACCGTGGAAATCGGTTCGTGCGTTCTGGAGTTATAGCGTCAGGAAGGAAAACCCGACTTATTTTTATATAGTAGATAGGGGGTCAGTTTGTATAAAAAGAAGCATTTTAAACCAGCATATAATGTGAATAGCATTTGAAAGAACTTAAGTAAGGATTTTGATTTATTTTATGTTCAGTTGTCATAACTATACAGGTGGAGATTTCGAGATGGCATATTTTCGAAACCTTTGTTGGGTCTTTGTCATTATGTATGGATTAATTTTTTATATTGTTCTTGGAATTATTACTATTTCGTCTGATTATTATTATTATTTAAATTTGAAATTATGTAACGAAATGTAAAAATTATGACTTGTAATCTTAAATATTACTAATAAATATGTTTATCTGTTTATCTGCGCAAACATGGCGTATGGGACCAACATAGAATTCACAAAAAAAAAAATTTTACTTCTAATACAAAAAGTAAATAACAAAAATTGAGAATTCCTTGTTGGTCACACAGTGAAAGTTGTTTAGCATGAATAACCCAACATGCGTTCCGAAAATATGCCATCTCGAAATCTCTCATTCTTTCACTCTTTGAAAAGTCCCCCTATCTTTCTTGTGTAGTGCCGTCCGAATAAGACTTAATATGACTTAACAACACTTACCAGTCTACCAAATATACCAGGCAGTTTCCCATTCTTCTTTTCCTTCATAAGAGCGTCTAAAACTCTACCGCGAGATCTGTTGGCGCTCATGGCCTGTCGAGACTCTTCTAATTGCGCTCTGAAACAAATAATATTTGTCAACAATAACACAAGGAAATTTCGACAAACAACACCAGCATAGACTTTAGACCAAATACGAATTTTCATACAAAAAAGGTGTCTTCAGCAAAGAGACTGACCTTAGTCAGAGGAGAGGCTTTGCCTCCTTATGTGTGTTCTACCGCTTGTACAACGGAGTGTTTTAAGGAATTGTTCGACTTGTTGCCCACGGCTACCTTCCATCATCGCAACTCGCGCCATCGACGGGGAATCCATCCTCACACATTGAAACCAGAATTGTTTCGAACTGTGCGGGCTCGAAGGAGCTTTCTTCCGCGGACGCTCAGGTTGTGGAATGAGCTCCCCGCCGTGGTTTTCCCAATGGAGTAAGAAAGAAAGAAAGAAAGAAACATTTATTGGACACAACAAAATAGCACAATACACAACAATACAATACATTTATAATACAATGATACACACAAAAATAAAAAAACAATACAGTAAAATTTTGCAACATTGGAGTACTATGATGGGTCCAAAAGGCCCCAGCTCAGCATGTGCTGCAGATAACTGCAGCGCTGATTTTCAGCTGAAGCCACGGGTGATGCACGGACGAATGTGCGGTATTTAAAAAAGAAAAAAAAAATAAACATAAGTATACTACCTACTTGCCTACAAAAGGAATAAATTAATCAAAACTAATAAAATACGTTATAATTACATATACTTACTTTATAATCATACCATATGATAAATATTCTGATACAATAAATACAAATACAATAGATACAATAATAATAAAAGCATTATTAAAACAACATAAATAGAATAAAAAACGAAATAAATGCGGTTTTAAATATTATATAAATAGGAACCTACTGAGAGCTGGATTTTTGAACGCCAATAAGGATTCCCTTCCACTTTGTCTTAAAGGACTGTACTGACTTGAGACTACGTAATGGAGGTGGTATATTATTCCAGCACTTAGTGGCACTATACTTAAAACTACCTCGAAAAGCTGCAGATCTATGGCGGGGAATACGAAGCACAGGTGTTGAAACTCTAGCATGTTTACCATTGTCACTCCACCATGAAAGCTTTGAGTAAAGATATTCAGGCTTTCCAGTGCGAACAACACCAAACAACAGAGTGGCTAAATGTAACTCCCTTCTATACTTCATTTTTAGTATATTAGCATTATTAAAGAAGGGGGTAACATGACTTCTCGGTGCTATGTCAAAACAGAACCGTGCACACGCATTCTGAACTCTTTGTATGAGATTTGCCGTTTTAGCTAATAGTCTCGGTCCGTAAACCGAGTCGAGGTAGTTGAACTTTGAGAGTATCAAAGAGTCCGCCAACTGAATACGTAGTTCAACACTAAGGTGGTTTCGAATCTTATACAGCACCTTAAGTCGGTAGAAACAATTCCTAACTATATAGTAGTAGTATAGTACAGCATGGGGTTCTTCAAAAAGGGTGTGAAGAGATTTCTTCAGGGTCGGCAACGCGCGAGTGATACCCCTGGTGTTGCAAGCGTCCATAGGCTACGGTAACTGCTTACCATCAGGCGGGCCGTATGATTGTTTGCCACCTTAGTGGTATAAAAAAAAAGTTTTTTTCTTTAATACCTATTAGCGTGTTGCAGAAAAAGGTTACCTATAAAATGTTATTTACCTCAATCCTCTAGCTTCAGTAGAAACAGTTGACTCTTCTTTTTTGAACGTCTGCAGTTGTGTTTGCATTTCGCTCAATAATTTCTCGTTCGCTGGAACCGTTGACGATAACTCATCGAGCAAACTGTAAAAAAAAAAAAAAAAGTACCTATACCTAAAATAATTATTAGCAAACCGGGAGAGAGAAAAAGAGGAAGATGGAGAGAGGGGGTGAGAGATAATTATACAGGGAGAGAGGAGATAGAGGGATAGAGTGAGAGAGAGGTAGAAAGAGAGAGGGAGAAAGAGAGAGTGAGGGATGCACTTACCTTTTCTTCTCTCGCAAATCATTAGACGCTTTTTCATAGTGCCGTTTCATATTTTCCAATTTCTCAGTTTCCGTGAGTTCTGTGCTTAAATATATCTTCAGTTCCGAGTCCGCCAGTTTATATGTTTTGGTCGTTGCGTCCACAATCTTATTTAGACTCATCAGTTTAGCTTGCAGTTCGTCTTTCGCTTCTTGTAGACCTTGGGTCTTTGATCTGAAATGTAATTTTTTGATTTCAAAACAAAATTTAGATAACGTTGAGACGAAATATCTGGTTGAATAATAAATATCCTGGGACATTCCTCACACACGGTCATCTGATCCCAAACTAAGCAGAGCTTGTACTATGGAAACCAGATAACTGATAGAATACATATACTACTTTTTGTTTGTAAATACACACCCAGACTCAGTACATAGAGACATGTTCATGCACACAAAAGCATGTTCTGTGTGGGAATCGTACCCACGACCTGCGGCGCGTAAGGTAGAATCTCATCATTTTAACCTAGGTTGACCAAAGGAGGCCTTAGTCATTCTTATACGTATAAAGTCGACAAGGCTGAAAAAAACTGTCAAGATATCTAAGTCAAACTACCATATAAGCCATGTGTCCATTTAACTTTCATACCGGTGGTAGTTAGTAGCTGATACATTTTTAAATCAAATGAAAACAGAATTACCTGACTCCAGCAACAACAGTTTGCAATTCTTCTTCAGCACGTGCTTTATTCTCATTGTGTTTGACTAGTAGCTTCTCGCAGTCTTCTATTTCCCTTTTATTTTTATCGGGAATCTAAAAAGTGTACATTTAAGACAATTTTCATTTCAAACAAACAAAATTGTACTCTAATGTTTTGAGGGGAGGATTTTACTGCGTGTCTCGATTAACACAAAAGCTTGTATACATTATACTCTATTTCACATAGGATGAGTCGTCAAGGTAAAGGGTTTATTACCAATATCTAGTGAAATTCCATTTGTCTACTCTGAAATAGTACTCACAATGTTTCATGAAACCTCGCTCAATCATAGTATTCCTTTATTATATCGAAATGAACAATAACCCTTGAAAATCTAATAAAATACCATGTGTCACCGAAATCATGCTATTTGAAATTTACTATTGTTCATTTTATAGCCTAAAAGAAAGGATTTTTTGAAATTCCATTCCTAAGGAAAAAGGAAGGAGAGCAAGTTTTTTTTTTTTTTTTTATACTTCTTAGGTAGCAAACAAGCATACGGCCTGCCTGATGGTAAGCGGTTACCGTAGCCTATGGACGCTTGCAACACCAGGGGTGTTACTCGCGCGTTGCCGACCCTGCAGAAATCTCTTCACACCCCTTTTGAAGAACCCCATGCTGTACTCCATTGGGAAAACCACGGCGGGGAGCTCATTCCACAGTCTGAGCGTCCGCGGAAGGAAGCTCCTCCTTTGAGCCCGTACAGTTCGAAACAATTCTGGTTTCAATATGTGAGGATGGACTCTCCGTCGCTGGCGAGAGTTACGATGGTAGAAGGTAGCACTAGTTAGGTAGTTATATGTATATGTACATAATTTTTTTATATCTTTAATTTAAAAGTCACTTACGAGTTCCAATTCTATCAGTTTTCCCTTCTCCTGTTCTAGTAATTGGTCGAGATTCTTCTTCTTTTTATTAGACTGAGTGGTGTCAGCTTGGACTGTTACAGTTTTCCTCTTACAACTCTGCAGCTTTTCTGCTACTTCCTCCTTTTGTTTTTGGAGTATGTCGTACTTTCTAGAAGTGAAATTTGTAAAGTGGAATGCTTATACTCTATCATTCAATTAAACATTTCTCTCCATAAGGCAGAGCAGACTTTAAGCATCGGCGATCAGCGATTTAGGTTCTTTACGATATGTAATTATTAAAAAACCGGCCAAGTGCGAGTCAGACTCGCGCACCGAGGGTTCCGTACAAACCTGTAGGTATATAAGTAAATGGTAGTATAGACCTGAGTATTTAATATTAATTTCAATTTATGACCTATTAAAAAAAAACTACTTACTAGATCTCGTTCAAACCAATTTTCAGTGGAAGTTTGCACCGTAATGTACATCATATATTTTTTATAGATTTATCATTCTCTTATTTTAGAAGTTACAGGGGGGGGGGACACACATTTTACCACTTTGGAAGTGTCTCTCGCGCAAACTAATCAGTTTAGAAAAAAATGATATTAGAAACCTCAATATAATTTTTGAAGACCTATCCATAGACACCCCACACTTATGGGTTTGATGAAAAAAAAAAATTGAGTTTCAGTTCTAAGTATGGGGAACCCCCAAAATTTATTGTTTTTTTTCTATTTTTGTGTAAAAATCTTAATGCGGTTCACAGAATACATCTACTTACCAAGTTTCAACATTATAGTTCTTATAGTTTCGGAAATAAATGGCTGTGACATACACGGACAGACAGACATGACGAATCTATAAGGGTTCCGTTTTTTGCCATTTGGCTACGGAACCCTAATAAAAATTGTCGACAAAAATAAATGAAATGTTTCTGTCGCGGTGCTCGTGCTCGTTATATTTAAGAAATTCCGTTACATCTTCAAATGCCACTGGGACCATCTTTAGAAAATTTCCTTTCCATTAAATAAATATATAAATCGATTCATATATGCCTGAGCAAAACGGATGAAGGCGTAACTGATTTAGTAATACATCGTATGTATAGAAAAAAAATCCTAACAGCATATACTTACTGGGTCCCAGTCTTCAATAGACTTGTCTTTTCCTGCAGTTCTTCTTTAAGAGTGTTCAATTTCTCATCGATCTTTGCCAAGTTTCCTTTTAACTCTTCCAATTCTTTCTCTTTTCCTTCGATTATTTTGTTAGTTTCATAACTAAAATCATTATAAATAAGTTATAAATTAAAACTGCTCTTTTTTCAGACATTTTTTTTCTTGATTTTATCTTTAAGATCTTTTTACAAAAGATTTTGTGAATTTCTTTGTCTCTTGATGTCTAAAAACCACAACTAATCGTGATGAAATTTGGCACGTTTGTGTTATTAAGCTAATTATAATACCAGGAACGCGGGCAAAACCGCTGACGGAACATAGTATTCAAATAAACAACAGTACTAAAGCAAGTATATAATAATGGTTAATAGCTCACATATATTTCTGCAAAAGCATATTCCTGGTCCTCAAAGTGACATTAGTCAAATTCATCTGTTCTACAGCTTCTCTCATCGGCTGCTCCAATTTCTGTTTCTCTTGTTCGACCAGTCTCACTCGATTTAACTTCTCCTTTCTCATCTCGCTGTATTCTTCCACTTTTACCGAGAGTTTTTCTATTGGATCCTATTGGAATGGAATTGGAAAAATACTTAGGGGAAATATCGAACATTGCATTACAGCCGGGCAGCCCTTCAAATCTATAAAATACCATGGACGTTTACAAATACAAAGAAAATTATTCCTTATTTCTTTACAATAAGGTATATCCATATTAAACAACCATAGTTTTTTTTTTATTTTTTTTTACAACGTAGTCGGTAAACAAGCATACGGCTCACCTGATGGTAAGCGGTTACCGTAGCCATATGGACGCCTGCAACACAAGAAGCATCGCTTACGCGTTACCGACCTTTCCCCCTTCCCCTATGAGCTCTGGCGACCTTACTCACGCGCAGGAACACAACTTTACACAACATAAAGTTATTTGGCTGCGGTATTCTGTAAGGTACTTCCCCAGTCGAGCTGCTCTTTGAGCGAATTAACGCTACTACGCTCTACCTCTCTAGATTTTGCGCAAAGGCAATGAAAAATTGGAAAAACTGAAGGAAAACGACTACGAGGTCGTTCACTAACAAGATGGTCCGATTAAGTAAAAGACTCATCGTCCTCCAAATTGAACACGGTCGTAAGGGAAGCGTTAGACAGAAACCGGTGGAGGCAGATCATGCGTAAAAACAGTAAATCCGAAGCTAACCACGATCCTCAGACATAAGGAAGCGACTATAAGGGAGGAGAACCATAGATTTAACAGATGAACTTTATTTCGACGCAATAAGGTTATTTTTGCTTTGACATTCATAAAAGTAAAATCGTATTTCCTAGATTTTAGTGAGAGATCGGTGGTAGTAAGTCGTGAAGCTGTGTAGAAAGTTGAAGCTTGAACTTTCTGTGAAGGAGAACATCGTAAGGAAGCCGTACCACGGTGCTAGGGTACTTTATAGTACTCACCTGTCTTCCAACCTTAAGTTAAAAGTAGACACGCACTACGACTTAGGCCCAAGGGTGTTCTTTTTAATTACCTTATATCTAGATGTGCCAATGATATCCTCCAAGTATTCCAACATTCCTGACTCATGTTCCGATTGACCTTTCGGTTTCATCATGGCTATCTGTTCCACTTCACCCTGAAAATTTAAATTTTAGTTAACTATCTATAAAATCGCTTACAAAAGATACTTCTGAAATCTGCCGCATATACAGTTGACCGTATAAATTACTCTGGTGTATCAGATGGTAGCAGGTACGATGACAAATAGCTAGGAAAGTTTATTACAAGGTTTTAAAAGACACCATTTATCAGAAATTTTATGGGAAATTGTCAATACAAGCGAATGGGCATGTAAAAACAGGATCCCCATATCACTACCCCGGTATGTTTGTCTCTTTGTCAATGTCAGTGTAGCCTGTCATATTTCATTGATTAATTAGATGGCAAATATGACTCACCTGTAATATAAGAAACCGATTGTGATCCAAATCGATACCATGAGACCTCAGCATTTTAGCTACTTCTTTAAACTGCACCCTTCGTCCGTTCAGCGTGTAGTGTGAAGAGTTGTCCTTGAATGCTGTACGGGATACCACTATCTCGCTGTTCGGTACCACTGTGAATTCTTCACCTTCCTGAAACAAGAGAATTGACTAATAATTTAACTATGTTTATATATAAAATTCTACTGTACGTGTGTCTAGTTTATATTATCGACTGCAGCGCCATCTGCCGGGCTGATTTGTGAATCTAAACCATCCAGGGCGGCCACCAAACGCATACAAAAAAAAACATTTAAATCGGTCCAGCCGTTTAGGAGTTCAGTGGCAAACACACGTACAGTTGAATTTTTTTGTATGCGTTTGGGTGATTCCCTGGATGTTTTAGATAGGGTAGGATAGGGTACGGATCGGGCGGAATCTCTCCCTGCCAGCAGTCGTGTCGGCGATCCTGAGCGGGGATACAGCGTGGAGGGCCGTAGCCTCCTTCTGTGAGACCGTAATGGTCCAGAAGGAGGCTGCTGAGCGGGATCGGGAGAGGGCCGATCCCACCCGGAGGCGAAGCCGCCGGGGCGCAAACGTGCCTCGTCGCGGCCCCCCTGCCCTGTAGCTTGGGCTTAGAATAACAGCTACGGTGTTCCCCTGCCTGTCGTAAAAGGCGACTAAACGGGGCCTTTGGGGTGTGGGCAATCAGAGCGGGGGCTCTGTGCGCCCAGAAGTGACCCTAAGGAGGACGATGGGTCGATGTGGTCACGACTCATCGTGCGATAGCACAGCGAGGGTGCTGGGGGGAGGTGTTAGACTTCCCCCGGGACGAGCTATCAAAGCGCCGCGCTTGGAGGGGTGAGCAGGTACGCGTTCAACACGAGAGCCCGCCCCCCTCTCTACAGCGCAGATGGCGACCACCGTGGGGTTTTAGCCGGTAAAAGTCCGGCATAACCCGGCCACTACCCCCGGGGCGGTAGGGTATCCTATGAGGATTTCCCCACGAAAAAACAAAAAAAAAAAAAAAAGGGGTAGGGTACGGTAGCACCACAGGGTAGGGTAGCACCACGCGAACGAAGTCGCGCCGGGCAGCTAGTACATATATAATTACTTGTCCTGACCGACTGACTGACTGATTCATCAATTTGTGCACATAGGTTGCTTTTAAAACGTAGGCATACACTAAGAAGGGGTATTTGGAAATTCACCCTTTAAGGGGGTGAAAAGGGAGGGTTTCCCCGTTCCTTTCCGAGTAATCGGTGAACATACACAAAAACACACGCGTCAAACACAGTAACTCCTCCTTCTTTTTAAGTCGGTTAAATAGGTGAAAAAATAAATTGAATTCCATTTCACGTGCAAAAATGACATGTAAGAGCGATGAAATTTATAACCATATCGAATAAATAAAAGAATTCGTTACGGGTAAAATCAATCCATCAATGTAATTATGTGTAAAAAATATGAAATCAAATCGGTAAAATACATACTATTACGTATTATTATGCTGAAATTAACGAGTAATTTATTTTTATTGGTTGATAGACACATATTTAGTGGATAGGCTTTGAATAGCTTTGTCACCATATAGTATAAATAAAAAACCTTTATCAGTTAGGCAATCTTTGTAACAAAATTTGGATGAAGGTCATCGGTGTGTTCCAACAGCTGCACTTGAGATTCATTTCCATTCTAGGCTTTGAGTGCTTAGGGGAAGGTCGGGCAAGAAGATGACTTTAGGCAAAAAGGGTACTTTGATTATCTCTGTGATTACGCAAGAGCGAGACAACATGATTATGTATAGCGCTAATGTATTCGTAATTAGTAGCCGGCAGCAAGTGGCAACAGCCAATCAAGAGTACAGGAGCTGTTATGAGTTTTTGTGCCAAAAAAAAATTATAATTTTAAGGTTACTACGCTGTATATTCTATGATTTATTGAAAGTTTACTGTACATCAATGTACGCCATGATTAAGCTTACCCTCCATAGTATCTAATACGAGTGCTTTTAACTAATAAAACATTCGATTCTGCGAATAATTATTGCCATGGGCTCATATGGGGGATGGCGGGCAAGACGGGTAATGCCCTTTTTGCCCGCTTGTTTATTTTGTATGAATGCAAGGCTAATCAAAAACCAAAAAAAGTTTACACCACGAAGATATTAATATCCGGAAAGAAGAATGTACAAAATCATACATCCATACATACAAACATTAATAATAACAAGTTTATAATATTAGTAAGGCATAAACATAGTAGAAGTTAAAATTCGACAAGCGTGTAAATTACATGCATGTAAATTTAATCACATTTTAGTACATAAAGGTAATGGTAAATGTAGCAATGTACATTACTCCATTGCAGTGCAAAAATGAAGGTTCTTTTTATTTTAAGTAAGATTTTATATTTCTATATTTCTTTTATTGGGAAAATTGAGATCGCATCCAAAACGTGCTTATTAACAAAAAAAAAATTATTACACTTCAAAAAAATTAAGTACGAGTCGGACTCGCACACGGAGGGTTCCGTACAATAATAATAATAATGTGTTACCTTAAAAAAATGTACTGTGAAATGAATAGTAGGCGCAAAATTTAAAAGTACCAAAATTTACCCTAATTTTCAAACTATTTTATTTTTCGGAATTTTCCCTTTACTTGTACTGTAAGACCTTGCTTTTTGCCAAATTTCGAGATTCTAGGTCAACGGGAACTACCATAGGTATAGGTTTTCGACCCAAAGCCGGTTGACCTAGGATTGTCAATTTTGATTAAAAGAAAGGTCTTACAGCACAAGTAAAGGGAAAACTCCGAAAAATTTAATAGGTTAAAAATTAAGGTAAATATTGGTACTTACAAATCTTCGCGAAAATCTAAACTGGCCATATGTTTTTACTCAGGACCATGTTTTTATACACCTAATAGGGACTATAGACCTCAGTATCTGGAACTAAAAACTGGTATCATAAATGTCAACTTGCTAGGTCCACCCGTTCCTGAGAAAATCGGTGATCGGTGAAAAGAGAGTGACCTTATAAGAGTTCCTTTTTTACCCTTGTGGTACGGAACCATAAAACTAAAAAACACGCTTTAAAGGCCCTGCAGTAAAGTGTTAAATAATAATAATTGAACCTATATTTTTTGTCTTTCTCGTAATGGCCTTAGTTTAAGACATTTTTGAAATAAAGTCTAACATTTGAATGAAAAAGCGTGAGGCTTACGGGATGTTAAAGTTAGTATGGAAATAATAATTGGACTGTTTTACAAAAAACTTAAACCGACTTCAAAGTACACGAAGAAGTAATCAAATCCTGATCCAGACAAAAAAAAAAAATTCCAAATCGGTTCATAAATGACGGAGTTACGAGGTAAGAAACAAAAAAAAAAAAAAAAAACACAACCGAATTGAGAACCTCCTCCTTTTTTGAAGTCGGTTAAAAAGCTACCGCGCGGTCCGATTAACTTAAAATTCGGTATTAAAACTTCGGATTGAAAATAAAGAAACACGTGTTTTTGGGTTTCTCGAAAGTCTACCCCTAGCGGGGCAAAAAGGGGTATTAATGTTTTAAGGGGGAGATTTTACTAGATCTGGACCTGGGGCTCTACCGCGTAACTTTGGTGGTAATCGTAACGAACACCATTAATTATTTCATCCAATGAAGCGCACGCGTTATGACGCGACGATGACCATTCATTAATGGTGTTCGTTACGATTACCACCAAAGTTACGCGGTAGAGCCCCTGGACTTTGGATCTCAGTATGACGGTAGCTAGCTACGATACCAGTAGTAGTAATAATAGCGAAACTTTGTTTGATTTTTAGCTATCTTTGCCATGATGTGTGGAACTATGGCAAAAGCCCAAAGACCGCTGTGTGGATGTGAACCGATCGACCGTCCAGTGTGCGCGAGTAACTACCGTACCTACGCCAACAAATGCTTCATGGGATGCGACTTCGACAATCCAGGGCTCACCATTCTATATGAAGGCATATGCAGATTGTACTGATAACTCGAAGGTTCTACAAAAATGAGCAGATACATCGTATAGTTTCCATTCATGATGTTTGTATAATCCAAATTAAAATTATAATTTTGCTGAATTAAAAAGAGTGACATATATGTGTACTTTTACTAGTTTTCCGTACCCCAAATGAGACCAACTGGACCCAAATGCTAAACCTACATGCGCCTACATTTGTACATACGCCCTTCATAAGTTTTACGATGCCCTTTATCGACGGGCCTGTTGGCGCAGTTGGTTAAGAGTCTGGTAAAGATTCCACCTATTGCGCCGCAGGTTGTGGGTTCGATTCCCGCACAGGAAACGCATTTGTGTGCATGAACATGTCTGTATGTCCTGAGTCTGGGTGTAATTATGTATATTAAAAGTATGAATTTACAAACAAAAAGTAGTATATGTATTATATCAGTTATCTGGTTTCCATAGTACAAGCTCTGCTTAGTTTGGGATCAGATGACCGTGTGTGAGGAATGTCCCAGGATATTTATTTATTTATTTATGATAATAATCTTAATCCTTTGACTTGCTGTTAAAAAATAACAATTGATTTCTATTGTTTTCCTCGCCCGCGCGGATCTTCAAACATTCAAAGGAACAAATAAACAAATTGTAGTGAATGTCTGTTATTTTCAAATGAAGCATTTTTCTTTAGTTTATACGTAAACATATCAATCTGGAAGGGTATCCCAATAATATTTTGGTTTATTTTCTGTCTGTTTGTATGGGCTAAACTATGATATGCCCAAACCGATTTTTGAATTGCGAAAAGTCTTCTATTTTCGTCGGACATTTCGTTCAGAGAGTAATCTTTAAGCAATAAGAATGCAAGTTATTGTAAGGTTCTATCTATTCTTCTAATAATTTGATTTGCTTAAAACTAGCCAAGTCAAATGTTAAGGTTAATCTATACTAATATTATAAAGAGGAAAGATTTGATTGTTTGTTTGTTTGTTTGCATTGAATAGGCTCCGAAAGTACTGAACCGATTTGAATAATTCTTTCACTGTTGGGAAGCTACACTATCCCCGGGTGACATAGGCTATATTATATTTTCAAAAAAATTAGGGATCCTTACTAAATCTCCAATAATGTAACCCAAGGTGTAAAAAAAATACCTAAAATATTCATTACATCGCGTGCGCTGCGAAAACTATTGATGATAGAATAAAAAAATGTACTACGACTTTGCAGAGCACATTATTATTTACAAAAAGTGTCGCGATACCATATGTCTAACTATTATAGTTATGCCACAATAAGTGTTTTTCTATTTTAATTTTTTTATTGAAATGCCGCCGCTATAAATGTCTCTCTATTTGTATCTTGGTATTAATCATTATCAAAATAAATTACTTCATATCCAAGACTGCTTCAATACCTTTATATAACTTTTTGAATTATTCAATTCGGACATTCCATTCAAAAGATATCACGAGTTTAAAAATATAAGTATTAGCAGAAAAATCACGTCACGGGTACGGGCCGTACGGCAGGGAGTCAATCTCTTTGCGTGTGGCTCAGTGTTTGACGGTAGGGTAGGGTAGGGAAGGGGGAAGGGGGAAGGGGGAAGGGCATAGTAGGGTAGGGTAGGGTAGGGTAGGGTAGGGTAGGGTAGGGCAGGGCAGGGCAGGGCAGGGCAGGGCAGGGCAGGGCAGGGCAGGGCAGGGCAGGGCAGGGCAGGGCAGGGCAGGGCAGGGTTCGATAGGGTAGGGTAGCACAACAGGGTAGAGTAGGATAGGGTAGGGTAGCACCACAGGGTAGGGTAGGGTAGCACCTCAGGGTAGGGTAGGATAGGGTAGGGTAGCACCACGCGAACGAAGTCGCGCCGGGCAGCTAGTAGATCATAACTTATTTGCATTGTATAATTAGTTTGATTATTCAAATTTAAAATGGCATATTTTTAAATAGCAAACATTGTTGTAGCAGATAACAAAACAAGAAATAGTGGAATATTATAAGTACGTTCTTAAAAATCAATTTCAGGGTTGTCAACAGAACTTGGCATCCATTTAGATCTCACGTCTTTTGTCGGTGAAGTTGACAACTACACCATAATTATCATAATATTGAACTTGGCTCCCATTTTCACATTTATGTTTTTGGTGGGATAATTATATTTAGACATTTTGCACACAACTTCTTTTTAAGGCATCCACTAAGAAGGGGAAATTCCACCTTTAAGGGGGTGAAAAGGGGGATTTTGTTTGTAAAAAAATCTTATTCTTTGAGTTTATTAAGAAACCCACACATATAAAATGCTTTGTCCTGAATGACTGACTGAGAATCAACGCACAGCCTAAACCGCTGATCGTAGAGACCTGACTTGGAGGGTGTGTTCTTTGTATGACGTAGGCATCCGATAAGATTTCCGAAATTCTACCCCTAAGGGGGTGAAAAACGGGGGCAAAGTTTGTATGGGACAACGTGATTCCTTGGTCCGATCTACTTCAAATTTTGCATAAACATTCCTTGACAGAAATGATGGAAGACGTGTTTCGTATTGTATACACCACACTACACACACAACCCTCACACATGCAACAACGTAGAAACCTTAATTTTTACTATATTTCGTTTTATTATTATTGTTTCATATTGTTAGTATTTTATAATCTTACTGCTTTTTATATAAATAAATAGCTGCCCGGCGCGACTTCGTTCGCGTGGTGCTACCCTACCCTACTATACCCTACCGTTCCCTACCCTACCCTACCCTACTCTCCTACCCTACCCTATCTCAACCATCACATTAGATTCACAAATCAGCCCGGCAGATGGCGCTGCAGTGGGTATCTAGGTTATATTATCGACTGCAAGCTTTAATCGAAGCACGTCCAAAATGAAATGACAGAAATGAATGACATAACAACATGCTTGTTCTGTCAACACTGAAAAAAGTTTCAAATTGACAGCACAATCCCCATCTGAAAAAAGTTTAAATTTGACAGCAAAATCCCCATTAACAAAATGATCCGCCATTTATTGAATTTATTTGTTACAAAAAATGTGATAAAGGAAGAGCCGCTCGACCAATTTTGTGCAAACTTTACATAAACCATCTACTAAATAGTCCGAACAAAGCCTAAACATTTGGTTTGGATAGGTGAGCCCGTTCTTGAGTTATAAAATTACAACGAAAAGTGGCATTGATTTTTATATATATAGATAGAAGATAGATTTTGGAGTTCGGTTCTGACAGCGGTCGGGAGCGGTCGCGCACATGTGCTGCGCGCGCCCCGTTGTCCCTTTTTTTTTTTTTTTTTAAGCGCATCGAGAGTAGTGTTCCCAGTGCCCGGTGCTTACGTTTGTGAATATTGCCAGCCAAAAGGGTGAGATTGTTCCATATTGACTAGATTTAAGAGATATAGCTTAAGCAGCAATAGCAGTTGAGACGACGGTATGCAGTATGTAGAGATCACGGTAGAGACTCTCGCCACTTCTATCCAGCATGTTTAGCCCCATAGAAGAATGCCGCATCGGACCCATACACATGCGCACGCGTAACACACGGCTCTGGCATATCTATGTCTAAGCCTAATAACTTGAGCGTCTCAACAAAATCGAGTTTGAAGTTATAAACTAAATTTACGTCAAGGGGAGTTCTTTGGCAGGGTCTAGGTTGCATTATTTTTGTTCTTCGAAGGATTTATGTTGAGATTATGACCGCTCCAAAAAAACAAAAAAATTCGCTGGAGAACTTGCTCCCTGGGTCTGATACTATTGTGTATATTATTTGTAGATACCCTAACGGTTCGATTAGTACAAACTTCCATTATTGCCCACATGGATTTAACTTTGTTTCCTGAATTTCTCATTCCTGTAACATATTATATTCGTTTACGACTTAACAACGGGCCTCTAGTACTATAATTTATTTTTCATAATAACTAGTGAGAATTAGATTTTACTGCATGTTACAATGGCTTCTACAAGTCGCTTATCTGTACAAGAAGTATCTATTCCTTAGTTAGCAATATTAGCTAATCTTGAACCCTGCACCGATACTAAAACATAAATTTGCGTTCAAGTAAGGTTCATATTTATCAGTTCTAATACTTGTCAAATTGATTATATAATATATCGATCTGCCTTCCATTCCAGCTTTTGTTTATAATAATACGTTAATCATCGGTATGGAAACTGTACAGAGTTCCAATATGCAATCAATTGACATTTCCACTAAGTCCTCTCTTTCGGTACATCCCAAATCATTTTGCAGTAGCATGCATACTCCGCCTTCGGCAAGGTTTAGGCTACAGAAGGATGTTGAAGAACGTGATGTTGTACCCGATGTTATCAATTTACTGTAGTTTTTCATTAGATAACCACGATTCCGTAACACACAGTGCATAATTGTTAGTTCCTCCCAGAACCGCGGTTAACGTGTTTATTTATATATAGTAACATAGTTTAGCCACGACCGGACATGATCGAATTTAGATTCGTAGGTCCGGCCTAGCGTGGCATTCAAAACCAGATCCTACTCCGCCTACATCTGTTATCAATAAACTAGACTAGATGCTTCGAGGAAGGAATATCTTAAACTTTAAGCTACGGCAAATATAAACTGCATGCAACAAAAACAAGTATAAAAACCGACCCACTATCTTAACAAAACTTCTTAGTCAGAATCCCTAATGGGTCATTTGAGCTCCCACATTTGGTATCCATCCATAAAACAAAAAACAATTCTCCACTTCCTATACAAAAAAAAAAAAAAAAACATTAAATTATTACCCTCCGTGGACAAGCTTGCACGTGTGTAAGGGTCGACTCTAAGCAAAAATGGTAACTACAATATCGACAGAGACAAAAAATTGGGCTACACGCCCGTTGCGAGGATATCTGCGTGATTCTTGTTTTTTTCCATACTGTACGTACAAGCTAATAAGTTAGATATGAGCGTGCGTGCGGGATCGTCACCAATGAAGCAGACTCGGTATGATTGTTCCTTTTTACCTATTTCGTATATACTATTATATACTGCTCAAAAAGCACCTGAGCCGACAACACATCTATGTAGGTCGATATCAGAACCATTATGCGTGCCTCAGCCATTAGTAGGTACATAAGCTAAAACGTTCTG
This sequence comes from Achlya flavicornis, assembly GCA_947623365.1. NCBI lineage: Eukaryota > Metazoa > Arthropoda > Insecta > Lepidoptera > Drepanidae > Achlya > Achlya flavicornis. The sequence continues at coordinate 3,845,258 of OX392491.1, read as the reverse complement.
CTCTGACTGCCACCCTCGGCTTGAAAGTCTTTGGGAGCTGGCTACCTTTGGGCCTGGTGTTGACAAGCGACGTGGCCGCTTGCGCCGACCGCTGGGTGGACATTCTGCCTGCTTTCAGCATTGACATATAAATGTAATGAACTGGCCGCCTACTTGTGCACCGTATACATATAATTTGTTTGTCGTTATAGTATCTATAAAGTATAAGTTGCATGAGAGAAAATATGCTACCAGCAGGTTTCACCGCAGTTTCTTAACCACTAGCTTTAGAAAATCCTTGCTTATCCCTTCGGAAGCAGTAGAGACGTGAAGAGAACATAGTGCTTACGTAAACTTTGTGTGAGATGCTGATTGATAAGGGTCAGTTTATCCGTCAGAGTATTATCTCGAGAACGTCAAAACACATTCTTATACGTAAAACGACAACTTAATGGATGCATTGGTTAATTATAGCATAGTTATCAATACCAGAATTTATTCCGCTTAACATCTCTTATCAAGTAACCAGGATAGACGCTTCGGTGAAGGAAAACATTCGACAAAAATAAGTATAAAAACTCGACCCTCTAAAATAAATTCCAATCCAAAAAAAACTTTAAGTAGCTATTTACTACACAAATGATCTCTAGCGGATCGCTCAAGCTCTCCCATCTGGTGTCCATCCAGTTGTCATCTACTTAACAACTTAACTCTATGTATGTAACACAAAAAAGAACTCACGAACACAAAAATACCACTCGAACCAAACAATAATTATTACTTGACGATTGCATTGGGAAACGACAAGAACACGTGCAATAATAAACTGACTCCAAACAATAAACTCTCAAGAAAGTCGTAAACCCTACAAGTAGTTGAAACAAAAATAAAGTAAAAAGGGTCTGCTCGGGAATTAGTGCGATTCCCAAATTGTGTTCTTCCAATATTTCACAAATTATTCTATAATATAATACATACTGGCCGAACCATAGCATGTTATGGATATAACTAGTTATGGTAGTATTAGTGGATACTAAAGAGGTTAAATCGCTCAGTTTTATTTCAGTTTAGCCTATAAGACTTTTCCTACAGGCGAGTACAAGCTCACGGCGTGATGGCTACCACCCGATTGCAAGATCGAGCACCTGAAGACACCGAGCTGATTGCCATACAAAGGGCCTGTATGGGAAACAACAACGACTCAAGAAACAAAACAACAAATAACCCTATTTTACTTTGAGCAGAAGCGCAACGACTAATGCATTTACTAAAAAGAATCATAAACATGGAATGTAGCTAGGCAAAAAAAAGGAACAAAAAAACATATACCTGGAAGAAAAGGCAATGACAAGGGCTTTACTCTTAGATGAAGGCTATAACACCGTGGATTCACGGTTCTTACTGGAATAACCACCCTCAACACATTTTGTCAGTCGGTACATATACCCAATTAAACCTACAAGTCGGCGTCAAGCTCAAGAAATTTACTTATAGAAGTATCCAGTCTCAAAGAAACGGCAAAAAAATATAAATCTCGGCAATGCTCAGGAAAAACAATACTAAAGAGAGACCCACGCTACAGCACTGCAATGAAATAACGCAAAATCTGAACACTATATTATGCAACACAAATCCTGACAACTCCACACAGAAGAATTAAGATACGGCACTCCAACACACAAACTTCAAGACGTTCTGGCAAACCGGAAACTAATCATCTCAACTGGATCATTTTCACTAACCCCATCCATAACAATTTATCAAAGAAGAATATCAAATAATTACGTATACGTACAATTCACTGACCGTAAACAAGAATGGTGGCAATCCAATACCATTAAATTCAATAAAGTAACAAGAATCCAATAAGAAAGAAAGAGAATCCAAGAAGAAAATTCATGTGCTACTTAAATAACTTAATAACAAAGTAACTCAATTGGACTACAAGAATACACAATATATATACATATATCAAGGCATAAAACTCATGGGAAAGGTAATGGTATCCGGAAATGGGTGCTTAATCTGTTAGCTGGCTCACTCATGGGACGCGCGTCCCATAACCACATAGGCAAAAATATCACAGGAACTGTTATACAAAGAATTAATCCTGACATTTAAATGTGAGAAACTTGAAAATAGAAGGACAATACTTCAAACTTATACAAATCACAAATCATAATAGGCAAATACGCAGAGGAAAGGCAAAATGAAGGCTCATCAGGATATCTACTTGGGATTTAAGAAAAAATATTGCGATGGTAATGCGAAGTAAACGAAACAGCACTGCAAAAACTATAGTAAACTATTCAAAGCATCATTATCGCAATCCCAGAAGAAATAGCAAACCACAAGAATAAGCCGGCATGTGCCGAAAACACCATACGCTCTTTCAACTGAATCGATCGACGGCATCAATCAGGAACCAGAAAAATCAGCGGCATCTCACCAATCCACGCTCTAGCTCCTGACATTGAAGAAGCATCTCCACGATTGATATCTCAGTACTTAAAGATACAATCCTTATATATGAAATTCTACTGTACGTCTGTATGTCACTAAACTCCGCCTAAACGGCTGGACCGATTTGAATGAATGTTTTTGTATGCGTTTGGGTGGCGCCCTGGATGGTCTAGATAGGGTAGGGTAGGGTAGGATAGGGTGGGGTAGGGTACGGAAGGGTAGGGTAGTGTGGGGTAGGGTAGGGTAGGGTAGGTTAGGACACCAAGCGAACAGAGTCGTGCCGGGCAGCTAGTAGGTACATTATAAGGACCAACAAATTCTATGTCAAAAACAGAACGACAAAAAAGTAAGGAACCACTGGAAAAAAGGAAAGGGAGCTATACCTTCGCCACGCCTTACTTCAATCCTGATGTACGAAGGGTAAAATACACTGGACGAAGAAATACCTTAACTTTATTTAGGCCACGGGAAATAGAGGTGACAACAACGAAGACACTGACAACACTGGAAGAAGAAATACAATAAATAAATATCCTGGGACATTCGCTTGTGCTATAGAATCCAGACAACTGGTATACTACATGTCACGCACACAAATGCATGCAATCCTGCATCAATGCAGATGGGAATCGACCCAGCGACCTGCTGCGTGATAGGTGAAATCTTCCAATCAAAAACCAACCAAGAGAGACGACCTGTATTTAATCCACAACGAAAGTATCTAATGACCATTATAGTAATTTATTAGTAATACAATATTTATGGACGATGACGTCATCACAGTATCAACTAGCGTGACAAAACTACGCTAAAATAATATATATCATATGCATGATGAAAACAATAGGGTTCAAACTTAACTTATTATTATTATTAGCTTAACTAGGACAAAATGCTCATCTGCGACCAGATTAACATCACGGAACTTCATACACCCAGCATGATGGAAAAGCGATATGAAATCCAAAATACTCGGAAACAGAAAAATATTTGTTATCCCGGATGTGTCCCATCCCATTAACTATGATAATTAAGTTTCTAAGTACACATCTGAACGACCACAGTACCGTATTTGTTACACAGTATACCAAGAACTAATCCTTGCGGAATGGTGTGCCTAAGGAAACCAAATTGAATCTAGAATAATAACGAAGAACAAGAAGTACACAAGCACATTCCGGAGCTGAAAGTGACACGGAGCCTCTCAACCAAAGAAGCTATACTCACGGAAATCGAGGTCCTGCATGGAGGAAGTTAATCAAATGAACAACAAAGAAATAACCAAATTCAACCCAAGAACTAAAAACCAAAGAGAGAAGAAAGAAGACAACATACACCAACGCTCACCCTCTCTATGATACCCGTCTTCCCACTTTCCAATATTGGCTATAGGCTGAACAGTCGGTCGATTGTGGTCAGCTGGCTGCGGTTGGCTGGCCGTCCTCTCCCATCCCAGAGCGTGTCACTCCTATATACCACGCACTCCTCGGTTTATCCGTGGTTACTCCGATACAACTATTCAGGTATCAGTCATTATAAACTATTTTAGTTACATGGTGGTTGATGCTTGAATGGTTGTATAGGACATGGGTCGGTCGTTGTACTGGCTGAGAGCAGTGCTAATCATCATCATCATCATATAGATAGAAGATAGATTTTATTTGTTTGAACAAATTTTTTTTGTTTCTCGAATATGTAACCTTTACTTTGATTGTTATCTGTAGAAATCTGTAATTGGCTTTACTTTCCATCAATAATTGTATACTCACCATTAAATTTTGTATCGCTGTTGATTTCTCAAATAAATAAATAAATTGAAACTCATCGCCTAACGGGGTCAAAAAGGGGTGATTTGCATCGAAGTTGATAGCAATACTCCTTAGTACTTTTGATTTAAATTACATTTTACACATATTTGAAAACTGAATCCGATTTTATTCAAAAAACTTGGTGCAATAGGTACAATAGTTACTCTTTAAAATTGGAATCCTAACTAATATTATAAATTCGAAAGTGAGTTTGTTTGTTTATTTCTTTGTTACGATTTTACGCCTTAGCTACTCAACAGATCACGGTGAAATTTGGCATATAACTAACCTATACCTAGTATGGAGAAGGACACTTTTTATCCCGGGAACGCGGGTAAAACCGCGGGGGACAGCTAGTCTAAATAATATAATATTAGTATAGACTAGCTGTAACCCGGTATGCGTTGCAACGCCATAGCCTACCACCTAACCTACACCTACGCCATGAATGTTTCCGATGTTATAATAGTTATTCTGCTATTCTGTACGCACAAAAATCCAACAAACTAAAGATCATGGAAATCGGTCCGACCGTTCTTGAATTATAAATGGTGTAACTTACCGCCTTTGTTTTTAAGGTTCCTAAACTTAAAGGTTAACAAAAAGGAACCCTTATGGTGCGTCCATGATACGCGAATCGAGCAAGAGCCGAGCCATGAACGAGCCTACAACGAGAATGATGCGAATCCCTTTGTTCGTGAAAATACTGACAATCGCGCTCGATCGAGGCTCGCAAGCCCGTCCACGCTAAGCGAACCATGCTCGTAGTGTGCTCGTTCGAGGCTCGGCTCGTGCTCGGTTCGCCAATCATGGACGCACCATTATGGTGCCACTCTGTCCGTCCATCTTTCACAGCGGTATATTTCAGCAAACACAAATGCTATTGATATGAAATTAAGAATACGAAGTTTTAAAAATTGATGGTCCAAACATATTGCATTTTTTTTAAAGTCTCCGTTATGAAAAACACGTTTTTATTTTCAGTTATATTGTACGTATTTGAGATATGATGAAAAATTACAACAAATACCATACCTCTCCCCAGAATGATCTGCGAAGTGTGCAAAGCCTAAAATGTGAAGTAATAACAGTATACCTATAGATGTTAAGTAAATATTACAGGAAAAATAGAACGATGTTTCTATCTAGCAGTTTTTTTCGCAATCATCAAAATTCCTTCACAAACTAATTTAGTTATGCGGTCTGGTTTTTGAAGTGAAAACTTCTTTAGCGGCGTTGTGCACTTTTTTTGGGATGGGTAAAAAATATTAAACTCGCGTCAGCGCAGGATTGGAATTTCGTTGTATTGAGATTGGCATTGAGTTGACCGTCGAGAGTAAGCCTACAGGTGTCACGTGACCTGATTGAAAATTCGTAAGACGGAGGGAGAGTAGTTGCAAATTTGACTGTATTTATACTGGGGTTATGTTCAAATTCTTATAATATTCTATAGCTATCCGGAAGGTAGGTACCATTTTAAGTTAATAAAAAAATCTTATTCAAAAGTATTATATGTACATGTATCTTGAAATAACTTTCCATTGTATAAAAACACTATGTGAAAAAAATCTAGTTTCAAAAATGCACAACGTAAATATTCAAGTTTTCACTTATGCCGGCACTCCCGTTGTTTTTTTTTCTACAGTTATGGCCCAAACCAAGAAATATACGTCCAAGGAAAGTCGGATTCCTGCGAGTGAGACACAAACTCGCACTTGGCCGGTTTTTATGTGGATGAGAAAGGATTTTGGGAAATTCCATTCCTAAGGGTGTAAAGATGGGGGTGCGGGTGAAACCGCGGGGCGGAAAGCTAGTTAACTATAAGGTAATACTTATATTGGTCATGGTATTAGTAATGCTTAATTTAATCAATAAGTTCGTAAGTATATAAAGCGAATATATGAAAATGACTTTAATCAGTTGTATCGTTTGTTCGCAACCATGAAGGTCTTCTTTGTTTTATGTAAGTTCAAACCGTTATTTGTATATATTTTTTTTTACACCAATTGATGGCAAAAAATTATAATGTATAAGGATTTAACTAAACTTCCAAATGGAATAACCAAATATATAAGGAAGTCAAAATCTAACTTTCAATGGCTTGGCCGTTTCGCTACAGTCTAAGGTGAAAAATTTATTCACTGTTAATTATAAATTTTTCAAATTTGAGTTTTATCTGCGTTTTCAAAACCTCTCACGTTTTGTCACTGACGAGGATATGCATATAAAATGCTTCAATCGCGATGTCTGTGCTCTTTTCCGATGAGGAATTCCATCATATCTTCGATTTCCATGGTCATGGTCATGGATCATCATAAAATTCATATGGATGGTCTCGGGATCTACCTTGATATTTTACATTTTAAACCATCCAAATTGCATAAGCCGTTTCCGAGTATTCGGTGAGGATACATAAAACAAAAAAAACCCGGCCAAGTGCGAGTTAGACTCGCGCACCGAGGATTCCGTAAAAACCTGTAGGTATATAAGTAAATGGTAGAGTATTTGATATGAATTTCAATTTATGACGTATTAAAAAAAATCTACTTACTAGATTTCGTTCAAACCAATTTTCGGTGGAAGTTTGCATCGTAATGTACATCATATATTTTTTTTAGTTTTATCATTCTCTTATTTTAGAAGTTACAGGGGGGGGGGGCACACATTTTACCACTTTGGAAGTGTCTCTCGCGCAAACTATTTAGTTTAGAATTTTTTTTTATTAGACACCCCAATATCATTTTTGAAGACCTATCCATAGACACACGTATGGGTTTTATTAAAAAAAAAATGAGTTTCAGTTTTAAGTATGGGGAACCCCCAAAATTTATTGTTTATTTTTTATTTTTGTGTGAAAATCTTAATGCGGTTCACAGAATACATCTACTTACCAAGTACCAATACAAGTTACCAAGACAGACAGACAGACATGACGAATCTATAAGGGTTCCGTTTTTTGCCATTTGGCGGAACCCTAAAAAAATACACTTCAAGCTATCATAGTTATAGTTACATATTGTTGTTTTTCTTTTTTTCAGTATTCATCGTTTCGTTGGCAATGGCGCGGTCCCCTGTCATAGTTGGCAGAGATGATTGCGGTTGCCAAGTATACTTGGATCCTGTGTGTACTAATACTTTGAACTCTTATGGAACTCCTTGTCGAGCGAGTTGTGAAGAACCAAATTCGTACATAATATTCAACGGTCTTTGCGAGGATATGTTTAAGCCGAAGAAACCTCAGCCATCAATTACTGCACGGCCAGTTGGATAATATAGAAATTGGAATATTAGGTTGATTAAAAACTGGGAATTTATGCTTTTTGTGTTATTTTCACCTTTATTTGTCACTCCCGCGTTCCTGGAGGATTGAATGATTCATAGTGTGATTGTACCCTCTGTTTCTGTCCACCCATTCCTTCCATAAATGTCTCAGAAAGGAGAAAGGAACTGTATTCTCACTGTAGTGTAGAGTCTATACTACAGTGAGAACACAGTCTACACTGCAGAACATAGCGCCGATCACCGTATAGGCTGTGAGACGTAATTCCCAAACTCGGCGCAGAGTCCACTGCGCTTGCAGGTTTATTGCTAGGTATAGGATAGTCTTGAAATTTCTAACTGATCCTTACCCAAGGTCTACTATAAGATCTTGATCCTAGGTTAATTTTCCTCGCGTCCGTACGTTTCAAGACGAGTCAAGCTAAGTGCAAGGGCACTACCTACCTTTTCTCGAAGCGTTTCGTCATTTGAGTCAGTTCAAAAACATTTTCATGTAAAATTTTGCCAAGACGGGACGATATGGCTCGCACTGTCGAAAAGTTATCAGATCTCATGTAGAGCCAAGCTATAACTCTACACGCCCTAACTCTACAAGCCCTAACTTCACAAACTCTACACACCGTAGTCAAAATATGTGTCTTGGCCGTTTCGCTACTACAAGAAATATTGTATTACAGAAAAATAATGACAAGTAAATAAATTTAAAAAAATATATGATGTACACTACCATGCAAACTTCTACCGAAAATTGTTTTGAACGAGGTCTAGTAAGCAGTTTTTTCCTAATTTCTCAGTATTTGATATAAATTGAAATTCATATCAAATACTCAGGTCTATACTATTATTACGTAGTACTATTAAATATTATATATTCTGTGCTATTATTTACTTATATACCTACAGGTTTGTACGGAACCCTCGGTGCGCGAGTCTGACTCATACTTGGCCGTTTTTTCGTTCAAGCTGAAACTCGGTCAATTTTGTTTATTGACGCCCTTTGCCTGCATGTTAATTTGTTCATATCAATTTAAATTAGTTGACTCACAATTCCTGGAATTATATTTCTTTCAAATGTATAAGACCCGAGTCCCATCTTAAATTCAAGTGGTTAAATAAAATTCCCAATAAGCTTGAGACTTGAACTTAACATACCATCAGATATCCACACCATACCAGTTTATATAATTGATTTTACTTTAAGTTACAAACTACCCTAAGATGTTATTGTAAATAACAAGTAAATATATATAAACATAAATTTATTATACATACATACCCCATCTATAATCTGGCAGAAGTGAACTGCAACACTTGCACTGTTGATATTTGGATATTTGCTTGAAGAGTGTAACAACACGGAGATCTTCTTAGACCGGATTTTTGTTGCTCTGTAGCCAAACACAAACAGCATGGAGTCTATTACGTTGCTCTTACCACTGCCATTTGGTCCAATAATTGCTGTGAAGCTCTGAAATTTGTAATGCCAAACAACAACATTATACACATATACAGGTTGTTTAACTAAAGCTGGCACGCTCAACACATTTACACATTGTGGAATAAGTGCATGGTGAGACATCTCATTGAATGTGCATCATGAAAAGTCTGTCTGTCTCATTCTTGTGTGGTAAATCTTATGAGTATGAAGGAGATAGTTATTGTTTTAGGTTTGCTAGTGCTCATAAGTATTAGAGTGGTTTTTGCATTCGTCCATTAGAATTGACTGACTGATGAGAAGCAATAATGTAATCAAGCATACTTCATTGTATAATTGCATATAATGTGGGTATTTGTTAACCAAACTGTACCTAGATTTGTTCTATAGCAGGGATGTCCAAACTACTGCCTGCAAGCTCCACAAATTTGGCATTGCTCATGTTATAGAAATTATTTTTAACACATTCAGTTTTCAGCAATATTTACTCAGATAGCCTGAGTCAGCAAATAATCATAAGGCCCGCCTAGTGGTAAGCAGTTACTGTAGCCCTATGGACAATTGCCACATAGAAGGCATCACTCATGCTTTACCGACCCTTCCACCCTACCCAGTGAGCACTGGCAAAAAGTCTTGGTAAATAAGAGCTCAGTCTTAAGTGAGCTCTTATTTTGTTTAGAGGAATTGTGACTTTATTAATAAGTGCTATGGTTTTGATTAGGTTGAACTTAAGAATGTTTAAGTATATATTCACGCGGACACTTTAAAACTTTGATTTTGTATATGACAAGAAATCTAGGGTATATTTGATCGAAACCCTTACGCTAAAAAAATCAAAATCATTTATTCAAATAGACCTTCACAGGCACTTATGAAAAGTCTGACTCTAATACCGGTTCGGAAGGTTGCATTTGCTGAGAAGAGACGGCAATAAACTCGGCAATTACTCAACAAGCTTAGATTCATTACATAATATTTACATTCTAATCGCACAAAAAATTATAAACCTCTGTTCTATAGGCAGGTTCTTATAAGCTTACGGTCTTGCCTATACTTAAGTTACTCTGAATGCCTTAGCTGTTTCAATTCATATTGAAGTCAAAAACATTTACAACAACAACACAATCATTAAGCAATAGTTTGGGACAAAAATTATTGAGTTATTTAACCAACATTTGAGTAAACTAACATATATAAACTAAAAGGTAGGAAGTAAGTACACAATTGATGAGACTAGAATATCTGTTTGAAAGAAAAGAAAACAAAAGGGAAATTATACCCTCGTGAGAAATGACATGTTTACAGCTAAGTGATAGATAAATATAATATGACACTAACCTTATGAAAAGGTCCCAAAGTTTGGACACCGGCGTAACTTTTAAAGTTTTCATTGACAATATGTGTGATTAGTAACCTTGGGCCAGTAGCATCAAATGTTAGCGCCGGTTTTGGCGCTGGTGGTATATATATGTCCCCAATACGTACTCCACCTTCATCATCATCGGATATATGATCAATTTCATTATTTTTGTCAACTTCACAGTCGTTCCCGCTGTTAGGAACATTATCAACATCCATGGGCTCTTCCTCACCCCTTTTCTTTTTTGTTTTCTGCATTTTTCACTCAAAGGAGCGCTCCAACGGAGCCTGATAATATGTTATTGAAGTTCAGATAGTAGATTCAATTAGTAAAGGAATTTTCACCTAATTCTTAATTAATTACAATGACGACCGACCGTTTCGGGTTCAATTTATTTACGACACAAACGAAACGCGCGGCAAGCAGTGTTGCCATGCCAACAACACTAGAGTGAGCAGGTAGCAGGGTTGGATTCAGACTACCATTACAGACCCTCAAAATATTATTGTCTATGGAAAATAAAACTATGCTCACAGACATATAAGAACAAGCAGACTAAGCACTAAATAAAAATTTTGAAGCCAATTACACCTACAAAGAAAGTGTAGCTGTTACAGAGCCGAACTAAGGCCGGTAAAGATTTTTACGATATGAATGAGGGGTGGCGGCGGCGGGCGGAGATAATCCATACTAATATTATAAATGCCAAAGTAGCTCTGTTTGTTTGTTTGTTACGGTTTCACGCACGCCTCAATTACTCGACCGATCATCATGAAATTTGGTATACAGATAGAAGCGCTCGTGGTGTAGCATGATTGAAGCGCTCGTGGTGTAGCATGATTAGCCGTTCTTAATCGATCGGCAAAGTTAAGCTACGTCTGTCTTGGTCGGTACCTGGATGGGTGACCGCCTAGTGGTATTTCAAATCGAGCGTTTCCGTGTTTCGGAAGGCACGTAGAGCCGTTGGTCCCGGTTATCACTTAATTGTGATAGTCGTTAAGCTAGTTGGATGCCTCCTAGGCGGCTTGAAAAATTCCAACAGTAGGTTGACCACTAGCCTACCTCCACCGATCCGCAGTGGGCACGCGTGGTGGAGTATCTGCCCATTCCCTTTCACCCTGATTTATGAAAGGAGGCCTGTGCTCAGCAGTGGGACATTATAGGCTGATGATGATGATGAAAGGTTTTATTGAAAGAAAATCAATTCGATCAAAAAAAATCTATTCATAATCATTTATTCAAATAGACCTTCGCAGGCACTTATGAAAAGTCTGACTTTAATTCTCTAATACCGGTTCGGAAGGTTGCATTTGCTGAGAAGAGCCGAAAATAAGCTCGGCAATAACTCATTTAAAACAAGCTTAGATTCATTACATAATATTTACATTCTAATCGCACTGTTAACAATGAGGAATGTTAATAGGTATGCAAAACCGCTTGAAAGTTTGTATCAGTAGAGCAATTATGTATACAAATACATTAGTTTTTGTTTCGTTCAAAAAAACCAAGTAGTTATGATTTTACAGACATTTAAAATTCCCCTAAATATCGAGGCCCGCTAACGGTCACGTGACCGCAGGTGACGTCATGTTACATCGCTCCGTTCACTCATATTAGTCGCTAGCGGTGGTTCGTAGGTATAATGCGCTATTAGTGGAAAGTATTTTGGATTTGATTTATGGATTTGAAAATATATGGACTTATGGTTGAAATGAAATGATTATTTCGTCAGCAATGTCGTACAATTTAGGTGGAATCATAAAATAAGGTCTACACATTTCGCTACAGAATAGGATGCAAAACTATTTTAAATTGAATCTAATAATTAATGTAATATAATTAAATAAGTACTTCACATCGAGGCAAAGGCTGCAACTTTATAAGTCGCAGGTCCGGCCTCAGATGGAGTACTGCTGTCATCTATGGGCGGGAGCACCTGGATACCAGCTTGGGCCTTTAGACTCGGTCCAGCGACGTGCCACCAGAATTGTTGACGATCCCGAGCTCACAAGCGGTTTAGAGCCCCTCAGTCTGAGGAGAGACTTTGCCTCCTTATGTGTGTTCTACCGCTTGTACAACGGAGAGTGTTCTAAGGAATTGTTTGACTTGATGCCCACGGCTACCTTCCACCATCGCAACTCTCGCCATCGACGGGGAATCCATCCACACACATTGAAACCAGAACTGTTTCGAACTGTGCGGGCTAAAAGGAGTTTTCTACCGCGGACGCTCGGGCTGTAGAATGAGCTCCCCGTCGTGGTTTTCCCAATGGAGTACAGCATGGGGTTCTTCAAAAAGGGCGTGAAGAGGTTTCTTCAGGGTCGGCAACGCGCGAGTGATACCCGCGGTGTTGCAAGCGTCCATAGGCTACGGTAACTGCTTACCATCAGGCGGGCCGTACGCTTGTTTGCCAACTCAGTGGTATAAAAAAAAAAAAAAAAAAATAAGATGTCCAAATGATATATAATTATTTTACAAGTTTTATTATTTATCGACGAATAGTTATTCCGTTGCCGCCGAAAAGCAAGAAGAAAGAATGCAAATGCTTACTCCTGTCTGCCTAATATACCTAAAATAATTATTTTATAGCTGCAAAGCAAGTAGGTACTTATTTCCCTTTTCAGTTTCATGTTATAGACAATAAATTAGTAATATTTGTCTATACCTATTTATACTCTTCTTAGTAAATTTAACTAAATAAATTGATATATTGCAAATGCAGCGAGTTGAATAGATGTAGGTACTTAACCTTTTTTATGTCTTATATTTTTTTATACGACTAAGTCCTAACTAAGTTGTTTACCACAAGCATACGTACGGCCCACCTGACGGTAAGCGGTTACCGTAGCCATATGGATGGTTGCAACACATGAAGCATCGCTCAAGCGTTACCGACCTTTCCCCCCTCCCCAATGAGCTCTGGCTACCTTACTCACACGCAGGAACACAATCTACTTTATATAACCAAATAAATAAAATTGAAGTGTCTGTTATGTAATATCAAAATAACAACTTTTTATTAAATGCACATGAAAGTACCTATATACGGTTGACGACACCCGTTGGGGTTTAAGCCGCTAAAAGTTCGGCATAATCTGATCGCGCTCCCCCCAAGATGGTCGGGTATCCTAGGAGGATTTCCCCACGCTAATAAAAAAAAATGTAGGTACCTCCTTATAAAAAAAAACCATTTTTTTATTAATTTTTCGGCTAATCTCCGTAACGGCTGAACCGATTTTGACTGAATTTTATTCTCAGATAAGCTTATGTTATAAGAAGTAACGTATGTTTCATTTATTTAAGAATAACTATTTTTCCACGCAAAAAAATCGTCGTCTTACGTTAGTTTGTTCCGGCTGATTTCCAAAACGGCTGGACCGATATAGACGAAACTTTCACTGGTAGATAGCGGATGTTATAAGGAAGAACTTATGCTTCTTTTACTTCAGATAATTTATAAGGGGTTCCGCGCAAAATAATTAAAACGCTACGCGCGGGTGTGCGCGCACACTACAAATGTGTATAAATATTTAGGTACATAGTAGACTGTCACCATTCTTACGTCAAAACGATCTTTACAGCAATAAACTTTGCTTTTATCTCTAAATAGATTCAACCCCTTCACAGTTTTTATCCATTTCTCTCGTATTTGGACATCCATTGGAACGAGTAAAATCAACTTTTCCGGTGGACTGGTGGTTGTATATTTTCATTTTGGCATAACACATGATTTTCTAGTATTTATATTGGAAATTTAAAAACCAAAAAAGTCATAATCAACTGGGGAAACGTACGGAAAAGCGCGACCCCGTCAGGGTATTTGTTCTGTGAGCGCGATTGACTGAGCGAGCGATGTAACATGACGTCACACGCATCGAGTACGGGCCGGTGGAATCCAACGTCGCGCGCTTATTTTAAAATTCCATATCTCGGAAACTAATTGACGTATCGAAATAATTTTTTCACACATATTTTTTATTTTCTATAGAAAATAAGGAGACCTAAAAATCTAAATTAGTGAACATTCTTCATTGCGTGCCACGGCGCGGCGGCAAAACTAAAAAGTAGACTGAATCTATATTTAATAAGTAAGTAAACGACACCGCCGCAAGCAAAGGCCTTAAAGTGAGAATGACTTAATTAAGTCTGCCCTAGAAATAAAAAATAAACTAATGGGAAACTACTAAACACACAATTTGTTATCACTGTGAGTACTGTGACTATTGACATGTTTAAACTTAATATCATTTATATAGAAAATATAAAAATTAGACAGACATAATATGTCGATGCATCTGTGATAGATACATATTTAATGTGTCATAGATAGCTATTTATCGATCTATTTATATAAAAACTAACCCGTATTTCTTTTGGTCACCTGAGAACTGCTTTACCTTTTTTTTTTTAAATGCTTTATAATACTTCGTAGAAGGTTCTTAGATTAAAAATTTGAGAAAGTTGAAATAACAAAGAGGGCAGGAGGAAGCATGGGTGCCTGCTCTTCGTTAAGCAAGGGCGAAGGGGCTGCACTGCCTGAAGCGCCAGAGCCGATGCAGAAGTGAATTTATGCCAAAAAACCTCATCCTCACACTTCACGATGAATATCACGGAAACCATGAGCTTGCTTCAAGTTTGGGGATACCGCGGGAAGGGCATCACCCCTCCACACCCCCCTTACCCCGCGTCCCACCTGAGTCGATGCAGAAGTAAATTTATGTCAAAAAACCTCATATATAACCTCAAACTTCAACAATGAATATCTCGGAAACCGTCGGAAACCATGAGCTTGCTTCAAGTTTGGGGGGTACTGGGGGAAGGGAATTCCCTCCAGCACCCCCTCGTACTCCCCTCTTCCCCCTGCCCTGTGTGCCGTCTCCAAAAGTTTTACCCTAAATAAATTTTATTTACCGAATCTGTCCCCTCGATACATTATATGTAAACAATATATAAATCTTTAGATTTCTTAAATTATGTGTAGTTTCCTTTACCTAAAACGTATGGAACGTAATTTTAACACAATTATTTATCATATTTTTAAATTATCGCCTACGAATGGTAATTATTTCTTTATAAAAACACCATAATAAATATATTGTATTTGTAATGAAATCAAAACTAACCGATGAAACGTTATTCCTGGTGATTCCTTATGACTTGAACTATCACACTTATAGATTTTCCTAAATCCTAGATTTTCGCCCTATTTCTACAATAACAATTAATATTTCGCAATTAAAGCAAATAAAAACAAATAGTTGTTGACCCGTTACATGGATTATCATGACGGATCAGATGACGGAAAATGACTTCAATTTATCTTTTTAATACTAGTATAAAACGTCAAATATGTTTGGTCAGCTTGTTCTTATATGCCTGTGGTTGGAACACAGACATATAAGAATAATATACCTGTGGGTTGGAAGAAGTATTGTAGTTTTTACCGAGTCCGATTGATTAATTTAATAAATGATAATTTCGACAATGATGATTTTTGTCAATTTTATGTGAAAATGTGTATTTTATGTAATGGCTTGTATTTAATGTATGTTTTGAATAAATCTAGCTCTTTTTTAGTTTTATTTCAGACTTTATCTGGCTCTTTTAAAAATTGAGTTGGCAGCACTGCACAAATGTCAAACTTGTATTGAAAATGGCGAACCGTACGGTGAAGGACGCGAAGTCAATACGCGGTACAAATCCTCAATATTTGATAGAAAAGATAATCAGATCACGCATTTATGATTCTAAATATTGGAAGGAAGAATGTTTTGCTCTAACCGCAGAGTTGCTCGTCGACAAAGCTATGGAATTACGTTATATTGGAGGCGTGCATGGAGGGTTCATTTATCCAACACCATTTCTGTGTTTAGTATTGAAAATGCTGCAGATACAACCCGAAAAAGACATTGTGGTTGAGTTTATTAAAAACGAGGAGTTCAAATACGTTCGGGCTTTGGGCGCTTATTACATGCGACTCACGGGAACTTCAGTTGATTGCTATAAATATCTAGAGCCACTTTATAACGATAATAGGAAGTTAAGGCGACAAAATCGTGAAGGACAGTTCGAAATTGTGCATGTAGATGAGTTTATAGATGAACTACTCCGCGAGGAGCGTCTGTGTGACATAATTTTGCCTAGGATTCAAAAGCGGCCTATTTTGGAGGAAAATAATGAGTTGGAGCCGAAAGTATCAGCATTAGATGATGATTTGGATGAGGATATGCCTTCGGATGATGAAAATGTTGATACTGAAGCCAAAGAAAATAAGAGAGACAAGGATAGGAAAGATAGAGAAAGGAAGAGAGACAGGTTAGTAACCTTATATCTCACATATTTTGATCTTGTTTATTCCTAACTCACTAACTTGTGAACTACTTATCTCAGTCAAAGTGTCTACTTAATTTAAATATTTTTTACAGATCGAGAGACCGTGACAGACGAGACAAGGACCGTAAAAGAGAAAGATCGAGGAGCAGAGACCGTGAAAGACGGCGTGAACGAGAGAGGGAAAGGGAAAAGGAAAGAGAACGTGAGAAGGAGCGGGAACGTGATAAGGAAAGAGACAGGGAAAGAACTAGGGAACAGAGGGAGCGAGAGAGGGAAAAGGAAAGAAGAGAAAGAGATAGGCATGAACCTGACAGGAGACGAGATAGGGGTGGTAGATATTAAATATAATTACAATTAAAGTGCATTTTAATTCCAGATTGTCTATTAATTTGAACTCCCACAGCCTTTACTCTTAATCAGTGAATGCGTTAATTAGGGATGTAAAAATACTTTGCGGACTGGTTATCATAGTGAAGTATAGGCAATACCAATACAATCCAATATTTGAAAAAGTTATAATAATAATAAAATAACTAATAATGGTATAATTATAACTATGAGATATTAAGGTTACATTTTTAAATGTCTTACCAAGTCTGGATTAACTTGTAAATATTTTCAAATAGAAATCATGTTTTATGAAATGTGTAAACAAATTTACAATCATATATTATGCCAGCTATAACAAAACCAGCAAGTGGAATGCTTGTGTTTATTGCATAGTACAGCCACAAACTATTTTTTTTCTTGGGCCTCTTTCAGAATTTTGCTGTGCCCGCAGGCCGCTTATAGTTAATCACAAAATCAAGTCAGTCATTTATTCAATTTCTCTAGAAGGGCACTTTTGAAGGCCAAATTATAAATTAATATAACTTGTGCAATCAGTGCAGGCTGCAGTTTGAATATGGCTCCAAAAACCAAACTATTCTAATTTAATACATATTAATGCAAAAGTTTGGTAACTTAGGGATAGGATATAGGGTTCTTTTTATTCTTGGAATGTAGTCAGATAAAATCGCGAGGCAGAAGCTATATAAAAATAAAGTATAAGGAAAACTCAGAAAAACATTGTTTAAAATTTTATTTGATCAAGGTAAAATAAACATATTATTTATATTGTAATAAATTAAACCACTCTACTGATAGTTAAATCTTCAGTTAACAATTTAACTATCAGAAGGTTCTAGATACTCAAAAGCAGTTTTAAATATTTTAGAATAAGCAACAGATATTATTTGGATTAATATTACTAGTGCAGTCAAATTCAACAGTAGTTCAACTTTATATGAAGAGTAAAAATATATTGTGTTTTAATCCCATTCATACACAACGCAATCTTAAGACATTACATATGAACTTATTTATAGACATTAGCTACAGTGTTTTTTTTACATAGGTACAGTGAGCGTCAAAAAGGATTGTCACTTTAGTAACTTTTCATAATAATCTATTGATATAACATCTTGACAGTTTGTATGAAAACTGTGAATTGTGTACAAGGTTCTAGAGTGCTCAGCTACTTTTGACTGACCATACATACATTATTGAATTGAATAATCTCGATTAAAAACAAAGGCAGTTTACTCCATTTCAAATGGTTTCAGTCAAAACAAATATTTAAAAGATAATCACTTATAGTGTTTTTTGTACTCGGAACAGGCAGGACTTAAAAGTTATGCTGACTTGGTCCATCTGCCTTTCTTCTTTTGTTTGGACAGGATGTTGCTTTTGGTGATATCAATAAAAAAAAACATGTGGAATTCATGTGGAATTATAATTAAAAGAATAAGACCACAGAACATAATTTCGAAAAAAAAAAACAAATAAGGTGTATTTGCTTTAATTCATTATGCTTTGAGTAATGGGTGTCAATTTTTATTATAAATTATTGTCAGTAGGTCTATTTGACGTAGTCCGTTAATTCATGTAGACATTGACCCCTCTGATTGGCCAAATCAAGAACGCACGATGCTATGTTTGAACCTTACCTTGTTGAAAAAGTTATTAATGTTATGCAATAAAAATAGACCTATGATGCGCCATTTTATAAATTTTGCTCCATGTATATACATAAATCAAATTAATCGTAACTACAAATATACATACCATTCATATGATATAAAATCATATGCATTTAAGAATTTTAATAAACACTAAATAATTATATTTTTAAAAGGCTTTTATGCTTTAATCAATACATTTATAATACTATTTTTAGCAGCATTCGGTCTGGAGGACAAACTTAAATTTTACAAAAATAAGTTTTAGTTAAAAAAATCATTTTTAATACAAGCTTTTTTAGGTGACTAATGTATACCAAATATCAAGTCAATCCGGCCACTGGAAATGAGTGAAATTCGACTTGCTAGATTAGACCTGAACATACATAAATTGCATGTTCAATATAATTTTAAATAAAATTGTAAAAAAATATGTGTATTTTTTTTTAAATAGTTCAATTTTCTGCCCTAAGTAAAAGCTTAGCTTTGACAAGAAACTGTGTCATATAAAACTAAAAAAATGCTTAAAATGCCAAAGTGAATTTGTCTGTCTATTATGTACTACATTTTAACTGAGAGCTAACTCGTATTTTCGAAATAGGATAACTTTTATCCAAGAAAAAAGTTACTTTCCCTCTGGAATTCAGGTTAAACCAGGTGCAAAAGTTTGTGTTATTCTGACTAAAACTAAACTTCTTGGACTAAAACCATTACTTCTGGCTTCAAATACACATCCCTATTAGGGCTATCATTAATTTCATTGATGACTGAACTATGCCAAGCGAATGTGAGCACTGATGCCGGTACTAATTTAAGGTCAATAAGGGTTTTATTCGCGTCATCTTCAAATATCAACTTGTGACCTGTCGGCGAGTTAAGGATGAAAGGTAACCCGCTGTGTTCGAGGTTTTCTTGAACAAATTCGTGGATCTCGTTGAACCTTTCGTATACAGAAAAGGTTCCCTGAAACAAAATCAAATATTAATTAACTTAGAAATCGATTAAAATATGAAAATGATATCCGTCACATTCTTATAGGCTCGTTTTGAGAGGAGGGTACAGTCTAAGACATAAATATGTATACACTTTATGAAATTCTATCTATTGATTGATATTATGAGATAATGCAGGCAGAATCTTTTAATATATAATATATTATGATTTGAGTAATAAATTCAACATTTGAATCTATAGTGAGAAATTTGCTTTTGAATATAACAAAGTCTATACATATTTATGTCCCCAACTGTACATTGTGTCTTTCTCCTAATCATCTACTGAGCTGTCAAATGGTAAAATATTCTCAAATGGATCACCAAAAATTTTGTTGACTGTACTTTTACGCACTTGTCGCATATCATTTACTCCAAGTATCACACAGACGAAAGTGATTGTTTTTATCTCCCTTGCACACTTACAGAGCTATCTCTTTTGCACATGTGTTAAAATAACTCATGCTGCATCACTGCTGTCATCTATGGGCGGGACCTGGATACCAGCTCGGGCCTTTAGACTCGGTTCAGCGACGTGCTGTAAGAGTTGTTGACGATCTCGAGCTCACAAGCGATTTAGAGCCCCTCAGTCTGAGGAGAGACTTTGCCTCCTTATGTGTGTTCTACCGCTTGTACAACGGAGAGTGTTCTAAGGAATTGTTCGACTTGTTGCCCACGGCTACCTTCCATCATCGCAACTCGCGCCATCGACGGGGAATCCATCCTCACACATTGAAACCAGAATTGTTTCGAACTGTGCGGGCTCAAAGGAGCTTCCTTCCGCGAACGCTCAGACTGTGGAATGAGCTTCCCGCCGTGGTTTTCCCAATGGAGTACAGCATGGGGTTCTTCAAAAGGGGCGTGAAGAGATTTCTGCAGGGTCGGCAACGCGCGAGTGATACCCCTGGTGTTGCAAGCGTCCATAGGCTACGGTAACCGCTTACCATCAGGCGGGCCGTATGCTTGTTTGCTACCTTAGTAGTATAAAAAAAAAAAAAAAACTCACCTGCAACAATATTCCGTCAGGAAAGCGAATCCTGATGATAGCAAACTTGTATTTGCGCATTTCTCGTAATTCGTCCTTTTCTCTCATTGCCTTTGTGCGTAGCATTTGACTTTTTTCTATCGCTTCAGCCCTGGTAAAAATAGCAGACTTATAAGGATATCGGTTAACCAACATGGTCTTACAAAAAAAACCCTCCGGGAAACAGATGGTGCTCGGTGACAGATCTTCTATATTGAGGGTGGTAGCCATCCAGGCAGGTACTACAAAGTAAAAGCTCAAACTCACTGTAGGATTCGAACCCACTACCTTGGCCTCTATTCAGTGCCTGCAAAGGTCTATTGTAAATCATTTGGGTTTCATAACTGTAGAAGTACTATGGTTTACCCGTTGGCTTGCCTAGGGGAAAGCGAATATCATACTAAAAAAAAACAAAACAAACAAAAAATTATAACCACCTTCAAAGTACACTGAAATGTATACAAATACAATAACGAATAATTTTCAGCTCGACTGGGGAAGTACCTCCACCTTACAGAATACCGCAGCCAAATAAGTTTATGTTGTGTAAAGTTGTGTTCCTGCGCGTGAGTAAGGTCGCCAGAGCTCATAGGGGAGGGGGGAAAGGTCGGTAATGCGTGAGCGATGCTTTGTGTGTTGCAAGCGTCCATATGGCTACGGTAACCGCTTCCCATCAGGCGGGCCGTATGCTTGTTTACCGAGTTGGTTGTATTAAAAAAAAAAAAAAAAAACAACGCGGACTTAGGAACTGTAATCTAAAACTGTTTTGAAGTCAGCCAAAAAGACGTGTTCCATACAAAATATCCAATTCTACAGAAATGCATATGCTACCGCAGATTTTTTCGAACCTTTTTTAATGTTGTAAAAAAAACTGAAATTCAAGTGATTAATGAAGAGTTGTACCGTAATTGTTGTTCCTTCTTAATTTCTTCAGGTGTCAGTGCGTAGAAGGAGGGTGGTAACTGGTTCTTACTGACGGCTTGTGAGGGCAGCAACACTTGCAGGTTTCTATCCAACTCTAGTTGAATCGGTTCGGCGGTACGTAACGCGTCGATAAGGGACTAGAAACAAAAATGTATAGAATAGAATAGAATATTTATTTGTTATATACAGTTGTAACAAAGATGTTACAAAATGTCAGAGTTGGTAGTTTTTATGGTCTGCCGTTAGGCGTACAAATACTCAATACAATTAAATTAAAATGGCAATAAAAGTGAAATTCAATATTAATAATTAATGTCTTATTACAATACAAATAAAATAATTAAACAAAAATCATAATACAATAGTACATTATGATACATGTGTGCAAAGTTGGTAATTTTAGACGAGGCGGTATTAAGCCGCAGGCGAACACGATAAGTGAACCGAGAATGTAATAATCAATTCATATGCGTGTCTTAACATAAAACTGTGCGGTAATGTAAATTAAAAAGTACTAGTGCGTAATAGGTTGCATTAAGATACTAAAAACGGTGCAATAAACTTTAGGAACAAGTGTGTTGAAAGAGTACATTATGATACATGTGTGCAAAGTTGGTAATTAATTACAGACGAGGCGGTATTAAGCAGGGTGGCAGCCAGCGGCGGGTACTTCAAAGAACCCTCATATCATTACAGGACACAATTAGTACTGAGTTTGATAAACAGAAAACATATCTTACCGGCAATAAATCAATAGACATATTGTCTCTGTTGAAAACCAGATATTCCTCTTCCACTCCGTCTGGATTGGTCAATTTCTGGCGAGTGAAACCGGCGGCTAATAGTAGCTCCATAGCGCCCTCTAACGGTAGTACCCTTTCGTTCAGTGCTCTGAAAGAACCAAAATGCAAATATGTGTAACGAACGAGGAGATGCAACGCACCTGTGAAAATTTCAACTGTATACCTTGTGACGTAGCACATCACGCCACCTCGAACCATCCAGCCGCCGCCGCCGCCGCCGCAGCGCAGAGGGGAAAGTTACCGCCCGCGGGACGCCCGCGCACCGCGCACCGCGCGCCACGTACCTCACCCCGCGACCTTCTTTATAAGACCGCGCACTCCATTGCGAGAGCGCAGTCGGCCTGGCGCTACCGTACAACCAACACGAGTCGGTTCGGGTTACCAAATACGACATGTGTTGGTCATTGCGGTGAGGTCTGTCCGTCTGTACCGAAACCCTGGTAATTTTACCCGAGGGTACCGTCCGCGTCCCCATACCGCTTTCCCTGTAAGCCAGTATATTCATCGTCTCCTCGCACGTCACCATTCCATGGGTTGATGCACCTGTCGGTTCGGGTTACCAAATACGACTAGGTGTCACCTCCCAGGAAGGTCCGTTCAAGGAGCGATTCCCCGTACCGTTTAGGCAAGATCACGCCGCGCCCTCTATTAAAGTGCTAGACATAAGTATTAGCTATAGAGTCTCAGATATATGTATTTATAATTAATAAATCAATTAGCGGCAACTTTGTAATCATTGATTGGTGTTTTCTTTATAGCTCTCCGATAGGTTACCCAAGTAGGCAGTTAACAGTAGAACCCCACTGGTTACCTTAATGAACGAAGCCTCACTTCGTTACAACCTATAACGGTTCATGAGATAACAGTCCACTGACTAACAGACGGATAGGGGAGTCTTAGTAATAGGGTCCCGTGGGCACCCTTTGGGTACAGAACCCTAAAAATTACAAAATTAAAGGGCCTCAAGAAACGCCTTTCTTTACGGAACCCTTCGTGTGCGATTCCGACACGCACTTGTCCGGTTTTTTATGTCAGAAGCCCCCAGCTAGCACACAAAAACTTACCAAGATTTCATTTTAATTAGATAAATGGAATAAATGAAGGCAGGTTACCAAACAAACATTGATTTTAAAATATGTTTAGAGATTTCCAATGTATTTTGACGTTAAGGCGCCGATCCCACAAAAGAGTTCTGAGTTCACTGTAATCTTTGCGGCGCCTTTGATCATTGCACACAGAGAACTCGTCCTTCAAGAGAACGAGAGTTCTGTCGGAGTTCCATTCTCTAAAGCTGGCAGTGGAGGTGACACATCTGAGCTATCACTGTCTTATTTACTGAGTGACACAAGGGAGAAAGGACAATGGGCATTCCGGCCCATGAGCGGCCATTAATGAAACATAAGAAAGGCCAACCAATGAGACGAGATAAAGTATGTGCTCAAACTTTTGCTTGCTGTATGTATCACACACCTTTTAATACGGGACACTCATTACATTTAATGCAATTTCATAAGATCTCCAATTATTTCTTAAATCTTCAATACTCTATAACTTTTTTTCTAAATACACTACAGTAATAAGCTTTCATATTTATATTACATAGAAATTATTGCTGGCCGCCAATGGGACAAGCTCCATACAAATTTGCCCATTTACCTTTAGAACTCAAAGACTGCTCGCTCGCAGTGTGTACAGTAGTGAACGCTGAACTAGGAACGCGGAACTTTGTGATTTGAAACAACCATTACCTGTTAGACATTCTGATTTTCTGAAACTTTTCATCTTCAGGGTGTGTCACTATGTTTTCTAAGTACTTGCATAGTGTTTCTATGCATGTGTCAATCTGAAAACAAGGATTCCGGTTATTAAGGGCACTAAGATCCGTATTCTAGAACGTCAAACAATGATCATATCAAGTATTGAGTCGAGATTAATACAATTGAATTTGGAACTTAATACAATGATATTAGGTTTATTTTCAAATAACACGATCTATTCTTGAGACTTCTATAAAACAAACCTAAGTTGATTCAATTATAATAATTATCTACGGACCCTTGCTGATTTATAGAATCAGGCTTTGTTTAAATCTTCATATTTTACAAGCTTAAAAAGTACAGTCGCCAGAAAAAGCTTATATTAAAAATTAAATTTTTATGTTAGTACTTGTTTCTATTATTATTTACTTGTATGGTAAGATCAAATCTTACAATGTCATGAAGTACCACTTTCCCTTGACCCATATACTTAATCTCTAGTGAACTCATTCAGTACTGACGACAATACCATATCTTTAGTATCATGGCCTAATGCGTCAGTCAGGGCCATCTTGTCACTATAGAATTCACATAAAGGATAAAAGTCAAACAAGCAGTATTTAAAAAAATAAATTATATCAGCAAGCAAGCACATGTCTTACCTTATGTGATCACCAACACAGACTTAAATAAAAAACTTAAACTGCCGACTTAAATAAAATTGAAATATGGTTTCTTTTAAAACATCTTATGTATTTGGTGATCTTACATATTTATTTAATTTATACTTAGGTAGCAAGCATACGGCCCGCCTGATGGTAAGCGGTTATCATAGCCTATGGACGCTAGCAACACCAGGGGTATCACTCGCACGTTGCCGACCCTAAACCTATTAAGAGAACCAGATACGTCAATTTTTTTATAGGCCTGCGTTTGACCACAATCTTACCATGGTCAGTGATGATGTGTCCTAAGGTGGTGCACACACAAAGCCTAGAAGGAACTGGCTCTCAAGTGCTGTCGGAACACACCGATAGGTGCTTTGCAATAGATTTTCAACTTGAGGGTGGTAGCCAGCCAGATGGGTATTACAAAGTACCCTATCACCATCCTATGGTTTCTCCATTTCCATTTCTCCATTTTTTCATCTGACGTCACTACCACTGAGCTATCATCAGCTTAAATCTAAATCAACAAGTATGCAAATAACTAACCTTCTCCTTATTATGATTGCAGGACTGTATAATGAGACAGGCTGTCAGACCTCTCTCTTCCTCCAGTTGTTCGTACAAGAACAACTTTATGTTCCTCTTCCATTCGTCCCGCGGTAATATGTCGTTGCTTATTATTGGACATCTGTACATAAGAATCAAGAATAATAATATGTTGTAACTGCAGCCCATTGTTGAAATGCAGAGGGATCTAATGCTTAACGCATATGACTTAAGGTTCATTTTCAATTAACAGTATAAAAATTCAGCAGTGATTCTGTATTTTGGTGTAAAAGTCAGGAGGCCACAGATTTTACTAGATTTTTAAATAGCTGGGTAACTTAATGGCTAACGCACTTGAAATATACTCCAGAAACTGCAAAATTCTTAGGTAATTCCACTTCTAATTCTTTTCTCTCATGTTCAGAAGGTTTTGATGGACACGGCTCTTCCCCCTGTGTCGATGTTGAAGCCTTTTCATTTTCTAACTCTTTCCTTACTTGAGCCTGTAACATGAATACTTGTTAGCAAGGGAGTGCAGCATGGGGTTCTACAAGAAGCAGGTCTGGCAAGGTGTGAGTGACAACCCTGGTGTTGCAAGCGTCTATAGAGGAGGTGAAGGCCACCTTTTTTTTTGGCATGCAGGTGGAACTGCGGGGGATAGACAGACTAATTACCTGTATAGCAGCCAGAGAAGTATTAAATGCAGAATTTTGCCTCTTCTGCCCTAATCTCGCTAATGCTGCTTCCGCTGCCAACTTACTCTCTTCAGGCAACTCTGATCGTCTAGGCACCGGCACATCTTTCCTCGAAGTATTAGAGCTTTGATTACTGATTCCAGCTTCGCTTAGCTTATGCCCCGGTCCAGCCATTTTGAATTTCGCATCAGCTTTCTTTTTTTGGAAGAACTTCTTGATTTTATCCGCCATTGCTTCTGTTTATATTCGTGGAGTGTGTTCTTTAGGCAATTTTAATTTCGATACACTTTCTCTAAGTTGTTCAATTGTTGCTGAAGTTGCTGTAACGATAATTTCGAGATAAGATAATAGATTGATTGATTCATTTCTTTGTTTTGACTATGTGTCAGCAGTATCCATATGGCTTCTTAAATATCTGGTATGAGTCAC
Source organism: Achlya flavicornis (assembly GCA_947623365.1). Taxonomy (NCBI): domain Eukaryota; kingdom Metazoa; phylum Arthropoda; class Insecta; order Lepidoptera; family Drepanidae; genus Achlya; species Achlya flavicornis. The sequence continues at coordinate 3,818,763 of OX392491.1, read as the reverse complement.
TTAAAATTCAATTGACTATATGTAGTTTTGTTGATAATTAATAATTTCTGACACCTGTACAATAACAATAGTTGCCAGACAGTGGCCAGATCTAAAATCATACAATTTAAATGAAAATATAATATACCATTACTACTTCTTTTTTAGCTAATAAAGAGTTTATTCGTTTTATATTTGAACCAATAATTTAAATGATCTTTTATTTGCCTATTAAGATAAGTTACCCTCATTTGTGAAAGGAGGCCTGTGCTCAGAATTGGGACATTATAGGCTGATGATGCTTTAGATAAGTCATTGAATTTAATTTCAATGACAATCAAATATTATTACACCTTATTTTTTTGGAGCTTTAAAACAATAAACATAACAATATAGAAATCTATTATCTTTACTATCCTAACTAATATTATAAATGTGAAACTGAGTTTGTTTGTTACACTATAACTACTCAACAAATCATGATGTAATTTTTGCATGCCTATTCAAAATTCTAAATCATTTATTCAAATAGACCTTCGCAAGCACTTATAAAAAGTAATACCGGTTCGGAAAATTGCATTTGCTGAGAAGAGCCGGCAATAAACTCAGCAATTACTCTTTTCAAAACAAGCTTAGATTCATTACATAATATTTACATTCTAATCGCACTGAAAACAATTGCGTGCCCCGGCGCGGCGGCAAAATTACAAAGTAGACTGAATAAATATTTAATAAGTAAATAAATAGCAAACTTAAGCAGACCAGCCCCCACAAGCAGCACCTGTTCACAAGTATGACGCGTGTGGCAGCCATCGCCCTCCTCGCCATATTGGAGGGAAGTGAGCGACCCGTCACACGACGCCGCCGCAAGCAAAGGCCTTAAAGTGAGCATGACTTACTTAAGTCTGCCTTAGAAGTACTTTAAGTCTGCCGTATGGTTTGGAGATGGACATAGGCTACTTTTTATCCCGGGAATAAGAGTGTAAGTACCCATTCATACATATAGAATTTCTGTCACAATCTACAAAATAACCTCTGAGAAATACTGAAAGTTACCCTGATGACATTGAATGAAAATAAACAGACTTGTATTATTTATGGAGAACAATAAATCTGTATAATTGTAATACCAAATAGTGATAGTGCAAATGTAACTCCTATTTTAGCAGTAGTTTTGTAATTTTTGTAGTTATAGCAGACTCACATACTTAATCATTTATCTGATATCAACGGACTTCAATGTCAATTGTAATATTAATACTTTGGGACACAGTTAAAATAATTACAATGACATCAGTTGTTATAATAGAATGCACATCCCTCGTCTGTACCAAACAGGTTAAAGAGTGCAATGTCATTATTAAGGTCATGAGAGGAGTTCAATTCTTTCATATTGTTACATGACATACACATGAGACTATTGTACATGGCACAGGAATGTCATGAACCCAACATTAATAAATGTAAAGGCCTATTCTTATATATTTGTTGTATTATGTTGCACAATTAGAAAACAAGGCATCAACATTTTCAATATGATTGTTTTTCACATAAATATACAATAACCTTCATTTATTTTATCAATTACCCACAGGTAATTGCATAGCGTAAGATTAGACCTAGGTCAAGGATGGGCTCACTATTTCATCAGCTATAGTTAGAGTTAGATACCACGGACACAGTTTAGCGTTAAAATTAGGTACAAGAGGCGATACCTACGTACTACGTACTAATTGTGAATCATAACGGTTTTTCTAGCTAACTTAGTGTAGTGTAACTAGATCAATAGCGATATTTATTTATTTATTTGTTTTTGGAAAGCTAGATATAGATCAAATTACTCACCCGGCTTCATAAAACGCTCTGATATGCGTTTTCCATACACACGCCAAGAAATGCAAATCAGTAACAAAGTAAACAATAAAATGAGGCAGAACGTCTTCAAGAGCAAGCACTGGAACTCGTTAAAGTAGAAAACCCCAGATATTTCCTCATAAAACGATAACTCAGGGAAATTAACGAAAGATTTAGGGAAATTATCAATCGGTATCGACGATACGCACGACTCGAAAAAATGTATCGCAAAAGCCAAAGTATCCCCGATTTGAAGACACAAAGCTTCGTATAGGGTAGAATTGAAAACAGCGTTGTCGAATAAAGACATCACACATGTGATTTTTGCGTAGTATAAAATTGTATTGCAAAAATAAAACTACTCATGCCGATATTTCAAAATGCCTGTCGGCTGTCATTTAAATAGTGAATGCACGCTATCGATTGATATGTGTTTCGAAACATCGATGAATCGTCGTTTTGTGCTGTAAATTTAGTGAAAGGTGTCTAGAGCTAAAATGTTGTCAGAATGGATGTATCGAAGTATAATAATATGAACGTCTTTGAATGGATGGATGGAGCGAGATTTCACTAATGCAGTTGCCACATATTTTTAATTTTTTCACAGATTTCTTTAAAATGAATATGAACTTTTATGAGGGGAGGGGTGCGAAAGAGTCTTACGTTTTCGTTCATGGGGGTGAGAGGGGTCTTAGTAGTTCTTTCTTACGTAAAACAATAATATCAATGTCGATAATATCCAACGCGCACCGTCCAATACACGCGCACGTCACGCAGTGATGTAATACAACATTTTGTGGCCGACGATTAAAGAGTTGTATTTTTTACTACCAATGCACCTCGTAGAGTGCATTGTACAGTGCAATTGCGCAGAGATTTGGAGTTCTACTGCCATTGGTAGTGAATAAGTTGTTGCAGAATAATTGCTACGTGATTATTAATCATGAACCAACTTTGTAATCAGTGCATGTGATTGCTGGTCAAATGAGATAGGTATGGCATACAATTCCACCGGAAGCTTTTTTCTTCACCGTGTCCATTGTGGTGCGAATTTTCTCTTATGTTTTTGTAACGTTCTTAAAGTAAGTTGAGGCCCTGATAGCCTTATCAAGGCCTTAATTAAATTAATGAATTTTCGTTTGATTTTATTATGATGACATTATTGTCTTTCTAAATGAGGCAGTGGATACCACGCAGAGCAGAGATGATCCAGTCACTGATCCACTTGCTGATTGGCTTTTGAACCCCTGGTTTGATTTACGGCTTAAATATGGACTTAAAAATTGTACAGTACAGTAGTACCCATACAGATACATTTTCAAATCGCGGAAAATGCGCACCAATAGGCGTGGCAGCTGCCGCTGTATTTACGTGCCTATACTTGTTCGCATGCTGACGCTTTTATTCCCGATGTAAAAAAGCGTCATCGTGCGAACACGTATAGTAGGAGTCATACGTTCTATTCATATCGTTAAAAAATAACGAGCTTAAAAAGCGTTCGTGTGAACGTAGCCTTATGCGTCTTAATTATGATTTGTAACACACAAGCCATTTATCAACAATTAATGATTATAACAAGACTACATTATTCATGTACCTAATGCAAAATACTGAAAACTCGATATTTTTGGGGCATGGGGCGTCTCTAGTGCACATGCGGAATTATCTACTGTCATCTTTAACGTCATTTCGTTGTCTGTCACTGTGAAGGTTGAAATTAAGTGTTGCCATTTTATAGGTATTTTATTCAATCATTTTTAAGAATGTGCACACGTAAATTAGTTTCTTGAGTATGCCGCGAGAGGGCGATGTGCGTGTTTCTGTAACGTACAGTCGAGGACGTAAATATGTATACACTTTTTGAAATTCAAAAGCGATTTTCTCGCATGTTTAACATTTAAGTGTTAAACTATTACACAAATCATAATAGTATATGTGAGACGATTCTGCCTTTATATTATCTCATAATTTCAATCAGTAGTTTAAGAGGAAACCGTTGTTGAATTTTACTAAGTGTATACATATTTATGTCCTCGACTGTACCTACTATTTTTACGTAGTATTTTATAATTATTCTCTGAGCGTGGTGGAGCTACTATACATTTCTATGTACCGTTTTCACACATAACCACACGGCACTCCAAATAAAATAAATCGTCACTGCATTTTTGCGGTGTCTCGCTATCGTCTCGTGTGAATACGGAATACGGGTACACTATCTTAACTAACGGTCATTATTCACACTCAGTCCTCTGGGCACTGATATAACTATAGCTACAGAAAACAATAAAACTCATTTTATCAATATTTTACAAAATCATTTTTTTAATGAAACCAAACACAAAGTAAATTAAAATGTTGGTGGATTAAATGGAATTAACCTCAGATTTGTACGTACCTAGTATGTTATTATCTCAGTGCTCAGAGTAAATAAATACTACTTAGTGGGGTACAGTAGTACCCAACTAATAAGTCTCTAAGTATATACTGTAGTTGTACGTAGTATTTATATACTCTGAGACTGTAGTCTTTGCTGATAAGGCGCGTCGTGAATCTTCGTTCGCAAAATAAAGTATGGCCCGAAGATTAACGAAAGAATGCTTAAAACTTACAATCATCCTTAGATCACTACTATAAGGTTCATAATTCACTTCAGCTGTTAGTTCCGTTCCGTCTCTTCTGCGCAGTTACATCGGTAGGTAAGCCATACCAGTTGGGTACTACTACTGTATGCGGGTATGAATAGTTCAACCATCGACTACTAGATGGCAGTATTAAAATGAGGTTTAGAAGTTTTAGCACAGAATATTTAATAGTACGTTTTAGTGTCTTCGGGGTTCCGTTGCGGTAATATCTATTTTTCGATTTCAAACTTACAAATAAATATCCTGGAACACTTCCTCACACACGGCTATCTGATCCCAGGATAATATCCTGGGACATTCCTCACACACGGAATAAGTTAACTACATATTTTGAAGTCGACAAAGAAAAACTAAAACGTCATTAGAAGAAAAACATTTAAACAGACGTATTTTTTTTTTTTTTATATATTAGATTCTTTGGTGATTGTGATTATTTATTTCCACTGATTTAAATTGTATATGTGTGCGTACTGTGAACTTGCCATCTTTCGTTAACCGACCTGCGCCTACCATGAGTTTTATACGCCAACAATCTACAGTCGCTAGCGACTACGGTGAAATATTTTGAATGAAAAGTTTGCAAAAGTGTCTACTAGAGGCGGTGCTCGTCATACAAAATATTCACCGTACCCCAAAGACTACAGTATCCGTACCCGCTAGCGAGTGTAGATTACGTTAGTGTAGAAAACTCATGATAAAGGTAATACCTACCTACACTGTAATCTTAGTTTGATTTCTGCAATGTGACTATACCGTATGCTTGTTTGCCACTATGGTGGTATATAAAAAAAATTATCCCGGCAATTTCTATTTCACAGCGTAATCTATTAAATTATACTACCAAAGAAATAGATAATAACCATGTTCTTAAAAATACGCAAGGTGAATCCTACGCACAAAACTTATTTTAAAAAATCTACCGATTTCGTATTTCAACAAAATTTCCTTTCAAGAATATTTGTCCAACGGCCGAATAGCCGTATTAATGTCTTTGGATTTCATGCTCTAATAATGATAGTTATAGAGTAGGTATTTAATTAGAAACTCCTTCGATTACCATATGTTTACCATAATTTGCTTAGTCAGCTGATTTTGAAAGACGGATTTTTGACGTATCATCACTAAATATCACGTGACTGTACACGAAAAGATGTTATTGATAAATAGTAAAATATTTAATTTAAAGTTGTTTACAGGTTGCTACACTAAAATTTATGATACGCGTCTGTAGGTAGACGCATGAAGGTTCATTTTCCAGTATTCAAAGTCAGTCACAGGCATTTATTCAATTTAGGCCCGTGTTGGGCAGTTATGAAAGTTACTACTGCTACTGAAGTTACCACCGGTGCAGAAGTCGACCATCAACTGAGAAGAACAGGCAAGAAACTCAGCAAGGTTACATTATTTAAATATTCATAGTCAACGTCAATTTAGAAATTCTCTTTATACTTTACAATAACAGTTATAGAAAGCTACTTAGATCTATGTAACTCTACCTAGATATAACAGGTGGAGATTTCGAGATGGTATATTTTCGAAACCTATGTTGGATTAGTCATGCTGAACAAATTTTTTACTTTTCATACTTTATGATCGAGCAAAAAAAATTGAGAATTCACTATTCGTCCCATAGTAAAAGTGTCGTTATGTGTGAAACATTTTTTTTTCTTTTCATACATTATGATCCAGCAAGGTTGACATTTTGTAAGAAAAGATAATAAAAATTTTGGGAATTCAATATTGGTCCCATAGTAAAAGTTGTTCAGATTGACTAACCCAACATAGGTTTCGAAAATATGCCATCTCGAAATCTCCACCTGTTATGTTCATGCTTGGTCAAGCACACTATGCCAATATGGAAATAGGCTGTCAAGTGCAGAAGCTGGATAGAACAGAGATTCATAGAGAGGTAGAGCATAGCGTTTATTTGCTCAAAGAGCAGCACAACTGGGGAAGTACCTCCACCTTACAGAATACCGCAGCCAAATAACTTTATGTTGTGTAAAGTTGTGTTCCTGCGCGTGAGTAAGGTCGCCAGAGCTCATAGGGGAGGGGGGAAAGGTCGGTAACGCGTGAACAATGCTTTTTGTGTTACAAGCGTCCATATGGCTACGGTAACCGCTGACCATCAGCTGGCCGTATGCTTGTTTACCGACTTAGTTGTCTAAAAAAAGAAAAAAAACACATGCACAGGCGATGCCAGCCGAAAAACTAGAGAATGTCCAGCTAGGATCACCATACAGTAAATTCAGGATGATGATGATGATGAATTCGACAATGAAAAATTCAAGGTGTTAAATATATCTAGAATCGTAAACGATTAGATTATGCATGACAGCCCAGTTATCATCGCGCCGTGAGATGTGAATAAACATTGGTGGATTAATCTTAAAACAGTTTGTTCGGGAAATTATCACAAGTTGACGTTTTGTGATGATAATAGTTTAATATAGACATTTTTGAGGGATTTTCGGTAAGTTTCTTAAATTATAATTTAACTAAGAATATTGAATTCGCAAATTCAACATTGCTCCGTGTTGTAGTTAGAACAAAAAAAAGAATATTTTTTTTTTATTTCAAAGGGCTTGAGGTTGGCCACTGACCCGCCCATAAGGGACAATGACGAAGCCTGAGATGGAGCACGCTTACCCAGAAGAAACCTATTCAGTCTGGCCTTAAAGTCCCTAGATTGTAAGTCGGGAAACACAGACGCCGGAAGCAAGTTCCACTCCCTTGCTATCCACATTATAAATGAGGATGCAAAACGCTGTGTCCGTATTTTCGGTATATCTACAACGTACGGGTGAAAATTTTCCCGGCGTCTTGTGATACATATGCCTGCCTGACTCCTATAACCTAAGGACTTTCAAGGCCAGAGTGAATAAGTTTCTTATGAACTAACATCTTCTATTTCGTTTTTATGGGCGGGTCAGTGATGTAATACTCAAACGCAAGCTTAGTACTAGACTAGTGCGAGCAGCATCATCGAGGTAAATCTTTTAGAGTGGTAATACTGAAGAATCCAATTCCGCAACTAGTAAGTGCTTTTGCACTGATTAATAACAGTATCGACCAATCACTGCATCTAAAAGTTTAGTTTGTCCTTGACTTGACCAATCAGAGCGCATTGTCGGTGGGGGATATTTGGTGGAATATAATTTCAAACAAAATAAACGTCATTGCGTCATTCAGTCATTATTTAGTCCGACTTTTACATTATCAAAAAATATTTGTCACGTATTTTTTCTTTTCTCAATCAAACAAAAAAATACGAAGATATCGTGTGTTTAAGTTTCGCGCGACGTCACGTTAGAGTACACTTTTAATTTTGACTCGCTTTATCTTTGTAATTTTTTAATGATTTGGTAAAACAAATAATATTTGTCCAATGTGTTGTTTTTGATAATCTAACTGAAGGACTAATTAGACATTTTTTTTTACATTGGAATCATCCCTATTGTTCTATGTTGAATTACGGACCTAAATCTGTTTCATGACAGCGGTTTAAAATCTGCAACTAACACTGTAAATTTAATAAAAACAATCTGTACCGACCGATTGGGATGGCAACCTTACTCGTACCCTGTCTGAATCAGGGATAATCCCCCTTATTCATCACTCGGTTGCCGTTCCGGTCGGTAGGAACGATTTTATTCAATTAAATTTATGCTGATGCTGTGTAATTTGCTGTCTTCATTTACTGCGATGTATGTACCGATGAAGCGATCGAAGCGCTCGTGGTGTAGCATGATAAACCGTTCTTAATCGATCGGCAAGTTAAGCTACCACCGTCGTGGTCGGTACCTGGATGGGTGACCGCCTATTGGTATTTCAATTCGAGCGTTTCCGTGCTTCGGAAGTCACGTAAAGCCGTTGGTCCTGGTTGTGATAGTCGTTAAGCTAGTTAGAGGTCTTCTAGGCGGCTTGAAAACTCCAACAGTAGGTTGACCACTAGCCTACCTCCACCGATCCGCAGTGGGCACGCGTGGTGGAGTATCTGCCCTTCACCCTGATTTGTGAAAGGAGGTCTGTGCTCAGCAGTGGAACATTATAGGCTGATGATGATGATGATGTACCGATCGATTGCCTCATTCTGGAATGAAATTGGATTATAGGAGCCACTCGATTCGGTAGACTACTCAATCGGCTTGTCATCCGAGTACCTTCATATTTGTTACTGAATGAGTAACTCAGATAGATTCAAAATCAAAATAAAAAAATATTTATTCAATTTAGACCCTGATAAGGCTCTTGTGAACGTTAACAAATGACTCTACACCGGTTCCAAATACAACTTGAACTGAGAAGACTCCGGCAAGAAACTCAGCAAGTTTTTTTTTTCTGTAAGGGTAGCCCTATATTATTATTGCACGTTCATCTTCATGGTAAGTGATGATGTGACCGAAAGTGGTAAGCACACAAAGCCCAGATGGAACTGGCTCTCAAGTACAGTTGTCGAACACACCGATAGGTGCTTGGCGACAGATTCTCAACTTGAGGGTGGTAGCCAGCCAGGTGGGTACTACAAAAGTATCCTAGCGTGCTACGGTTTCCTCACGTTGTTTACCTTCACCGGAAGCTAAGCTAAGCATTAAAAAAAAAATAAGTTGCAATATGTGTGGGCCAGCAATATTTTTAACTATTCCAAATTTCATTTTAATAGAAACAGTGGTTGCTGAAATATAACAGTCAGAGTGCTGTAACAGTCGGAAAAACGAACAGATTGATTGAGTGGCACCATAAAAGTTCTTTGACGGGCCAGCTTGCGCGGGTCAAGATTCCACCTATCGCGCCGCAGGTCGTGGGTTCGATTCCCACACAGGACATGCATTTGTGTGCATGAACATGTCTATATATGTCCTGAGTCAAACAAACAAAAAGTACTATATGTATTATATCAGTTAACTGGTTTCCATAGTACAAGCTCTGCTTAGTTTGGGATCAGATGACCGTGTGTGAGGAATGTCCCAGGATATTTATTTTACCATTTCGTTTCGGAACCCTAGAAATAGGGTTGTAAATTTTTCTATGAAGAATCATAATCGTTTCCTCCTCCTCCTTTGTTCGAAGAAAGCCATTTCAGTTTGTTTGTTTATGTTTAATGTTTAAACGCGTGAAAGCATTAAAGAGTTTCCTAGTAAGCACATAAAGTGAGTTTGTAAACGTTCCCTGATTAGATTTATTCCTGGTTTGCTTACTAAGTTAAAGGAAATGGCGCATGAAATTAAATTATCAATATTTTGACTGCTGTTTGGAGATCGTTAAGGGTTCTTTGGATGACGGATGACGAGACCGCAGCCTTGCAACACACCTTACTGGCGGAAGTATGCGTAGAATCACCTCGCTCCCTAAAAAGGAAGCTAAGCAATATTGCTAACTCAATTCATTTTTTCGAATTTAAAGCAGATCTTATGCGTTCCATCAATTCAAAATCTTTTAATGAATTGAATTGTATATAATGAGTAAATATTTTAGCAAAAAATATTGGAATCACTTAGGATCTGCCGAGAATTCGAAAAAATTAATTGCGTGGCAATATTGCTTTAGCTTCCTCTTTAGCTCCCATCGTCTGTTGATTTTACATACTCTTCGCATTTGACAGGTGTCCTAATAACACCTCACTAGATTTCACAACATTTTTAATAAATAAAAACCGGCCAAGTGCGAGTCAGACTCGCGCACCGAGGGTTCCGTACAAACCTGTAGGTATATAAGTAAATGGTAGTATAGACCTGAGTATTTGATATTAATTTCAATTTATGACGTATTAAAAAAAAACTACTTACTAGATCTCGTTCAAACCAATTTTCGGTGGAAGTTTCCACCATAATGTACATCATATATTTTTATAGATTTATGATTCTCTTATTTTAGAAGTTACAGGGGGGGGACACACATTTTACCACTTTGGAAGTGTCTCTCGCGCAAACTATTCAGTTTAGAAAAAAATGATATTAGAAACCTCAATATCATTTTTGAAGACCTATCCATAGAAACCCCACACTTATGGGTTTGATGAAAAAAAAAAATTTGAGTTTCAGTTCTAAGTATGGGGAACGCCCAAAAATTATTGTTTTTTTTTCTATTTTTGTGTGAAAATCTTAATGCGGTTCACAGAATACATCTACTTACCAAGTTTCAACATTATAGTTCTTATAGTTTCGGAAATAAATGGCTGTGACATACGGACAGACAGACAGACAGACAGACAGACAGACAGACAGACAGACAGACAGACAGACAGACATGACGAATCTATAAGGGTTCCGTTATTTGCCATTTGGCTACGGAACCCTAAAAACCGGCCGAGTGTCTGAGTCTGACTCATGCACCGAAGTGCCAACCTTCCTTGGACGTATTTCTTAGTGTGAAAAAACCGGACGAGAAGCATAAAATAATGTATTGGGTTGGGCTTTAAGGTTAGTAATTTTAGGGGCACCATACCATGGACGAATAGATTTTCTCTATGTTCTATAGCTTCTCCACAAATACATAATAGGAGTCTGATTATATTACGGGTCGCTCACTTCCCTCCAATATGACGAGGAGGGCGATGGCTGCCACACGCGTCATACTTGTGAACAGGTGCTACTTGTGGGGGCTGGTCTGCTTAAGTTTGCTATTTATTTACTTATTACATATTTATTCAGTCTACTTTGTAATTTTGCCGCCGCGCCGGGGCACGCAATTGTTTTCAGTGCGATTAGAATGTAAATATTATGTAATGAATCTAAGCCTGTTTTGAAAAGAGTAATTGCTGAGTTTATTGCCGGCTCTTCTCAGCAAATGCAACCTTCCGAACTGGTATTAGAGTATTAGAGTCAGACTTTTCATAAGTGCCTGCGAAGGTCTATTTGAATTAATGATTTTGTAAGTATGTACGTATTATACATATAAATAACAGACCCCAAAACGGCTGTTTAAATTGTGTATCTGTGTACATATATATGTTCCTTTGTTTATTCAAGCATCATCATCATCATCATCAGCCTATAATGTCCCACTGCTGAGCACAGGCCTCCTTTCACAAATGAGGGTGAAAGGGAATGGGCAGATACTCCACCACGCGTGCCCACTGCGGATTGGTGGAGGTAGGCTAGTGGTCAACCCGGTCAACCTACTGTTGGAATTTTTCAAGCCGCCTAGAAGGCATCCAACTAGCTTAACGACTATCACAATTAAGTGATAACCGGGACCAACGGTTTTACGTGCCTTCCGAAGCACGGAAACGCTCGATATGAAATACCACTAGACGGTCACCCATCCAGGTACCGACCACGACAGACGTAGCTTAACTTTGCCGATCGATTAAGAACGGCTAATCATGCTACACCACGAGCGCTTCACTAAAAACGAGCATCACTAAAAACGAATTGACTGATCGCGATGAAATTTGGCATGCAGATAGCCTATGGTATGGAGTAGGACATAGACTACTTTTTATCCCGGGAACGCGGGTGAAACCGTGCGGGACTGGTAGTTCAATATAATGATAGCCTAACAAATTTCTTCGTAGGTACGTCGAGATCAGACGTATGTAGGCGGTAGTGCTAAGTGCACGATAAAATTATTGAAACAACGATGTACGCTCTATAACGAGACATCATATAGAGCAGTTATAACCACCAAATCAAAAATATACCTAAGTTTTATTTTACCATTGGAGTTACTTATGAATAGTTTGACTCGACTACCGAAGTCTACGGCAAACTCGGAACAGTTCTTTAGGAATATTGGGAAATAATCGCTGTTGGGATTACCAATCAATTCAGCGGGGCTACCTCGTAAGTCCATCACAATCAATTAAATCAAAAAAGTAATTTATCCAGTTTAGGCCCTGGAACTTATGAACGTTAAGTTGGTACATACTTACAGTTGAATTTGTTGGAAACATAACATTATTATTGTGCATGGCAACACCGGCCTCTTCGTTCGCCAACCATTAAACCGATAAAACGTGCTCCTGCTTTTTATTGCATTGTTTGCACCGACGGATCCTTAACATGGTCCTTCGAGCCGGATTCAATTTTCGATTTTACAGACTTTATCAAGTATTTGGATGCGCGAGCTTTAGCATTGGAGAACTCTGATACTAGCAGCAGCAAGCAAATGTTGCAGAAGTCAACAAATTTAGCAACATCCAAACCACCAATTCGGAATACACTTAAACTGAGAAGACTCCGAAAGATGGTAATGAACTTCTTTGGTATCCATAATAGAAGTTAATTCTTACCTTGGATACCACAGGTTTCAACAACCAATTATAATTATATGGTTAACTGATAAATCCCCAACTCTTTTAGTGTAAAATTGAGTGTTATTGTATATTATTTTGCGAAATAAATAACATTATTAACATTATTATGTACCGTCTTTCGCACAATTCTATTCTATTATATTTATGGAACCCGTGATTATTAAACGTACATCCATTGACTCGCCTGGTGACGATTAAATTATACAACTCCAGATAATGGTATTTCAATAAAGCCCAGAATTACCTCAGAAATAAAGATCTTGGGCCTTACCGTGGACGCCAACGCCAACCTGACCTTCAATGGCCAACGGCTAATATCTTCAGTTCTTGTATATCAAAAAAAAGCACTTGGCGTCTACAATCTCATTAAGATTAACTTACGTGTTTAAAACATTTATTTTATTTTGCAATATATTGATGTTACGTCAGTTAAACAGGTTTTCTTTAAATTATTTATCATTAAAGGATTTAGATCGACAAAGAATTAGAATAACACGATTTTGAAGGACTTAAGTCACGTTTCTTTATATGTGTGTGTGTGACTGGGGTACTGTAGATTTTTGCTGTCATTGAACCGGGGACGATTCGTGTATTGTAAGTGAGATATGATTCAGAAGCATGTGATTAAACAAGAGGCCTGTTAATTATATATCGATAAACGCTGTCAAAAAAGCCATTAGGGTTTTTTGACAGCGTTTATCGATATATGCGCCAAAAGAAACATGCATAATCAGGGCCGTAGCCAGAACCCAAGTTCGGAGTGACAAAATTTTCTGAAATTGGTTAGCTATTATTAATTACTTATTTGTTATCTTAACTCAATGTTACATCGGTTAACGTGCCACAAAATATATGCTTATGTACGTAAATTAACAGTCATGTACTATGTTAACATTATTTAAAGATTTACCCCCTTACTCATAAAACGTTATTTAACTAATATACTGTTTAAAGGGTCACGTAAATAACGTCACTCTATTGTCATTGTCAAATAATGTGACATTATTTACGTGACCATTTAATCAGTATATTAGTTAAATAGCGCTTTATGAGTAAGGGGTTAGACACCAATTTCACCCTCATGATAAATCGGGTATCATAGCTTGCAGCAAGTTTAACTTTACCTACATTATCTAGCTAGATCAACCCAGTGGTGCCTACGATTGTAGCAATTGCGAACATGCTTTGTTCGGTATAATACTCATGTATGTCACGTCTGCATGGAGTAATCGAATTGAAAATCTGGCCTTGGTTTATTTACGTCACAAATAATATTATAAAAATTTTGATTTCACGATAATGCATATATGTATTATGTCAACAGTTGCGGTAAAAAATTACACTTCGCTGGAGAGCGACGTAAGATAAGATAGTGTCATATTTTGCACTCAAGCATACATAATACACAGCCAAAATCTCAAAGTACGGTAAAAATATACTAAAATTATTTATTCTTATGTATTTATCTTGTTTCATGTCCTTTTATAAAGAATTTTTTAGGAAGACGATAATGAAACCTTTTTAATTCATTGAAATATTATAAGTTATATGATAAGCTGATATTGTGACTTGTCCAAATATCAAAAATTTCATGCTAATCACGAAACAAAATTCAACGTCAACGATCAGATACACAGGCAAATAGCGATCCAGAGAAGTTACCGTAAAATCAGCGTCCAGCTTGAACGGAAAAGAAGAGCTAGTGGCAGGCAGTTCCATAGGGTCTGATTTGAAAGGCGCATTCTAATGGAACTCTGTCGACTTTAATCACCGCAGAAGCACTACACCACTTTAAATTTTATTTGGCCGTGATCTTCTGTATTGTGGAGGTACTTCCCTAGATGGGCTGCTTCCGATTTGAGATATAGATAGAGTTATCTCAAACAGCTGACACTAAAAACGTGGATTGATAAAACCACAGTCCTGCCAAACTATTCAAGGAAAATATGTGTTTAGCATACAAAGCGGTGCTTTACTCAACAAGAGTAAACACGTACTCATCCGATGACCAGATTAGCCAGTTCATGTCAACTTTGCATTACTTTATTTATGTAATACAAATGTTTACCCACGCGTTACGTGTGGTTAAAGACTGAGAAAGTTACGCAATGGACGCATTTTTAACCTAGAAAATTTGTATGCCTTTGTATCACAAGAGTGAATATTAGTTGCTGTACTGTTTATCTGGTCAAATCTTAATCACTATTGATTGGAACAACTTGGTGGTTGGTCACAATCACAATGGAAGTCGAAGTAGCCATAAAGGCCGAGTGGTTCCATCATCTCTATGCTTTTCTCGTGACGTCACACACACATACGCACCGTATGACATCTGAGACTCGATATACGGGGCCCTATACTATGTACGCTGGTCTTAAATTATGAAACTGAATATTTGAAGACTCAAACGATTGTGCGAGCGAGTTCTCTTCAGTGTCGTACGAATATCGCGTGGGCTAAGATGCTCTTCCAAAGACTACGCACCAATCACGCCATTAAAGGCTAATTTTCCAATAAAAATAAATAATACACAACGAATGGAACGGTCAAAATAGCTACCACTTTACCGCTTCCTTACGATAGTAGCAGTACGCCATTTTAGTTGTCGTTACAATACTATTTTTGAAATCGCCGGGGAAAGGATTTACCATAAAGCAAATGAGGGTTTTCGGTAGCACAAGAAAAGTGTTTGCTGCCAGTGGTTTATGAAATTAGTGTTTTAGATTTTCTATGTCACGGTGTGAAGAATTGTGAGGAGAAAAATGAAAATATTCAAAAAGAAACTCCGTTTCTCGTTAGTGAATAGTTACGTTTAAACATTGGTAAGAAAAATAACAGTTTCTTGAAGAAAATCACGTATCGACAGCGACTTGATCATCGACGATTAAAATAAGGTAAACATTTTTATATATTTTATTTACCATACATAACTTTTTCTTTATAATGCAGTTCACAATACAGTTTTAGAGAGTGAGGATTGAATGAAAACAATATTCTCTCTCAATTTATCTAGTACAAGAAATAGAGATACGTTATTTTTCCAATTGATGATTGAAATGCGACTTTTACTGGGTCACCAGACTAGAAACCGCGCTCCAAGCGTAACGTGCTCAAGGTAGTATCGATCCACGGCTTGGGCAGTTGGGTAGTTGTATCCGGAATGTTGATCAATGGGTAGAAGACAGTCTTCTATGCCCCAGCAGCTCGGGGCCCGGTGCCTGTAACGATTGTGCAGTAATGTGCAGTAGAAGAAGAGTAGTAGAAGATATACCTTGTTATTTGGTTCCGCTGCTCAAACAGCGACTCATAACTGTACCTAAATCATCCCTGTTTGCTACCTTAGGCGCAAGCCACACTCGTAAGACGGGGCACAGACACGCACGCACATGTCAAAGCAATTTCAACCTTAGCATTCTTTTAATACGATACAAACACACGCGCGACGTCTGTGGACGAAAGACATAGCTGTGACCTTTACACTTTTGAATCGCATTGAAAGAATAATAAGGTTGAAATTGCTTTGACATGTGCGTGCGTGTCTGCGCCCCGTCTTACGAGTGTGGCTTGCGCCCCGTCTTACGAGTGTGGCTTGCGCCCCGTCTTACGAGTGTGGCTTGCGCCTAAGTAGAATAGAAAATTTTATCAACTCGGTGCTTACAAAAAAAATGTCCATAGATCTTTTATAACTAGACAGTTGTTGTAAGAACTAGAAGGATCAAGTGGCATCACGGCGGCACACATTACCTTTTGTATGAAATATCAACTCAATTACAGCACCGATTTATTGTTGACCTTGTCCATCGTTCGAGAACATTATCCTTTCTGAGCCTCTTTTCCTTCCTTAGGTACATAACTAATTATTAACTATGGACTAGTGGTCGCCCATTGGTCAAAATTCGACCGTAATATAGCTTAAATTCATTTTGGCTTTCTGCATGCCTTCCCCACATAAAATTTAACTATGCCAAATCTCACACTGCTCCGTGCGCGCGATATATGCTTCAGAAGGGGTGAAAACTTTACTTTTTCTGTATAAGATGATGCTTGACAGCAATTAGACACCATGTTATAGTAATATGTTATAAGTGTTAGTGACATAGCCAAGACAGTCAGTGTATCTCAAGTACATGCTTTCAAAACCCAAGTTTGCTGTTACAATTGTATTCCAATGAACTTTCAGTGGTGTCAAAATTGACACATTTTACAGATTTGATAGTCTTCTAACAATAGCATCATAATGGCGTCTTAATGGGATGGGGCGCCATATTAGATTTTCGATGATTTTCCACTGAAACTACAATCGTGCCACAATAATCGTTTAGTTTGACAGTTTTTGTACTAAAATTCTTTTCGTTTATTATGAGACCATTATGAATTAGTAGAGTGCGCAAATCGGCTCAATGAAAATGGAATTGCAATAGTATCGTGTCAGTATGACATTTTAGCAGACTTGGCTCCCAATTGCTTAACTGTCATCAACTGGTGAGAATGGTACTGCCAGACAGGTATGCTACAAAGTCCCTTAACGCAGTGCTAGTGTTTCCTTGGCCAAATATGGGCTTGACTTCAAGGAAACACTAGCACAGCGTAGCAGCGTCATCCTAGGCTTGACGTAGGATAGGTAGGATTCAAACCTACCTTTCGCTAAAACACCTTTACAGCATCCTCTTCTGAAATACAAAACCCGAAAGATAAAAGACCAAACACAGTCACAGGAAAACGTTGTTTATACTGCGGTAAACAAAGTTTATTTACTGGTAGCAAATAGCTACGTAGAGACACATGACTGCTATAAAGATACGTTCACTATGTGATAGATAAGGCACTTAAGTGCTATCTGTATAGATTAGAGATCAGTGGTAGGTAAGTGGAAGGTTTCGGGATACCTACTTTGAGAGATATAAAGCTTTAGGTTTCTTTGTCGGGTATCCGATATTCTGTAGTTAATATGCGTGATTATTTTTACTCACGACGGAAAAGCGACGGTATAAAATATAGGTACTGTTATTTTCTTCAAAAACTATACGACAAAAGCCTATGAGGTTTATTTGATTACGTAAGGCTTTCCAAAGGGTTTTTTAGATAGTACTAGCTTCTGCTCGCGGCTTCGCCCGCGTGGCCTACAGGAAACAAATGACATATTTTTCTACAGCAATAAAAGAAAACAAAACAACTCCATCCCGCTTCAAGGGTGGAATTATTAAAAACGCTGAGACACGTATAAATTAATTTTCAATCTTCAGCCTATACACAAAATTTTAAGACCCTAACTTCGAAACTGACGGATTTTCATACAAAATTTCATCCCCCATTTTACCCCCTTAGGGTTGAAATTTCGAAAAACCCTTAGTGGAGTTACTCTTCACAAAGAATATACCCTCTACATTTGATGTCTCTAGGACCAGCGGTTTAGGCTGTACGTTGATATATCAGTCAGTCATTCAGTCAATCAGTCAGTCAGGACTTTGAATTTTATATTATATAGATCACAGACCCATCAGTTTTATGCAATTTGTAGATAATATTATTTTAATGTCTGGATAATTATTATATTGTTTATTGCTACAGCTCAATAGAGGGCGCTCCATTATGCCTTTAAGATACACAGGTTTGTCGAGATGAATATGTAGAGAGATTTGTACTGATTGACGGTCTTGATGATTTATTATAAAGATATTTTTTTAACATCCTTATCCCTTAAACTTGCGGTAAAAAAATAACAATTGATTTCTATTTTTTTCCTCGCCCGCGCGGATCGCCAAACATTCAAAGGATTAAAAAATAAATTACTTTTACTGGGTGTCCCTTGTGTCACAGAAAGAGACTAGAGGAGGACACTGAGTTAACTGAAAAGGTGGTGAAATTTGGACAACAACCTAGACGCCTTAAGTTATTATTCAAACAGTGATTTTAATAATATTTTTTTTATTTCTTCCTCCCGGCGCCAAGTTCAAGCCCCGTATAAATACGACTTAGTTGTACCTCAGGCTGTACGTACTTGGTTGAAGTAACTCAGTACATGGGCGTACCTAGCTGAGTTTCGCCTGAGCTGAGTCTCCCCCTAAGGCCAAAAACTGATAACGGTACGGTATCAGGATTTTATTATAGGATAATAATTCAATATGACACATAATTAATCAGCTAAATGTATGGGAGACAGGAAGCGCCTAGGGGTGGCAGTCCAACTAAGGGAGGGACAGTTGCCGAACTGTTTGTCAGGTAACTTCTAAAATATAATCGAAAAGCATTTCTCATGATAATAACATAATTATAAAGACAACTCGAGCCTTGTTGCTGCAAATGACGTGCATCAGGCAGAACTTTTATTAGTTTCGTCACGGTCTACTCTTTGGTTCGACTTCGTTTGATTAGAATCAATCGAGACTTAAACGATGACTTCATTTGACCTTTTTAAAAGGGTTATGAGGGCCAAAAGCTTTGTATACTTTTTTTTTATAAACTTTAGGTTCGTTTGATATCAACGACTTTGATTTGACCTCAACAGAATATCAACCCTTAAATAGGGTTTTAAATCCAAACGTAAGAATGTTCCTTCTGATTTATTTGTGAAACACTTCCCTTTTGGACTTCTTATGCCTTGGTTCCACTTTCGAGTACAGTGTCAATTACCACCAGTGACACCGGCCAAGCTCGAGTCCGACTCGCACGTAATGGGTTCCGTAAAGACCACTTTAATTTAATTACATTTATATTATTTGTGTTATAGCAGCAATAGAAATACATATTCTGTGAAAATTTCAACTATCTACCATTGAAATATCTTATACGTATCATCATACAGTCCACTGACAGATAGTCGGACGGGCGGACAAAAGAGGTTTAGTAATAGGGTCCCGTTGGCACCCTTTGCATACGGAACCCTAAAAAGATACTTGATGCCTGTGTGAGTGAATCTTATGATAAATATTTTAATTTCGTCATGGAATAAAAATTATTCAATGGTTCAATACAACTTAAGCACGTGATATTGCATCCGCGATTGGCACGTGATTATCACTTTTTTTGCTATAGGTACTTGTGGACGGATAGAGCACGTTTCTACACGAGAATTGTTTTGTTTATTTGTTTTTGTTGGTTTACAACGTATTAAAAATAGATGGTACGTTTTAATTGCTTAATAAGAAACTACTATGTAAGTCGATGCTCAAATCTCAATGAGAGATCGTTGGTTCATAATGAGCAGCATTCGCTGAAAGGAATCTCGTGAGTACTTTGTAGTATTTTCCTTGCCGGTACTGACGGAGTTCCAGTGAATTCCGGCGGCTGAACTTTAGTCAGTTCTGTTCTAGGCTTTCTATGCTTATTTTCGTTGGCTATACCACCTCTTCTACTGTTATTACTACCTTGAAATAATGTATTAATTTGATCTTAATTTCAATGTCCTACTAAGACTAGCTTGGCTCGGTTGTATCATGTTTCAGTGTGATAACTTTACCGTCAAGTTCAGACATAATGGCGTCAATGACTATAATAACAATGGAGTTATATTACTACGTATGGAGAAGCTATCATAAGCAAAGGTTATGTCCCATTTTTTTAAGAGTCAAGTAAAGTTTTCTTTAGCTCTAAAACAATAAAATTAGTCGTCTAAGCTAACAGTAGAAACACGTAGCGCTATCAGAACATTTAGGAGTTTTTTTTTCGCAAACAGTGATTTCCACGGCGCATACGCGTTTCGGTCGTCGTTCTACAACAACAAGTGTGGCCGGATGGCCTCACTTCAACGGAACATAGTTGTGATGTGTTTCGTCTTCTCTATACGTAGTAAAAATACCTCAATGATAATAACAATATATTTATTGATTAGGAAGTAAGATTTGCGTAATAAAATATCAATTAGTTCATTCATTCTTATACTGACTATGATGTCAAGTTTTGAAATGAATAATTTTCATCAATGTACCTACTTGTTTGGGTAGCTTTTGATCGTCCTGTAAGCTAAAGGATTTGAAGATTTTGACCTATCCACGTTTCGGCGGCCATTTTGTTTTTTTTTTAAATTGCGGTGCACGATGGTACCTATATAGTATATAATAAATCAAACTAGTTATTCTAGCACCATAGAATACGAACAATAATTTAAATAGTATTTTTTCACTGTTATTGATTTTATTTTGTCAGACATCGACCTTTTTTTTTGCAAATAATTAT
Source organism: Achlya flavicornis (assembly GCA_947623365.1). NCBI lineage: Eukaryota > Metazoa > Arthropoda > Insecta > Lepidoptera > Drepanidae > Achlya > Achlya flavicornis. The sequence continues at coordinate 3,797,856 of OX392491.1, read as the reverse complement.
GTAACGCGACGTTTAGAACATAGACAGTAGACACCCTAGTAACTTATTGTTCGTATGAGTGTCCCCTATCGATGTAAATATATATAGGATTCATCGTTTGCTGCCATTAAAAAAAAACAAAATGTAGCCTGATGAGTGTCATCATCATCATCAGCCTATAATGTCCCACTGCTGAGCACAGGCCTCCTTTCACAAATGAGGGTGAAAGGGACTGCGCGATACTCCACCACGCGTGCCCACTGCGGATTGGTGGAGGTAGGCTAGTGGTCAACCTACTGTTGGAATTTTTCAAGCCGCCTAGTAGGCATCCAACTAGCTTAACGTGTATCACAATTAAGTGATAACCGGGACCAACGGTTGTACGTGCCTTCCGAAGCACGGAAACGGTCGATTTGAAATAACACTAGGCGGTCACCCATCCAGGTACCGACCACGGCCGAACGTAGCTTAACTGAACGGCTAATCTAACTGATGAGTATGCCAGGCTCCAAACAAAAATCTTCGAACTACCTTTCGGCTCAAAATCATAATATCACATCATTATCATCAGCCTGCCAGCTCCCAATTATTTGTGGTCCACTACATTTTTTCCATTCGAGCCTTCTTTTCGTGATATTAGCAGTCACACCTTTCTTGCTCATATTATCTTGCACACACTGCATCCATCTCTTTTTTCGCTCTACTCTTCCCGTTTATCACCCACTTTCTTATAAGTATCTCGTCGATTATTAATATTCATAATACCATGAGAAATTCTAAAAATATAAAACAAATCACTACTGTCCAGTTATAACTCTAGACGTGTTAGCATTTCAACGCCTCATATCACTTCCTTGACTGATCATTCAACCAGATTCAACAAAATTACCTTCACCACAATGCCGGGCCATTATAGACCTTAACTGGTTTCGATTAAAGATCGTTATGTGATTTAGGGAGGGTAGCATAAAGGTAAGCGGCAATAGCTCAATTGGACGGAACAGTGATTGCCGGACAATGTCGTTAAGTATCAAAGACACCTATACGTTCTGGGATTTGTTGTAAAGATGTAACGTACATTAGGTACCTATTATGCATCGTGTGACGGGTTGCTTACTTCCCTCCAATATGCCGAGGAGGGCGATGGCTGCCACACGCGTCATACTTGTGAACAGGTGCTGCTTGTGGGGGCTGGTATGCTTAAGTTTGCTATTTATTTACTTATTAAATATTTATTCAGTCTTCTTTAAAATTTTGCCGCCGCGCCGGGGCACGCAATTGTTTTCAGTGCGATTAGAATGTAAATATTATGTAATGAATCTAAGCATGTTTTGAAGAGAGTAATTGCTGAGTTTATTGCCGGCTCTTCTCAGCAAATGCAACCTTCCGAACCGGTATTTGAGTATTAGAGTCAGACTTTTCATAAGTGCCTTCGAAGGTCTATTTGAATAATGATTTTGAATTTTGAAGTTTTGAATTTTGCCTGAATTTTGACCCATAGCTTTGTACCGCTATTGTAGTTTCCCTCTTTAACTTCTTTTTTGTGCCAATCCTGTATTTATACCATAATATTTTTAGAGAGGTAGAGCATAGCGTTTATTCGGTCAAAGAGAAGCTCGACTGGGGTAGTACTCTACCTTATAGAATACCGCAGTCAAATAACTTTAAGCTCATTGGGGAGGGAGGAAGGGTCGGCAACGCGTGAGTAATTTGGCAAGCGTCCATATGGCAACGGTAACCACTTACCATCAGGTGGTGTTGTAAAACCTATATTTATAGTTTTCTTTATAATGAAAATAGTCCATGTTCCATGTCATTTGATTTAAATGCACTTCAATAAAACTATTAAAACAGACTAGTCGTCTATTTTTCCTACAGGTGGGCAGTATACCTACTTGTTTACTGACTTGGCCCTTTCAGTTCGTTTTAAGAATTAATTTTGCATTCAAGACGCTATAGTATTATAAATTAACTATGGGTATATAACTTCTTTAATTACACATTTCTGTTATTTATTGATAAGGAAATAACGCATTATTTTAAATGCAAAATTGATACATACAATAATCCATTGGTATACCAACGTATAATTTGCAAATCACTCATTATATCTCAAAGGTGCATAATATAGATGTAATAATGGGGAGTGGGAACCATCCACTTTCATTGCCTATTATATTTTTCGTTAGGTATTTTTATGCATTATGTTTCATGCAATTTATTTTGAACTTATATAAGCTCCTGATTAACCTAATAAATTAAATTTGTTTTCCCCGCATTCAAAAATACTTTTAGATGGCTTAGGTTAGGTTCGCACTTACAATTATATATTCTGTTCTCTGTCGGGGGCCCAAGTCTGCTATTTCAATTGTGTTCCAATAATCTTTCAGTGGTCTCAAAATTGTCCCATAATGACACTATTCTGTTAGTAAGTAGACTATCAAAAATGTAAAATGTCACAATTTTGACACCACTGAAAGTTCATTGGAACACAATTGAAATAGCAGACTTGGGCCCCTGGTCTGTATATTTTGAATTTTGGATTTCGTAAACTGATGACAGGTATTCCGAAAGTTCAGGAATTCTCAAGTACGTAATTCGAAAATATGGTATTGCGAAAATCTCTATAGAGTACTGCTACTTCGAATGTATTTTAGCGCGAATAATTTACTTTATGGACCAATGATATTTAAAATAGGATAAGGACCACAGATATACATCTAAATAGATGCCGCGAGTGTATGTACTTCGCGAGACAACATCTGTGCAAAAATGGGGCCGAATGTTCTTCTTTTGAAACTGTTTCGCGCGGACAGGGAACTCGCATAAGGCTGCATGTACACTATTGTACACCAGAGATGTGTAGCAAGGGATATGTTTAGCTGAAAAATATGATAGCTTCATTTTCACGATAAAAATCTAATGCCAGCCTAACTAAATCAATCTTGTGACATTATGGTAGATACAAAAAAGTTACACGCTTGGTTTTCATACGGATGGAGGGACTTGCGGTATTTATTTAGATTTATTTCTGTGGTAAGGACTGTATTTAGTTTATTTCGAAAGCATGCTTTTTCGAAAACTCTAGATCGAATCTTTTTCATTGCGACTTGCATTTTGCATTTGTGTATCACACTATTTTCATGGTATTTTTTTTATGTGTATAGGCTTGTGTTTGACCGCAATCTCACCATGGTAAGTGATGATGTGGCCGAAGGTGGTAAGCACACAAAGCCTAGAAGTAACTGGCTCTCAATCGAAATTCAGGGAACACACCGATAGATTTTCAACTTCAGGGCAGTAGCCAGCCAGATGGGTACTACAATGTACCCTACCACCATGCTATAGTTTCCTCACGATATTTTCCTTCAAGTAAAGCTCAAGCTCAGTGTAGGGGTCAAACCCGGGACCTTCGTCTCGGTATCCGACGTCACTACCACTGAGCTATCAGCCTTAAATCATCTATGCTAGATCTATTACAATATACATATAACGATCTATAGTAATACAGAACAGACACAGTAGTATCAAAGAATAGACGAATTTCAATTTTCTGTCCCCTACAGAAAACATGTTTCCACTTTAGTTTTAAACTTATAAGTTTGTTAGCATAATAATATGTAGTTTGCTAATTAGGTAATTATTGTGAATATGTAGAACTTAATTGCTGTGACAGATTGCTGCTTGTAATAAAGATGGTCGCAATTCGTCACGGTTAAGGGACAGACGATTTATTTATTGATTTATTTACAGAGAACGTAAGATTGTCATCTAAATAAATATTATAAAGAGGAAAGATTTCATTGTTTGTTTCTTTGTTTGCATTGAGTAGGCTCCGAACTACTGAACCGATATGAAAAATTCTTTCACTGGTGGGAAGCTACACTATCCCCGTGTGACATAGAATATATTATATTTTCAAAAAAAAATAGGGATCCTTACTAAAACTCCAATAATGTAACCCAAGGTGTTAAAAAAATACCTAAAATATACAAATTCAATTTCAAAATTATGAAAAGTCTGACTCTAATAATCTACTATCCTATAAAAATACAACCGAAAAGAAAAATAATTTTGCAGGACTGAAGGGCGCCTTGAATAACCGTCTAAAAACTGTGCAGTCATGCTTGCATGCAAGACGGAGCGTATAGCCGGGCTTGTAGAAATAGTAGGTAACTATTTTATATTAAAAAAACCGGCCAAGTGCGAGTCAGACTCGCGCACCGAGGGTTCCGTACAAACCTGTAGGTATATAAGTAAATAGTAGTACAGACCTGAGTATTTGATATTAATTTCAATATATGACGTATTAAAAAAAAACTACTTACTAGATCTCGTTCAAACCAATTTTCGTTGGTAGTTTGCACCGTAATGTACATCATATATTTTTTATAGATTTATCATTCTCTTATTTTAGAAGTTACAGGGGGGGAGGACACACATTTTACCACTTTGGAAGTGTCTCTCGCGCAAACTATTCAGTTTAGAAAAAAATTATATTCGAAACCTCAATATCATTTTTGAAGACCTATCCATAGACACCCCACAGTTATGGGTTTGATGAAAAAAAAAAATTTGAGTTTCAGTTCTAAGTATGGGGAACCCCCAAAATTTATTGTTTTTTTTCTATTTTTGTGTAAAAATCTTAATGCGGTTCACAGAATACATCTACTTACCAAGTTTCAACATTATAGTTCTTATAGTTTCGGAAATAAATGGCTGTGACATACACGGACAGACAGACAGATAGACATGACGAATCTATAAGGGTTCCGTTTTTTGCCATTTGGCTACGGAACCCTAAAAACCCACGTCAAACGTTTTTAGTAAATCATAACATAACTTCCACTTAACAACGATATTACATTTAAAAGACAAGTTATTCAAACGTTCCTTTTCATAGTTGTTGGGACAAGTCAAGTACGTTCGGTATATGATACAATAGTTATTATATGGACATCGTTATTGTGAGTATTCCTATTTAATAGTTAACCTTCACTCGATTTCAAAACAATTATACTTTATTTATTTTGGTTTCCTTACTTACATAGATAATGTTACATAGACACCTAAGACTATACACGGAAAGTCATTGGTTTTTGAAAAAACTACAAAACAGAGAAATTTCAAAAAGTAGCCGCGGATTCCCACGCCTGCTACAAAACTGGCATGCCGCGGTGCCACAACTACTTTGAAGTGCAAGCGCGGTGTCTGGGTTATAAGGAGTACCGACAATCCCGACTTTTTTAACTTTATTTTGTGTTTTTTCAAAAACCAATGACGTAATTTTTTCATTTGATGTTATAGAATGTTAGTAGACCTTGGTCTGAACAACGTTTGTTCTAGCGTTAAAACGATTAAATGTCACCGTGTATACTAAGGGCCCTGTTGGGCAACGCACTACCAGCAATGTCCGTTGTTTTCGTTCTCCTACGAATGTCCTCATTTCGGACCCTGTCACGTAGAGAAAATCCGAGCATAGCTCGTTCCATAGCTGAGTGACTCTGAGCTTATTTATGCGGCCAGCAGTAAAAGACCACGTCTCTGTCCCGTATATCATCACCGGTAACACGCACTGATTGAAGACCGTTGTCTTCAGACTCTGAGGTATTCTCGACGTGAAGATTATATATATATTTTTTTTTTTTTTTTTAATACCTCTTAGGTGGCAAACAAGCATACGGCCCGCCTGATGGTAAGCGGTTACCGTAGCCTATGGACGCTTGCAACACCAGGGGTATCACGCGCGCGTTGCCGACCCTGCAGAAATCTCTTCACACCCCTTTTGAAGAACCCCATGCTGTACTCCATTGGGAAAACCACGGCATTTATTCGTGTTATTTTCGTTGTCGAATTCTATCATATCATCAAATTCCATGAAAATTATAATTTTTTTTGAATGACCTTTTATAACAGTGTAAATCAAACGCGTCGAATAAAGGACCACCTTTTTAAAGTGGGTTAATTTATATAATTAGTAGTATCAACTATGGACTAATTAATTGAATAATGTGTTTATGATGACGTGACTATAAGTTGCGGCTGGTTTTTCATCAAGGTGGGATGTCCATCTGATGTCATCTAGGTATTGCCCCCCGAGTGATTACAATATCTAATAACACTTTGTCTATTATTTTTATCTACGTTAAACATTTTCCTCAATATCTAAAACCTGTCAGAGATCCAAAATGCAACTAAGCCAGGCCTTTAGATATTTAAATGTCGACCCCAAACCCACGCGACATTGTAAATGTTGCAACACAAAACCCATTTTGATCTATTTTTTGCAGTAATTAAATAAGTAGAAACAAAAAACAAGTCAATTAATTGCCATCTTTTTATTCATGGCACACTTTAAAAGTGCCGTATTTTAATTACAAGTTATATTATGATCTAATCGTCTACAGAAGATTCATTTAAGTTTTTATTCAATTCTCAACAATGATGACGTTTTTGTCATAAACACATTTGTATAACGAGTATTAACGAGGGAACTGTATTATTCAAACATGTCGATTTATTAAGTTATATTATTGTGTCTGCCCTGCGGGTTTACCTGCATTTGAAGGGATTGATAATAAGGGAGCGATATGAGATAAAAAGTTACCCTGTTTGTGATATACCTACGGGTTATTTTGCAACCTCTAGCCAAATTTTCAGGAATTAATGTACTTTGGCTAGAGGTTGCATTTTTTTATACAACTTACAAACGAGCATACAACCGGCCTGATGGTTAGCGGTTACCGTAGCCTATGGACACTTGCAACACCAGGGGTATCACTCGCGCGTTGCCGACCTTGCAGAAATCTCTTCACACCCTGCTGTACTCCATTGGGAAAACCACGGCGCGGAGCTCAATCCACAGTCTGAGCGTCTATAATCCTGTGCGAAATACTCGGGTCCGATCGGTCAGAAATATGCGTGAAATATACCTATTTCTGAAGCGCAATCAATTGCCGATCCAGCACCTGTAGCATTTATAATGAACTTTGTTACTAAGTAATAAGTATGACCCGAAATGCTTTTATCAGGTGCTTAAATTCCTGAATTATTCGTGATACTGGTTCACCATCGCTGGTTTTTCGGTGAAAGAAAACGGTGAATGAAAAAAATCGTTAGGAGAATATAGCACACCTAGTCCATTTGTCGGTCAGCACCTACCGGAGTGTAACAGCATCTGCACTTTCGGAACAGTTCCATTCTGCTTTGTTTTCACCATCTTGCAAAGTAAGAAATAAAGATTCACTAAACACCAAGAGACATTCGAGCTACCAGGGCCAGTCGCAATGTAAAGTTGCATTTTTAATATAGCGGTTTTGTACAAATATGTAGTAACAATAAAACTGATACATTGCATTCGTGAAACTAATTGTGCAATTCCTGGCGCCTTGTTTAATTAATTTGCCTAAAGATTTTGAACGAGGTTTCCACAACGTACCAGGTAATATGATAAAATCAGGATAAAGAGGAAATGTTTGCATTGAGGCGGAGCAAAGTCCCGAGACTTATCAAACAAAATTTCTATTTTTATTTATTTTTAGGTACCTATTCAAAAGAAATTTTGAAGTGAAAACTTCTTTAGCGGCGTTTGTGCACTTTTTTGGGATGGATAAAAAATGTTAAACTCGCGTCAGGTGTCACGTGACCTGATCTAAAATTCGTAAGACGGAGGGAGAGTAGTTGCAAATTTGACTGTATTTATACTGGGGTTATGTTCAAATTCCTATAATATTCTCTAGCTAGCCGGAAGGTACCATTTTTGTTCCCATTTTAAGTTAATAAAAACATCTTATTCAAAAGTTTTATATGTAAGTATTGAACTAGCTTTCCCTCGTATAAAAACACTAAGTATGTGAAAAATTTCTCGTTTCAAAAACGCACAACGTTAATATTCAAGTCAATACTTCTGCCGGCACTCCCGGAGTGCAACCCGTTGTCTTTTCTAATCAAAAATCTTATTTCAAATGTAGTGTACTAGCATAAGCATAAATAAAACCGGCCAAGTGCGAGTCAGACTCGCGCACCGAGGGTTCCGTACAAACCTGTAGGTATATAAATAAATGGTAGTATAGACCTGAGTATTTGATATGAATTTCAATTTATGACGTATTAAAAATAACTACTTACTAGATCTCGTTCAAACCAATTTTCGGTGGAAGTTTGCATCGTAATGTACATCATATATTTTTTATACATTTATCATTCTCTTATTTTAGAAGTTACAGGGGGGGGGTACACACATTTTACCACTTTGGAAGTGTCTCTCGCGCAAACTATTCAGTTTAGAAAAAAATGATATTTGAAACCTCAATATCATTTTTGAAGACCTATCCATAGACACTTAAAGGTTTTATTAAAAAAAAAATGAGTTTCAGTTCTAAGTATGGGGAACCCCCAAAATTTATTGTTTTTTTTCAATTTTTGTGTGAAAATCTTAATGCGGTTCACAGAATACATCTACTTACCAAGTTTGAAAATTATAGTTCTTGTAGTTTCGAAAAAAAATGGCTGTGACATACGGACGGACAGACATGACGAATCTATAAGAGTTCCTTTTTTGCCATTTGGCTACGGAACCCTAAAACCAACAACTAACAAAATAAATAAAAAGTTAAAAATTAATAACCTAAACAAAATAATAACAGGCTTTCGTACAATGTGCACTTGTGCGGAGTGCATTAATACTACGACTTACAAGGTATGCCCCAAACATTAACTAACCAGTAAAGGTGAAAAAAAAAAAAAAAAAACAAATTAATAAAATTTAAAAAATCACCTAAAAGACATTATTTACGTGCATAACTTAATTTTAACTAATTCTTAACATAAGCGCAGCATCACGTTTTTAACACACGTGTTGAAAATCTGTTGTTTCAGGATGAAACCCGTGAAGTTATCTAAAATCTTTAGCAATACAAATGGAGATTTTAAAATCTTTTTAAGATCTTGGTGAAATAATGTGGCTCTAACTAAACTTCACTGTACACTTTGTTATGCAATAACAGTAGTATATTAGGGAAAATAATATGTATTTTTAGGGTTCCGAACCAAAAAGGTATAAAGGAACCCTTATGTTGCCGTCTGTCATAGCTTTATATTTAAGACGAGGTCTTACCTCAAATTCACAAAAATTGGTTTGAGAGTCGAGTATGTCGTAACGCAATGAAAATACCTAACACAAAAAAATACTGTGGACAGAAGATGGTTTTGAGAAAAATTTTAACCGAATAGAATATTAAAAAGTGATTTCATATTCACAATAAAAAATTCGTAAATTACGTCACAAAAAATCTTTCGCGGCGAAATTCTCCGTATTTTCAGCGATGACAATAATTTTATTTTTAAGAATATATTAGATCCAGAATTATATTAGAATGTTAATCGGACACTTATTAATTTTAATGTGTATATTCTGTATAATCTAAAGAAAACCCGTAAATAAATGTCCATCTCATAGAGTCGACACATTTATGATTTACTATTTTCAACCCTATTCCGGTGAAGAATGAGTTCTGTCAAAATCTTAGTCAGTCCGCGCCTTAAGCAACCATTATAATGCGTCTTTAACCTATTGGAGGCCCTGTAAATTAACTGCCTTGGAAAGGATGGGGCTGTTTGTAAAAGTTTTAAATATTTTTTGCCCACTCTTATAATATTTTGAAAAATATTTTTATTTTCTTTTCAAAAGGTGTCGGAATTTTGACCCGAAATTTTAAAGAAGGGCTTCTAGTTTAATGGGTTATTGAAATATTGATGTAAATATTACAAGAAATAAGTTTTTCCCTTACTCATAAACCGCTATTTAACTAATATACTGATTAAATGGTCACGTAAATAATGTCACATTATTTGGAGTGACGTTATTTACGTGACCCTTTAAACAGTAATTTAGTTAAATAACGTTTTATCAGTAAGGGGGTTCATTTTTAATACAAGCTTTTTATGGTGAATGTACTTTTTGTTGAGTGTACTTGCATTGTCTTCCAATATACTAAAGTATACCAAATATCAAGTCAATCCGACCACTGGAAGTGGGTGAAATTCGACTTGCAAGATTCCACTCGAATATAGTTACATACATACATTTGTAGAAACGTAAAGAAAACACCTTTTAACTGCACAACTTTTGTTTTAATATACCAACACATTACAATAACAAGGCTTATTAAATATTTTCTTCGAGACAAAACTAAGTAATTCCAGTCGGTTATAAACGAGTACTCAATATGGCGTCAACCAAAAGACAACGTCAGAGTACCGTGCCGCGTCCAGAGACGCCCGACTACCAACATAACAACATAACATTTCCGGTATTATTTTACACTCAAACAAAATTCATTTACAAATGAAAATTAGTAATATAATTAATAACAATAAGTTAGCATAAAAACATAATTATTTACATCTGCAACATCAACATTATATATTATTAATGTGATATGACGTACTTTGCATGAGTTTATAAAGAAAGCTTACACATTGCATGTTAAATAAAAGCTTATGTACCTATATTCGGGTGTTATATGTTATGTGACTTATGTGTGTCAGTTATGTATCAATTATCTCCAAGGAAGGCCGGATCCCTCGGTGCGCAGTCAGACACAGACTCGCATTGGGTAGTTTTTTTGGATGCAAGTCTTGGTATTCAATTTAACATTGTTTTGCCACGATTCCATACGTCAGTGGTTATTCCAAGTCAGTCATTAGCAAGGTTTAAAAGCCTTTTGTAATGTAAGGGATGACCTCATAATGCCATTAGATTATCTCGTTGACCTTACATCTTAAGGAAAGAGGATGGCGGAACAGAAACGATGATATTACAAAGAGATAATTGTTTGTCAGTTTGGATGTAGGAGGTGATCTCCGGAACCAATGACGATTTTGGAATTTGTTTTATGTAGTTGTCGAGATCTAAAAGGCCCATTTTGACAAGAGGGTGTCTATTCTTATCGTACTATGTTTGTCTCTTTTTGACACATATAATAAAATCGTAAGGAATCCAAAACTGGTCATTTTTTTAACGTTCTTAAGTGTTAATACCTATAAAGAGTGAATTCTTTTCCAGCCAGTGAGGGCAACTTCTGAACAGGTCTTAGAGAAAAACGCTGAAAGAACCCCGAGCTGAATTTTGAAGAAAATAAAAATAAAAATTACATGTAAATAAAAACAATAATGAGCATTTTAGGTATGGCAAAAGATACAATTTGTGAGAGACTGGTGTCTGCACTAGGAAAACCTGTACCACAGGCACATACCACATAATATACCCTATGACACTCCCACAGTTCAGACGAATCTAACGATACCTCATATGCTTCAATCCATCAAGCCGCTTAGGCTGCAGAGCGTGCCAAAGAAATAGACATACATACATACACTCGAAACACATTAGCCTCCTTCCGGGTCAGTCGGGTAAAAAAACCGCCGAATAAACTGAAAAGCAAAAAATATTACACATTTTAAATAACTGAAAAGTGAAAAACACAAAATTTTATAAGGTTTTGCTGTCTAGTAGGTCATCTAATAGGTAAGGTTCTGCATACAAATTCGGACTACTCTGTAAAAAGTTATGCATGATCATTAATGAAAAAACAATATACGCGTCGACTTGTAAACCTCCTCCGTTTTTTCGTCAGTTAAAAATAAAATAATATAAGGGGTCCGAACCAAAAAGGAAGGTAATAAGTTTTTGTTAAAAAATCGTTTTAAAAAAAAATTTTTGGTGACTGTACTTTTTGTTGACTGTAATTGCATTGTCTTCCAATATACTATAAATGTATAGAGCCAAGGTATAGTAAATAAGTTAAGAGATGCACTATGTAATATCAGATTTCGCAGGTGATCGGTATTTCACGCCATAATTTAATCGTAAATGTTGTATCAAATAATAAATAAATATCCTGGGGTCGTTCATATCAAATACATAGGTATGTCGTGTTAAAAAGATAATTTGCCAGTCGTGTTTGCAATTCGTTTCTCGTCGCCCAACGTAATAAAATAAAAGTAACAATAAAGATAAAAGATGGGAACATTTAAATATCCGTACACATTAGGTACCTATGTGTTTGGTGTTTTATAAGATTTTATTTATTTTTAATTATATCTACAAGGCATCGAACAATTAACCCAAAGAAGCGTAATGACGTTGATTTTGCTTGCAATCTATTCCGCCAATTTGCCCTCATCGACAACGCGCTCTGATTGCCCAAGTCAAGAACTCACGATTTTACACTATGCAGAAAGAAAGAAAAAGAAAGAAAAACATTTTATTTTTGCGCGCCATTCGACGCAGACATAATTAAAATCAAAAACAAAAGAAACAAAAAGATACACTAAAAATACACACCCTTACTCTTAACTATAAACTATCTTATATTGCCATTTTGGCTACTTTTTAGCTACTGCAAGAATGGTAAAGTTGGCAACACCTTCCATATAAAAAAAATAAACAAAGCTAACAACGTGATGATTTTTGAGCGAATACCTAAACAATTATAACATAAAGTAAGTGCAAATTAAAAATTAATAAAACAATTTTGTTGTAAGTTTGTGCGTCGTATGTGCGCAAAAAATAAGGTTATTGCTCAGCATAATGCTGTGCTATTAGGACATAACCTAATATCTGCAGCGCTGATTTTCAGCAATAACCGATGAGCGACGCAATTCGCTCCCACCAGTGAGAAACCGATATCCAGTACCTACCTAAGTACTAAATATTAAAACTATCCAACTATAATATAAGAAACAGTGATTGAACATAATACTGATTGCAAACTGTTATTGCTTAGAACTCCAATACAATATAAAATATGAATCTATAATTAACGGTATGTATATACGTATATATTGTTTATTACATCATTATTATTTGCAGCGATTGGTCCTTACTGTTCAAAATCAGTGACAAATCACTGACTAGTTTCGGAATCGGATTGCTCGGTATTACTACTCTAAGGGATTATTCCTCGATGGTACAAGGTTACACTTAATACGTAAAATTAACATTTTCATTAAAATCGTGAAATGCTTAAAGATACTAAAATCTCGCGAAAATATGTTTTTTTTTTATACGACTAAGTCGGTAAACAAGCATACGGCCCGTCTGATGGTAAGCGGTTACCGTAGCCATATGGACGCTTGCAACACACGAAGCATAGCCCACGCGTTACCGACCTTTCCCCCCTCCCCAATGAGCTCTGGCGACCTTACTCACGCGCAGGAACACAACTTTACACAACATAAAGTTATTTGTCTGCGGTATTCTGTAAGGTACTTCCCCAGTCGAGCTGCTCTTTGAGCGAATAAACGCTATGCTCTACCTCTTTGAAAACTTGTTTTATTGCGTTAATTCTATTTATTTTCACTGCAAAAACATGGTTTTAGTAATTATGGGGCGTGTTTTACACGATTTAAAACTATTGCCATCGATTCTAATCGTGATTTTGAACTTAATAAATTCTATGAATAATATTTTATGTGTTCCTCCGGGTGCAGGGTTCAATTCCTAAGCTCATACTGACATTTGCAGAAAAGAATGGGCAGTTAAGCCCTTTTGCATTCAGTGGCAACCAAATAGCCAAATTATCAGAAGTGAAGAAGGCCGTTTTGCACACGTGATTAAGGGTTCATTGACCTCAGATTACACTTATATCCTGAAGATCATAATCGAGGAATCTCATTAATAGGTCTATAACACGTGTCAGTTGCATAAAATTATCGTAAAATGTTTATTCCGAGCCGAAAATCCTCTCCATTAATGGCACAAGGTCGCTCTGTGTGTAAGTGTAGTAGTAGGTAAGATGCGTCCGGACAGGTGATCCAAACGCTATGGTCATTTGCAGTCTACCAACCTCATGTGGCGTTCGCGAGTGATCGCGATTTGCAATAAAACCTTTTTTCACGTATTTTTGAAATAAGAATAAAAAAGTTTTTTTTTTTTATTATGATCGTGTAGTTTAGTGTTTTGCTTTTCAAAGGATTTTTGTTACGTGCCAATAAACTGTGAGTGATTTATGTTTTCTCTATTTATTTTTTATTTGTTTTTGAAAAAATAACAGTCATATAGTAAATAAATAATTAATAAAGTTTTCTTTTTGGGGTTAAGTTTTGAAAATGTTGAATGCTACCCGACCAATCAAATAAATCGGATCAAATTTTATAAATCATATTTTTAATTAAATGTTAAATATTTTAAGATTAGCAAATGCATCAATATTTTTCTAGCGCTTTCTTCTAAAACGGTAACTTATTGTAGATATTTTTATGCATTACAAATCAATAATAAAATATTTTAAATAACTAATAAATATCCTAATTTCGTCTTACTGAAATATATATGAAAAATATTAAATTAAAAAGAGTTCGATAAACAAATGGATGCAAAATTCAATCATTGTTTTTATTTTTCAGCTATTTTAAAAATGTTACGGTTTTTTTTATAAGCTTTTATTTAACTTGCAATGCATTAATAAGATACCTACTTTAACCACCACTATAATTATCTCAAACGTATAGGTAGTTAACTTAAAAAAAAAACAACATAATAAATTCCTGCAAATAAAAAAAATATCAACTCTCACTTTTAACCGTAGACGACTTGATTTACATATCCTCTTTATGTATGCGTATAACATGTTGCATTTATTTACAACAGGGATTGTCAAAGTTTCACACTAAATCGATTGCCTTAAAAGTTGTTAATTCTTTCATCTTTTGTTTCTTGTGTAATATATTAAATTTTCAAAATTTATATAAAAAGTATTTTTTTTATAAAAGGGGGTAAGGGAGGGAAGGTTCGGTAACGCGTGAGTGATGCCCCGTGTGTTGCAAGCGTCCATATGGCTACAGTAACCGCTTACCATCAGACGAGCCGTACGTTTTACTAACTTTGTCGTATGAAAAAATTAGATGCCAATAATCTGAGAGTGCTGGAGTGCCCCCGCCAAGACAGCCAAGTGAAGCGCAAGGGCACTACCTACCTTTTCACGAAGCGCTTCGTCGTTTTTTGTAACCTCATAACTTGGGTTATCAGATAAACAAAATTCTCGGGACATGATGTCAATAGTGAACTTATTAAACATATTAAGATTCAATAACATAGGTACTTTAGATTTTATTGATATTTTAAAACCCCGAGTGACTTCGTCACTGTAGAGCCAAGCTTATAACTCTACATGCCCTTAGCAATGTGCCAAGCCACATATTTTGACTACGGTGTGTAGAGTTTGTGAAGTTAGGGCTTGTAGAGTAAGGGCATGTAGTTATAAGCTTGGCTCTACATGAGATCTGATATCTTTTTGACATTGCGAGCCATATGTCTTTACAAAATTTTACATGAAAATGTTTTTGGTGGGATTTATCTTACACCAACAATCTCGATACTTTGGAATTGATAGCGGATCAAACCTTAAACTAAAGACCTAAACTGGACTTCATACGAACCGAACTGAATAAGAGCATTAAGATATTAGCTGTGTTATTAGGTTTATACAAAGAGATAACGATTTATGTTAAACTTACACAATAAACCATAAAGTTTCAATTGAATACCACTTGTGGTAATAATGTTAATTAAAGATATAGCATCTCAATGACAAGTACCTGTATCGAAGATATCTACCTAGTTACTACCTCAGGCCAGTAGGCACATTCCCAGACGGCACTTTGTATAATTATTATATCTTAGGTAAATATACAAGTCTTCTTAGAAAGTCGAAAAATAATTATTTTTATAAGAAATGAAAATTATAATTTTTAGGCATTCATGTTTTCTTTACTGCGAATTTTATGAAAAACATTAATCACTAAATTGTCTCAAAATCTTGCTACATTTAGCTATAATGATATCTGACCTATGTTATATTCAGATGCGACAATTATATATTAATACTTATAGTGGAGATATTTTTTGCCCCATTCAACCATGTAGAGATTTGGCATGGTTAAAATGTGTGTTGAGGAGGAGTGTAAAAAGCATACAATTATTTATTGATTAGGGAAAAATGTTGACCACTGGGCTAGCACGCTCTTCTGTTCTCTGTAGTTTCGCCTCCCGCTATCTCCCGCCATCTCTTCCTATTTGTAGACTGTCTGGATTCAGATAAGCGGTGTCCTACTGCGGATTTGACTTACCTGCCGCGCAATCTGATTCCATCCTTTTTTAGGGTTCCGTAGCCAAATGGCAAAAAACGGAACCCTTATAGATTCGTCATGTCTGTCTGTCTGTCTGTCTGTCTGTCTGTCTGTCTGTCTGTCTGTCCGTGTATGTCACAGCCATTTATTTCCGAAACTATAAGAACTATAATGTTGAAACTTGGTAAGTAGATGTATTCTGTGAACCGCATTAAGATTTTTACACAAAAATAGAAAAAAAACAATAAATTTTGGGGGTTCCCCATACTTAGAACTGAAACTCAATATTTTTTTTTTCATCAAACCCATAAGTGTGGGGTGTCTATGGATAGGTCTTCAAAAATGATATTGAGGTTTCTAATATCATTTTTTTCTAAACTGAATAGTTTGCGCGAGAGACACTTCCAAAGTGGTAAAATGTGTGTCCCCCCCCCTGTAACTTCTAAAATAAGAGAATGATAAATCTATAAAAAATATATGATGTACATTACGGTGCAAACTTCCACTGAAAATTGGTTTGAACGAGATCTAGTAAGTAGTTTTTTTTTAATAGATCATAAATTGAAATTAATATCAAATACTCAGGTCTATACTACCATTTACTTATATACCTACAGGTTTGTACGGAACCCTCGGTGCGCGAGTCTGACTCGCACTTGGCCGGTTTTTCCCTGTACGAACAGCCGTTCTATGGAGCCGTATTCCCGCCTAGAGACATGTCCAAACTACCGCAGTATGCGCGACTGTACTATGGCCGAAAAACGCTGCGTGATGCAGAGCTCCTGCAGTATGGATACGTTGGTGTGAAACTCCGTCCACGATATTCCAGAGCATCTATCTTTCCCTTCTCCAACTCGCGCACTGTCTACGTCTCTGCCGCGTAAAAAAAATTGGGAATACAAGTGTTCGCATAGCCTGACTTCGGTCACACAATAAATAATAGGAGAAGTTTGGTGCCGAGCACTATATAAATTAGCAATTTATGTTTCTCGCTTTAATTCTCAATGAAGGGGACAATTATTATAAACTTTGAGAGCCACAGTTGGCGTGTCATGTCAAATACAATCCGGTTTGCTTGTAGATTGCTTAACTCTAAGCCGATAGTCTCCTTGACCCCACTATCCTCTGTGCATTATAAAACGGGGCGAGGAACAAGCAGTTTTAATCCAGAATACTTTACTTAAATACCAAGCTGTTCTTAAAATTGAACCATGCCGAATAGAGCTTAACTTGTTGAAGAATATAATTGTAGAGTCTGTGAAATGTGATAAAATATCCTACCGGTTAACATTATAGGTATTCTTTTTTTAAGCGAATACATCCTTGTTGTAATTAATTCGTGCACTACCTCAGACCTGTAGTTCCCCAGACGAATCCGTGTTATGTACTTATTATTCTGAATAACAATTCGAAGTGTCCTTTGTAGGTATAAATTAGCGAACTCTGTGTCTATGCTTTTTATACTGAAGTCGTTGGAGTATTTTCTTATCCGGAATATTACATGTTCTTGGGCTAAATGTAAATTAATGTAATTTAAGACGATGATAGTAAAGTGATAGTGACGTGAATACCAAGGTTACAGGTTAGAATCCTACAATTAGATTCAGTTTACGGTGAAGGAAATCACAGCAAGGTGGTGGAACAAGGTGGTGGTGGTGGTGGTAGGGTTCCTGTCTGGTATCCACCGTTAAGTTGACAATTTGTTGACAAGAGCCTACCAGTGTATTCTTGAGCTGATCTTGAGAGTCAGTTCTGTTCAATGCCACATCATCACTTACTCATTATTGACGGTAAAAACTCTATGAATGAAACGAAAGTCTGATTGTTTGTCCACGGTTTGCTATACTATGGAACAACTTTGATTTAATACATGGAATCATCTCAGCGTCTGTCTATCGGTTACAGTCATTAGTTTGAGACATACAATTTGTATGAAGATAAAGTAAATGACATAAGCCATTTCCAAATAATTTATTAATTAAAACGGAAATCCCCGAAGAAAATAAATGACGATTAGTCAAAAACCAAGCACTTGGTTTTTATTTGATGTATTAATAAACTATATATATATAGGTACTATAAATTACCGTATAAAGGAGGAAATATGCAACTCTTGGAGACGGTTACATATTTCTTCCTTTTGGGGTCGAAACAATGGGTTGCTGGGGTACAGAGGCGCGCAGTTTGGTTACGGAGCTGTCCGGACGCCTCATTGATACTACAGGGGACCAAAGAGCTTACCTCGGGCAACGCATTAGCCTTGCAATTCAACGAGGTAACGTCGCCAGCTTTTTGGGTACCCTGACTGCAGGCGGCGATTTAAACGCAGTTTTTTATTTATAATTATTTCCATGTATATATAATTTTAATTTTTATGTAGTTTTATAAATAACTTCTTTATGTTTCCCCAAATTTACTAATAGTTATGAATAAATAATATACTACCGTATAGGACAGAACATCAATAATATTAGACCCAAATGCTGTCATTTGGCAGGTATCTGCCAACATGATTGATTTTTCAAAGATCAAAAATCGTTGTAGAAGTGCAATTTCTATATGCGACAATACAATGCCCTGTGACAGACAGACGGACGGACGGCATTGGTTCAGTACTATGGCCCCATTGGCACAATGTCGGTACGGAACCCAAGAAAGTTATTTAAAAGCCGCGTCTTTTACAAATATACAAAAGAACGATTACAAAGAATTTAGTTAGCCCAGTCTAATAAAAAATGCTTATACTGTGAATGTATACCTATGGATGCATGATATTTGAAAGCTAAAGTAAACCCTCTGCCCCACAGATAAATATTGAACAAGACATGCTGTAACAACTGTTTAGTTTCTTGCTCTGTGTCGTAAACGCTACGTTTCGTATTCATATGACTTTTCTAGTTCAAAGCAATATAATGTGAAACAAAACTTACGAATCTAATTGGAGAGTCGTTGGGGTATGAAGCGACCTTTTCTTAATTTACATAATATTATTTCGGGCAATAACCTCTGGGTCAGTTACGGTGAGTCCCCGAGCTCTAGAATATATATTTGATTTGTTTCATCAACTGTAAATCACTCTACAGTCTAGTAGTTTTTGAATTTGACTCTGATGATTATAAATTCTACTGTACTACTATAATAGAAGTTATGGAGGCTCGTTGGAAGTGACATCACATGATGGCCGAGATGAAGGGGGCCTTCAAATTGAAAATCTGTCGCTAAGCACCCATCGGTTTTTCCGATACACTCGATAGACACTTTGAGCGCTTAACACTTTCGGCCACATCATCACATACCATAGAAAAAGTCAAGCCATAATTTTATTGCTGTTTGATGAAAGAATCATGGCGAGCTCCGTACATTGATTTATACAAAAAAATTAAACATTTTAGAGGGTATTGAATCACTTCCAATGTTGAGATTACATTACCAGCAACATGTTAATATACATGAAATATTTTATAAACCCCGCAAAACATAACAACAACATAATGGTTTTGGTCGCGAATAGTCGCGATTCGCCGGCATGTCATAGAAATTCGCATTTTTATCCCGGGGTTCTAAAAATATTTTAAATGGCTCAAGTTGTTCCTTAGGCACCACGGATCAATTATAACGTCATTCCAACGTCTCTAAAAATCTTTATTTTTGGTACAAATCTCGCCATGATCCTTTATAGCTCAAATAGATATATAGCTATATATGTGCCAATCTATACTAATATAATAAAGCGGAAGAGCTTTGGGTTTCTCTGAAACTACACCAGTCGGATTAGAAAAATTATTAGACTAATAGGAAACAACATTATCCTCGAGTATTTTAGGCTACTTTTTATCCCGGAAGCGCGGGTTAAACCGCGGGTGACAGCTAGTAATTCAATAAAACATCGGATAGTTTTATCCCGTAAAACGTTAGAACCCTTGGGTCACCATTATTATAAAAGTCACCATATAGACGATGTAATAAAATAGAATATTAATAATTTACATCTGATCAATAGGAATTATAATCCTATGCTATTTTTCCAAACAAATCAACTCAACGTGTAATGAATTTTAATTTAATTACAATAAATTATATATTACCACATTACAGCAAAGCACGCAATAGTTCTGCCGTTATTCCGCAGTAGACTGTGTAGTGCAATTTTTTCAATGTTTTTTCCAGTATTTTCGCATTTATACCCACTGTGCACAGTTATTTCTGCGGTTGAACTGCCATGGTGCATAGTGATTGATGCATTATCTGTCATGTTATGAAATAGTGGGTACATTTTTCACAAATTATCCGACAGACAACCGATTTAGTATGCGGGTACTGAGTAACATTTTCGCTTCATTGTGTCGATCCGTCAGTATGAATGTCACAGGTATTTTACTCCAACTTTGCTGGTTTATGTGACTGATAAACATGTTTTTTTTCTATATTACGAACTCGGTGAAAAAGCATACGACCCGCCTGATGGTAAGCAGTTACCGTAGTCTATAGATAGACGCTTGCAACTCACGAGGCATCACATAACCGTTACCCCTGATCCAAGAAAACATGCTACCGACCTTTCCCCCCTCCCCAAGCTAGCTCTGGTGACCTTACTCACGCGCAGGACCACAACATAAAGTTATTTGGTTGCGGTATTCTTTCAGAATAATGTTTATCCCGGGAAACAAGATATTACGGGAGCGTGAGTGAATCCGCGGCAGGAACTAGATCTAAAATATATCCTTGGTTCAGATAACTTGACGCATGAATTTTGTTGTAACATTTTAAACGTTGCACAATACGAAGTACACTAACGATGTATCTACTCAAGGTTTGAAGCACTTCAATGTTTATTATTATTCTTTATGTCTAATAAAGTGTAAACCGATCTTATATTTTTAATCGACTTCAAAAAAAAGGAGATTATCAGTTCTACACGTATGTATGTAATATTATTGGATCTGCATTATATTCAAATATATTGATCTATTAGGGCTTCCAAATAGATATTCTAAATTTCATAGGTGTATGTATGTATGTATGTTTTGTCCACGCATATCTCCGAAGATATTAATCGGATTGTGCAAGTTTCATCGAAATCGATTCAGTAGTTTTCAAGATATGGACAAATACTGTGTGACGGCCTAGCTTATTGATGCTAGATACGGGTGTGGTGACAAAGAAAAAACATCGCAAATCCTTGGTCAAATTCTAGTGCATTTAAGAGAAACTAAAAATGATTCAGTACCCCGAGTGTAAAGAATCTATAAATTTGTATGGGAGAAATTAGTACCATGAGTATTCCGATAGAGGCGCTGTGCCAATTCCTATAGAGAAGTGTCGTAAACGCAAACTAATTAGTTAGCGTTTGAAAACGTTAATTCTTTACACTCGGGGTACAGTGGTTTTCAAAATATGGACAAATATGTGGGATGGACTGGCTTATTGATAGGAGCTACGGGTGTAGTGTCAAAGGAAAAACATCTCAAAACATTGGTCAAATTCTAGTCAATTTAGGAAAAACTAAAAATGACGAAATAAAAAAGTAATTTAAAACAAAAAAATCTAATCTTTTTTGTACTAATAAATCAATTAGGTAGGCACGTCACAAGCGCATGTTTTGAAGGTTTTTGGTGTTAGTATGTTACATTTTCAGTGGTATTGTTATCTTGCACAATGTCAATGTCATTTATTTTAAATTAATTGTTTCTTTTGTTTAATGAATTTGTATTTTTAGGGTTCAGTTGCACGATGTAGGTCTCTTTCGATGAGTAAGTTATTAAAATGAAAGAAACAAAGTAATAAAATATATTTGTTTATTAAAATGCCACTACCTTTAATAACTTACGTAGGTATGTTAGGTATTGATTGATAAATAGTTTACCTAAATTTTGTGGATTTTGTTTATCTTGCATTACCTATAAAACCGTTACCGTAGTTACCTATAAAATGTAGGTTAATATCAGTATTAACTTACCTTTTATAGGTAACTAAATTGAAGTTTTCTTCCAATTAAATCAAATAGTAAATAAACGTACAATGAAACCTCCAATACCTACCGGTAAATAGTAACTGATCCACCCATTAATAATTACGAAAGGAAAAACAAAATTGAACGTTCAAGGGCAAGCAAGAACCTTGCCAGAGACATTGGGGAAAAGGATGGTGCAATCAAGTGTGAAATTCAATGAGTCATTGTTGTTTCAAACCCTGATGGTGTCTATTGAATGTATTGTTCATAGCATTGACTATTATGGTGACATTTTATTAAATGGTCAGTTATTGCTAGTATAAGTATAAGTATTTATTTGTAAAAATGTGGGTTACAAAAAGATGTTACAATTTTTTTAGGACTATTCCAAATTCTGGCCTTCCAAGCACATACACAGTACACAGTATTTTACACGTTAAATTAACACAAATGATTACACAAAATTATACTCAATCAACGACAATATGATTGACAATAAAAATAGTGCTTAGCCAGTGACATGATAATCATAATATTTACCAAATGTATATTTAAACTTGAAAAATGTCCAATAAAAATTTTAGTCATTAAAAAAATGCATTGGTATTTATCCATATCCATTAAATATCGCTAGGATAATAATATCGATATTATGAAGTCAGAAAATAAAATAAATGTTCTACTGAATATTTTTAGTACGCAAGAGATAAATTAAAATAATAATATAGTCATTTAAAATCCTGGTAATAAGAATTTAAATTATTTTTCAAATACGGAAAAAACTTGATTGAGGCAACTCCTAGAAGACCTACACACTTGCAAATCGCTATATCTAGTGAAATAATAATCGAAAGAAGCAATATGATCATAAAAAATACTATTTATGAATGAAGCATTACACAGAAGATTTTAAATAGATTTTCAAGTATTCTATTAATATTTTTTTTACAGTAAATCAAGATACATACGTTTCTATAGAAAAGATTTACAATATGTATTTAGCTATTAGAAAAAAAAACATTTGCATCTAACAGACAGTGAATACTAGGTAGAACAGGTATCATTGCTCTTCCATCAGCTTTGACAACAAAGAAAAATAGCTCAATGTCACTACCATTAGGTATCTACTACTAAATCACTTTCGTTTGTGTGTGACCAAAAAATGCGGCTAGCTGATTATAGTGTATACTCAAAACTGTGTAATGTAACGATGGCAAATGTCATTGACATAGATTAGCTCTGACGTTACAATATGGACCTATTATTATTACATTCTAGTAACTCGCTTACGAGATTGTCACGATATGGGTGCGATCTCATTTAGATTTTTAATCTATAAAATCCAATCGCCATGTTATGAAATGTGTCGCAAAATTTATATTCATTTTTGTTTCTTGGAAAACGTGAGCTCTTTTTATTATTTGTTAAAACGTGATATAGTATTCATTATTATTTTGTGCAAAGAATATGTTGAAATTTATTGTTGAAACATGTTTTCTGTTTCAAATTAAATGGTAATTTAAATAATAATAATAAAAGCTAATTTAAAAATAATTAATTTGCTTCGATATGAAAATAATGTAAATAAAAACTATCACTAATTTTAATAATTCATTATAGTCTAGAAAACTAAAAAAAATACTTGGTATTTTTACTTACTTATAAAAGTAAGATAGTTTTTGATATTTTTGCACTAAACAATAATTGAGAGAGGCAGCAGATTCTAAGTGCATGTCAAAGTTACATATTCATTATATTTTTTTTATCAATTTCATATATTAAGGAGTCTCCAAACAAACTTAGTTAAGCAAACTTAGTGAAAACCGGTTTAAGTTACGTGTGGTCTATGGTTAGTTTACACTGAGACGCGACGCGATGCGATGCGCGCACTTTTTAAGATAGCAATACATTATAGAACTTTATTGACTACACAAAAAGTACACATTTCAGTGAGAACATTCGTGACAAGAGACTCGCGAACGTCGTGAGCTGTATTCGAAACATAGTTCTATATTGTATCGCTATCTGAAAAAGTGCGCATCGTCTCGGTGTGAACTGACTCTTTGATAAAACTATTTAATAAAAGTGACATCACGCACCTTTATCCGCAAAGTAACAATTTCAAATAAATTTAAGAGGTACTAAAAACAATAAATTATATTAATCTTACGACCTTGTTAAAACTCCGTCCCTATTACAACAATGATAATACCAAGTAAGAGCAATTAACTTAGTTTAAATAAATAAAAAATACTCAAATCGTTACGCATTGCGAGTCATCTCGACGATGCGTAGACTATTAACCTCATTGCGTTGCGATAAGACTTAATACATAAAGTTACATCGCGATTAGTATTCAGAATAAGCGCAGAGGTCATTCAACGTGTGATTACACGCTTTGCAATGCATCTACAATATGGTTGCCCTTGCGTTCAGTTTTGACATTTGAGTTATTTAGATGAATTGACCTTATGGTGCGTTCATGCTACGCGATGCGAGCACGAGCCGAGCCTCGAACGAACAGGATTTGTTCGTTGAACGCGATTTCAAGCGTGGACGTACTTAACAAGCCTAAAACGAGCGCGATGCGAATCCCTGTGTTCGTGAAAAAACTGACAATCGGGCGGAGTGCAGTCTAGCACGTTACGAATGCTCGTTCGAACGTTTGTGCTCGCAGTGTGCTCGGTCGTGGCCCGGCTCGTGCTCGGATCGCCAAGTATGGACGTACCATTAGATATTTGATTGACTTTAATTAAGTATCGAGAGGTTTTATTTACAAGTGATATTTATTGCTTTGTTACGCTTTATTACAGGGTATGGTTTCTTTGTATGCCAAATTGTACCAAAATGCGTTCAGTAACTTTTGTATTATAATTTTAGTAGAATACAGTTAATGCAGTGCAAATTAAGCGGAGAGATCAGAGTATATGAAATTACTTATTTTAAATAAACATATATACCATTTACAAAAGAATATTACACATAAAAACTACTTATATGTAAAGAAATAAATTGTTTATATTTTAATAATAACTAGCTGCCCGGCGCGACTTCGTTCGCGTGGTGGTACCCTACCCCACCCCACCCTACCCTACCCTACCCTACCCTAACCTAACCTACCCTACCCTACCCTACCCTAACCTACCCTACCCTACCCTACCCTACCCTACCCTACCCTACCCTAACCTACCCTACCCTACCCTACCCTACCCTACCCTACCCTACCCTACCCTACCCTAACCTACCCTACCCTACCCTACCCTAACCTACCCTACCCTACCCTAACCTACCCTACCCTACCCTACCCTACCCTACCCTACCTGAATTTTCTTTGCTATAAACCTCACGGAGCCCGAGACCTTTCCAACGAATGCAAAACCGTGGAAATCGGTTCGTGCATTCTGGAGTTATAGCGTCAGGAAGGAAAACCCGACTTATTTTTATATAGTAGATAAGTAAATTCAAAGTAGGTGCGGAAGTTGTATTAAGTGTGTTGTTTTGATACTTTTATAAAAACAATAAATAAGAACTCTCCAAAGGAATCCATTTATTGTTTGGAAACTTTTATGAAAACATAATTTCCTTATTTTAGAGCTATTATTTTGTGATGAGTTTGTTTATCTTTTCGACTTGAAGACGCGAGTGTTGAAAACTTTTGTTTATGTTATTTCAAAGTGGTAGGAATCGGGAAAAATAAGTTTATTTCAATGACATACTTTCAAATTTAATTTAAACCTATATTATGCTAGAAAGACAATTTAAAATTGGATTGATACAATAACTTGAGTACTGACATCTTAATAAATTACCAGTTTATGAAAGTCAAATCAATTGTTGCCATCTTTGTCATTTTATATGTTGCTGACGGTGACAGGTATATTTTTAACAAGGGATCTTCTAGAGTCTAGGGGTCAGGCTTCCATTATGACTGTCTACTCTCACCATCAACTCTTACAAACTTGGGTGGAGCGACGATATTCGCTCGGCTTCTTCAAGTTCCTTTCGAATAATAGTCGGGATAAAAGGATACGACCCGTCTGATGGTATACCGTAGCCATATGGATGCTTGCGGGGCATCACTTAGGTACGCGTTCCCATCTTTCCCACCACCCTTACTCACGCGCAGGAATACAACATAAAGTTATTTGTCTGCGGTATTCTGTAAGGTGGAGGGACTTCCCCAGTCAAGCTGCTCTCAGAGCGAATATACGCTGCGAATCCACTCTCTAATATTTCTCCGCGAATGACGCAACAAAGGCCCTTCAATCCTCTGTGACAAAAGCTAACATTTATTTTTATGTGTGCACTGTGCACTACTCGCATAATCAAACAAAATAGAACCTGCGTCAATCAGCTGGGTGGGAAACCTTGCAATTATTTATATTAGTCATCGAATATCTATAAATGACGCAATCGGTTTGTACTAATATAACGGATCTAAAAAAATGTGTATGTTAAGACGAAGTAATAACAGCTCGCTGATGTTAAGTTACCTTGAAACATAATTATGTTCAGGTGGGGTAGGTAGGTTAGGCAATAATTTATATTGAGTCAAATTAATTCACCATCATATCAGCCTATGGACGTCCACGTGTTGAACATAGGCTTCTCCCATTGACTTCCACTTCGAACGGTTTTGGGCCGCTTGCATCCAGCGGTGCTCAGCGACTTTGACCAGGTCGTCGGTCCACCGCAGCGGAAAGGTGTGACGCTCGGCGCTTAACAGTACGTAGTTGCCACTCGAGAACCTTTCTTCCCCAGCGGTTATCGGCTCTTCGAGCGATGTGGCCCGCCCATTGCCACTTCAGCTTACTGACTCTTCGAGCTATGATGTCCGTCGATTTCGTTTTCCTACGAATGTCCTCATTACGGACCGTCACGTAGAGAAACTCCGAGCATAAAACGCATTTATGTAATATTATTAATAATAAAAACTTGCCAGTTGAATGGCTTCAGATGTATCTGTAAGGAATGCGAACTATATTGAACTTCATATACATCTGATTTCTTATATAATATGTCTTCCATACTACGTTTTTTGTTACCCATCGGCTTTTTTATGATCGGATATCTTTAATTTTGATGCATAGCAAACAAACAATTAAATTGAAGTGTTGTCGAAGTTACTTTGTGTGAATGGTGGTTAAAGGAAAATCATAAACATAATGCAAAACTTGTGATGAAGTACATAAAGAGTGCTTTGACCACTCTCTGTATGATAATTTAAACCGGTTAGGGTTTACCGGTTATCTTATATTAGTCTTATTATCATTTAATTTGCGAATTACCTTATGGTGGGAATTAACCTGCAATATTTTGATGACTCATTGTGTCAATTCAATACAGTACACTACAGCTCCGAGTTTTGTTCGGTGTAAGTCGGGTTTGACCGGATCAGGGATCGAACTCGACTTACGACATGAAATTCTGACGCTTTGACCACTGGGCTATCGCCAAACATACGCTAAACGTCCATGATGTAGTGAATATACCGATCTAACCCCGTGGGTAACCGAACTTTACTCTAAAACTCGGAAAACGCGTTTTTATATTTAGTATGTCAGTCTGGTTTCCATAGTACAAGCTCTGCTTAATTTGGGATATAGTATTATTCAGAGCAATGACGCGTAGTTGCAGTAGCCAAGAGGCAGTCGGATGGCTTGCGGTATTTGAGCTCCTGAAGTGTTGTGGAACCGCCCTTTGCAACCCGAACGGCTGCCTGACAACCTTTTTCTTCGCTCACGTACATGGCGCCGGTTCCACCAGGAGGGATGGCACTAAAATTTCATTATACAGGTTGTAACGGAAAGTGTATATATATTACAGTAATCCACTTTTTTTGGTACTCGGCGCACAGATAAAATGTTATATTAATACTAGCTGTCCCCCGCGTTCCCGGGAAAAAAAGTAGCCTATGTCCTTCTCCATACCATAGGCTATCTGCATGCCAAATTTCATGATGATCCGGTTAGTAGTTGAGGCGTGAAGGCGTAACAAACAAACAAACAAATAAACAAACAAACTCACTTTCGCATTTATAATATTATATATATTATATATATATATATATAGTTAGGATAGTTAGGATTAGGATTAGCAATTGACGCAAAATAAAAATGACCCTCATGGACCGGCATCGAACAATTAACCCAAAGAAGCGCAATGATGTTCATTTTGCTTGCAATCTATTCCGCCAATTTGCCACCATCGACGATGCGTTCTGATTGGCTAAGACAAGGACACATGCGATCTGATTGGCCAAGTCAAGAACACACGATGCAGTAATTGGTCCTTACTGTTCAAAATCTGTGACAAATCACTGACTCGTTTCGGAATCGGATTGCTCGGTATTACTACTCTAAGGGATTTTTCTTCAATGTGGACCGGTGACATGTTGGTTATAATTTTAATTCAATAAACTTGAATTTAAAATTTGGTTTGAATTTTTGAGTAATTTATTTTGAGCTGAAACTTTTTATAGAGAGTCTGTACTGATGTAGTCTTCACCCCCTTCGGATGTATATACCATTTCCGTTACACCCTGTATAGGGTGACTGGTAATTAGTAAACGATACTTAGACACACGATTGTAAACAACTTTCCCAAAGAAACAAATAGGGATAAATAACTAAATTAAATAAAAGCTGATGGTGTATTCTTATTCTTGTTAGGTTCTAAATATTATGGGCTCATGTACTCAGTATTAAAAAATATTTTTTTCTTTGGGAAAGTTGTTTGTTATCATGAGTACAATCCTGTGTCTAAGTATCGTTTACTAATTACCAGTCACCCTATATAAACAGCATACACACTTACATAACCTCTGTTTCAAACGGCTGCCTCGCAACAAAAAAAAAATTCGTACCCTTCCTCTTTTTTCACCCCAGGTCAAGGTGGCCCAGTGGTTGCACAGGGCGGTTCCATAACACTTCGGGACCTCAAATACCGCGAGCAATTCACCTACCTCTTTGGTACTGCAACTACGCGTCATTTCTTCAACTATATACACTTGTGTGAAAAAAGAAAATTAACAAATCAGTACTTTTGTTTCAGATTAGCAAAAATGAATCAAAAACGAAATTTGAGTCATACCTTCTGGGCGGCCGCACTGCTTCTATTTATAAGTAAGTTGATTTTTGCCTCTTATCTTCTCTTCTCTTATTCTTATCGAACTTGTGTTAATTTTCACGCCTTTTCTATGGCAAAATATGATGAACATAATACCATGTACCATACCATCACTATAATGAACCATATTTTATACAAATAAAGAAATTTGAATTTGAATTTGTAATCATGAGACTTTTTATAGGCACTGATTTAAAGAGGCAGTTATAAATAGCGGATTTGGTAAGTTAAAAATTATAAATGGCACGTTTAATAACTAGTTCAGCAGTTAAAACTAAGCAGTAAAGTAAACAAAAATGAGTAATAAAAAATAATGAAATGGATCAGTGAATATATAATTGAGCAGGAAATAATTAAATGGGCGGTAAAAAATATTGAATGAGCGGTTACGTGTGGGCAGTAATAAATCGGAATTTGTCGGTAAGAAATCTCATTCTAAGCAATTCTATAAACAATGAGGTGGTAAAGTAGTTTTCGAGTTATAGCGGTGTGACGGACGGACGGACAGACGGACGAAGTCGCACCATAAGGGTTCCTTTATTGGACTGCTCAATTATTTTTAGAATTGACATTGTATGATAAAATAACCGACTAATTGATTTTTTATAACTGTCTATGTTTTACTGTCGCCATAAATAATCAACCGCCATTAAATTAAATAACTGCTCAATATGTTTTTCAACTGATCATAATAACATCTCGAATATTTAAATAACAGCTCAAAAAATTAGTTCCCCTTTTTATATACGTCCATGACTTAAATGTAGGTATTATTTAAAGAAAGAGATAACAGTCTCATTTAAAGACACCTGACTGAACAAATGAAATAAGTTTTATCTATTTTTGATACTTTATTTCGCGTTCTATAATACACGCCGACTCTATGAACGGTTTAGGCATTATCTAAATACAATATTTTCTGCGTGCAAAATTCAGATTTTGTATGGCTTTTGTATGCAGCAGTCATGTCTTCACCTGCTAATGATCATACAAAATAAACTTTCCGCAAACAGTCAACCTAGCCTACTGAACTGTTTATATTCTGTGGATGCAAGCTAAAAATTAACCTATATGAACTTTAGTTTTCCACATAATATCGCAAATTAATTAAATATTACATTCAAGTAATAATTAATACAATACTGTTTTTGTTGTTGTACAGAGTACACTAGTATGCAATTGTAGTAAACAGCTCATAAAAATAAGGAGGTTCGTAACATTACCGAGGAGAATTGCGCGTGAAATGATACTTTTCACTAAGGCCTGTATATAACGAGATCAAAATTCAGATCAAGTCTCAAGAATAGATTGTGTTATTCGAAAATAAACCTAATATTATTGGTGCAAGTTCCAAATTCTAATTTTTTAATCTCGACTCAAAACTTGAGCATCGATTGACGTTCTAGAATACCTTCTTTACAATTCATTAAAAATTGTGACAATCGTAGAAATCCCAATTCATGTCATGACAATCCTACTAATATTATATGTGTATGTTTGCGTAGGTTTTATTATGTAACATGTCGGACGTATTTTGGCACAATATAAATACTTTGGAATATAATTTAATGTACTATTTAATCGCGAAAAACAATTACATAGCATAGGAAGACGACAAAACAACGGGGCGAAAACAAGTATCTAATAATTTTGCTTTAATAATATTTACCACAGTGTAACAAAACTTCCAACATTAGTAATCTAGCTACTAGCTAATGGGCCTGATTTGAATTTGGGCCGAAATTGCGGACTTGTGTCAGCTACAAGAAAGTCAGCATAATACACGGTAACTTTTTAATCGTTTTAACGCTAGAACAAACGTTGTTCAGACCATGGTCTACTAACACTCTATAACATCAAATGAAAAAAAATAAGTCCTTGGTTTAAAAAAAACACGAAATAAAGTTTAAAATGTCGGGATTTTCGTTACTCCTTACAACCCAGACACCGCGCTTGCACTTCAAAGTTGTTGTGGCACGGCGGCACGCCAGTTTTGTAGTAGGTGTGGGAACCGCGTCTGCCTGATTTTTTGAAATTTTTCGGTTTTGTGGTTTTTTCAAAAACCTATAACGTTTTTTTTTATTTGATGTTATAGAATGTTAGAAGACAATGTTCTTAACAACGTTTGTTCAAAAAGTTACCGTGTATATAGTGATCTGTTATTCAAGCGCCGCGTTCATACCTTTATGTTTTTATATTCTGAGATACAGCAGAAAAGCCAGTATACATATTCAATATTCACGACACACGGGGATTGAAAGTTAAGCTGTGTGTAGATTTGCGGTGTTGCCACCTCGTAAATAATGAGCCTTTTTGTTGTTGTCTTGATTTATTGCTGAGCGATTGTGTTTGGCATTTGAATGAAAGTTTTGTTACTTAGAATTACTATAAGTTATTTCATCAGATTTTTATTTTATCAATATCTATTTCAGAGTAAATACATATTTCAAAGTAAAAAGTAGAAATATTAAAACTACATAAATAATAATTAAAGGCGCCGATCTTGCGTCGATCTCTTTGTTGCGGGATTCCTTGCTCTCACATTTTAAATTTACTTTATAGTCATTTAACTTGCTTCAATAAATAATATGTTAAATTGACAATACTTATACGATCAACAATAATATTATACGAAAGATTGTGAAATAAATAATTGTAAACTGTTTTACAAAAAGTTTCACAAAGTACACTAGAAGTAATCAAATCCATCTGATGACAATGGGACCAAACGGGGTGTACCCTTCCGAACAAAAAAATATTTTTCCAAAACGGTTAATAAATGACGGAGTTATGAGATAACAAATATAAAAATAAAACGAATTGTGAACCTCCTCCTTTTTTTTAAGACGGTTAAAAACTTTATAAACCATTAATTTATTTAACAAACAGAAGATGTGTTTTATTTGATGGTTGCTCAATAAAGATCATCATATATTTCTTAAATCTGCTCACAAAATCTGTATTTTTGTAGACCATAAAAAACTTATAATGAACCAGTCAATTAAATTCAAGAGTCATTGTGATGAAACCGCCACCTGACGAACGTGTTACTTAATAAATACATGATAAAAAAATATTAGGTAGTAACTGTGTCCACGGCTTTATACGCGTTCCCTGGATACACCTTCTGCATAGGTACAACTTGTAACAGAAAGGCTATATCTGTCGCAGTTGGATTGTATATTGTATAATCCACATTACGGCTAGCCGTTATCAAAAACAGGGCCGTTTTGAAATGCGGCGGTTCAATGATTAGCCGGATTGCATTAAATTTCAATTCTAAGATATGTTATTTTGCTTTGTACGTACTCTTGACTTCACAATTTAGCGACACACTTTCTGTATCCGACGCCATTGTTGTTGTTATGTCAGGCAGCGCCACGAGTGCTAAAAATGGGAACTAAAAACTGAAAAAAGCGTTGGCTAATGACTCGCTATATTACATTACGGCTAGCCGTGTTGAAGAACGTATGGCGCCAAAATCATTCCGGCGGATTTTCATTCAGCCGCATTCTATCCGGCTAATCGTTGATCCGCCGCATTTCAAAACGGCCCTGGTTTTAACGGCTAGCCGTAATGTAATACGGCAGATTGTACAATATGACTGTAGTATCCATAAAAGTGAAAATTAAATAATAATATTAGCATTTGATGTTGAAAGATATCTTCATTGATCGATGACACGTTGGTCATGATTTTAATTCAATAAACTTTGGAACCAATTTGGTACGAATTTTTGACCATTTTTTTTAGCTGAAACTTTTTATAGATAGTCTATATACCTGATGTAGTCTTCACACCATTCGGATAGACATACCCTTTCGGTTATAGCTATTGTAATAATAGCTCAGTGGTGGGTACTGACGTAAAAATGCCGTGGCGAACTAGGTGGGTTCGAATCCCACACATCGCGGCATCGTGAGGAATGCGTCGTATGTCTCGCATGTCGGCAGCTGCACTATAGGTTTTGTGTGCTCATCATCATAACTAGCCATGGTGAGATTGTGGTGAGTCATAAAGGTGGTGATTGAATTTCTAACAGATATTTTTTGCGCTTTAATTATCGCGTGTAAGATATATTATTTTGTGATTCGTCAGACGTATTGGCAAGGGATTATTGTATAACTCTTCTTGGATTCGCAAAGCACGCGGAGATTATCTTAGATGCATCGCTTCTTGGAATCGTACGTAAGGGAGCGCAGCCCGCGTTTCGTTTCCGTACCAATAAATCCCTGATTAGTGCACGACTCTTGTAGCGACAGCGCTATCTTGTAGCTATTTTCCTGTGAAAACGATTTGCGATAAATAAGTGAGGCTTCAAGCACCAATGTGATACGAAAATAGATCCGAATGTTTGAAACAACTGGGTCAACAATAGTAATAATGGATCGCGGACGTCCGGTCTCTACGAGAGCGCCTGCCATTGTGCAGCGAGTTCGTTTTTCAATTCTGTGAAATCCCCAACATTCAACTCGTAATAAAAGTGGGGCAATGGGTTTTAAGATAACTCAAGAATATGGGTCCAAGAAGGTGATACTACATACTATACTTTAAAGATGACCAAGAAATCTTCGCGGGAAAACTCATTTCAAGAGAGGGATATCGAATGGCCGCCACGCAGCCGAGATACTTGGAGCAGTTCAATAAGAACATTATCTGGGAAATAAATAATGTACCGAGAATAACGTTTTGCTGAGTTTTCCAAAAACTGTTTTTGAAAAAGTTGTAACAGAGAATTTAATAGCACGATAAAGTAAAGTAATTTTTGTAAGAGGCAATAGAAACAGGCTTGACCTCGTAACTTTTTGCACAATTTTACTTTTAAATGTTTGTTAACCAGTTTATTAGACTTAACATTCCAGTGTAAACAGATATAAAAACGTTCTAAGTTTCGTAGTTTATTTCATTCTAGCTAATGCCTCGCGTTGGTTGTACCTTCCTCGACCGGCGCTTTTAAAACATCAACACCTTTTTGGCCCACCCTATATTAGAGGTCAACGATTCGATGCACAATCATGAGATAAAATACGTAGGACCAACTATTCTCAATCAGCGACAGCAAATCCACATATATGGTTCATTGCAGGGTATGCACTATGCCTGTTTACACAAGCGTAAGTTCAAGGAGCAGAAGATAATCTTCACAGATTGACATTCGCTCCTGACAAGGAAGTACATAAGTCAATCATGTACACAATACGGCGTCGTAATATGTGCCGTACCTGGTAGTACGGCGGGACTGTAGTGCCGTTTCGGAGACCGCGCGAGACCGGCCGCGCAATGAATTGCCATATCTGTGGTGCACCTGGATGTCGTAGTCTTGATACTTTGATAATTAATTGAATATTAATAATACGATTATTCACTAATGGGTCTATTTGCTTTTCCAGCTTATTGTGAGCAAAAATAACAGCATAGATAACCATGAAAATCGCATTAATTGAATATTAATAATACGATTAGTCACTAATGGGTCTATTTGCGTTTCCAGCTTATTGTGAGCAAAAAGAACAGCATAGATAACCATGAAAATCGCATTAATTGAAAATTAATAAAACGATTAGTCACTAATGGGTCTATTTGCGTTTCCAGCTTATTGTGAGCAAAAAGAACAGCATAGATAACCATGAAAATCGCATGAAAAATTGTGTTCTACTTCTGTGCCTCGAAAAGGTTTCTCTACTTAATGACTGTTATTCAGATTCATCATCAATCTATGCGTGCCCTGTTCTTAATTATTTGGGTTCGACGCAATATCTTCTTCCATTCGGCTTTTAATGTCGTCATATCGGCGTTCATTATTGTCTGTACTCATATCTTCTTTCTCACAATCCATCGGTCTCTTTTTCGTTTTTCCTCTTCCTGTATTCATCCACTTTCATATTCATAACTCTTTTGTCCACATGGCTTTCATCCCTCGTCATCATACCCATATCAAGATTCCCTCTTAACTTTTCATGAACGACGGCTATTCAGATTGTATAAAAAAGTTTGTATGACTACTCATAGGCCTAGAACCAGTCGTAGTCCGAAATAAGCTAACTAATGAAATATACTTGACAATATATTGAACAAACATGTTCAAATAGGTTATGATTCTACAACTAAAGAATCTCATAGAGATTGTTAAACATATTTATTGCTATGGTTACAAACTTTAATTAATATAATTACATTTATCTGTGGATCAACGGAAACGATGGCATTAACCGAATAACCTTACTATTTAACTAGCGCTATTGCGAAAGTAGTCCTTCACATTTCAAATATCAAAACACATCACTTGCAGTATTCGAGACTAGATGAATGGTTCCGATTAAACTGAGCAAGTCGTACAACCTTGATTGGTGGGGCGACGATAGTTGTACGACAGTTGTACGATTGAATTCCGACTACCGGCTACCGATATCGATAGCGGGCGTGTGGTTGCAATCGGATGCACTTCACTATTATTAAGATAAATTGTATTGCCTTTATGTGCAGGTAGTGCTTTCTTTCCGCATTAAAGCCTTTAATTTGTTTGGAATCTAGCTTATGGCCCGCGCCGCTTCTAGATTCGTATCTAGGATCTAATGTTGCGGCCATGCTTGGCGAACCGAGCACGAGCCGAGCCACGAACGAGCATATCAGCATACTGCGAGCACGAATCGCGTAGCGTGGACGGGCTTGCGAGCCTCGAACGAGCGCGATTGTCAGTGTTTTCACGAACAAAGGGATTCGCATCGTGCTCGTTGTAGGTTCGTTCGTGGCTCGGCTCGTACTCGATTCGCGTAGCATGGACGCACCATAAAAGTTACTAAGTATACCTATTACCATTTCCACAATTCTTCAATTTTGGAAAAACATTACTCAAAACCAACGTAGCTTAGATTATTCTGAAATGTAGGTACTTACTTGCCAATGAAAGTCACATTAAAATCGGTTCGGCCATTTCGGAGATTGGCCTGGACTAATAAAATCAGACATTTAAAACACACGGGTGCAAGTAAGCTTTTATTTCGAAAAATGACAACACTGCCTACAAGCTGGTTCTTTAAGATTTGTGCAAAAAGCTCCTCCAATTTGTCCTCTCTTGTATTAAAATAGAGAAAAACGTATTTTGTATGAAATTTCGAGCTTGTGCCAAAAATGCCGGTGTTTGCATTAGTATGCATGAACTTATAAACGGGCACCGCTGCACTTCCACTGCCTTATCATTGTCTTTGGTTCTAGAGTTATAAATAAATAAATAATAAATATAAATATCCTGGGACATTTCTCACACACGGTCATCTGATCTCAAACTAAGCAAAGCTTGTACTATGGAAACCAGATAACTGATATAATACATATACTACTTTTTGTTTGAAAATACATACTTAATATACATAATTACACCCAGACTCAGGACATACAGATATGTTCTTGCACACAGATGCATGTCCTGTTTGGGAATCGAACCCACGACCTGCGGCGCTATAGGTTAAGACTCCACGTCTTAACCAACTGCGCCAACTAGTCCGTCATACTCCAACAGCATTGCAATAAGCTATACTATACAGAGACATTGCTCACTTCGTACTATCCATTTATTTTGTGTTGCAAAAAATCTCGCGTGCGGTGTTCACAAAAGGACTTAAGGTAGCAAAAAGTTATATTATGATTATTCTAG
Organism: Achlya flavicornis; assembly: GCA_947623365.1. Classification (NCBI taxonomy): domain Eukaryota; kingdom Metazoa; phylum Arthropoda; class Insecta; order Lepidoptera; family Drepanidae; genus Achlya; species Achlya flavicornis. Next base: position 3,761,017 of record OX392491.1, on the reverse strand, counting down.
ATCATTGTGTAATGATAAGATCATTATGTTCAAGGAATGTATGCGATGACTTACGGATAAACCCGGATGCTGTGGGTCCGGTTATGGTTTCTGTGAATGTAACCTTGACAGCAATTGCTGCTGTTGGAGTTTAAAACCCATTTCGTAGTCTTATTAGTTTTTTTTTGGCAATTTGTATGGAACTTTTTGTTGTACGAAGCACCTCACTATACCGGTAGGTTAGGTACATCACTATGTTGGCCGCTATACTTAAAAATGTCAGACATAATATAGGGATATATATGATTACAACAATCATTGTATTTCAATGCAATAATAATTAACAAGATAAGAAATAAAACAAAGTATAATTAAAACGTGTCTATTGATCTATACGATACCCGGGCTTTTGTGTTGAAGTAGATCAAGTTATAGTCTGGGAGTAGGTATAGATACCAACAAAAGTCTTTCAGGGTTCCAAAATAAAAGAAAATAGCATGGCAATAATGAGTTCAAGGAACCAAATGTTAGTTAACTAGGTTAATAATATTAAACATTATTTTATTCATGAGCAATAAGGAAAAGCCGATAGAAACTGCAAGAACATTTGCTTAACAAGTTTTTGTACAAATTCTATTAAATATACTTACACAAAATTGTTTTCTTATTTGTATTCAACTTGAACTTCGCAGATAAAAACTCCTGCGTAATACCGAAAGCAACCTTTCGAAGTAAAAAAGTATTGCTAGCATTTTAAAATAAGGATACGTACGAAATCCGAAGTTTCTTTTTTAATTATAAGCTGTACCTAAAGAAGGTTGTAAAAAGAGAAAAGTCCTAGAAAGCTGAAATTTGGTACTGTAAACTAGTTCTAAAACTTTTACTTTTACACCCCAACCCAATGATTTTATAAGTAAAGAGTTAGATACCTACACACGATTTGAACTTCATAAATGGGACACTGTCATAGAGTCATGTCGTGTCGTTGACGCTCTGATGCGGCTCATAGCTAAATTGAGCTAATTAGCACAGTTTTAACGTAAATACATTATATCGTATTTATATTACAGTATCTTGCGCCCATGAGACGGTAGCGGCCAAGCCACATATTTGACCAAGGTGTGAGTTTATGAAGTTAGGGGTGGTTTGGGCTTGTAGAGTTAGGGCGTGTAGAGTTATAAGCTTGGCTCTACATGAGATTTGATAACTTTTTGACAGTGCGATATGGTCTCGTCATGGCAACATTTTACGTGAAAATGTTTTTGGTGGAATTTATAATTTATTATATTACCTCAAACTATTTTCAAGTATCATCATCATCAGCCTATAATGTCCTGCTGCTGAGCACTGGCCTCCTTTTTACAAATGAGGGTGAAATGGAATAGGTTAGGCTAGTGGTCAACCTACTGTTGGACTTTTCCAACTAGGAGGCCTCCAACTAGCTTAACGACTATCTCAATTAAGCGATAACCGGGACCAACGGCAAAATATATTGTCAAGTAGATTTTATAATATTTAGCAGGTTTTTCACTGATATTAGAAAAAATAAGTGATTCAAAACCGTTCGTTGAAACAATAGAGGATGCTCAGCAGTGGGCATTCCCTTATTTGGTTATTTTTTGAAACCAAGTTTAGTGCAATACCTTGCACCTATTATGGTGCGTCCATGCTTGTCGAACCGAGTACGAGCGGAGCCTCGAACGAGCACACTGCGAGCACGATTCGCGTAGGGTGGACGGGCTTGCGAGCCTCGAACGAGCGCGATTGTCAGTTTTTTCACGAACAAAGGGATTCGCATCGTGCTCGTTGTAGGCTCGTTCGTGGCTCTGCTCGTGCTCGGTTCGCGTAGCATGGACGTACCATTAGACCATTAAAACCACAAAGATGTACATTACAACAAATGTATGATGTCATAGATGGGGAAAAACTATTTAGTGCTTAAGATGAGTCTGTAGTGTTTTTATCACTTAAGTATTGTTGTCATTAGTCAATTTCATAATTTAATGATCATTTTGTTTTTCCACGTGATTCCGAACAATAGATTATTGTATTTAGTGTTTGATGACCACATCCATCTTTAGATTAGGTTACTTAATTGTTAGTTTATATTTTTTGTAACTGGGAAGTGGACAGCAGGGTCGCTAGCGTCCCCTAGAGCATGTACGATGTTTTTCACCAAGAAACCAGTCGTGTGGATCGGGGCGTTCACAACTGAGTTTCTACGTCTTTTGAAAAAAAAAAAAAAATTTTGTAGGTATTAGACAACACGGGATTAAATATAGCTAAAATATCGAAGGTTTTTATATCGTATTTACATTACAGTATCTTCAATTAGACAGGAATACCTCTAAGCACGCCATTTTAACATCTGTAAAGTCAGAAATCGAACGGCTAATTGATTGCTTAGTTGGAAAGGGGTGTTACGGAAACCTTCAGCTAAACGCCTCAATTGAATTCTAACAAAACTCTCGTGAACTGGGACTTAATGAGCCCTTCGAGTTTTCATTTCCAATTTTAGTTCGCCTTTGGTGAATTCAAAAAGTTTGAAGTTAGATACAACATTATTTGGAATAGTTCGGCTCTTTTGGTAATTATCAAAGTCGAAATCATCCTTATGAGGGACTTATATGGTCAATCTACTGAATTCAACACTGTTTTGAAAATCGGCCTTCAACTGAGAAGAATCTAAATTTAATTTTTTTGATATTTTTTGCACAATCTGGCTATATTATATCTTAAAAAAACAAACAGTTTTTTTTTTTATACCACTTAGGTGGCAAACAAGCAAACGGCCCGCCTGATGGTAAGCGGTTACCGTAGCCTATGGACGCTTGCAACACCAGGGGTATCACGCGCGCGTTGCCGACCCTGCAGACATCTCTTCACACCCCTTTTGAAGAACCCCATGCTGTACTCCATTGGGAAAACTACGGCAAAACAAAACAAAAACAACAAAAACAAAACAAAACAGTATCATTAAGGGGAAACCACAGTAAGGCACCGATCCCACGTCAAGCGGTGTAGAGTTCTGCGATCAGAATACTGCGTTCCGCGTTCACTGTTATCTATGCGGCGCTTTTGATCATTGCACACAGCGACCGCGGTGGTCAAGGAGAACGCATGTAGAACTCTGACCGCAGAACTCTACACCGCTTGCTATAGGATCGGTGCCTATTACATTATTTCCGATAAAATAATATTGTTTAGTGTTTGTATAATAAATAATGATAATGATAATAAACAAAGGGCAGTTTATATTATGACAATAGTAATATTGTCATTGCGACAATGTTGAGTTTCGCATAACGATCAAAATTACCTATGCACAGTTAAGTTGTGAGTTCCAATACAATTTGTACCAATTAATGTTCCAATTTGTTACAGATATACAATCAATAAATACTCAAACTGAATTCGACACCACAACCCATCACATAGAAACAACCACAATGGTAAATGGAGATCTAATACAAAATGATACTAATATTAGAATACCGAGAGCTCAAAGTGAAAATTTAGATGACATTGCTATGGATGCTGATGAAAAAGATGTACCAACAGTAAAGATTCTTAACAAATTTGCTCCACCAGAAAGCGCATCAAGAGTAATCATGCCAGTGAGAACAAATGAAGGTACATTAAATGACGTCATCAAAGACATCAAAAGAAATATAACCGCACCAGTTAAACATCCCGTAAAGAAATTAGATGACGAAACACTTGAGATGATTAGAAATAGGAAAATAAATAAGAAGAGCAATATTAGAGCTCATGTACAATACGATGAAGTTACTGGAGAATTGGTAGATGGGCCTCATCCTTGTGAACGAGAGTGTTTGGAAGGTGAAGAACCTATGATTTGCTATTACCATTTTAATTTAGAATGGTATCATACAATGAGTAAGGCTTGCTACAATTGTCCCTATAATGCAAGTGATTGCGGTAGGATTGATTGTATACCAGCTGATGGAATGAGCAGACCGCTTAATGTTATTAATAGGAAAATGCCTGGACCAGCTATTGAGGTGAGGAGAACAATAACTTAAAAATACTAAAATTTTAATAGTTTATTCATTTTCAGGCTTAATAACTAAAGAAAGCTTAATTGGATCATGAATATAATAGGATTTAGAGTTTTGCTGTAATAAAAAGTTATTGTGGTACTATAAATGTGTTAACGCTCGTTTTTATTTATAAATTATTTTTATATCAAAACTTTCGTTTTATATAGCATATTACATGCAAAGTTTTTATGTTAGCGTTGTTGGTTGCTTTTTATCAAATGAGTTTTTACTCACTTTTAATTACATTGCGGGCTACAGAGGTTTGAGGTTTCATAATAAGCAAAAGAATATTATGCCTGTATGAAAAATAAGTTTAGGTTTAAAAATGAATTCAGGTTTAGGCTCGAGGTTCCGAAAAACAACTGACAACATGTAGAACGCTTAATTTATTCTGTGAATTTTTAACGGTGATTTCCTTTTTCTTTCGCGAGACTACATCAGTGATTCAACTAGCTCACAGTTTCATTTTACTAATGAGGTTCTCTCAAGATTCGGCTTCAAATTATGACAAATAAAAATAGAACAAGAACTTAGTACTTTTTAAGCTTTCTATTCGCGCACAGATTATCAAAAATTAATTTTGACTAACCTCGACGTTTCGACCAAGTTGCATTGATCGTGGTCACGAGTGAACTGAAAACTGATACAGAACTCAACTATAAAACAGTTTCAGACACTAAGATCAATTTATGGACAATGGTTAAAATTAAAACAAGCTACCTGTAGTGAATGACAACAAACGATAAAACAATAAAATATTTGAATTTTGGCTACTAGTCACCTTTACTAACCTGTCCACTGATAACTAATATTTAGACAAAAATGTAAATTTCTAGACTAACACAGTCCCACTGAATATTTTTTGTCCATTCACCTAATCGCTACAAAGTATGATCCTTACAAATATCCAAGCACATTATGACATCTCTGGTTTCAGGTTTGCCAGCACGATCGTATAATTGTGGATGTAGAGAACGACCTGATGACTGAGGGTACATCTGTGCATTGGCATGGACAGCATCAGAGAGGCACACCGTACATGGATGGTACTCCTTACGTCACACAATGCCCCATCACTCCGGAGACGACGTTTAGGTTATTTGTTTTTTTTATTTGTAATCATCATTCATCTAAATTCCAGCAAACAAGAATATGTATCTATCTTGAATAGTGGCGTCGCTATGACGAACATTTTTAGTCTGAGAGTCGTATAGTGAGATGGAGTTCGATGAGAAAACCATATCACTGTGGTTGGACACTTTGTGGAGTGTATAGTTAGTATCCACCAAGCTGGCTTCCATCCAATTCCCTTCTAGACTTGGTGTCCTTATCACCTTCGTGTAGTCAACAAGCATATCCATATTAAATAATATCGGTTCATCTATCCTGATAATTATAAAGACCAACATTGAATTCATTTTTCAAATTCACATACAATTCATCAAATCTGCTCAGCGTTCTTTGAAATTATTTCTCAAGTGCCTTTTTAGACCTCCTGAGTTACATTCTATCAAATAAATGAACCAAATCTGCTTTCTGCCGAATCTTTTCATATCGACGACGCAACAAATCTTCTGTCTTACTAACTTTAAAGTACTATTTCTGTTTAATTTCCAGGTACCAATTCAATGCGTCTCACTCTGGAACACACTTCTGGCACTCCCACTCAGGCATGCAGCGAGCTGATGGCGCGGCTGGCTCCTTAGTTATCAGGAAACCAAAGAGTCAGGAGGCACATGGTCACCTCTATGATTATGATAGGTAAGACTTTGTAACAGTTAAACTAGACGGGGGTCTGCTAGTGTCATATAAAACGCACCCGTGATATAGGTCAACTCGTTTGCCCCATAGAAAAGTTATTTAGCATGACAAACCTAATAGGATTCAACTTTGATTCTTTGGTCAGTGGCCAAAGGCAAGCCCAGTTAATTATACAAAAAGAAGCGACTCGTTCTTGGCCGGTAATTTTACGATTTGCGCGACATAAACTGTGTCAACTCTGCTAAAATTGGTATTGGTATGGTATGTATCGGCATTCGAGTTAATTATGATTACAATCGAAGAGAAATTATAATTACCTATCTATTTGTGAAGAATTCACGTCGATTAACTAAAGCCGTCCGTCATGTAGGTATTGTATGTAACTACGTTTGTTCGGGTGAAATCTAGCAAATCGAATTTCACCCACTTCCAGTGGTCGGATTGACTTGATATTTGGTATACAGTAGTAAATTATATAATATATTGGAAGACAATGCAAAAATGTTATCAAAAAGTACAGGACCCAAAAAGAAAGCTTTTTTTTTTTACATAACTTATTTTACCCGACGACGTCCAAACGTAAGGTATGTTTTCAATTCATATGCCGTGGTCGTGCATTGTCAACTACAAAAAGCAAAGATTCTAATTTGATAGACAAATAAAAATATTGGATATATGATAAAAAATAATGATTATAAATAACGGCATGCGGCATTCGAATTGAATTATACATCCAGAAGACTTCAATAGAACTAAATAAACAGGAATTTCTAACATATCAATAGCTAAGATGCTGATTGGATTGCTATTAATAGTAATCTAACTTGTTTCTTACTTTTTAGTTTAATTTATTTATCCCTAGAGGAGTTACATTTATTGGACTTTTTTTCCATTAATTATAGTTAGTCGGGTTATTAAGACATCAGATTTATTTTCAATTGTGTCACTATGCCAGAGGATATAGATTACACAGTCAATTTACAAAGTTGAAATTCATTTAGTAGGTATGAAAACATGATATCATAGGCATGGCCTCTTAGCAAATTTTCCTCCGTCTGCCGTTTCAATTTAGCGTAACAATCTTGCAATCAACTAAATTATTACTATGATAGTGCTGGCTACTAATTTTATTTTATTATGTAAATAATTACATTATGATAAATGTGTGCAAAGTTTTTTATTAACACTCGAGGCGGTATTACGCAGGCGAACGCGATATTTGAGCCAAGAGTGTAATAATGAATGCACACGCGTGTCATACGACGTTTTTCAATTTTTTAAGTAGATTTTTAGGGTTCCGTAGCCAAATGGCAAAAAACGGAACCCTTATAGATTCGTCATGTCTGTCTGTCTGTCTGTCCGTGTATGTCACAGCCATTTATTTCCGAAACTATAAGAACTATAATGTTGAAACTTGGTAAGTAGATGTATTCTGTGAACCGCATTAAGATTTTTACACAAAATAGAAAAAAAAACAATAAATTTTGGGGGTTCCCCATACTTAGAACTGAAACTCAATTTTTTTTTTTTCATCAATCCCATAAGTGTGGGGTGTCTATGGATAGGTCTTCAAAAATGATATTGAGGTTTCTAATATCATTTTTTTCTAAACTGAATAGTTTGCGCGAGAGACACTTCCAAAGTGGTAAAATGTGTGTCCCCCCCTGTAACTTCTAAAATAAGAGAATGATAAATCTATAAAAAATATATGATGTACATTACGGTGCAAACTTCCACTGAAAATTGGTTTGAACGAGATTTAGTAAGTAGTTTTTTTTTAATAGGTCATAAATTGAAATTAATATCAAATACTCAGGTCTATACTACCATTTACTTATATACCTACAGGTTTGTACGGAACCCTCGGTGCGCGAGTCTGACTCGCACTTGGCCGGTTTTATTTGATAATAATCAAATCAACACAATGAGAACGTCAACAAATATGGCGCGCAAGATTTTTTTTTGACAGCGGTGAGCTGTCAAACTATTTTACCCGTTTAAAGACGCCACCGGTTAAGAATGCTTCGTTTACACACATAACACTTTCAGTGAGTTACAAACTTAACATAATCGGGATTATACCTGTCATAAAACTGTGCGGTAATATAAAGTAAAAAGCACTAGTGCGTAATAAGCTGCATTAAGATACTAAAAAAGGTTCACTAAATGTCACTTTACGAGGGAGTGTGTTGAAAATGTAGTTATTGTAAAAGCATATTTGTATTATATGTGTATATTTCACTAAATATAGGACGAATTTATTTCGAAGTCATGTGACGATTTTAAACAATGAGGAAGGAATGAAAGAATTGCTGTTTTGTTCAGAAGGTTATTGACCGTTACACCTGTTTTGAATACTAAACGGTATTGAGTAGGTATTCATGTGGTTTCTGTGACATACTGTGATTATTAACAGACAATTATCTTGTCTCGTCTCTCATCTTTAGTCTAAAAATGTCTGTAAGAAAAATAAATATCTTTAAGCCTTTTCCACAAACTTTTTCTATTATAATTATGCCCCGTTTAGGTTTAGTAGTAGGCCTATCGCCATCTCTAGTGCATAAGTAGTAGTGCGGGTTACAGCAAGAATCTCGTCTCACATTTGGATAGATATTCTTTTTAGTCTTTTCGTTCTCGTATAATAAAGAAACACTCACAAAAGTAGCAATGATTGGGAATGCAACTGGCACTCAGGATGGTTCAGCGCTCGAATAGCTATGTAAATACTCAAGGTAGGTATCGATACCTATTTGGTAGTATCGATAGTTTCAACAGTATTTCTACAGCGTTCAGCAATTGCTCTTTGCAGCTACAACTAACTGCAGAGAATTTACCGTTTTGAATTCGTATAAATTCTAAATTATATTATTTCTCTATTTCCTGCATTGAATTGTTAGCTTTCTGGGGTTTAGTTCGAAATTAATACTAGTACTTTTTCTAATAAAATTCACTAGTTTTATTTAGTTATTTGTTTTAAGGGAAACCAACGAAGCATACACTAACATAATTAAAAATATAATGTAGTTTTCTTTTTTTTTTTATACCACTAAGGTGGCAAACAAGCATACGGCCCGCCTGATGGTAAGCAGTTACCGTAGCCTATGAAACCTTATCTACCTAGATTGACACCTTATCTTTCTGTGCTGCCTCAATTACAGGCTACGACAGTTCCTGAAAGTAGAGACGTTACTGCATGTTTTACTTACTTATTAACTTTTACAATATCGTGTAAAAAATATTCATAAACAGCTAGATATATTCTCATATGTGTTAACATAATTACATATACTTTGTTCACAGATCAGAGCACGTAATGCTGGTCACAGATTGGATCCATGTAATGTCAGTGGATATGTTCACTGACCACCATCACTCAACGGGTGACAACAAGCCTCCTACACTCCTAATCAATGGCGTCGGCAGATTCAGAGTCTTCGATCCCAACAACACGGAAGAAAAACCTTTTTACATGAACACTGCTAGATTTAATGTTGAACAGGTAAGACATCTTTTATTACATTCGAAAACTTAAATGACTAAATATTGACTTCGTGTGTAAGCGATTAGAAAAAATATTGGCACATGTGGTTTTCCCGAAACGTGAATTCAACATAATTTGTAGATATAATGAAGAAATTAATGAAAAGTTAATAATTATCTGGTAAAAATAGTGTAAAAGACGTTAGACGCTTTGCGAGGTTTTCTAACCAAAAAATCTTTTAAGAGGTTTTCAATACAGGGCGACGCCGCGACGATATATAGTTTGTTAATTATCGTGGGAGACCCGAGAGAAGCGAAGCCTTTGTCAAATCGCATTTATCAAAGCTAGTCTCTTCTGTCTAGTATTTACATGAGAAACAATACGCGCTGCCAAACTAATGAGGTGCGTTACATTGGCTGTTCAAAATTATCCTGGTTTATTTTCCTTGGTTGAAGAATATTAAATTCCTCGAGCTGGAAAGTGGGTGAAATTATAAGGCGGAAAATAGCAAGTCTTCGAAAGTCATACTCCATGTTGAGTTCCTTCCATGATTATAAGAAGTGTTACATTAATTGTAAAATCTTTGAGATTCATCTATTGAGCAACCCATTTGAAAAAGGAAAATTTGATTTCTTCTAATCAAACCGTTTGCAACGTTGAATATTACTATGGCTCCATTCTGGGTCACTTCACAAAATTGATTTCATAGGAGCTGCAATCTAATTTGGTAGCGGACAATTTATATATTTTTTGTAATATTCTTCGTAAAATATTTATTTCACTACAGTTTAAAAATATCATGTTCTCCAACACTTGAGATAGCATTGCAAATAAAAGCAAGTGAAGTCTCGTACTAATTTCACATCAGATAAAATTTTTAGAACTAAGTCTCCGCTTTTGTTCAAATGTTTCTATCCTTGCGAATGATTATGAACCATAAAGAAAAATAAGGGAAATGCTTTAGTTTGCTTGCCGCTTAAAACAGAACTTTGTTACAGGGATACAAGTACCGTTTTCGAGTTATCAACGCAGAGTTTCTGAACTGTCCTATAGAAATGTCCGTCGATGGACATAACATAACAATCATTGCTTCAGACGGGTACGACTTGGAAGCTATTACTGGTAAGTACATTTAATACTATCAATATATCTACAAGGAATTCTGGAAATGTTTCACTTTAAGGTTAGAATGTGTTTTTTAGTGTTATGTGTACCTACCAATATTGGAAAAAATTCGTTATAAAGTTGTAGAAATGTTTTATTAGTTTTAGTATTGAGACTCAAGCCCTGCCCATCAATGAAAGGAATTAAAGGCTATGTAACAACATATATACCTAGTATATTGGATTTCACATGCAATTTGATTTTTCACAATTTTTTGCTTAAGATGCTTTCCTCCAACGAGAAAACAGTCCGAATTACTATAATAATAGGTAAACGCTTAAATACTCAATATTCATGTAAATTATTAAGCGATCGAATGGTGCGTCCATACTTGGCGAACCGAGCACGAGCCGAGCCACGAACGAGCACACTGCGAGCACGATTCGCGTAGCGTGGACGGGCTTGCGAACCTCGAACGAGCGCGATTGTCAGTTTTTTCACGAACAAAGGGATACGCATCGTGCTCGTTGCAGGTTCGTTCGTGGCTCGGCTCGTGCTCGATTCGCGTAGCATGGACGCACTATAAAAACATAAACTAAACGATAAATTCCTATCAACAGCTCCTTGAAAAACTTAATCTTCTAAAGCTCAAACGACGCGTGACGTATCCAACTATTTGCTTTGTTGCTATAAGGTTTTTTTTTTTTTTTTTATACCACTTAGGTGGCAAACAAGCATACGGCCCGCCTGATGGTAAGCGGTTACCGTAGCCTATGGACGCTTGCAACACCAGGGATGTTAATGATTGTATTTCTGTAATGAATACATTGTATTATAGAATTCCTACTAGAACTTACGTATGCCCGTAATCCATGTCGTGTTTGTGATTAACCGATGCCGCACAAACGCCGATGGCTCACCTATTCATATAACACAGAGAGGCAATGAATCCTAGTAGATTAAAAAAATAGAATTATCAGCTTAGCACTCACAATTTCTCAACGGTTTAATTATAATTGTTAAACTGTGGGAGACGATGTCAGAGGGAAAGTATAATTTGTACGTAGTATTTATATACTCTGAGGTATAATCTTGTTTTCTTATTTTTAAATTATTACTACTTTTTATCATTCTTAATTTGTTCACTGTTTGTTTACCTAAATATATGAAAATACATGTGCTATGTCTCTACTACTTTTTAAACACTTTGAGCGCGTAAGCTTAATAATGTTACACAATAATGTCTAACGAAATAAATTTAATCCAAAATTGCTGGCAACATGGCAGAATTTTGTAGAGAATTGTGAATTACGAAAACAAAATGCTGGCAACTTTCAACTTTGACTCGCAATTAATTAGTGTAGTTAATGAAATTTTTAAGCTAACTGTAGCAGCGGTGAGATATGGAGAATAAATACTTAATTGTCTGACTGGTGCGGCATAAAACATTTTCATAAAATTACTAAGTATTAATTACTTTTTTAATGAAGTTACCTAGTTAAAAATAGATAGATAACACTTTATTGTTACACCACATATTGGAGTAGAAATATATAACTTACACTGAGAATGTTAATATAGGCGGTCTTACCCCTAAAAGTGATTTGCCAGGCAACCATTTGTTGCCTACTGTTCATGGTAAATATCTTCTATAAAAACACAATACTTTGACCAAGGTGATATGTTTAACTTTCATAATCTTTGACGAGTAAGCTATTATCATTGTTTTATTGCAAAATTGTACCGTGAAATTAAATAAATATTTGTATCACTCACTTTTCATTGAAGTTGCTAGAGATGGCAGATCTCTAGCAAACTACCAACCCCGAAATAAAAACAATCTTGGCTAAGTCCGCTCTTATGGGTAGGTGTATAATAATAATATAATCATTTATTCTCTCTTCACAAATTACATGTAAATAAAAACAATAATGAGCATTTTAGGTATGGCAAAAGATACAATTTGTGAGAGACTGGTGTCTGCACTAGGAAAACCTGTACCACAGATCACCAGGCTCCTACCCCGCGACAATGATGAAGTAGCTCATTCAGTAAGAATGAATGTAGAGAAAAAGTATTGCAAATTGCAAATTGTTATCTTTTAACTAAACACGTCTTGATCATAATCCACTTGCGTCCAGCGATTCCCAGTACATAAGTTCAATTTATAACTTCTCCCAAACAATTAAGGGGCAAATCAAGACAATGGGGCAATTCCTAAATTTATAATGAATTCGAATGAATCCCTAAGTTCTGACGAATAGAAGTTCACAGCGTTTCCTCTTTATTTTCATTTTTGGGTCCATTTAAATTCAAATTTCCAAGATCTCTTTGTTCCGTGTTCGTTGGTTTTTTTTTCCTAATAAGGCTTATGTAGACTGTGCGATACTGACTTGTAAGGTGTTCATTTGGAAATGGTTTGTATGTTTTGCATTTTACTTTTTTGTTGCCTAATACTCTTATTATTTTTGCATTTTGTAACGTAACGGAGCTATGATTTTATTTATAAATATTTCACAATACTAGGAGTATTGCTTTGCTGGCTTATTAATGTGCTTATAAAAACAAAAATCTCAGCCCATTAAGTTTAAGTAAAATTCGATCTACATTATAGAACATTTTCTCAAGCCTGGTAACGTAGCCTTCGCTAATGCATTGGCAAATAAACTCCTTAACCAGTGTTTCGATGAGTATTGCCGACAAAGTATGTGACCAGGTTTGGACCCACTCTGTCATGGTACATGTCGAGACCGTAGAGTCTCAACCGCAAAAGGCATAAATAGTTAGGTCCAATAGATGCGTTTTGTAATTTGATTGCAATTTTACAAGTCTCGGGATTAATAATTTACTTATGTTTATAAATTGTTTCAAAATTAAATCTTTTAACTTGGCACTTCGTCGATGAACTTTCTCAGTGTAAAGCCGTCTAAATTAACTTAGCGACTGCTTTCTATTCCTAATGAAATTTCATTGTAACTGTCTAGTTCGTAGAATCTTCAGTCTGATGAAACAGGTTTCATTATTGCTCTAATCTTCAAAGTGCTTCTTTTGAGGCTTTTGTAGATATTTTTGATAAAATCTAAATAATTGTTCTATCTATGGAATTTTATTTTATTGAAACTTGCGATTTGCATTGTATTAAATTAAACTGACTGACAGCTTCGTGATGGACGGCAGAACATTATTAACAAAGTTTTTGTGAATACGGGACCCAAATAAAAGCAGCATAGTTACTTAATTGGAACCCTTGTCATCTCGTTATGAAATGCAAAAAATGATGATTACTCTTCTCGAGTCGAGTTGATGCAAACTTTTGATGACTCTCATTCAAACGGCAAACATAAAAATAATATTAATTAACAGATATTTTTTATAAAGATATGAAAATGAGTGCCCTTTAAATAGACTACCCGGACTACCCGAGATCATTAATGATTCTAGCATTTTTTGTGTAATCCTGTTAATTTTTGAGTAGCAATATGCTTTCTTGTCCATCTAATAATTAATTAATTTACAACACAAATAATTGATAGATGGATAAGATATTACTTTATAATTATCTCTCTTGCGGAAAACGAGGGATGCCTTTTTAGGGTACCCTACCCGAAGGGTGCCAAACGGGGCCCTATTACTAAGACTCCGCTGTCCGTCCGTCCGTTCGTCTGTCTGTCAGTGAGCTGTATCTCATGAACGGTAATAGGTAGACAGCTGAAATTTTCAGAATATGTGTTTTTTGAGCCAGCTGGCGTGGTTGGTTAAGACTCTGGTTAAGATTCTACCTATCGCGCCGCAGGTCGTGGGTTCCATTCCCACACAGGACATGCATTTGTGTGCATGAACATGTCTGTATGTCCTGAGTCTGGGTGTAATTATGTATTTTAAGTATGTATTTACAAACAAAAAGTAGTATATCTGTTATCTGGTTTCCATAGTACAAGCTCTGCTTAGTTTGGGATCAGATGACCGTGTGTGAGAAATGTCCCAGGATATTTATTATTATTCTATTGCCAGTATAACAACAAAAAATAAAAACGAAATAAAATTAAAAATTAAAGGAGACGCCCATACAAGAAACGTTTATTTTTAACGTTTTTTTTTCATAACGCAATTGAGTTAGTTAATATTGTACGGAACCCTCCGAGTGCGAGTCCGAGTCGCATTTGGCCGGTTTTTATTGGTAATATCAGAAGTGCGGTAACGCGCCTTCGGGCGGTTGCACGGTTGCCGTTCGCAAAGACTCAACAAAACAGCATAATATTGGTAAAAAAAATGTATGAATTGGGTGCCATGTGGCTGCATTAGCTATTTAATTTTATCCATCTGACTTTTAAAAAGCCTATAACTACATATAACTGTATTATGCAGCATTGTAGCCAGATTTTTCAGAAAATGTCTCGGGTATATTATCGTTTAATGAAACTGCTGTTATAATGAAACCAAATACCCGCGAGCACCGTTTACATTAATTTCAGTACTTTAATATACATGTACCGTGATTTTCATAAAGTTTTGTTTACCTAACGACTACTCGTACATCTGTAACTATTATTATAACTTTACATTGTATGCGAAATTGGATGATGCTTACATAAGTGGTGTGCCAGTATCGATAGTTTTGTTATCGATGAGTGAAAAATTAAATTTATTTTTTAATTGTATCATCTTTTTAACCATATTCGAAAATGGCGTTCTGTGTTTGACGCGTATGTTTTTGTATTTGTTTAAACATAAATTTAAATTTATATAGGTGTGCTTTTCTTTGTAATGTTCCAGTTAAAAACGTTTCAGCCCAGCTACTTTCAATAGGTGTACACAGTATCTAAATAAAATCAGATGCAACCTTTGCTATCATTATATATATGTGGTAGAACAAAGAGGAAAGGAAATCAATCAATTTTATATTATAAACTACTGCAACATTGGTACTGTAAAAGTTGCGCGCTGAAGAGTCTTAAGAGTTGGACAGTTAAAACATATGTTATTCAAATGGTTGGTAGAGCTAATAAAAATATTTTGTATTATATTAGAAATGATTATCACGCTGAGCTCTTCGATCAGCATACAATTAAATACTTACAATTAAATATATTTACAATTTCGTACTTGATTTTAAGTATTTTATTCAACTTAATATGTATAAGCTCAACGCCTACAACATATTTAGATTAGAGAAGAGTTCTAAACAGTAGAAATATTAACTGAATGGCCTCAGGTATAATGGGCCTTAGTAATGAAAGTGTCAATATGGAAGATAAATAGCAGTTTATTGTCTAGGAATATTCCTAGGTCTTTTTTATGTCAAATGGCCTTGCCTTTTGCCTTCGCTCGACCCCACGAGGAGTTATGATGAGATCGAGGAGGTGCACGCTTGCCCATTGATGACCCTGCAAAGATTTTTATCGAATAATTTGTAACTACAATGTCCAACAGTTACTGTAATCGTTCTTGAAAATCTAATAAACACTGAAGTATTTATTGAGAGCGGGTGTGAAATATAAAAAAAAAATATTGTCATATTTTCGAATGATCGATAAACTAGTATTACAACACTAGTTTCATTGTTGATGCAGTGTAATGGCAAAAATGTGTTTTAACTTCTAGAAAAGTATCTTTTTATTATACATTTGTAACGAAAATACATAAAGCTAAGAACAAACTATGTATGTTTAGTTTTATGAAGGCATAAGGTATCAAATTTTAATAAAATGTCCTAAAACAGTATCGTGGCTTACTGACTTACTGATAAACAATGCAATTTAAACTGTGGACCTAGAGATTAGAAAAATGGATGAAATATTACATGAGTATCCTAGGGATTTTATCGTATTTTTCAAAATTAGAATAATTCGAAAAAAAGAAAATAGGGGATCGGAGGTAAGATTACGGGACAGAGAGCAAAATAAATGTTGATGACTTAAGAGAGAAAAGCGTAAATAAGTACACAATTTTAGAAACATTGCGATTGAAAATGGAGCAAAGAAAAAAAGAAACAAAAATATGATGTTATTTTATTCATATAAATTGAGTTAATTTATATGAATAAAATAACATCATATTTGAATTTAAATCGCATGACGTGTTCTGTAGAAAATATTTCGCTCACTTCAAAACAGTGTCAGATAAGAGTTATTAGTGTACTTTGAAGGCGGTTTATTTTTTTGTTAAAAAGAGTTAATTTATTTTAGAATTTTTAGTTTTATATATACTAAATTCTTTCGCGTGTAAAGGCTTGCGTAAACAATGCATATTTATGCGATAGCGCAATCGCGGTTGATTTGCTGTAATTTTTTTAAGAGTTCCGTTGTCTGTCTCCGAAACTCATCATCAGATCTATATGAAATTTGTATGGGATCATTTCGGAATAAACTCCTTTCGAACAAAAAAAGAATTTTGGAAATCCGTCTACATATGACGGAGTTATGCCCGAATATACATAAAAATAATATATTAACATTCGAATTGAGAACCTCCTCCTTTTCTTTGAAGTCGGTTAAAACACAAAGGCACCAATCTCAGCGCTACAAGACAGAATGATGAAGTACTGGTTTTCAAATAAGGCAGGGGGTGAAATAGAATCCCATTAGATCTCGTTACAGAAATACGTTGGAATAGCTACAGAGTTTATTTCGCGGACGTCCTTTACACGTGTATATTGTTAACTTGATAAAGATCGGAATAGCAGGTCGTGGGTCATAAAACAAAAGACGACTACAACTTTTGATTTAGATTTTTTAATTCGACTGTGAAGTGGGCGTATGCGTCCGTAAATTCGCGCGCTATACGATAATAATAGACATAGGATTATTTCGTTAACAAAATATTTGGAATTACCACTGATCCTTAAACATCCTAGAGATATTCCCTGTCATTTCAGACTAAGATATTATCTTCCAGGAATATAGATTGTTCAGGTTGTACTAATCCCCGAGCGACCTGCCCTGGTTCTGAAATAGGAAACAAAAGTAATCAAATATCTATACTGGATAAAATAGAGGCAACGATCTCTATATAATATTAGGTACACAGTATTTGTGAATAAACATTATTTTTTATATACATCTAATTCAGCAAACAAGCGTAAATCCCGTCTGGTCCATCCACAGTCGTACCTACTATGTTTTACTCTTCCTAAAGATCTCTAATGATTCTGCCATGTCAATTTTTATCCTACTGCAGTATCTAAGCATTAAATCTTAATGCATTTTTATTCACATTCGACAATTTCCAAGCATCCGACATACCCAGCTAACGTTTTGAGTAAACGTCTGGCCGGTAACGGATTCAGTAGCTCTTTGATCCTTCCTGCACATTTGAATATGTAAATTTGAAAAGGGGATGAGTGGAGTACTGAATCGGTTATAGAAAAGTAAATGTCTCGAACTGCCTTTATCAGAATCAGATCAGAATATTTATAATGCAGGAATAGGTGAGTAGGTTATTCATCAAAGTGTCTTAAAGAATAAGCGTGCTTGCTGGCTAGGCTTGCCTACCTTATCATTCAAAGACTTTAAGATGGTTAGTTACATTAAAATATTTAGTTTGTTATCAAATTTACTATTAGTATTTTAAAGTTTTAGTTGTTGTATTCTATAATGGCAAATAAAATGACTGCTATAACTTTATCTTTAATTTCAATATTTTTGGAAAAAAAATTACTACTGAATTTGTCAAATTTTAGGAATAGCGTATTGTTCTGTTACAAAGACTACTGCTGCCGTTACTTTTAAAAACGGAGGAGGTTTACAAGTCGACGCGTATATTTTTTTATATGTGATTATAGGTCAAACATACCTTTCATTGGTCAGAATTGTGTTTGTAGATATGAATACAACTAAGTCACTTCTACACCTTTCTTTAAATTCCCATTTCTACTGACCGTCCAACTAAACGGCAACGTTTCCTTTTCCGTGCAAAATGTGATGTTGATTTTCATACTAATATCACTTCCAGTTACCCGTATTAATGTCTGCTATACGGAATTTTAATTTCCTCTGACCACTAACAAAGTTTTGATTAAAAAAAATTATTGTTTTAGTCAGGAATTCCTCTCTGCATTTTAAAAACGTTAAAGGCCATCTATTATACGAGCAATATTTTTCTGTGTTGAGATTTCGAAAACGGCTCTTACGATTTTGATGAAATTTGCTATATGGGGACGAAACATTGATCTAGCTAAGTATCATCTCTGGGAAAACAAATAGAAAAACATTGAGCAAAGCTCTGTCGCCCAGGTATGGGTAAAATCGGTTATGTGACTACAGCTTGTACATAAGTAATATAAGCCAGAGATCAAAACCTTATAATTCCGTATCGTAGTTCAGCGCTGCAACATCACTAGCTACGGGTAACATCCCATTTTAGGGTTCTATACCCAAATGATGCCAACGGGAATCTATTACCTAATAAGCCTTCGCAGTCCGTATCTCAATTAGCTGTATCTCATGAAGGTAGACAGTTGACATTTTCACAGAATTGTGAATTTCTATTGCTGCTATAACAGCAAAAATGAAATAAAATTAAAAATGAAAGGGAGCTCCCACACAAGAAATGTCTTTGCGGAGCCCTTCGTGTGCAAGTCCGACTCGCACATGGCCGAATTTTTTATGAAATTAAAATTCAAAAAGCATTTATTCAATTTAGGCCCTGATAAAGCACTTATGAACGTTTACAAATGACCCTACACTCTGAAAGTATATACCATGAAAAAAAAGACTTCTGCTCTATTCACTTTTGTAATATATTAGTAATGCACTTAGGATTAACATGAGAGGTATTTTACATTAGGTCTTGGCAGAAAAAACTACTCGTCTACTTTTCTAGTAAATTTTGTATGCACTCTATATTCGCTCATACAAATTGGTTCAGCTAAAACCGGGCTGACTGAAACTTTGATTGTGTCGGCGGCCTTTAGAGCCGACGTGACAAAGGGGCTTTCATGTAGCATCAATGTCATGTCACATATCCCTTGGGGTAGGTGTGTTTGTCCCCATATCAATATAGTAGGAATATGATGCTATGTTAAAGGAAATCAGTTCATAAAGCCAAGAAGCACTAACTCTCGTGAGGAGAATTCGTATTTGAAGCATAGTAAAAACAACTATATTTATGAGGTATTTTCTTATGCAGGCATATGGCTTTACGCCCATTTCATAGGATAACCGCTTGAAAATCAAAATCGAAGCTTCGTTTTTTCTGAGACCCATATGCTTCTATTTTGTTCTTTAAGATATAAGGAACTGCGAAATCACGGACCTTGGGAAACCACCTTAAAAGGTCTTATAAAATTTTAAATCACATACAAGTTTACAGGATAGCGCGCGTTGCTCATAAAGAGCAAGAGCCCGAATTGGCATTTTCCCTGGGTATTTTTAATTGGAATATGTTTGTGTTGGACTAAAATCTCACCATGTTTAGTGAAGATGTGACCATGCTAGCACACATAGCTCAGAAGGTATTATTAGGTACTGTGTGGTATTGCAAATGTCTATGTCACTAGGTACTAAACCAGATGGTGATAGCAAGATGTTCGACAAACCAAGACATTTAAAGACAACTCGTGTCCTAGATTTTCATGTGACTGTAAGCGTTGCATCTCAGTGCAATAAACTTAAGCCCCTTGGATCGTACCGTTTCACTCCCGACTTTCCACCGTTGACCAACTTTTTCAATTTCGTAAATGCGAACTTTTATTGGAAAAATCTTAGTAGACATGATCAAATTCGATGTTATACGCTACGTAGTCGTTGAATTGAAATGGCGTCGGTATGTGTTGGTATTTGATTGGATTTTAACTAAGATTAAAGCAAATGGTAAAGTGGTTTTTACGTTGCGTAGCTGATAGAGCAGTCAATTATTTTTTTTAATTTCAAATAATTGCGTTGCAGGTTAGTCTTTATTGTTTTTTATGAAAATGAATTGCAGAGTTTTAGAGTTGCAAAGTGTCGTAGTATCTCTTTATCCAAACTACTCTATGAGCATTAAAACATAACTTTATACCCCCCTTAGGGGTTTTGATAAAACTTAAGACTACGAGTTTAACTGAACTATTTAACCCGAATTTTGTAATACAATTATTTTCACAAAAAAGTATTAGACAAACTGTCGTTCTCCCATTTACGACCTTAAGGGTGAATTTTGGAATATCCTTTGTTGTGCATTTTTAAATTCTTTATAAAAACCTACCTGCCAAATAAATTGAAATATTTTATAGTATTTTTAACCGACTTCAAAAAAACGAGGAGGTTCTCAATTCGGTTGTATGTTTTTTTTTTTTTAACCGACTTCAAAAAATGAGGACGTTCTGGAAGGGTACACTTCCCGTTTGGTCCCATTGTCATCAAATCAGGATTTGATTACTTCTTAGTGTACTTTGAAGTCGGTTTAAGTTTTTTGTAAAACAGTCCAATTATTTAGTTTCGTGATTTACCAGTGAGTGGTATTTCGCTCTTATAGTATATTTAGATTTAAAGTACTTACTGTTTAAAAAAAGATATCTGGTTTGCATAGCACAAACTCTTGTTTTGAGATCAGATAGCCGATATGTGGAGAATATCCCAGGATTTTAATAATAAAGTTTTACTGTGATGGATCTTTTATTATACCAACAGAACCCTAATAGAAAAGGAGAATTGCGTGGAAAGTTATCTTATCACAAGGAGCTTAACTTGTTATCAAAAGATCCCGACACACAAAGTAAGGAAACCTCTCAAACTAACCAAAACTAACGTTCATTGATAAACAGTAGAGCAATCACGTTTTTACTTTGAAAATATGGATTACTATTCCGCTACACGATTTTACCACGGCATGTAATCACGTAATGTCCATTGCCGCTCTGTCAGCTGCTCTATCTATGTTCCAAATAGCATATTGACAACACTTATTGAAGAAGGGACAAACAAACGTGTGTCGGAATAATATTTTCAAGTACCTAGCTCTTAATTTTTCAAATAGATTCGACATTTATTATGAGAATTGAATATTATAAGCTCAAACCAGGCTTGCAGATTACAGTGTCTTTCGTTAACATTAGTACTTACATTGTAACTTTTTATGTTGCACTGATTTAGATATTTTTTCGTTATTATATGTTTGTATTATAAAATTTTAAGTGAATATAGAATATTTACTTTACTTATAGTTATTTACTTTATTTTTTGTTCTGTTGATTTACTGAGCCTTATTGTACTATACCACAGTCTTATTCCCAGAGAGGGTATAATGAGAGTATTAGGAATTCATTAGTTTGGTCCCCAGTCTCTAAATACCTAGTACAGACTGGTAATTGCTACCTAAAGTTGCCAATAAATTGCCCCTTGTCTACGAATTATATCAACCAAGTACCTACTCACTTAGCATAAAATTCTGTTCTATCTTGTTTTAACTTCAGTTTATAAATCCTGCTACATATACACACATTCCATCCATACATTTGGTAAGAAAAATACCCCAAAATATTCCTGAAATAGACTGAAAAAGAACTGAAAGTTTGTAAAAGAAAATACGATAACAGTATATTCCAAGAAAACTACGACGTTTTCAATTTCAATAGAAAAATATGGGCGGAATTTTTTGCATGTATTTGAATGAATATTCCAGTCTGTGTACTCTCGTTTCTAATAACACTAGTAGACGAGTTCGAGATCAGCAGGGGTATTTTAAAACGCTCGGATTCGATATCGGAAACGGATTCAAAAACTACTGAGGCGATTTTCCGCAATTGCTATTTAAATTTTCGAATTCGAACATTTTTGATGTTTCTTTACGGAAATATCAATTGGATTCATCGAAAAGTTTTCGGAAATTAAAATAGCAATTGCTGAAATTCGCCTCGGAAATTATTGAATCCGTTTCCGATATCGAATCCGACGTTTTAAAATATCCCTGCAGGAGCTTGTACTCCGTGGTCTGACCCGCGGTTATCTTATAGCCCATAACAAAGATTTAAGAATACCATACAAAGGTGGATCGTTTACTAACGTTGACGATTGTTGATAACCATCTTATCTACTGGCCCAGCCCCCTTAGATAAGATGGTTGTCGTCAATCTTCATGTTTGTAAACGATAAACATTTGTATGGGATTGACATAAGAGATTGTTAAAAATCACGTGATATTTCGATTTGAAATGTCATTGCTATGCAAAGGTTGATCGTTTACTAACGATGACGATTGTCGATAACCATCTTATTTACTGGCCCTGGGCTTTTATTGGTGTAGCTTTCTCTAGGCGTACGGCGTACGGCAATAGATTACTTGATGACCTAGTCTTCGGACCCAAAACTAATCTTAGAACCAAATATTAAAGAAAATGTAATTCAGCAGTCTGATAGAATATCGTGTGTTTCGATAGCTACCTATTAAGTAGTTTGAGTGGTCAATGTACTCTATAGAATGAGTTTATATTCAAACGAAATTAATCGTTCAAGGGTATTTAAACGTAAAGGCAGCTTTTACAAGCTTTTCCCAGTTAAAATTGCGGGCAAATGCCCAAAATTCGAACCAATTCAGCCTTTGAACCTTTAATGATCTAATATAAAAAGGGGAAATATTTATATTTATTTATACTTTGTTAATTAGTGCTGGTTTGCGGATTCCACGGGGTTTTTATACATAAAAAGTATGTTTTTTATATAAAAATCAATGTAACTAACCCATTCATCTGATTGCGATAAAAGGTGACTTTTTTGCGGGAACTTGCAGAGTGACGTTGCGTTTTCATTTTTATTTTCATAAATTCGTGTATTTTGAGTTTTATTTCATATATTATTCGGTGGTATTTTATCCAATAAAGATCAAACCAGTGAAATGGATGTCATTGGGTGTGAAGAGATGTCTGCAGGGTCGGCAACGCGCGCGTATTAACCCTGGTGTTGCAAGCGTCCATGGGCTACGTAACCGCTTACCATCAGGTGGGCCGTATGCTTGTTTGTAACTATTATCCGTAGCACTATCGATTCAACTTGCAATATAGTACAGTAATACACAACTGATAAGGCGCGTCGTCGCGGCGTTCGTTCGCACAGAAAATAAAGTATGGCCCGAATATTAACGAAAGAATGCTTAAAACTTACAATCAACCTTAGATCACTACTATAAGGTTCATAATACAGTGCAGCTGTTAGTTCCGTCTCACTCGCAAGTCACGCCCCTCCGCACACATGGCGGCAGCTGCCGACCAATAGCATTTCCCGCGCTTTTAAAATGTGTCTTCTGCGCAGGTACATCGGTAAGCCATATTAGTTGGGTACTACTGTACACACACGAGCTTTAGATTACATCCTGTATTGTCTATTAAAGTCTAATTACAAATTTACAATGTCTGTACGTATAAAAGACGGAAGGAGACAGAGAAAATAATCATTAATTTGTACGCTGGCGCTGTAGATACCTAGACAAAATCTCTTTGCTGGCTCAACATAGTTTTGTAAGCACATGCAAAAAATATACAGTTATAACACACTAGATTTCACTCTCATTCCCGGAAACACACGTTAATACAAATACAATAATTAATAATTATTTGTCATAAGTTATTGTTATTATAAATTGTTTTGAGCATTCATATTCAATATAAACCAACAAAATGGAAAATCAACAAAGCAAAAAGTAAACTGAAAGTTGGAAACAAACTGGGCTGCGGAATTCAAAACTTACTCAATCCACAGTTGGTAAAATAGGCTTCGAAAAACCTTACGGTAAAATAGGCTTCGAAAAACCTTACACACTGATGTAATTTGAGCAAAGCAGCTAGTAGAATATTCAATTCAATTCAAAAATTTAATTCAATTCAAAATCATTTATTCAAATAGACAAATATAGATGCTGAGAAGAGCCGGCAATAAACTCTAATGATATGTAGTATATTGAAGTAACTTTTTTTTTTTATCTCATTTATTAAGAACTAAAATTTAAAATATTTTACTATAGAACACGTCATGCTATTCGCTGACTTCAAAACAGTGTCAGATAAGAGTAATTTACTATGTACTTTTTTGCGTACTTTGAAGGCGGTAAATTTTTTTTTTATACAAAAACCCTTAACAATGGTCGCAAACAAAAACCAGTTTATTTGTTAAACCCTTTGTTACCAAAACGACGAACCTTTTTGTTAGAAAATTGATTATTTGTATAGGTTTTGAATATGAACGTAGTGGGTAAAACTAGACGAGGGGTCAAACCGACCGAACACTCAAAAGTTTTAGAAATATATTAGCTTTGGCCATAGAGTTAGAATATTGAAAGAACGACTACTAGTGTACGGTCCGTGAGCAACGGACGCTACGGTACGGTCCAAATGACTTGAAATGAAGTGCGCGTACCTACATATGTAGTTTGAACGATTAAAATACATATGCATATTTCTCGTTTTTAGGGTTTCGTAGCCAAATGGCAAAAAACGGAACCCTTATAGATTCGTCATGTCTGTCTGTCTGTCTGTCCATCCGTATGTCACAGCCATTTATTTCCGAAACTATAACAACTATAATATTGAAACTTGGTAAGTAGATGTATTCTGTGAACCGCATTAAGATTTTCACACAAAAATAGAAAAAAAACAATAAATTTTGGGGGTTCCCCATACTTAGAACTGAAACTGAAATTTTTTTTTTCATCAAACCCATAAGTGTGGGGTGTCTGGGGACAGGTCTTCAAAAATGATATTGAGGTTTCTAATATAATTTTTTTCTAAACTGAATAGTTTGCGCGAGAGACACTTCCAAAGTGGTAAAATGTAACTTCCCTGTAACTTCTAAAATAAGAGAATGATAAATCTATAAAAAATATATATGATGTACATTACGGTGCAAACTTCCACCGAAAATTGGTTTGAACGAGATCTAGTAAGTAGTTTTTTTTTAATACGTCATAAATTGAAATTAATATCAAATACTCAGGTCTATACTACCATTTACTTATATACCTACAGGTTTGTACGGAACCCTCGGTGCGCGAGTCTGACTCGCACTTGGCCGGTTTTTATCGATACTTTTAATCGAGAAAAAAATTACACTGAATCCATATCGACATTTTGTCTGACTGTAAGTCAGTAGCGTACACTA
The DNA here is from genome assembly GCA_947623365.1 of Achlya flavicornis. Taxonomy (NCBI): domain Eukaryota; kingdom Metazoa; phylum Arthropoda; class Insecta; order Lepidoptera; family Drepanidae; genus Achlya; species Achlya flavicornis. Next base: position 3,735,566 of record OX392491.1, on the reverse strand, counting down.
GCGTATACTAAATATATGGAAACTGCTTACGCTTGCCACAAAAGGTAACGTTGTTAGCGCGATCACTCTATAATATTGTAACTCTATGGCTTAGGCTTTATTTAATGTAACAAGAAATTGATTTGCTTGGTCTGTTTCCTACGAGCTTTTTCGGTTAATTTGATTTAGGTCGAAAGTTTGTTCTAAATTATAATTTATGTAAGGATGGGTTCTATAAAGTTGCCGATTTCGAAGAAGATAAGAACGAATTTAAATGAATTGCTCACTTCACTGGCTGTTTGAAAATTTACGATCAATTACACTATTATAGAAAAAAAAACGGCGATAATATTCTTGAAACTAGCTGTACCCCCCGGTCGCATTCGCGGGTTAAAAACCTTTAATACTCGGGGATAATGTTGCTTTCTATTAGTGAAAGAACTTTTCGAATAACGACTGGTAGTTCCAGAGATTAGCTCGATTAAACAAATTATATTCACCGCGATCTGTATAGTTTCACAATAAAAAGACGAAAGCTCTTGCTTTTGTTATAAATGGCTAGGAAATTAACGTTGGGTACACTAAGAAGGCACTGTAGAACTGTAAACCGGATCACCTTGTAATACCAGCTCAAGCTAATTCTCGACATTCGACGCGGCCATTCTGCATAATCCACCCTCTTGCTATATACAGCAAACGCTATGGTACAGACACAGTACAAATATAAGCAGTACGAAAATATTGTTCATATAGATACTAAATATTATGCGTATTTCCAAAATTATAAATGACACAGAAATCTGGAGCCATCACTTTTCTTTAATGACTGTCAGAAGAACGAGGATAATTCATTTTACAAGCTTTTATTTAACTTGCAATGTATGTATGTATGTTTGTTCGGGTGGAATCTTGCAAGTCGAATTTCACGCATTTCCAGTGGTCGGATTGACTTGATATTTGTTATACATTAGTATATTGGATGATAATGCAAGTACAGTCAACAAAAAGTAGTCACCAAAAAAATAATTTTTTTAACAAAACTTATTAAAGGTACACCTATAGTGATTAATATCTTTCTTTGTTATTATTCTTTGGAGCTAGATAAATTTGCATGGTTCTCTAGTTGATTTACTGTTAAAAATCTTCTTGTCGCTTTGTCCTATTCAATTAGTAAGATATTGTTGAGGCAGTTTCCTGCCCTTTGAGTCAATTTACATGGTCGCTATTTCAAGATATAATTTAATTGTGGGTGTTTTTCTATCGTATTATATATATATCGATCTGAAAGCTGCTGAACATAGATAGTACCTATAAGATTTTCAAGTGCTGTTGCCTTTCTAAAAATGTAATATACCTACAATGAAATAAAATAGGTATTTGTTTTGTTGGTTTTCAAAGTCCCTTACGTTTGTAAATAGAAATTCAAAGAAAATTTAAGTACTTCTCTGTTTGTTATAGCAACATCCCTTGTAACTTACGCGGGCAAACGTTACGATTTCCTTGTGGAACAATGAGATAGAAATAGTGTTGCAAATAAATAACATTAATATACAATTAAAATACGTAATTGTTTTGTTGGTTTTCAAAGTAACTAATGGGTGTAGAACGAAATGTAAATAAACACTGAAATTAAAGTACTTTTTTGTTTGTTACAGCAACATCCCTTGTAACGTACGCGGGCGAACGTTACGACTTCATTGTGGAGGCGAACAATGAAATAGACAATTATTGGATCAGATTCCGTGGTCTTATGGACTGTGACGAAAGGTATGTAATACATTTTTTTATACTACTTAGGTAGCAAATGAGCATACGGCCCGCCTGATGGTAAGCGATTACCGCAGCCTATGGATCCTTGCATCACCAGGGGTGTTACTCGCGCATTGCCAACCCTGCAGAAATCTCTTCACACCCTTTTTAAAGAACCCAATGCTGTACTCCATTGGGAAAACCATCACAATACAGAGCTCATTCCACAATCTGAGCGTCCGCGGAAGGAAGCTCTTTTGAGACGCACAGTCCGAAACAATTCTGGTTTCAATATCTGAGGATGGACTCCCCGTCGATGGCGAGAGTTGCGATGGTAGAAGGTAGCCGTTGGCATCATCTTAAATAATTCTTCAGAACACTGTCCGTTGTACAAGCGGTAGAACACACATAAGGAGGCAAAGTCTCTCCTCAGACTGAGGGGCTCTCAACCGCTTGTGAGCTTGGGATCGTCTACAATTCTAATGGCACGTGGCTGAACTGAGTCTAAAGGCCCAAGCTGGTATCTAGGTGCTGCCGCCCATAGATGACAGCAGTACTCCATATGAGGCCGGAGTTGCGACTTATAAAGTTGCAGCCTTTGCCCCGATGTGAACTTCTGTTTTGCTTCGTTGAGCACTCAGAGCTTTTTAGATGCTAGCTTAACCTTGTCTTCTATGTGACTACGGAACAAAACATCGCTAGAAATGTCGACGCCAAGGATCCCAGCTTTTACTGATATACAAGGACGTGTTCTGGAATTGTGGAGCCACAGCAAATGGGGTGTGTAGTGGGGTTGAAATGGACTAGGTTTAGTCGACCCCAATCGGAGACGCTAGTAGCTTCTCGATTTCAGACAAAAGCCGTTCGCGGCTTTCCTCCAAAAATTCCAACTATGCCATAAATAATGTTCGTTTGTATGCCGTTCCGTCAGTGAGGAATAAAGCCACGGATCGATCCAATTATTGTACAAGTATAGCAAGCAAAGCCGTGAGACAAAAGTTTCGTTACATTAAGTTCCACCAATTTGCTATCTAGCTATCTTTTTTTTTATTCAGTGGGCTTGTGATTGGCCACTGACCCGTCTATAGAGCACGATAACGAAGCCTAAGATGGAACACGCTTACTCAAAAAAAACCTTTTCACTCTGGCCTTGAAAGTCCCTAGATTGTAAGAGTCAGGAAACGCAGACGCAGGAAACAAGTTCCTCCCCCTTGCCTTATACATGAGGATGCAAAACGCTGTGTCTGTGTTTTCGGTATGTCAATAACTTACGTGTGAACATTTTCCCAAAAGAAAAGGTGCAATAAGGATAAACATTTGTATCATATTCTATAATTCGAAGCGATCGCAGTCAATTTTGGGCATATCATGATCAAAGCGAATTTCATGCAGAATTGTTAGCGATCTAATTAAAATATTGAACAATTAATTTAGATACTTCTGGATTCGAAGATAAATTTGTATTTAAATCTTCATAAACGAAGAATTCCCGTCTCCTTTTATTCCTTTGCTCATGTTACAAAGGAAATCTTCTGTCCAAGTTTCGTGTAATTAGCTTGGGCAGTTCCGAGTCAGTCAGGTCATATTTTCATTCATCTACATCTATTGTGTTTTCATTTTTCATTAGTTCAGATGTTCCATATTCCATCTGAGAAAAGTCTAATAAATTGTTAACTTTTATCACAGTTTTACAAAGGCCAAGCAAGTGGCGGTTTTACACTACGAGGGAGCCATGGAGAATGAGCCGTTAGGAGATCCTACCTGGGAGGAACTGCATAATGAGGGATTGGTAAGTGAAGAAGAAGACTTTTATGTGCCCGTATTCTTACCTTATTCGATCGAACGGCCGAAAGTTGTAAAAGTTACTAAAACTTAAGGTGCTTGATGAGAGATTTTTCATCTTGAGGTTGGTAGCTAGCAATGTGGGTACTACAAAATACCCTGCCACCGTGCTTTCAAATACAAATATCAGAAAGTTCAGGGTTAATTTTAAATCTTACGGAGGGCATGTTCCCTCTATAAGTTCACTAGCTATCCCCCGGGTTTCACCCGCGTTCCCGGAAAAAAACCTATAATGCTAGTAGTTCCTTAGATTAGCCCGTTTAAACAAACAAACAAAAAACTCTTCAGCTTTATTATATTAGTATAGATTAGATCTATTTTAAATCATAACCCATGGCTCATAGGGGAAGAGGGATAGGTCGGTAACGCGTGAGCGATGCTTCGTGTGTTGCAAGCGTACATATGGCTACGGTAACCCCTTACCATCAGGCGGGCCGTATGATTGTTTACCGAATTTGTTTATTTATTTATTATGGGACAAAAAAAAAAAATGGCAATTCACTATGTATTTGACCCTACGGATCCCATGACTAGAGCGATTAGTTTATGCTATATTAATACTAATTTCGTATCTATATTAAAGGAACTAACAAACTACTATCATCTTCATACTCTTTTTACTGATAGAGATATAAGAACTACCCATAAAGCTGAAGTTATTCCCCTAGCCCCAAAATAATGTCCCATAACTTTTCGCAATGTACCGGAAATGTAAGAAAAAATAGTTTAACATAACATATGCCAATAAAGTTACCATATTCATCGCAGACTCACTATCTTTTGAGGTTATATTCGAAGCCCATAAAATAATATTGGTTCAGTACCTCGTATATGTGTTTGGGTATACCCCTGGTGATCATATAAAAGCCGCTGAGTATGGCTTGAACTTATTCATAGGATTCCTTACAGAATAATATTTTCTATAGAATGTAAAATGTTAAAACTAATTATTGAAAAAAATATACTATTGTGCTATTGTGACTCACTTTTCTTTCACCGAAGATAATACAGTTGAGTAATATTACACAAAATTAAATTGGTTCTATTAGGTATATTTTGTACGAAACACTTGCTCGATTCTAACTCGCAATTATCCGGTACTATAATTATATTTTATTAATATAATAAAGCGGAAAAGTTTTTTTGTTTGTTTAAACGGGCTAATCAATGGAACTACTACTAGTCGGATTCGAAAAATTCTTTCACTAATAGGAAGCTACATTATCCCCGAGTATTATAGGCTTTTTATCACGGGAACGCGAGTGAAACCGCGCGAGACAGCTAGTTATTTGATAAACGGGTGCCCCTGTCGCACGCTAAATACGCTAATAACATTAATATGACATTAATAATGCCATGAGCAAATTAGCGCGCTAGCATCCGACAATATCTGCGTACTATGTCTAATAACGCGCTTACTACTGGCATTGCACACAGGTGAAGCCGTAGCATAATAAATAATTGAATAACTATCGTAAAAATGTTCTAAAATTGAAAACTTTCAGTTCATGTTTTTTGCTTAACTAAAATTAAACGTATAATAAATGATTACGGAACCCTGAAAATGCGCAAAATAGTTGGTAGTTCTAGTTTATCTTCGTATGAGGATGTTTACAGTGTATTTTCAATATTTTAAATATGTATCATATTGGATAGAGTTTCTTATCCTCTGAGCTTTTAAGGGTTGTGAGTTTCTTTTTATTAGTGGTGACAGGAAATATTTTAAATAAACGTTCTATGTTCATCTTAGCCACTAGTTTATGAAAGCCCATATAAATTTAAAAAGAAATAAATTTAATCAAAGATTAAAACGATTGCCATAATTTTTATCTTTTGTGCAAGACAGATATATATACTTTTCACATGTACGGGCAAGCACGTACAAAGAGCTTAATATTAATTGCTTCTGGAAGGTACTTGAAGTACCTAAAGTAATCTATGTGTTTGACCTTGTAGGCCTTGAGCATCGGCATATTATTTCTAACGCATTGAGTCATCAACACTTACCTACCTTCTGATAATGCAACTCTATCCATAATAGAACAAAAACATGCAACATGCTTAATTATGAAAAATAAACGTTGCATTCAGTATGTAAGCTTGCGTAGAATTTTTAACCGACTTCAAAAAATGGAGGAGGTTCTCAATTTGGTTGTATTTTTTTTAATGTTTATTACCTCATAACTTCGTCATATATTAACCGATTTGGAAAATTCTTTTTTGTCTGGAAGCTTCCATTTCCCCTTTGGGCCCGGCAGATCAGATCAGGATTTGATTACTTCTTAGTGTACTTTGAAGTCGGTATAAGTTTTTTATAAAACAGTCCACTTATATAATTTACGCTTTAAAGAAAGAAAGATCGTATTTTTATTACATCGATATTATAATGCGATGATTTGCCTAACCACCAGTTTCTGAAAGCCAAATCAAAAGTAATCATGACAATGACAGGTTTACTTTCAGATATTACCATCAGGCGGGCCGTATGCTTGTTTATCGACTTAGTAGAAAAAAAAAATGTAAGAAGAGATAAACTAAACATAATGTCTTGTTAAACGAATTAAATCAAACAAAACACAAAGATTACTTCAATTACCACATAATTACATAAACAGCGGTACACTAATACCACAGAATAAAAGTGACTAATACGATGTAAACGAATACATAAACATTGTGTTTTATAATTACACAAGTATTTTAAAGGTACCATTATGTCTGTCACCACAGTCACGTAAACCCGTCTCGAGGAAATAAAACAAACTGCCTAATAAGGAAAACTTTATTATTTACAATGCTAACTTAGTACATTAGCACGGCACAAAAGGGTAGTCATTCAATGAGGAGCGGAAGCGAGATTTTTGAAGCTCAAATTCTATCTTCGTGTTACTTCAAATCCATAATTACTATCTGAAGAGCTGTAGCGCCATCTGTTTAATCAGTTACACGTCTTCGTGTTAGTTCACACTCCAATATAAAGATGGCGCTACAAGATCCTGCATCGCGCTATCAATGTTTCCTTATCCTGTCCCAGACATGTTGACCGTTACGGAAGAAATCTTCTCTTTTGGACTTCTCCACTGGAAGAGTCCACCACCTTGCAAAATAGCAAAAAAGTTAAACTTACTGCAAATATCTATAGTTCCTCAAACATCTCATCTTTTCAGGAAAATCGTGACGGTCTCTATGCTTTGTTCGGCAGAATTTTGGTTATGTTTAGAGTTTTCTCGTGGAATGTGTCTGTAACCAACGTTAGCTCATTATAGTAATATAAAGATTAATTCATATTCTTTATTTACATCCCACAATATCAATACAACCTTAGGTGGTAAATTATGTCTAAATAACATTACGGACGCTGTCGGGCGAAAAATAACAACATCAAGGAGAGAGGAGTTTTTTTTTATGTTAAATGGGCTTGCGTTTGACCTTCGACTGACCCCATGAGGAGTTATGACGAGGCCGAGGATGTAGCACGCTTACCCAGAAAAAGTCTATTCACTCTGGCCTTGAATACATCGAGGTTGTAGGTGTCGGGAAACACAGACCCCGGAAGAGAGTTCCACTCCTTTGCTGTTCGTTGAAGAAACGATATGAAATGACGCGTTGTGACGCGGGATGTCGACATCACACACAATTTCCTAAGAATCGGTCAAGCCGTTTTGGAGGAGTTTCGTTACAAACACTGTGACACGATAATTTTACACATTCAATTTTTTTAAATTCAAATATTTATTTGTTATTCGTGAATCCGAATTACCAGAAACTCGCTCCTGCCTACACTCGTATTCCTACCTAAAGAAGGGTAACTGGCTTAACTTCAATAACAGAGTTACTCTGGTTTCGACGAACCAGGTGAATGTGATGAATACCCATTGAAAATTAGCTTAGTATTGTTCTAGAAATGTCAAAGTTGATTTTGAATTGAACTAAAAGCCCATTGGTTTTATAAAATGTTTCATTGAAAATTATAGGCAAATTAGTTTCGTATTCAATGCTAGACTGTGTAAACTTTGAATTTATAAGTAGACTAGCTGCCCCCCGCGGTTTCACCAGCTTTAAAAAGTATTATATTTGTTATTCCAGTGTATAATCTATCTATGTGCCAAATTCAACCAAAATTTGTTATGTAGTTTTTGCTTGAAAGAGTAACATACATCTTAACATCCTCGTGAATAACTTTGATAGTGTGCTAAAATGGGCGGTGTTACCCATAGACTTAGGATTTCGCTACGCTAAGGTCTTACCACTAAAAGCAATCTATGGCAGCAACATTTTGGATGAGAGGACTCATCTATGTTGGGTTAATTATGTTGAACAACTTTTCTATTTCGAAAAGTTCGAAAAGTTCGAAAATTTCGAAAAAAACTTTGCTCGATCTAAAAGTATGATTTTAAACTCACTTCTTTATCTCGGGTTGGTTTAATCTACATTAATTTCGTCCTTCAAATTTAGTACAAAACAAGATTATTTGAGTAGATCATTCTTCCAGATTCCTAGCTTGTTTTGAAAAGAGCAATTGCTGAGTTGATTACCGGCTCAGCAAATGCAACCTTCTGAACCAGTATTAGAGTTCTATTCATAAAGGCCTGCAAAGGTCAATTTGAATAAAATTATGTTGATAATTGAGCTAAAACACTCCGTTAAAGACCTAAATATCATTTGCATTACAAGTTCAGCAGTAGGTCGCAAAATCAAATGGCGTGTAGATGCGGGGAAATTATCCCATTAGCCATAATACCGCAGTGGGCCCTGGCGTAGGGCCAGACACTATCAGCGACGGGCCTTACATGCGAAGATTAGAATAATTTACTATCTAAAGTACGGGCTACTTGATATATTAAGCATTAGACCATTTTGATATTGTAAGTGCTATGTGCTTCTCGTTGTTAGATAATTAAACAATACTATTGTGGATAACGTATCCATGAAATTGATAATTATTTGCTATTCATTGTTGGTTGTTTTAAAAAAATCTACTTACAATAAATCGATTGTAATACTTCAAGTAATTTTTTTAAGGAGAACTTGTCAAGCATGCATTCTCGAAGCAATTTTATTACATTTAAATCAACTTCTTACTTTCTTCTTTGTTTTAACTTTTAAAGAAAGACGAAGAGTAGAAGAGTGACAGTCCAATTTTCCCTTTGGATCCGTTACCCTAAAAAAAGAAGTAAAATGTAATATTCTTTTGCAGCAACTAAACGCACTGAACAAAGGCGAAGAAGAAGATGAAACCATCAGTGTAGCAGAAATGAGATCCTTAGCTGGTTACGACGACAGTCTTAAGGAAGTGGCAGACTACCAGTTCTATATCGCCTACGACTTCTATCCGAAAAACAATTCCCACTTCCATAGATCTCCTTATTATGGATATTACCAAGGTATGTATTTCGCTTATTTTCATTATCATTGATCGTCTATGAAAAAACTTCTCACTAGGTGCATAGATGAGCAGCGTAATGGTTCTTGTGGTCACGATCCTCAACATGAAATTATGAATCATTATCATCATTTCAATACAGAAATGTCCACCACTGAACATATGACCCACTATTATTTAGAGACTAACGTGACTGTTCTAGCTCCGTGCTTTCCGGTGTAAATATTGTTTATTGCTAGGTATAGCACAGTTTAATAAAATATAGTAATAATATCATGCTCTCTCGTGGTCATTTGTGCTGGGTTATAATTGGTTGCAAAATCTAGTCTACATTATTTTATGGGTAGTGAGCCACGATCGCTGGGCATAAATAATCCTAATCCATCTCGGGGATTCTAAATAGCCCTCCTATGCCAATTTTCATAAACTTGATGATGTTCTCAACTCAACCTTCCTATCCACGGCAACATTACCGCACTCGTCACCGAATTTGGTTTTAGATAAAAAGGTTGTTCCAAAAAGCGCATAATTGGCGCAGATTTAATAAGAGTAACATAAGAGAGAGAGGAGGTACTTACATAATTCTGGATGGAAACTTAAAAAATCCTAAAGCATTCACTATAAACGATTAATATTGTAATACATTTTAAGTTTTAAATTGTACTAGATGTAGATGCTACTCAAGTGTTTCTGATAAAAGTTTAAATTAAAAAAATTCAATCAAATGAATGTAAATTAACCTATCATACTAATTGGTACCATTCGTAAATCTTCTAAATTTTAAAAGTTGAGAAAAAGTTAAAACAATAACTTGATTAGTATAATTGCTTTGTTATTTTTTGAATTGTAAAAAAAATACAAAAGTAAAGTTTTGTGACTAAAGTGATTAAAGCAAGTTTTACTTAGAGCGAAGGACATGAATTTAAAACAGGGTTCGTCGAGATTTGAATAATGTATCCATTGGATTTACTAACTTTCTTTCAAAGTTTGTTAAGTATAATAAAACATTCAATATTGGTAGTTTGATTCTAAATTCTACTGTTTCAATGTTTTCACGAACACTTACTACTGAATATTAAACAAATCTAATATATCTAAGAACGCTATAGGCCATTTTGATGAGCATGAACATCGGAATAAATGTGGGGTGTAAATATCTATAAGTAGGTACATTATTTGCAAGTAGTATATAATAGGTGGCGATCTCTATGTTGGGTTAGTCGTGCTGAAAAACTTTTACTATGGGAGCAATAGCGAATTCTCAAAAAAAAAAAAAAGTTTCCATACTAAATGTCAACCTTGCTCGATTGTACTCAGCTTGACTTGCTTGTATTCAGTGTTGGTCCTATAGTAAAAGTTGTTCAGCATGACTAACCCAACCTAGGTTTTGAAAATATGCCATCTCGAAATCTCCACCCAGTATTATGTTAAAGTATTTCAGTTAAGCGCTCGTGGTGTAGCATTTTTAGCCGTGCTTCGGAAGGCACGTAAAGCCGTTAGTCCCGGTTATCACTTAATTGTGATAATCGTTAAGCTAGTTCGAGGCCTCCAAGGCGGCTTGAAAATTCCACCAGGAGGTTTAAAACTAGCCTACCTCCACTTCGCCGCAGTGGGCACGCGTGGTGGAGTATCCCATTCCCTTTCACCGTAATTGGTGAAACGGAGGCCTGTGCTCAGCAGTGGGACATTTTCGGCTGATGATGATATCAGTTAAATCTTGTTTCCATAGTACAGGTTCTACTTAGATTAGCAATAGTTGGCCGTTTATGAAGAATTTCCCAGGATAATTACTTACGCTATAATGAATACCTTAAGATCCTCTAATTTGTTTTCAGTTCCTAACCCAAGCAATCGTCTGTACACGCCTCAGCTCAACCACATCACAATGAAGATGCCCACCAGCCCTCTTATGATCGCAAAACCTGCATCTAGCAACTTCTGCAACGCTTCCAGTATCAGTGATACTTGCAAAGCAGGCTTCTGTGAATGCTCCCACGTCTTATCCGTAAAGTTAAACTCTGTAGTCGAAATTATAATCGTTGATGAAGGAGTAACATTTGACGCCAATCATCCTTTCCATCTACATGGTCACAGTTTCAGAGTAGTAGGTCTTAGAAGACTTGGCAGTGAGACTACAATTGAAGAAGTCAAGGCATACGATGAAGCTGGTCTTTTGAAGAGAAATTTGAAGAATGCACCAATTAAAGATACTGTTACTGTCCCAGATGGAGGTTACACTGTACTAAGGTTCAAAGCAGACAATCCAGGGTACTGGCTGTTCCATTGTCATATAGAGTTCCATGTAGAAGTAGGTATGGCTCTAGTATTTAAGGTTGGTGAACATAAAGATATGCCGCCTGTACCACGTAATTTCCCAACATGTGGTAATTATATGCCAGATAATATGGTTGAATTAGAAACTACAGAGAAGCCTACAAATGACAATTCATTCATTTCAATAGCCCATTGGTGGCCAGTAGTAGTATTAAATAACACAACTTCATTTGCAACTAAAATGGATGCGTCTGGAGTCCTTCTACTTTGTAATATTTGGATATTAAAATTGATATTTGGAACGTAGATATTTCTGTAATTATAATTTTAAGATCAATTGAATTAGACGGATTACAATGAGATTTTAATCATCAAATACGATTTTGTACTTACGGATTATTTATTTATTTCATGCTGTGAGCTTTGATTCAGTTTAGTTGAAACTATTTATTGGGCTGTACTTACATAATATAATATGCATGTCCTGACAAAATGGCAGCTATTATAAATGACATTTCATAAATTTTGGTAGGTCATTACGTATTATGTATTTGTTCAATCGTCATTAATATTTATGATAATCATGATTTCGTGTTTATACTACGGTTGAACAATTTACAATTTTGGTTTCAGTAGTTTTGTACCTATATATTATAAGGTGCTAAATATTCTACATTCCGATATTAATATTTTGTATTTAGGTTGGCTTTAAATGCTGTTTTGAGCATTTTCTTCATTTCTTTCCATTCATCACTTAAAAACAACCATTTATCGTTTATTTTTTATGATTGTGATCAAATAAAATTGCCAAAAATTCTCTGAACAATTTCAAAAATTGTTTTCATTATGTATACTTTTTATAAATATCGATATTTGAAATGTCGCTGATGATATGTGATACTACTTAGATAAAATAGCATAAGGAGATGTAATTAATAATAATAATTAAGAGTTTTGTAATGCAAGGGTAATTAAACATAGTGCATAATTGATTTGTTTTATTTTATAGAGTTTCGCACCGAAAGGGCCTAAACGGGCCTACACCCTGCTCATTTGTCTGTCTGTCACAGAGTAGCACTAACCTGATTAGCCAGTTGAAATTTCACAGAATACTTTAACAGGTAGGTAGGTACTCTGTGAAAAGACGGGAACCTCTAAGCTCTCTGCCAACGTATGTTCACCGCTGAACAAAAGAAAAAACAAAACGACAGAAAAATAGTAGGCACCAATTTCATTTCTTCAAACATACGGTCTTCGTTTTAAACTTAAACGATAGTCATCGAAAAAGTCACGAAAACAGGATCCAGAATAGCTTCCCCGGGGAACTTTGCCAATTAAGATAGAACCAAAGAGGGAACGTTTAAATCAAGTCGCAAAAAGAAAGGTTCGTGTAATAAATATAGGAAAAGGACGGGTGGGGGGGGCGCCGCTTGGGTAAATGTGAGAAAAATAGGCTCTGTTCACACTTATCTACGATCTTGCCTTGCGTATATTACAGTCCGTGGTGCTGCTTGTCACACCGTGACGTAGCTTGGAAGACTTATTGTGAACACAATTTGAGATACCTGTTTGCTTTATTTGTTTACTGATGGATTCGATGGCTCTTACGGCGCGTTTAGGTGTGCATTCACCTTCATACTTCATGTGAGTTTAATTAAAAATAAGTAGAATATCGATAAAAAAAAACTCTGATTATGAATAATTGGACTGTTTTACAAAAAACTTAAACCGACTTCAAAGTACACTAAGAAGTATTCAAATACTGATCTGATGATAATGAGACCAAACGGGAAGTGTACCCTCCCAGACAAAAAAATAATTTTCCAAATTGGTTAATAAATGACGGAGTTATGAGGTAACAAACATAAAAAAAAAATACAACCGTATTGAGACGTCCCTTATTGAAGTCGGTTAAAAAAAAATTTGAGTTGGGCACGCAGTATTCTCTGGTCATTGGTGCCAGTGCAACATTTTCGAAAATCAACAGTCGGGTCTGGGCGATACAAAATATTTTTAAATTTAATTGAATAAGTGGAACATTCCCTGGACGCACTAGTTTATCTTGGTTATTGACATTTTGACAGCTATCTTGGCAGTGACTTAGCGCGGTGACGCGCATTAGTGAAGAACTATTTCGGTCTTTTTGAGAACTTTGAATCGTAGAAACTTTTTTTTCTTTAAAAGGTAAATTTAAAAATAAAACATGTATTTTTATTAGTATTAATGAGTGGGCTCTTCTAAAATAGATAAGTAATAAAAAATTACCTGTATGCCTGATGAATTCTAAGTTATAAAACCTGGTTTAACAGTAAAACAGTATTAACGCAATAAAACTAGCAATATTTTTGCAAAATCATCTTTTTGCAATTATCTACTATTTAAATTAAAATTATTTTTTTCGTTTTCGTTTTATTTTCATAAATTCGTTTCATTGCCTTTTATCGGTGGTGTTTTATCAAAAAAAGAAAAGAATTATCGTGTATCGTGACTTTTCAAGTTGTCTCAAAAGTCCGTGTGAAGTTTTAGTACAGTAGCCACCATTTTACAAAAACATGACTTTTATGGATGGTGAGGCTAGATATATAATTTTACTAGACACTGGCAAAAATGCAGCATTGTTGTTTTGAAAGCTCGGTTCGGTGTGATACGCAGTCAACCGATTCCCTTAGGACTAGTATGCCTTGATAGAATTGTACTACTATTGGTTAAATAAACCTTTGATTAAACAATATGACGTGTATAATTTTATTATACTATGAGTTTGTTCTATTATATTATAAAAATATCTATATAACAAAAAAACAATTATTTTTAAAAGCTGTTACAGAACGTGAAAAATTTCTTACATAAAATTCTCAGCGCAGCTTGAAGTAATAAATAAGATTTCTAATTAATTATCCGCCTTGAAGACGCCCGGCAATTGAAAATAAAAAATAAGCTTATATTTAAAACGGAGACACTGAGTAATGCGATATAAGATGTTAATAAATTTATTATACCGCCTTCAGTAGGTAAGCCCAAGTTTAAAAATATTATATTGATGTATTCTATTATTTACTAACTCAATGTTTTACGTCATATTTTATTTTAGATTTAACAATTTTGTTAATTGAAGCTCTTAAGAGATCAATTAATTTTCATGAAGTAATTTAATAAAAAAGTAATTTAAAAAAAACTGCAATATATTCTATTAGAGCTATATGATAATAAATATATGGGCGAAATATTTTCAATGGAATACGTCGTGCTCTTTTGCTGACTTCAAATCAGGGTCCGATTATAGTTATTTCATACTTTTTAGTGTATGTAGAAGTAGTTTTTTTTTATAACTTTTTTATGTGGACATTTGATTGGAAGCCCTAATAGATTATATTATCATATAGCCCTAATAAAAGGGAACTAATTTTTTGAGCTGTTATTTAAATATTCGAGATGTTATTATGATCAGATGAAAATCATATTGAGCAGTTATTTAATTTAATGGCGGTTGATTAATTATTGCGACAGTAAAACATGGACAGTAATAAAAAATCAATTAGTCGGTTATTTTATCATACAATGTCAATTCTAAAAATAATTGAGCTGTCCAATAATTGAATGAGCGGTAAAAATGATGGAATGAGCGGTTCGATAAATAGTTCGGCAGATCGTAGCGAGCGGTGACACCCGAACTCAAATTCATTGAAAAGAGAGGTAAATGTTCGTTAGTTGTGTGACGTTAATGTATGTTATTAGCGCGGGTGGCGGAAGCGACCAATCACGTAATCGTTTAAATTACGAATAAAATGTTCCTATTATTATTATACAATTTGTTTTATTTCATTCCTTCAGTCAAAGCAAAAGTAATTTAATTTTTCATTACTATTTAAGTACTGTTTTTAGGGTTCCGTACCAAAAAGGTAAAAAGGACCCCTTATGGTGTGACTTCGTCCGTCTGTCCGTCCGTTCGTCACACCGCTATATCTCGAAAACTACTTTACCACCTCATTGTTTATAGAATTGCTTAGAATGAGATTTCTTACCGACAATTTCCGATTTATTACTGCCCACACGTAACCGCTCGTTCAATAATTTTTACCGCCCATTTAATTATTTCCTGCTGAATTATATATTCACTGATCCATTTCATTATTTTTTATTACTCATTTTTGTTTACTTTACTGCTTAGTTTTAACTGCTGAACTAGTTATTAAACGTGCCATTTATAATTTTTAACTTACCAAAACCGCTATTTACAACTGCCTCTTTAAATCAGTGCCCTAATAAAATATATTACAGTTCCAATAATATTACAAACACAGGTAGGTACGTGACGATTTGATAACCAAACCTCCTATTTTTTGAAGGCGATTAAGTATATGAAATAACTCTAATCTGGCACTGTTCTGAAGTCAGTGAAATATTTTTAATGGAATACGCGTGCTCGTTCGTTAACTTTTTAAGTTCATTAACTTAGACTCAAAGTTTTGGAAACAAGTATTTGGAATCTGGTTCAGCGATTAAATGGTTTATTTTTTTCAACACTCTATTCTTGATACTTAGTATACGGGCCTATAAGTCTAATCTTACTGGTCAATTAATACCACACTATCCTACACAACCTTATATCCCTAATAAAATCTATATACATAAAAGAAAGTCGTGTTAGTTACACTATTTATAACTCAAGAAAGGCTGAACCGATTTGGCTGAAAATTAGTGGGGAGGTAGCTTAGAACCAGGAGACGGACATAGGATACTTTTTATAGGATAGTGTAGGGTAGGTTAGGTAGTGTAGGGTAGGTAAGGGGGCGCAGGTGAAACCGCGGGCGGAACGCTAGTAATAAATAAAATAAAAAATAAAAAGCCTTACATTTCGTTGCAGATTACAAAAAGAGAAAGAAAACTTATTAGACCTATTTACTTATAAACTTATTTACCTAGAATGTTAGTACATATTATAAATTTCTGTTAGTAATAAAGTAACTTTAACTTTATTACTTTATATCCCTAATACCCTAGGAATATAAGTGTAATATAGGTACATCCAACTAGTCCCTAAAAATCCCTAGAGAATTTCCGTTAGCAGAATTCATATATTTTTTCCTACAAATTTCTTTGCAATTACCCTCAATGTAGGGACCCGAGTTCCTTCTTTCTTAATGTCCTTGTAACAAAGGGATGACCTTAAGGGCAGTTACAATAGGTACAATAGAGTGCAGGCCGCCTTTTGTGTTTTGTCATTAACTGGAATATTTGAAGTCAAATTATGGTTTTATATTTTTGGCTTATACTTTTATTTAAAAGATATTTTAAAATTATCTAGATTAATTAATTTGTGCCATAATTAAGTAAGTTTTAGATATAAATAAAGTAAGTATTTTTTTGTTGCGCCTACTATTCATTTCATAGTGAATTTGGGTTAGTTTATATTAACATTATTAAGGAACCCTCCGTGTGCGAGTCCGACTAATTGGCCGTTTTTTTTTAAAAACTATTACTATAGAAAAAGTTGTTTTCCTTAGTAAAAATTGGTCAGCACGAGAAATCCAAGGTGATTCCTACTGCTTTATTCAAACCATTGAACCAAAGCTCACCGTAGGGGTAGACGAGGTACTCTTACATAATGAACAGTAAGAGCTGTAAACCGAAGACCTGCGAATAAAAGGTGGATGCGGCGGAGGTCTGACTGAATGTTCAAACCTCGTTCAAATTTATAATATAAAGGCCCTTAAAAGTCCAGCAGTTGGCTGATGGTGATGCTGATCTCTGAGAAGCTAGAGCTTTTTTATCAGCATCAATGCTTATGGGGTAAGTTTTATGCTAAATAGTTATCGTGTATCTAGATTTTAATGAATGAGACTGGCAAAAAATTACATAAAGCGGAAAACAATATGGATATTATTTTAACACACGGTGGCTCTGTGTCGCACTTGACACCGCAACTTATGAATATTTGATCACGGTCGGGCGTGAATACTAGTCTTATGGCGCGGCTTATGTTTTATTTGTGAACAGTGTAGCTCGCGGTACATACTATTATGTATTCTGTACTCGTAGTATCGCTTGTTTATGTAAAATGTTAAATATAGTGCGCTACCTATTACAATTTCAAACGGTGAAAATGACCAGAGCTATAAGATTGGTTTGGACTGGTTCCAAATCTGTTATGTCATTACAAAGATATCTAATCAAACATTTACAATTCTCTCCTAAGTTTTAAGGCCATTACAGTAAGAATTGATACTGTAAGCTGGATGCTCAATGCAGACAAAAGTTATTAAGACTGAGTTGGCAACCAGATCTTAGCAAAAGCTAGTATGATGAAGAATAAACAACAGGAAATCGTACGAAGAGAGCTAATTGGTTTACTAAGGCTCGGACTGGCGGTTGAAATAGGAAACTCTTACGACAATTAAGTTCAAGACTGTACGGGTTGGCAAACCATTGTGGATGGTCTCTCCTCTATTAGATATATTCAGACCATAGAAACATAAGTAAGTTAATCAAAAGCGTAAAGTATGCGTTAGTATGATAAAGAATATGTAGTCCTGTGGAGGTCAAAGCAAAGCTACTGAAGTCATGAGCGAAATCGTATCCTAAAATGATTTCATAGCTCCACAAACTGTCATATTTTATTCTTACAAGCGACGTATCTATCATGCATATCACACCTACCGCAAACGTTTGCAGTTCACATCCGTGTGTAGAATCCGAAAATACGGTCTCAGAAGTCACTTTTATAAATAAATCTATGAAACGAACAAACTTGTGGATTTCCAAGGATTTGTCGCGTTACTCCGGCCACAGCTTCGGCTTTGTGGAAATTTGTTTTGGCTGTTGTAAATAAAATTGCGATATTGTATTGAGTATAGTTTATATCACCTATAGGACAAGACGATTCTCCCTTGAATTTATGGAATCCGATATTTTTATATCTCTCACATTTCAGAATAGGGCACTTCCTTATACCTTCAAAATAATACTTCTTTACAAATTCAAGATTCCAAGGCCAATGTCTACGACAATATTATCCAGTCAAATAACGCCTGTCTCAATAGAGAATTCATATTTTTCAAATACAATACTCCATTGTGTTTTCGAAAGTATGCTTTCATGAAAAGTTGTGTTTGCGCTCAACTTGAATAAATTAAACTGAAATACTGCATTGCAGTGGAAAATATTACAACACAAATAAAATCTAAACTTGAGTTTGTTGACAAGTTTTGACAAGTTTGATTAAAAGGATTTATAGATACACCATCCATACGAAATATCAGGGGGCCAAGTCTACTATTTTTTTTAACCAAGAATTAAATTCTGACGTGATCCCATTACTATTCCATTGTCATTGAGTGGATGTGTGTAGTCTTTTAAATTCGTAATGGTTTTCGTAGACTATCAAAACTGTAATTTTTTTTTTTTATACTTCTAAGTCGGTAAACAAGCATAAGGCCCGCCTGATGGTGAGCGGTTACCATAGCCATACGGACGCTTGCAACACAAGAAGCATCGCTCACGCGTAACCGACCTTCCCCCCTCCCCTATGAGCTCTGGCGACCTTACTCACGCGCAGGAACACAACTTTACACAACATAAAGTTGTTTGCCTGCGGTATTCTGTAAGGTAGGAGGTACTTCCCCAGTCGAGCTGGTCTTTGAGCGAATAAACGCTATTCTCTACCTCTCTCGAAATCAAATCTCCTCTGTCAATCTGTCTGTCTTGCGCCAAGTGAAGCGCAAGGGCACTTACTACCTTTTCTCGAAGCGTTTCGTCATTCTTTTGAACCCTCTTTACTTGGATTTGGACTATACTAGATAAACAAAATTCTCGGGATATGATGTAAATTTTGGCTTTGTTGATTACATTGATTTAAAATGCACCTTTATTCCCTATTCGTTTTTAAAAGACCCCACTTTCACTTTGCCTATTTCAGTCCAAACTAACTTTTTTTTTTTTTTTTTATACCACTAAGGTGGCAAATAAGCATGCGGCCCGCCTGATGGTAAGCAGTTACCGTACTCTATGGACGCTTGCAACACCAGGGGTATCACTCGCGCGCTGCCGACCCTGAAGAAATCTCTTCACGCCCTTTTTGAAGAACCCCATGCTATACTCCATTGGGAAAACCACGGCGGGGAGCTCATTCCACAACCTGAGCGTCCGCGGAAGAAAGCTCCTTTGAGCCCGCACAGTTCGGAACAATTCTGGTTTCAATTTGTGAGGTTGGATTCCCCGTCGATGGCGTGAGTTGCGATGGTGGAAGGTAGCCTTGGGCAACAAGTCGAACAATTCCTTAGAACACTCTCCGTTGTACAAGCGGTAGAACACACATAAGGAGGCAAAGTCTCTCCTCAGACTGAGGGGCTCTAAACCGCTTGATGAGCTCGGGATCGTCAACAATTCTGATGGCACGTCGCTGAACCGAGTCTAAAGGCCCAAGCTGGTATCCAGGTGCTCCCGCCCATAGATGACAACAGTACTCCATATGCGGCCGGACCTGCGACTTGTAAAGTTGCAGTCTTTGCCCTGATGTGAAGTACTGCCTCGCTCTGTTGAGCACTCCAAGCTTTTTGGATGCCAGCTTCACCTTGTCTTCCAAGTGACTTCGGAACAGCACGTTGCTGGAGATGTCGACGCCAAGGATCCCGATGCTTTGACTGAAGTTCAAGGAAGTGTTCTGGAATTGTGGAGCCACAGACCATGGGGTTTTCTTAGCGGTGAACGCGCAGGCTTGGGTCTTAGTGGGGTTGAAATGGACTAGAAATTAACTCCACTAACCATGTTTATATTAATGTTACAACTCATTATGAAGCCAAAATGAAGCTTTCTATTTAACTAACTCATGTAAGCTTACATAGACCAAACTTGGCCATTATACAAAACTTTTAAGCTCCACCGACGCAGTGTGAACCATAAATACATGTTTTTACTAAATAGAAATTTGCTGTGAATTTGGCTCTTAATTATGAAAAGGTTTTGTTCATGTTAATAGCATTTTTAGGGGTCTGTACCAAATATTTGTAAATAGCTGCATATAACCCAATAAATAAATTAAATTTAAAATAAATTAAGGAACCCGATGCCATAAAAGCGAGCTAAAGCGATGGTAACAAGATGATTAGGAAATAAATTGGAAAATGTATAAAGGACATCTTTTTTCCTCAAATTAAAATCATGACTGGTTAAAATAATCAGCCGTGATTGAGCCCGACATTTAAAAAGTGTTAGAAAACTGTAAATCTGTAAAATTGATGTACCTAATGAAATATGACAAACGTAAGCTTCCAAACTGCATTTTTTATATTTGATGGATGAATTATACAGTCCACGAAATTCCACTGTTCTAATCACTTCACATACTTCCTTTTTCATACTTATACATGTATAAAATTTGTAAGCTTAAAGGAACCACTATACATTTAAAACAATGAGCAAAGTAAATTGAAAGTGGCAGAAATAAATGTTAATTGTATGTCTCAAATTAGACAGCATATTTATCTAATATGTCCTTAATGAAATGCCACCATTCAGTTGAATATGTCAGGCTTGGGTGGCTCATACGACCTTGTAAAACTAGGATCTATCGGCCCATCTAGTTGGTGAACGACTTCGTAGTCGTTTTCCCTAAAAATCAGTTTTTCCAAACTTTCATCGTTTCTCTGCACTGGTGACATAATAATATGCTGGACAGTCTCGGTTTTAATCTGGAGCTGAGATAGAATTGATGCATCCTTTGTCTTTCTCGAGCCAGGATCGTCCACACTTCCACTCCATACTGAAAATAGGGAATATCAAAGCTTTAATCAGTCGGATCTTAGTTTTTATACCGTTTTTTCTAGTCTTTTTCGTTTCGTTTTTAATAGTAATTTTGTATAAGTATTTGGATAAAAGCTATAATATGAAAAGATCTTCCACAACTAAAAAAAACAAAAAAAATTGCTGAGTTTCTTGCCGGAGTCTTCTCAGTTTAAGTGTATTTCGAACCGGTGGTAATTTCAACTTTATGTAACGTTCATAAGTGCCCCTTAACTGTTTTTTATAGTATGTTAAAATTTACGTGAACCATTTTTTGTCTAAGAATTTTCATTCTCCCCTAAAATTTCATACCGTCAAATAATATTTGAGAATGAAAAACGTGAAATGGGAGTCGCCATTATTAATATCTCAAATGATTAATATTTAAATGAGGTAACTACGCCGAAGGAGATCTAATAGAGGTGAATTAATATTTTTTGTAGTTTCTCAATATTATAAAAATAATTAGAATTGCTTGATAATATCACTACATAATATAAAATGAGTCTGTCTGTCTGTTTGTTCGCTAACTCCTCATCTAAAGAGCAAATTTTATCTTCATTGAATGCCCGACGTAACTAACTCATTAAATTAGATAAGGTTTAATATCATATGGGTAAAAATAACTTAATCTCTCTCAATCGCATAAAAATGTTTACTGTGGGTTATCCATAGGATATAGACATATATGTATATACCATCGCGGATTTTTTTGTAGATATTTTTAAGATTCACAATTCCGTAGTACATCATTTTGATATATATCAAAGGGCTTAAGCAGCATTTTCGTTAAAAGCTCCCAGACGACTTACTTTTTTCCGACACCTCCAACAAAAATATAATTATATTTTAGCCAATGAATACAAAAACTTGACAAATTATGTACTAAAACCTTCATCTTGAATCACTCTTTAAAAAAAAAACGCATCAAAATCCGTTGCGTAGTTTTAAAGATCTAAGCATACATAGTAATAGAAAGACAGCGGGACGACTTTTCTTTTTACTATGTAGTGATTGATAAAATATTGAATGGATAATTTATGTGGCATTTGAATAGTGGTGTGATAATGGAACAAACTGGTGACTTAGCAGTGCTACAATTATTTCCATCTATAAATTACTGTCCTGTCTGTGTACGTCAGACCACTTCCAAAGAGGTTTTAACCAAATCTAATGCGACAGCGTCTAAGTGAACACTTCTAAATTAGAACCTTTGGGACTGGACAGGTACGTATACCGAAAATCGACAATCATTGTGTAAATAAATCGCTAAACAACGACCCGAACCCGACTCGGGTTATTTCTAAAGTGGACGAGCTATGGACGCCTGTTATGTCCAACCTTTTTTTAGCTGGTGCAATCGATAAGCTTTTGAATTTTAAAATTATTATTTACTTTTAATGTCAAATGGTTTCACAAAGTCTTCAATTATAGTTTGAATTAATGCAATCAATCAGGGGCCCAAGTCATAGTTGCGTCATAATGACGCTATTGTATTAGTAGACTACCAAAACTCAAAAATTCCACATATTTGACACCACTGAAAGTTTATTGCAACACAATTAAATACGCTTGTAACTAAATTGACATTCTGACACGATCCCATTACAAACTCCATTGCCATTGGGCCAATGTATGTTGCCTACTAAATTTATAATGGTTTTTGACGCTATTGAATTAGTAGACTACCAAAACTGTCAATTGTGATAACACTGTTAGTTCATTGGAACACAAGTTTGTAATAGTAGACTTAGACCCCAGATTACATCAAATGATTCGTGTTCTATTGATGTGATAGACTGTAGGATGTAAAGGTGTGAAGATGTTTCTTACTCTTTCACGCAAAAACGACTGAATGGATTTGGATGAAATTGGGCACATAGATAAATTATACTCTGAATTAACATATAGGGTACTTTTTATGCCGGAAAATCATGTGATCCCTCAGGAATGCGAGCTGATATGACGTATTGAAAGGTCGGGTGGAAGAAGCGTACATATTTTGCTGACCCCAAATAATTGGAAACGGGACAGGTACATGATGGTAATGATTATTTGAGACAAAGCTCCATTGCGAAAGAACCCATTGCGTTCTATAAAGACATTTTATGAAAAAAAAAAACTGGTTAGTGAGACGACTGATCAACTTGAAGGTACAGACAGTCTACTTCAATACAGACTTGAAACATAAATCGCCGTCCCTTCATAACTTGTACCGTCACAATTTAAAGTACAGCAAGTCATGTCATTTGACCCCTGCGGTGGCTTTGCTAGGAACCTCTACACATTAGGACCTCCCTCCCAAGGTACTCTACTAAACTAACCCTTTAATGTAACTTAAACCTTTGCTATGTTCACGGTTCACACGCTTTGGGTGGTGTTGTTTTACTTCTTAGTGTTGATATTTTACTCATCACCTGATAGGTTACCAAAGGTCGTGAACTAGTGACTCTAATGGTGCGTCCATGCTTGGCGAACCGAGCACGAGCCGAGCCACGAACGAGCGTGGACGGACTTGCAAGCCTCGAACGAGCGCGATTGTCAGTTTTTTCACGTACAAAGGGATTTGCATCGTGCTCGTTGTAGGCTCGTTGGAGGTTCGTTCATGGCTCGGCTCGTGCTCGATTCGCGTAGCATGGACGCACCATAAGATTTTTGAATAGGCTTAGAGGGAGAAAATAATCAAGATAATAGTGCGGCGCGCAATAGAATAATTGATATACATCAACACGGGTCTCACGTTTTATGTTATTATTTTATACTTTTTCGTTTATTTTAAAAACGTGATATTATATTAAAAAGAAATAAAGTAAGGGCATTCAAGGATCTTTTTACCTGACTGTGCGACAGAAATGACAGGGTTATGTTTTTTATATTTATATCTATATATGTGGGAATCTTTGTACCCCAGAAATATCCCGTAGCTGAATGGGAAACCAATAACCTGCTGCGATACCTAATAAAATTGATTGTTGTTTTGCTCTTTTTAGGTATTTTTTATAGTAGGCAGACAGGTTTTTTGATTTTAGTTTGAATTCTGTTCGAAGTGGAAGTCAATGGGGAGGCCTATGTTCAGCAGTGGACATCCATAGGCTGATATGATGATGATGATTATGAAATTCTGGTCATTTTATATTTTAATGTTGAATAATTATAAAAAAGACCATTAAATCTCGGCAGAGGTAGTCAAATATAAAGCGACTGGAATCATTTATACTGTTTAACCTTATCAACCTTTTAAACTCGAGACAAAATTAAGTAATTTCCTTCTAAAGGATACTTTGACGTCATTAAAACATAATTTCTTAAAAGGTTATTTACAATAAAGTCCATTTAATATTTTCACTTTCTACATTAAAACTGCCATTCTAGGCGTCTTTCATAATATTATTTTTCCTTAAAAGGGATTAAGATTAACAGATTTTAATCTTTATATCGCTTTTAACCTTTTTTATGGTAAACCTTACCTGACATTTTTATGTCCACAAAGTTTTGGGATACGCTATTATTTTGGGTTCTGTAACCGGGAAGCGCTGGTGGTATAGCATAATAAGTTCTTAATCGATCGTCAAGTTAAGCTACCACCGTCGTGGTCGGTACCTGGATGGATGACCACCTACTGGTATTTCAAATCGAGCGTTTCCGTGCTTCGGGAGGCACGTAAAGCCGTTGGTCCCGGTTATCACTAGTAGTTAAGCTAGTTGGAGGCCTCCTAGGCGGCTTGAAAACTCCAACAGTAGGTTGACCACTAGCCTACCTCCACCGATCCCCAGTGGGTATGCGTGGTGGAGTATCTGCCCATTCCCTTTCACCCAGATTTATGAAAGGAGGCCTGTGATCAGCAGTGGAACATTATAGGCTGATGATGATGATGATGATGACCGGGTTAGTTATTATTCTAAGCTGGGAGGATTTCTGATAGTTCAAGATGTATTTCGACTTTTTTTAAGGTAAGTAAAATGCATGGATATTTTAAAAATAGGTTTTTATAAAAGTTAAGTTGAATTCAAGCAGTTTTGATTCACCGATCTCTTTGCATAGATAGTATGCAGGGAGGATATTAGTAAATAAAATATTAAACCCATATTCAACCTTTATAATTATTTTACTTAAATAATAATGATTAATTCAATGTGACCTCATACACTATGATATTTAAAAAAAAGGGTGAATCCGTGTTCCTAAATGTTGTATGTATATAAATCCATCTTTCGTTATACCGCATTGCGGAAGTAAAACGGCTGTCTTTTGAACAATTTATAAGAATTAAAAGCGTATCTAGGCAGTGCTTGCGTTCCGCTTGAAAATGTTTGGGTGAACAGGGGATTATGGCAACATATTGAATACGGAAAGATTCGAAATCGGTCAAAGTAGAATTGATTGGAACTTTCTGGATTGATGTTTTTTTTATAGACTGCGGTTGGCTTATCAACTATCGATATATTGAAAGTAGGTACTTTGATACCTTAATACTGAGCAAAGTTTTCAATAGTGAAATTTCTTGAGGGAGGTATCACACTTGACCCGGGAAGGATAATAATTTTTATACACGTGGAGAGTAGGGTAAAGTTCTCCAGTACCGGCCGGCATCCAATACCGGCCAGTTGGAGTTTCCAAAAATATCAATATCCCATATTCCAAGATATTGTTATTCAACTCACACACAACCCTGAGCTAAGTAGAACGTATACTATTGTACATCTAAGGCAGAAATCAATTAAATAAAATAAGAATTAAAAAGTATGCAAAGATCAGATTAAGTTATTGTAAAAAAAAACCGGCCAAGTGCGAGTCAGACTCACGCACCGAGGGTTCCGTACAAACCTGTAGGTATATAAGTAAATGGTAGTATAGACCTGAGTATTTGATATTAATTTCAATTTATGACGTATTAAAAAAAAACTACTTACTAGATCTCGTTCAAACCAATTTTCGGTGGAAGTTTGCACCGTAATGTACATCATATATTTTTTATTGATTTATCATTCTCTTATTTTAGAAGTTACAGGGGGGGGGACACACATTTTACCACTTTGGAAGTGTCTCTCGCGCAAACTATTCAGTTTAGAAAAAAATGATATTAGACACCTCAATATCATTTTTGAAGACCTATCCATAGACACCCCACACTTATGGGTTTGATGAAAAAAAAAATTTTGTGTTTCAGTTCTAAGTATGGGGAACCCCCAAAATTTATTGTTTTTTTTCTATTTTAGTGTGAAATCTTAATGCGGTTCACAGAATACATCTACTTACCAAGTTTCAACATTATAGTTCTTATAGTTTCGGAAATAAATGGCTGTGACATACGGACAGACAGACAGACAGACAGACATGACGAATCTATAAGGGTTCCGTTTTTTGCCATTTGGCTACGGAACCCTAAAAAACAAATGTGAAACGTCAAATCTAATTGATTATAAGAGCACAATAAATGAAAGTTATTAGAATACATCTTCCAAGTGCCCTGTTACCCCCTATCCACTTTGTTTCGCACCAAAGTATTGCAGATGTTTGATTAATTTAACTTTGTTGAGAGGATTTAATAAAATTGGGCCATTGTTCCAGCTGTCGGCGCTACACTGCCGCTGTTTACTTTCTGTTGCTACGAATATGTAGCTGTATCTACTACCAATTTCAAAACACGCTCCACGAACTTAGCTTAGCTTTTTCGCCGAATTTATTTTGTGAGGTTCCGTGGTATTTTCAGAAGCATTTCTTGTGGTATAATGTTTAACTAAAAACAGTTTTATGTGCAATCACTGTGCAATCTGATTTATGACAAATTGCATGATATGATAAAGCTGCTGGCACAACGACTCCTCTCGTCCCCACTTCATGACCCTTTTGGAGGTGAAGAGATTTTTTAGGGTTGGCATCGTGCAAGTGGTTCAAGTCTATATAGGTTAAGGTTACCGCTTGCCATCAGGCAGGTCGTATGTTCGTCACCTTAGTAGTATAAAACATTGTGTTTAAATCTTTATTTTACAGTCAAGTGCTACGATTTAAATAGAGAATGAAAAGTTCGTCAAAAAAAGGCAATTTCAAACTCCTCCGAACACGATGAACATCCATTATGAAGTAAACCCAAAAATTAACCGAAAAAAAGAAGAAAGAGTAAAACGGAATCGTTAACAAAGTTATTGCCTTCGTTTACGAGTCCCGAAACTTTTCGGAATTGGTACTGTAACTTTTACATTGATATTTTCATAACTTTTTGTTAGGTTATTAACCTGGCTTTAATTGCTTGAGCGCTTCTGTAAATGCTCCGTATTTGAGATTATGCATTTATTGAAGACTTACGATTTCAATTTTTCCATTGTTGTACGGTTGCATAAATGATTGGATTTTACCATTGGGTCTCTGATCCTTTATCTTTAAAGGGAGGAAGTTGTAATATTGCGTAATGTAAAAGTAGACAAATCTTTTTGCAAAAGCAGACAAATATGATTTTAGATTCAGCTCATAGTTATCATTATTATTTTCTGCGTATTGTGTACAAATATTATTTTTGATATATGCATGATTAAATTCGTTTTCTGTTCTTCTAGGCGGCTTGAAAACTCCAACAGTAGGTTGAAAAGCCTACCTCCACCGATAGGTAGTGGGCCCGCGAGGTGGAGTATCTGTCCATTATCTTTCACTCTGATTTGAGAAAGGAGGCCTGTGCTCAGCAGTAGGACATTATAGGCTGATGATGATGATGCAATTAGTTTTTAGTATTATCGCAAGGCATTTAAAGTTCAAAATCACAAGTCAAAAATTGGAATAAAAGCTATAAATTTCCAAATATCGACAGTCAAAGCAGAGATACATTAGGTAAATGGTCTTCAAATCCCCGATAATAGGTGAATGTTTAACCAAGGATAAAACGCCTTACCCGGGATCAAAGCAAGCTTTATTCATGAAGAAAAAGCTTCAGTATAATAGCTTCAATTTTTTATGGGATTGAAAGAAATTATCTATAATGAATATCGCGAATAAAAGTTCATTCATATTTGTAAAGGCTTTTATATTTTCATCGGTATTTAATTGGAATATTTTTCGAGTTTATAATATATATATTTCTGCTTTGTGGACTCAATATAAAATTTGGCAAATTTTTAGGCAAACACTTACAACAAAACATTTTATTTATCTAACGCATTTTTTTTATCACAAACGGTAAATATTATTGTATCCACACAAAGCCTGCCCACTAGCCTTTTCTCATGATGTTTTTCTTTACCATAGACTCAAGCCTTTCATCACATTCTCTATTTTTGCACCGAACCACAAGACCCTGGGAAAATTTTCATCCGTACGTTTGACATAATCGAAAATACGAACACAGCGTTTTGCATCCTCATTTATAATGCGGACAGCAAGGGGAGTGGAACTTGCTTCCGGGGCATCTGTGTTTCTTGACTCCTGCACTCAAGGGACTTTCGAGGCCTGAGTGAATAGGTTTCTTCTGGGTAAGCATGTTATATGTTAGCGTCTATTCACACTGTTCCTCTGTGCATTAGGCTTCGTCATAACCACCATATCTTAAAACAATATTATTTAACTATTATTTGTCTTTTGTCCTGTTTTGACGTCGGATGTCAAAGAAGGACGTAACGCAAGTAAGGTTATAATAATATTGTTTTATGAGATGGTTGTTGGCCCCCTGGTATTTGCAAATAGTTTCACAGTTCAAATACCACCTGGTGAAAATGGGTGGGTTATTTTGTAAATAAGAGGAAACAATGTTTGCGCGGTGGTAGGGTACTTATTAGTATGCGCCTCGTCTGGCTGCCATCCTCATGTTTAATATCTGTCGCTAAACACCACCGGTAGCTTGAGAACAAGTCACCTTCCAGGCTTCAACCATCAAGATTCCTTAGAATACATGCAAAAATGAGTCTGTTATATTTTTTCGTCAGTATGTCTGTTAAACTACCGAACACTTACCCCCTTACTCATAAAACGTTATGTAAGTAATATACTGCTTAAAGGGTCACTCTATTGTCATTGTCAAATAATGTGACATTATTTACGTGACCCTTTAAACAGTATATTAGTTAAATAGCGCTGAAGGGGAAAATCTATAAGTCCGTGATAAGACCTGTCCTAATGTATGGTTCGGAATGCTGGGCAGTAAAGAGGACGGATGAAAGACGATTGCATGCAGCTGAGATGAGGATGTTGAGATGGATGTGTGGAGTGACAAGAATGGATAAGATAAGAAATGAGTACATAAGGGGAAGCCTGAAAGTAGCGCCAGTGACTGAAAAGTTGAGAGGGAACCGTTTATCATGGTATGGACATGTTATGAGGAGAAATGAAAGCCACGTCACTAAAAAAGTTATGAATATGAAAGTGGATGGATATACGGGAAGAGGAAGACCGAAAAAGAGATGGATGGATTGTGTGAAAGGTGATATGGGTAAGAAAGGAGTGGATACTGGTATGACGGATGGAAGAGATGAATGGAAGAAGCGTACATATTGCGCCGACCCCAATTGATTGGGAACAGGGCAGGCAGATGATGAGTTAAATAGCGCTTTATAAGTAAGGGAGTTAATTTCCAGATAAAGAAATAAAAACGTTAATTATCAACATTTTACATTATAGATCACCGGATAACAGGTCCGAAATTCATTAGTTTTGTGAGTGATGATTGTCCTTGTTTATATTCCAGAATTTCCTGAAAAATGAGACAAGAACTATTGAAATAATGTTTACTGAGCATTACAACGCCAAGCGGAAAAAACTGAAGATCGGTCGATAGAGTTTTACGGACGCGAGAATTGGGTCCCTGAATCCTTTCACAGATTGCAAATCAAAGTCCTCAAAAATTTAAAAATACCCTCACGTAATTTAGAGCGATTTTATTCGATAGTTTTCGATATTTTTAATGGCTTAGGATGCCTACTTATCTGTTTTGGAAATCCTATAAACGCTGTAGATCAGAACCACTGAGAATTATATTCGTAATCCTCAATGCAAGCTAATTGGTGGAGTAACACTAGCATAGTCAAAGGTACCTATTAAATTTCGCCGGGAGTGCACTTAATCCTAATCCTTCATCTATTCGGAAATCAGGCTTCCATTTAGAAGAAGGGATATGAAACTAGTAACGTCATATTTTCATTATTATATTTGAATAATCTGGTTAAATTTAATTTTCAATTTTATTCTACACCTGGGTAATGGTGCGTCCATGCTACGCGAATCGAGCACGAGCCGAGCCACGAACGAGCCTACAACGAGCAACATGCGAATCCCTTTGTTAGTGAAAAAACTGACAATCGCGCTCGTTCGAGGCTCGCAAGCCCGTCCACGCTACGCGAATCGTGCTCGCAGTGTGCTCGTTCGAGGCTCGGCTCGTGCTCGGTTCGCTAAGCATGGACGCACCATATAATGCTGTTTATTATTAAGGCTTTTTATTTTGTTTGTAATGGTGCCATTGCTCATATGAATTTTCACCATATTGATGGCATTTTAAAGATCATAATAGCATTCATGTAATAATGAAAGCTTGTAAAATGGTCTTGTATGCATCTGTAAAAACGCCCACTGTGGAAACCGACTATAAGATACACACTATTGCAACCAAACTTTACTATTTGCTGAGTCCAGCTGGCGTCCATCCAGGACTTTTTTTACCACAAAACTGCACCTAGCCATCTCGACATAGTTTCGGGAACTTAGGCTGTCTGCACTACTTATTACAGAACTTCCCGTTATACTGTACCTTTTTGCGGTGGTATAAAGTATCTTGAAGTTTTACGAGACGTCAGAAATGGCGACATCGATCGTTAACAATCGTTTTCAGATACCTAACTCATCTAACTTCAGCGCTGATAAAGTTGGGATATGAATTTAGTTGAGTTCTTGTCAGTTTCAGTTTTGCAATATTGAAGCAATGTTCAAACGAACTACCTATCATACTTGTTGCGATATTCGTTAATTTTATTGCTACCTAGATCTAAATTAATGCTGTCGTTTCAAAATTATATTGGTATACGTAATTTTAGTTTTATTTGCACGAAATCAAAACATAGCTTTGTTTACATACCATGTTTCATAATGTCACTATAATTATTAATATAGTTTTGATTTATTATTGCTGCAAGCTGCCAACCGATAATATTCATATTTGCTTTTTAAATATTGATTTGTGTTTAAACAGTAAACAAAAACTTATTAAAATCCTGTGAAATGTCTAGTAAAGTTTCAATCGACTGGTTTTTGTCAAATATAAACATTTTTGAATTATTATTTATTTATTAGCCTGCATTTAGTAGGGGGCGAATATGTAAATCGCGTGACAATGCAATATTTTGATGACGTGGAGCTGATCTGATGATGGAGCTGGAAGGTCGCCATAGGAACTCCGTAATAAAACCACATAACCGCATCGAGTTTGGGCTCGTTTGATTCGTCTTGATAAGTACTTTGTCGCAAGTACAGTCAACAAAAAGTACACTCACTCAAAAAAAAAAACTTGTATTAAAAATGTAATTTTTAACAAAGAACTTGATACAATTTTTAATACGAGCTTTAAGAAGCTTCACTTCAAAAATATTATGAGTGTTTCTTAGTATTTATAAAACTTCCTCAGGCCAAGTTTTACGGTTGGCAGCCTGTTTAAAACTTTTATTCTTTGGAAATACTCTTACAATTCTTTGAAACAATTTCTATGACTTGTTTAAAAATACGCTTTAGGTACCTGTTAAAAGTAAAGATAAAACTATTCCTGTATTTTTGGTATCACCTGATATTTAGTTTTGTTGTATTTTAGACTCATTTTCATATCAAGCTCGTTTTCATGTACCTATCAAAGTTATTCAAAATTCTGAATTATTTATTTAAAAAAAAGCATGTGAAAGACAGGCACTTATAAATAAGTCTGTCTCCAATACAGGTTCGGAACGTTGCATTTGCTGAGAACAGCCGGCAATAGTCTCTGCAATTACTATTTTCAAAACAAGCTTAGATTCATTTCAAATTTACATTCTGATCTCATTGACAACAATTGTGTCCCAGCGACAAAAACTACAATATAGACTCTATCAAAGTCAAAGTCAAAGCCATTTATTCAATTTAGGCCCCAGAAGGGCACTTATGAAGGTCACATATACTGAAGTTACCTCCGGTTCGGAACTCGGCCTTCAACTGAGAAGAATCCGGCAAGAATCTTAGCAAGGTTACATTTTTTAAATATTTTTTGGACAATCTACTACTAATTTGGACTATGTTTGTTTTTTTTTTTCAATATTTAATCAGTACTTACCTAACTGGCAAACTTATGCCCGTATTCAATTATTTACGGACCGTTATCGGTTAAGATTTATTAAAATTAAGACTCCTATATCTTTACTAATAATGAAGAAAATACCTCAAAGCTTTGCATAACAGACCCTCCCATATGGAAGTAGCTATCACAGGTAAAATTAGCTTACGAAATTTCAATAAAAAAACCTACCATTGGTAAGCAAAACGATTCGTTTTTAGGGTTCCGTAGCCAAATGGCAAAAAACGGAACCCTTATAGATTCGTCATGTCTGTCTGTCTGTCCGTCCGTATGTCACAGCCATTTATTTCCGAAACTATAAGAACTATAATGTGGAAACTTGGTAAGTAGATGTATTCTGTGAACCGCATTAAGATTTTCACACAAACATAGAAAAAAACAATGAATTTTGGGGGTTCCCCATACTTAGAACTGAAACTCAATTTTTTTTTTTAATAAAACCCATAAGTGTGTGGTGTCTATGGATAGGTCTTCAAAAATGATATTGAGGTTTCTAATATATTTTTTTTCTAAACTGAATAGTTTGCCCGAGAGACACTTCCAAAGTGGTAAAAGGTGTGTCTCCCCTGTAACTTCTAAAATAAGAGAATAATAAATCTATAAAAATATATATGATGTACATTACGATGAAAACTTCCAACGAAAATTGGTTTGAACGAGATCTAGTAAGTAGTTTTTTTTTAATACGTCATAAATTGAAATTCATATCAAATACTCAGGTTTAAACTACCATTTACTTATATACCTACAGGTTTGTACGGAACCCTCGGTGCGCGAGTCTGACTCGCACGTGGCCGGTTTTATTGTTTATTGAAGCAGACCGCAAGTACGACTCGTGTAGCAGTCATCGTCCGCTTCGCCATATTGAAGAGTAGTAAAACACACTACTGATGGATACTGACTAGGCTCAGTTTTGCTCATCAGGTACGTTACCCTAAAAAATAAAAATATTTTTTATCATACTAGAGGTAATATTGGATGCTATTATATAAAATAGGTTCCACTAAGTAGTCTCTACTTCAAACTCCATACACAAATTTAAATTTGCGTTCATAAACTATTATCGTAAGAAACCTAGCAACTTAACATATTTCCGATGCAGGAGCTAAAAATAATATTTCAACTCATATAAATTCAGTTTGCGAAAGTTCAGCCTTTGTAGCGGTCGTAACAAGTTTGTTTTATAAAACAACTGACAAAGTGCAACTTGTCTTGGACGAGATATTGATCAAGAAGTTCAATATTTACCATAAAGTAGGACGGTCCAGTTCAAAGACATTGAATATTGAAAGTAAACTAAGACGGCTTAAAAACATTGCAACAACTGCTAGATATTATTTAATTTTTACAAAATCTAGTGTTCTTTCTATCAGTTTAATTATCTTACTTATAAAGTGCTATTTAACTTATATACCGATTAAATGGTCACGAAAAGAATGTTACATTATTTGACGATGACAATAGAGTGACGTTATTTACGTGACCCTTTAAACAGTATATTAGTTAAATAACGTTTTATGAGTAAGGGGGGATATTTTTCTCGATTCCTCTTCTGCGGAAATAAAAAGATTTATAATAGAGTTCATAATATATAGCCAACAATTGTAATTGACTAAATGCCCATTGTGCAAGCACTATGGCCTGCTACAATGAGCATTTCTTCAGGGTCAGCAACGCGCGAGCGATGCCCCTGGTGTTGCAAGCGTCTATAGGCTAAGGTTACTGCTTACCAACAGGCGGGCCGTATGCTTGTTTGCCACCTTAGTGGTATAAAAAAAAATACTAAGTCGTCTGACGTCCGTCCCACTATCACTGTATAGAGTAGGATGCTACATTGAATTTGACGTATAGCTCTGTTAGTTATCCAAAAAATTAAGTTTTATTTTTGCAGTCGTAAAGAAAATAAAGGTTGAAAAATATGTAAATGCTGGGTACAATCAATCTTTTTAAATAGATTGCAGTGAGGAAAAATACCGTTTGCATCAACGTCCGCTTACTTTTCAGTCATATTTCTTCAAATACTGTGTGACACACAGACGTAGAGATCAGTCAGCATCTTATCTTGTCTATTGAGGGGCCGAGAAATAACTAGGACACTTCGACCCATTGGGATCTATTGTGGTCCCTTAGATAGCGTACTCCTCCCCAGTCTCGTTGAAAGTCTTTTGGTTTTGGATATCCGATCCCTAGGAGACTCATTCGCTTACCAGCTAGTGCATCGCATGTGCACAGAAGGTGCTCCATGCGTTCCGTATGCTCCCCACACAACCGGCACATGGGTGTCGCGGTTAGACCCATCTTCATGTGCATGTCGTTGGTTCCAAAGTGCCCAGTAAAGGCCCCAAGCAGGTAGCGGATTTGCCCCCTGCTCATATTCCAAATGCATTCCCGGGCTTTGAACGTAGAGTCTAGGAATTTCTTGGAGTGTTGTAGATCGGTATTATACAGCCAATGTGTTCGTTGTCTGTGTCAGCATACTTACTGGACTTTATGAAGTTTTCATATTTTGTGAAAATGAAATGGATGTCATGTTCGTAATATGACAAACTGCTTCGAAAGTTTCTCATTCAGTCCTGCGGGGCTACCGCATATGAAAATGGTGATGAAATTCATTGAATTTGGTTTCAGTGCATTATCATTTGTTCAAGTTTATAATAAAGAAATAAACCTTATGGTAAAGACGTATACTAAAATACATTTCTATTGAGGAAATTTTGAATGGCTAACTAAGAAAAAGGTTCAAAAGAACTTTATTCCTTGTTTCTTCAAGTTTTTGTTCATGTAGGCAACCGATAGACTAAGTTCGGTATCACTGTATTAAACTAGTTGTCCCTTGCGGGTTTACCCGCGTGTTTGGGATACAAAGATCATATATTTTTGAGATTTCAACTCTCGTCTATAGTGATGCCTAAATGCAAGACCAACATGACACCAAGCTATTTTTAGTCTCGTAGATCAAAATCAAAATAAATCTTGGTTTAGCCTGCTAAATTTAAAATTAGTTTTGATCACAAGCTGATGTTTAATTTATTATTCACTAGCGACCCGCCCCGGCTTCGCACGGGTGCAATGTCGTGTGATGTTGAGCCCGTCGTGGCCCGCCCGTTCACGGTATTGCGAAAACTGTTTCTTGCTAATTTTAAATCTGTGATATCTTTTAAAATATAAAAGAAAATGATTTTCTGTAAAGAGCAAACTTTATCTACATTAAATGCCCGTCATAACTAACTTATTTAATTAGATAAGGATTAATATTATATGGGTCAAAATGACTTCGAAAGTATAAATTACAAAAAAATAATCTCAATCGCATAAAAATGGTTACTGTGGGTTTGGATATAGATATATTATATTATTATACCACCGCGGACATATTTGTAGATATCTTTATAGTACTTCATTTAGATAAATCTCGTATAGTTTAGTCAGCGTTATCAAAGAAAGCGCAAACAATTCTATGTGTTTACGAAACATTGACTTTTTTTATATGTTCTGTACATAGAAATAAATATACCTAGAAAGAACGTCGCCATACTACACGAATAAACAAAACAGGCCAACTTTTATAGGCTGCTGCGCGTAACAGCTACGTTTTACGCTCCCTCTGCGTCATTCTGCTTGTCATAATGACGTTCATAATGATAGTAGTTGTTAAAATATTCCAATTAAAATCGGGAGAAATTTAAATATTGATCATTATTTTGCATTTTTATTTGATTTAGCCCCTAACAGTTAGAGCCTATTTTTATCGACGCGTGCACAGCTGCGACACTCTATCTGGATGTATCCTTAATCAAAGGTTCTGTATATATAACGTTGAACGTTTAATTTAGTCTTATTTATTTATGATATGCCCTTTGGTCACTTGTTTTAGCTTTGCTCTTCTTATTTTTTTTCTTTTTGTGTTCATTTGTGTTACTTTTATAATATGTATAGACATATTTTTAGCCTTAGGTATAATTTTTCAACCTATTATTTTTGCAAGATGTGATTTCCTGTAATTGATGGGACACTCAGCACTTATTTCTGTACTTGATCATTTATATATTTACACAGTGTACATGTTGCTGGAAATCCTAATAAAAAAAATAACATGGATGTATATAAAACTTCCTGAGAAAATTATCTAAATCCTAGTGAAAACCGCATCAAAATCCGTTGCATGGTTTAGAAGGATTTAGCGGACAAACAGACAGATAGACAGACGCGGAAAGCGACTTCATTTTATACTAACTAGTGATTTGCAATAAACTATTATATGTATTATATCAGTTATCTGGTTTCCATAGTACAAATTTTATCTAAGCTTTGCTTAGTTTGGGCCAGCTGGCCTGGTTGGTTAAGACTCTGGTTAAGATTCCACCAATCACGCCGCAGGTCGTGGGTTCGATTCCCACACAGGACATGCATTTGTGTGCATGAACATGTCTGTATGTCCTGAGTCTGGGTGTGGTTATGTATGTATTTACAAACAAAAAGTAGTATATGTAGTATATCAGTTATCTGGTTTCCATAGTACAAGCTCTGCTTTGTTTGGGATCAGATGACCGTGTGTGTGGAATGTAAAAAAAAAAAAAGATGACCGTGTGTGTGGAATGTAAAAAAAAAAAAAGATGACCGTGTGTGAGGAATGTAAAAAAAAAAAAAGATGACCGTGTGTGTGGAATGTAAAAAAAAAAAAAGATGACCGTGTGTGTGGAATGTAAAAAAAAAAAAAGATGACCGTGTGTGAGGAATGTAAAAAAAAAAAAAGATGACCGTGTGTGTGGAATGTAAAAAAAAAAAAAGATGACCGTGTGTGTGGAATGTAAAAAAAAAAAAAGATGACCGTGTGTGTGGAATGTAAAAAAAAAAAAAGATGACCGTGTGTGTGGAATGTAAAAAAAAAAAAAGATGACCGTGTGTGTGGAATGTAAAAAAAAAAAAAGATGACCGTGTGTGTGGAATGTAAAAAAAAAAAAAGATGACCGTGTGTGTGGAATGTAAAAAAAAAAAAAGATGACCGTGTGTGTGGAATGTAAAAAAAAAAAAAGATGACCGTGTGTGAGGAATGTAAAAAAAAAAAAGATGACCGTGTGTGTGGAATGTAAAAAAAAAAAAAGATGACCGTGTGTGAGGAATGTTCCAGAATATTTTTTTATTTTTATTTCTTTTATTTCATCTTTAGCCGTCTAAACCCAAGGGCTAATAATGTAAGTAACAGACAAATTAATAAAATTTATATGATATAATATTATTATGATAAGATAATCATAAATATTTTCATTTTATTTTAGCTGTTATTGACATGATGTTAGAAAAATTACTAAACTAGCACGAGACGAGCGAGCGAATCAAGCATCCTGCGAAAATAGCCACCCAAGTATCTTGAATTGTGGTATTTGCCTGCTTACTGGGATTTTTGAGAGAGGTAGAGCATAGCGTTTATTCGCTCAAAGAGCAGCTCGACTGGGGAAGTACCTCCACCTTACAGAATACCGCAGTCAAATAACTTTATGTTGTGTTGTGTGTTGTGTTCCTGTGCGTGAGTAAGGTCGCCAGAGCTCATTGGGGAGGGGGGAAAGGTCGGTAACGCGTCAGCGATGCTTCTTGTATTGCAAGCGTCCATATGGCTACGGTAACCGCTTACCATCAGGTGGGCCGTATGCTTGCTTACCGACTAAGTTGTATAAAAAAAAATACAAATCATTAGTAAATATTAAACTCAATTGCATTTCATTTAAAAAAAAAACCCGCCCTGCGAACCTCAAGTTTAAAAGTGCAAAAATAGTGTTTTTTGGGAACATCATCATTTTTATTCTGTCAAAATATAAAATCCCTCGGGAGAATGAGAGAGAAAACCTCGGCGTGTTAATATAGGTTGCACACTCTACATAGTTATGTGTCCCTGGACAAAAGGCCTGTACGTTTTTATTATAAATCGTCTCTTACACATTTCGCGATCGATCAGGCTTCAGGAGATGCCCGCGTTGAATGGATTGAGACGAATGTACACAGCTCTATTCACTCGACAGTTTTGCTATATCTGGACTAGATAGTGTGACTGATAGCGTATTCACTAGTTTTAGGTTATTTTTAGGGATCTGCGGGGCGATTACGTAACAAATTTTCAATAATTTTCGAATTGAAATCGGTTCAATATAGCGGTTTTCTGGTAACTTTTTTACGTTCTGATAACTGCAAATACAAACAGTGGTTCATTAGAAATGGAACTATTTCCGATTTTGTAATATTTCTACCAATTCAGAGGTTATTCACAATCGGAATTTCATTGCAATAAAGTTACGTAATCCACGTACTGTTGTATTTGCTTGACCACTTTTAAAATTTTGACGGGCCAGCTGGCGCGGTTGTTTGAGACTCTGGTAAAGATTCCACCAATAGCGCCGCAGGTCATGGGTTCGATTCCAACACAGGACATGCATTTGTGTGCATGAACATGTCTGTATGTTCTGAGTCTGCATGGGTGTAATTATGTATATTAAGTACGTATTTACAAACAAAAAGTAGTATATGTATTATATCAGTTATCTGGTTTCCATACAAGTGGTACAAGCTCTGCTTAGTTTGGGATCAGATGACCATGTGTGAGGAATATCCCAGAATATTTATTTAAAGTACCTAGTAGAATACTAACTTATGTAATATATTAATGTTGCCTTTTGAGTTATTCTTCATCATCAGCCGATAATGTCCCACTGCTGCGTACAAGCCTCCTTTTACTAATGAGGGTGAAATGGAATGGGCAGATAGGTACTCCAACACGCATGCCCACTGCGCATTGGTAGAGGTAGGCTCAACGTAGTGGTTGGTTATAATTGAACAAAAAATATGTTTTTTTATACAAAAACTTAATTTTTGTTGTATTTTCTAGTGTTTTTTTCCATTTCAACTCTTAGCAACATCAGTTTATGACATTCCTCAAACATTTTCAAGACTGGAAATCAAATCAAACATTCATTGGTCTCCGTCAATAAACAAGCGAACTTCAAGATGTATTTATCACGTGAAAAAGACATATGGTACCACTATCTCACATAAAAGAATTCTTTCAGGTAAGAGCATTTTTTCTTTCACGGGATCCGGTGATAAATGTTACTGGTACGTCATGAAATACTCGTACTACGAAATGGCTGTATTTCACTCAGATTGTTCTATATACCTCTCACATACATATGTGAGGGGATATGTTCCCTAAAGGGGAAATCCTATACAGATATTATCATGGAAAGCAATTTCATAGAAAAACTATAACCATTGCCATCAACTTGTTTTTTATTTAACAACTTTTCCGTTATTATATTTTTTTGCTAGTGGTGTAGAGCCGTTCTTAATCGATCGGCAAAGTTAAGCTACGTCTGTCGTGGTCGGAACCTGGATGGGTAACTGCCTAGTGGTATTTCAAATCGAGCGTTTCCGTGCTTCGGAAGGCACGTAAAGCCGTTGGTCCCGGTTATCACTTAATTGTGATAGTTGTTAAGCTAGTTGGGGGCCTTCTAGGTGGCTTGAAAACTCCAACACTAGTTGCCTACCTCCGATCCGTAGTGAGCACGCGTGATGGAGTATCTACCCATTCCATTTCACCCTCATTTGTGAAAGGAGGCCTGTGCTCAGCAGTGGGACATTATAGGCTGATGAAGATGATGATGATGACGCACTTTGATTTTGCATTCGTTAAGCAAACTGGATCGGAGTGGAGATTGCTTCCGAGTAAGTATTTCTGAGCTAATTATGTGATTGGAGTACTCGATCGACGTTTCACTAATAAAAATCTGATCGTATTGAAGCCGATCATGTTCTGGAACTCAACTGGTTTCTTGTTCTAAAGTTGACATGACATAGAGCTCATCTGATGATGGATTTGGAAGGTGGCCATGAGATCTCTGTAATAAAACGACGCAACCCCATCGAGTTTGGGCTCGTTTGATTCGTCTTGACAATGACTATGATTCTAGGGTCTGATGATTAAGTTGGTCGACTATTATATAAAAAACCGGCCAAGTGCGAGTCAGACTCACGCACTGAGGGTTCC
Source organism: Achlya flavicornis (assembly GCA_947623365.1). Classification (NCBI taxonomy): domain Eukaryota; kingdom Metazoa; phylum Arthropoda; class Insecta; order Lepidoptera; family Drepanidae; genus Achlya; species Achlya flavicornis. The sequence continues at coordinate 3,695,246 of OX392491.1, read as the reverse complement.
GTACAAACCTGTAGGTATATAAGTAAATGGTAGTATAGACCTGAGTATTTGATATTAATTTCAATTTATGACGTATTAAAAAAAAACTACTTACTAGATTTCGTTCAAACCAATTTTCGGTGGAAGTTTGCACCGTAATGTACATCATATATTTTTTACACACATTTTACCACTTTGGAAGTGTCTCTCGCGCAAACTATTCAGTTTAGAAAAAAATGATATTAGAAACTTCAATATCATTTTTGAAGACCTATCCATAGACACCCCACACTTATGGGTTTGATGAAAAAAAAAATTTTGAGTTTCAAGTATGGGGAACCCCCAAATTTTTTTGTTTTTTTTCTATTTTTGTGTGAAAATCTTAATGCGGTTCACAGAATACATCTACTTACCAAGTTTCAACATTATAGTTCTTATAGTTTCGGAAATAAATGGCTGTGACATACGGACAGACAGACAGACAGACAGACATGACGAATCTATAAGGGTTCCGTTTTTTGCCATTTGGCTACGGAACCCTAAAAAGCTTGTTTAAAAAATATTTATTTATGTATATACGGGGTGGATATGACAATATGACATTAAATGAAACCACGTAAAGTACTCATGTATACGATCAACTTTTACTATGGGACCAACTTCGAAATCGCAAAAAAAAAACTGCTTTTCATACAAAAGGTACATGTCTCGGCAAAAATGTATGAAAAGCTCTTATATTTTTGAGACATGAAATTAAGAGGGTATGTTCTTTGTGAGGATTTCCATCCCTAATGGGGTTAAATAGGGGATGAAAGTTTGTATGAAAGTCCGTCAGTTTCGAAGTTAGGATCTTCAAATTTTGTGTTTAGGCTGAAGATTGAAAATTAATTTATACGTGTCTGAGCGTTTCTAATAATTCCACCCTCAAAGCGGGATGAAAATATTTTGTTTTGTGTCATTTGTTTCCTGTAGGCCACGCGGGCGAAGGCGAAGCCGCAAGCAGAAGCTAGTTTGATATAAATAGAAAATTCTGTGGATGTCAAATAATCGCACGATAACGATGTGGCACTAATATAAAACATAATCGCGGGTAAAACTACGGTTCAGAAGCTAGTAGAGAATATTTAACGATTTCCAAAGAAGCCAGGTAATAACATCAATAATCCGAGGAACACTACCTACTAATTAAATTGGTTTACTTGGTCCAATCATGTTAAGTACACTTTTATATATTTCTGATTTGATATCGCGAAATCAATTCGACTGTGTAATTAAGTAATTAAAAGATATCAGGATTCAGATAGTTTTCATTTAAAGCATGGCGTGGTTGGTTCTATTTTGCTTTCGTGAGTATATTTTTTTAATATAAAATAAGGCAATTTGTTTGACTTATAAGAAATCAGAGATCGCTCGCTCCGAGGTCCATTTACTTATACTATCTGTTAATATCTAGTAATAGTATTGTTTACCTATCTAAATGGAAACATGGACGCTGAGGAAAGCCGACCGCGCTCGCATAGATGCGTTTGAAATGTGGTGCTGGAGGAAGATGCTTCAGATTCCATGGACAGCGCACCGGACCAACGCATCCATTCTAAGCTTACTCAAAATTACTCAAAGACTTTCGACAACCTGTCTACGCCGTATATTTGAGTACTTCGGCCACATTGCAAGAAAGAGAGGCGACAACCTGGAGAAGTTGCTAATTACTGGCAAGGTGGAAGGAAAGAGGCCGAGGGGTCGAAGCCCGATGCGTTGGTCTGATCAAATACGCGCAGCATTGGATACCAGTGTGTGTGCTGCTATCCACACAGCAGAAGATCGATCCAGATGGCGTGCAATAGTCCGCGAAAAGATAACCCAAAAAGGTCACGTCCCTCAGCAATGAGGTATATGATGCAAGGAGGGACCTATCTAAATATACCTATCCCACCAAAAAATGTTCATGTAAAATGTTGCCATATGGCTTGCACTGTAAAAAAGTTATCAGATCTCATGTAGAGCCAATCTTATAACTCTACACGCCCTAACTATACAAGCGTTACTACATACCTTACTTCACAAACTCTACAAGGTTTCTTATTTTTTGCTTTTCAGTTTTTTTGGCGGTTTTTTTTTGTTAAAAAGTTTTTATTTATAATTGTTTGTGGCTATAATCTACTCAAAAAATCAAAATTCATTTATTCAATTTTGGCCTTGATAAGGCTCTTGTGAACGTTAACAAATGATTCTACACCGGTTCCAAATACAACTTGAACTGAGAAGAAACTCAGCAAGAATCCTTTGTTTTTTTAATGTGTACTTATAAATATTACAATTTACAAAATATATATAACAATAGCGTGCGAAGCGAACAATTCATTCAAATGCATTCTTGTCATCTACAAAATCAGAAACTTTATAGTACCCTTTCTTGCATAACTTCTGTTTTACTATCTTTTTGAATCTATGTATAGGTAGCTCTTGGATTTCTTTGGGTACTTTATTATAGAAACGTATACATTGCCCCTTGAAAGAGTTAAGGACTTTGCTGAGCCGAGTTAAAGGTACAGCAAGTTTGTGCTTATTTCAAATGTAGGTATATGGGACCACTTTAAGGACTTCGAGGTATACCCTATCCAATAAATAAAGAGTTATTAAAATCGGACTACTCTGTAAAAAGTTAAGCGAGTTCTACATAAAAAAACCGGCCAAGTGCGAGTCAGACTCGCGCACCGAGGGTTCCGTACAAACCTGTAGGTATATAAGTAAATGGTAGTATAGACCTGAGTATTTGATATTAATTTCAATTTATGACCTATTAAAAAAAAACTACTTACTAGATCTCGTTCAAACCAATTTTCAGTGGAAGTTTGCACCGTAATGTACATCATATATTTTTTAAGATTTATCATTCTCTTATTTTAGAAGTTACACACATTTTACCACTTTGGAAGTGTCTCTCGCGCAAACTATTCAGTTTAGAAAAAAATTATATTAGAAACCTCAATATCATTTTTGAAGACCTATCCATAGACACCCCACACTTATGGGTTTGATGAAATTTTTTTTTTTGAGTTTCAGTTCTAAGTATGGGGAACCCCCAAAATTTATTGTTTTTTTTCTATTTTTGTGTGAAAATCTTAATGCGGTTCATAGAATACATCTACTTACCAAGTTTCAACATTATAGTTCTTATAGTTTCTGAAATAAATGGCTGTGACATACACGGACAGACAGACAGACAGACATGACGAATCTATAAGGGTTCCGTTTTTTGCCATTTGGCTACGGAACCCTAAAAAGAATATACGCGTCGACTTGTAAACCTACTCCGTTTTTAGTCGGTTAAAAATACAATATAATGCGTAAGATTTTTAATATAAGCAAGGAGAGTGATTAAAAGTCTGACTGAATACGGTTTTGGCTACGTTTATCCCTTCCTATATCCTTAAACAATAGCAAAACTAAAGAGTTTTATTTTGACAACCAATTTACAGACACCGTGCTCATCACAGCTACCCTACAAATAGATCAGAAGCCAAATGCTACCCCATTCATGGGCTCAATACTCAAGCCGAACGACAAAGCACTGAGAGAAGGGTTGGTATCTTTGTTGTCACTTTTCAGGAGAGGGTTTCATGAGATTTATTGACTGACACTTGCGTTCAAATGGACAGAAATCTTGGCAATTGGAGGTAGGGATTTCAGTAGTATTATGCCAGGGAAAGGTAATGATCATTTGAACAAGTAGCTCTGGCTCGCACTATTCCAGGATGGAAAGTATCGTTTGTTTATCTTCGAGGTCCAAGTTTTCTTTTCGCCTATTTGCATCCAAATCGGTTTGGTAGTTCGGCCCTGAAAACGTGTCAACCGATTCCTATAATTTACGGACCGTTATTGGTTGACTGTTGTATCTTTACTAATATTGAAGTATAGACCTCTTTTCTTCTCAGCTTTGCAAAGTAGACCCATAGTAGCTCTCACAGGCGATAAAAATGCTACCATTGGTAAGCAAATCGATTCGGTTTTGTTCATAGGAACCGAGCATTACTCACTTTCGAATTTGTGATTATGATGCATTTTCTTAAACTGGAACATTCATTCGCAATCCACAAAATTACGTCTTATACTCTCTTGATATTGAAGCAATAAATTAAAACGCAGGAAATATTCGAAATACACCGTAATACAAATCAAGCGGATATATAACCACAGTCTATTAAACCATACTAAACCTTTGACATTGTTGTTTTTTAGAACCGAAAATCCTCCTGTCACAACTACCGCAGGGTCAACTACCAAAAATTGTGTGTGTTCTAAAATCTACGATCCAGTGTGTGCCAGTAACAACAAGTCTTATTACAACCTCTGCCAGATGGAGTGCGATAATACGGAGAAGAATAACACAGTCGTTCATCAGGGGAATTGTATACCATTTTAAAATTTAGTTCAAGAAAAGTTTAGACCGAAATGAAATCCAGTAAAAGAACCAAAACTATTGTTGTTTTATTTCGCAATGAGTTTTAAGCTGTATTTTAAGCTCCTAGAAGTTGAATTTTGAATGCATAGTATTAAATAAAATAAACATTAAAAACCTCAAAACTTTCCGTAATTAAATGTACTTGAAATACAGTTAAAAACGCATTATGCAATTTTGTTAGCGAAACGAAAAAACAGTCTAATGATATTGTACTTTATAAAACCACTTAGAGCAGCTTGCACAAACTGAACTAGTTATTTTAATGCTTTTAGTTTAAAATATAATTACCTCAAATTCACATAATGCTTATATTCAATGTCGGATTATATTCAATTTAAAAGGTTTATAAAATACAATCTATATTTACAAAATACAATCTATATATAGAAAATTTCCTCAAGCCTGCCGCTGCTTCAACCTTGCCGGCTGGCAGCGTTTGATTTGTATGTAATTTGCATGCAATATAGTGCATGCATGCCCTAGAATAAAATAGTAATCCTATGGTGATCCTACTCTTTATTGTCGTAAAATCTGAGATTGCTCCGGAACTCAAGTACCAAAGGGTGAAAAAATATAAATTTTACCATCGTGCCCATACATTGTCATTGTAATTAATCATACAAACCATCAAGAGTCTCCACTTAATAAAACTTGAAGAAAGTTTGATCGTAAAGGGTCTTAGTTGAAGAAAAACTTTGTCAAGTTTTTATGAAGCAACTTTGTAAAATTAATTTGTATCGATCGGCTTTGCACAAAAAAGAACACCGACCAAGTGCCAGTTTGGGTCACCGAGGATTCCAAACTTCCTTGGACGTATATTTTTTTATATGTCGTAAAACACGGAATGCATAACTATGTTTGTAAACGAATTTGACGATAAAACTGCATTGCTAGTTTGTAATTTCGTTTTATTTTCCTGTAATATTTACATTAATGCTTGCTTATCAACTGTAATTATTTCAGATTTTTCGCATTGCATATTTCACAGATAAGGGGGAAAAATTAAAAATATGTTATTTGAAGTCTTCTCAGTTCAAGTTGTATTTGGAACCGGTGTAGAGTCATTTGTTAACATTCATATGAGCCCTATAAGGGCCTAACTTGAATAAATGAATTTTGATTTGATTTGATTTGAACCGTTGTGACAGACGGATGGAGTAGCACAATAAGGGTTCCTTGTAACATTTTGGTTTCAGAGCCCTAACAACAGATGCTGTCAGATAATGTCCTACAGTCTTTGAGTCCTACCGAATCCTTAAGAATTCGGTTGAAGGAATTTAAGGCGTCACTTTCGCTGTAAGGTACATACTATATGAAAATATTGGGTAATTCCGCCCGGTCAATTTTGTAACATTCATAAATTAAATAAGGCCATGGTGAGACCCCAAATCCTTATCGTAATAAATTAATGTTGAAACCTATATTCACAATTTTCTATTCGATAAATTCAGGCTCAACAATTTATGCACAATTTGCATAAATCTTTTGATCCGCTTTTATCAGAGATTGCTCGAATGAGGACAGACTTCGGGTTGTAACTTTGTACACCTTACACCGCTGGTACAATAGAAATAAAAGGAACAGTATGTTGTCTCGGCAGTATCCGATGATTACCTACGCCGGCTCAATAGACACGCAACGGTGCAGAAGCGTCTGAATACGTGGCGTATACGGAGAATTCGAGGTGCGTAGAAATGAGGCGCGTTTCAGTATCGCGCGTTGTTAGTATGAAGATGATTAATTTAATTACCGTTCGTTCACCTTACTTCTACTGTGCTGCTGGGGTGCTGCAGCACAGTGATTTGGTGTTTATTTCCTAAATTTGGTTTCATAGTAGGTACAATGTTAGGTAATTGTGTTTATTGGTCATAAAATTCTTTTTGGTGGTCCATATTTATCCCTCTTTATTAGTTACAATGGATAAAAAAGATTCACAACATAATACAATGTATAAACAAGTTAAGCAAGACCCTAGTTATGTAGAATTTCGAACCATGGAAAATTTATATACACCAATCCATTTTCTGACCAAGCCAAATCCCTGTATAAACTGTTCCATTGTAGGTAAAATTTTATTTGTTGTTATTTCCATTAATTAGCCTAAGCTTAATTTATATATATATTTTGTACACTTATCAGGGTGATATTATCGCGTTGGCGACAAAACCCTTCAATAAAAAATAAATAAAAAAAACATCTCTGTTCAGAAACCACATACCTAGTGTACGGTCAGACTATCGCGTACAGAAATTATAAGTAAAACTGTCGACCAATCACAAGCGTTCTTTTATAATTAACCGACTTCAAAAAAAGGAGGAGGTTCTCAATTAGGTGTTTTTTTTTATGTTTGTTACCTCATTCCGTCATTTATTAACCGATTTGGAAAAATCTTTTTTTGTCTGGAAGGGTACACTTCCCGTTTGGTCCCATTGTCATCAGATCAGGATTTGATTACTTCTTAGTGTACTTTGAAGTCGGTTTAAGTTTTATGTAAAATAGTCCAATTATTTTTTATAACTTCTCAAGCTGTAACCGTCGAATATACCTGTACCACAGTAGATATATCTACTGTGCCTGTACGCAAGATATCTCTTCTTTTAATTATTTATTCGCAACATCTCTTAATTGAAAATGTATTATAAATAAATAAATAAATATCCTGGGACATTCCTCACACACGGTCATCTGATCCCAAACTAAGCAGAGCTTGTACAGTCGAAGTCAAAGATATGTTTTCATTTGAAGTAACAAAAATATGTATCCATTAAAATAACTAACCATATAATGTTATGCATAAGGTTAGATATTTAAATGTAAACATATCTTTGACCTCGACTGTACTATGGAAACCAGATAACTGATATAATACATATACTACTTTTGTTTGTAACACCCAGACTCAGGACATACAGACATGTGGATGCACACAAATGCATGTCCTGTGTGGGAATCGAATCCACGACCTGCGGCGCGTAAGATGAATCTTAACCAACTGCGCCAACTGGCCCGTCAAATTATGTCTTAATTTACTCAACTCCATCGTATTTAAATGTATTATTATTTATTTATTTATTTATCTACACAGAATAAAGTCAAAGGCTAGACAACTGTGTCAGTAACAGGGTTGTTTATTACTAGGTACAAACTTCGTAATTAAGTTGCAAAAGCGTTACAAAATAATTGTATTATCCAGTTGGAAAGTCTATTACATTCATTGTGAAGTTAACTCCAATTTACAACAACTCCAAAACTAAGATTTAGTAAAATTTTGTTTGTTGTTTATGAAAATTACTTTGTTTAATTTTCTTCATGGTAAATTACGTTGTTTTAATTTTGATATTTTATATTTTGTTTGTTAATATTTTGCTTTATAACATATGTTAAAGACACTATGTTAAACATTTTTTTTTAACGACTAAGTCGGCAAACAAGCATACGGCCCACCTGATGGTAAGCGGTTACCGTAGCCATATGGACGCTTGCAACACACGAAGCATCGCTATCTATATATCGATACCGACCTTTCCCCCCTCCCTAATGAGCTCTGGCGACCTTACTCACGCGCAGGAACACAACTTTACACAACATAAAGTTATTTGGCTGCGGTATTCTGTAAGGTACTTCCCCAGTCGAGCTGCTCTTTGAGCGAATAAACGCTACGCTCTACCTCTCTTAAAAGATGTTACTACTGTTTCTATATGTTAAAGATTATTGAAGAATAGGTACCTGCTAAATGCCTTTGATATGTGCAAAGGTGCCAGGGTACGAATTACACAACTTTATTAACATAATTAATGGTTGTATGACAATCGAGGCTATTTTAGATTCATATTAATAAAAACCGGCCAAGTGCGAGTCAGACTCGCGCACCGAGGGTTCCGTACAAACCTGTAGGTATATAAGTAAATGGTAGTATAGACCTGAGTATTTGATATTAATTTCAATTTATGACCTATTAAAAAAAAACTACTTACTAGATCTCGTTCAAACCAATTTTCAGTGGAAGTTTGCACCGTAATGTACATCATATATTTTTTATAGATTTATCATTCTCTTATTTTAGAAGTTACAGGGGGGGGGGACACACATTTTACCACTTTGGAAGTGTCTCTCGCGCAAACTATTCAGTTTAGAAAAAAATGATATTAGAAACCTCAATATCATTTTTGAAGACCTATCCATAGACACCCCACACTTATGGGTTTGATGAAAAAAAAAAAATTGAGTTTCAGTTCTAAGTATGGGGAACCCCCAAAATTTATTGTTTTTTTTTCTATTTTTGTGTAAAAATCTTAATGCGGTTCACAGAATACATCTACTTACCAAGTTTCAACATTATAGTTCTTATAGTTTCGGAAATAAATGGCTGTGACATACACGGACAGACAGACAGACAGACAGACATGACGAATCTATAAGGGTTCCGTTTTTTGCCATTTGGCTACGGAACCCTAAAAATGTGAAAATCAGACGAAATCTTCTCTATATAATTTTTTTTATTTTTTTCCCTTGGTCATGCCATAACTTGAGAACGACTTTACCGATTTCATCCTATCCGTTTTATACCTAATACTCTGGATAAGGTTCTTACGGTAAAAAAAATAAGAAAACCGGGTACGCGGGTGAAACCTTGGGGCCGGGCCCGGGAGCGCATTCCACAATCTGAGCGTCCGCGGAAGAAGCTCCTTTGAGACCGCACAGTAGGAAACCATTCTGGTCTCAATGCGTGAGGATGGACTCCCCGTCGATGGCGAGAGTTGCGACGGTGGTAGGTAGCCGTTGGCATCATCTTAAGCATTTGTTTTTCACAAACTACGCTCTGCCATGTGTGTGGGTTTTGGCGATGGAGACCAGCGCAGCTGCAGCGTGCATACGTGTTGTTGCGGCCTACGGTCATGGGTGAAAAAAAAAGATATATTTCTGGTACCTATTTATATAATTTAGAGTATTGATTTGGTTCAATGCTAGGCCTAAACGATGCACACATCATATGGCCTGTATTTTATACTAGAATTGAAACAGAATTTAATGATCTAACTAGACACAAATGAACGTACAATAATTATTCTTGATGTATGGAACACTAGTGAGTATCGATGTTACATCTCTCTCAACAATATCCCTACCTCAACAATAGCTAAATCCACATCGATACTCGTACCTGGCTTATCGCCTAAGCTGCTCGAGCGGCTTACCTTTGCCTGTATTCACGGCAGTACTGAGCAATTATTTGAGTCCTGGCCTGAAGTTATTACTGGCATTGTCTTGAAAATTGCGTGGTATTTACATTATGTGTCTGATGTTCATAATTTTATCCGTCATGACTTTATAAATGTTTTAACATAAGCAGAAAATGTTCACTAGTTTAAATTTATTATTTTTGGAAAACCTTGTTTTATTTAAAATCTTGTAGTTGCAAAGTTGCAAGTTGTGAGATATAACGAAATAAAGACCGTTTCTATTCCAAAGTCACTGTGATGTGAATTTATAGATAGATAGATAACTATCTATCTATAAATTCACATCACAGTGACTTTGGAAGGAATAAAGAGTTATCTCTTTATTGTACACCAACAAGTATAAAAACAACAATAAATTCAAATACTGTACAATGGGCGGTCGTATCTCTAAGAAGCGATTTCTTCCAGACAACCATTGGATGGAGAGGAATTTAAAACACGTTAAGAGAACCGTCTTTTAACGTGTTTTAAATTTTATTAAATAGTACATACCTACACCACCGGGTGTAGGTACTATTTAATAAAATTCGGTAAATAAATTACACACAATATTGTCTTTATATAAATACAATATACTGAAATACTTAGATTTAAAATATTTATGAATAAAACTTGTAATTCAAAGTCAAAAGTCAAAGCCAATTCAATTTAGGCCCTAGTAGCGCTTATAACTTGTAAATGTGAATAGTTCCAACCGTACGTTTGCTTTATTATGATTCCAGAGTTGCATTCATGTCAGAATGTGGTTGGATTCTACTCGCTGGATTATAGGTATTTACCTATATACAATAAGAAGGAAATCGTGTCTCGTGATATTTGAATGGTGTTGATTGCATTGCACTGATGTAAATTGGTAGGATTCAGCTATCATTTCTATATAAACCTTATGAAATGCAACCTCTCTTAGTTTGTCAATAAATGCTATAATAATTAAATACTAGTAGCTCCGTGAACTGTCTATGTATATAAACAAAATACTTAGCCTACCCGCGCACTAGGCAGCCAGGCTGCGGCAGCCGAAATATTGATAGGAATTCGTGGCTGCCTAGTGCCCGGGCTCCCATACTCCGTCATTTGTTCGAGTGGCTGCCACAGCCTGGCTGCCTAGTAGGCGGGTAGGCTTATTGAACCCACAAAGCTCCGACATTTTGAAAAAAAAAAAAACAAATCCTGAATCGACTAAAATACCATATAATTATCGACCCTTTTCACAAAATTTCATGAGAATCGGTTGAGAAATGTGAGAAAAAAGCATTTTTTGAAGCGTCTCCGCGATAATTATCTTCTATTATGACCTTATTAAGTATTTCATAGCTAGGAGCACAGAGAGTATTCTCTTTTCCGTGGCTAGGAGTTACAGAGTCACGAAGTTATATTGAAATTACTATTGTGCGGAACCCTGCGAGTGTGTGTGAGTCATGGTTGTACTTGGTTGGTTTTTTATGTTAACTATATTTATTAACAACAAATATGTACAAAATACAATCTACATAATAATAAATATAGAAAATTTCCTCAAGCCTGCCGCTGCTTCCGATTAACGGCAAGGTTCCCAGAAGGCTGGCAGCGTTTCCTCTTTGGATAGCCAAGCTGATGCGTTGGCGGAAAAAGCTCCCCGCCCGGTCTCGATCAATTTTGAAGACAAGGTGCGAGCAAAACGGCGAGCTTCTGACCCCTATGGTCCCATGGTCTCGACCGCAAAAGGCATAAAAATATAATTGGGTCCAATCGATGCATATTTTTTGAATTTTGAATTTTCCGCACTGGCCGCCGCTGCCCCTGCAGCTTTACAAGTCGCCGGTAAGTGAGATGGCATGATTAACTTGTATATTATAGACAGCCTAAATTCAAAAGAGAAAAGGTGAATATCTAGACCGTCGTGTCTTCGTGTTCATGAATGAGTCATTAAAACATTTCTTCCGCTTTTAAATAGTCATCTTATTCATATAGGCGTTTACAAGTAATTAAGCTTGTAACTCCAGTTCGGAAGGTTGCTATTACAATGAAAGATTTATGGAGTAATAAAACAACATTCATCAAAATGTGTAGATTTAATCGCCAATATTATTTCTTTTAAAAGTTAATACAAACACCTCTTCTTGCAACTGTAGCATTAGTTAATTTGAGACAGGCAAACTGGCATATATTTATACATGTTATGTTTAGTGTTGAACACACCGGGAAGTAGACATCTGGACATTTTTCGCATGGCTGAACTATTGCTAGATCCGGCAGACTTTTCCACCCAGCGTTAGTTCGTTGGCTTAAATACTGGCCTGTCAAAAGTAGAATAATGAAGATTACGTCTGAAAAATAAATTATTTTGATTAGTTATGATAATTGAAAGAGCCTGACTGAGATCTCTCGATACTCGGCCGTCTGATCCCAAACTAAAAGCAACGTTATGGTGCGTCCATGCTTGGCGAACCGAGCACGAGCCGAGCCTCGAACGAGCACACTGCGAGCACAATTCGCGTAGCGTGGACGGCGAGCCTCGAACGAGCGCGATTGTCAGTTTTTTCACGTACAAAGGGGTTCGCATCGTGCTAGTTGCAGGTTCGTTCGTGGCTCGTGCTCGGTTCGCGTAGCATGGACGCAACATAATGGTGCGTCCATGCTACGCGAACGCAACCCACATTCGTGTTTTAATACCCCTTATTCTACAACAGTTGCATAAATAAATATTAGAAGACATATTATTTTTAGTAAAACGCAAAGGAATTTATGTCACGTTCCAAAGATTACGTCTTAAAATTCATAAGCAGAAATAAAAGTAATTCAAAGTTCGATACCGAATATCTGGCTTTCTGTTTCCAAGGCGAAGATTGTCAGATTGCTAAGTGCTTCACCTACTTCAAAAATGTAAGATACTTACAAATTTTAAGCATGTTCTTCCGAGTAATATTTTCAATGGCGACGTTTTTGGTATAAATTCATGTTACAATAGAATGTTTAGGTAATTACAGGCAGCTATTAGTCATCTAGTAATGGCGTGTAATTAGTTAATTAACTTAATTTGGTAATTTATAGTCTCGATGATTGGTTACATGGGATTTATTCAATGTGTCCACGTTTTGATCTGTGTCAGATGTTTTTTCTGAACTTAATAACTTTATTAATTTTGGAATATTTAACTGCCTTTTTTTTATTCTAGCTAATGCACAGCGTGGTTTGCAATGCCTCTTCTTAGGGTTAAGAACCGAAAAGGTAAAATAAGAACCCTTGTGGACCCACTGCGTCCGTTTGTCCGTCTGTCCGTCGTTGCAGTATTTTTAATCTGATCCCCGAGTGCACGGCTGGTTTGGTCGGGTATCTGTAATACAGAGTCCTTATCACAGATATAGATATACCTGGATAACGTATCTGTATAAGCATATGCTTTTAAAAATAATAAATTATTTATTAGACCTTTATTTACAACAAATATGTACAAAATACAATCTATATTTACAAAATATAATCTATATATAGAAAATTTCCAAAAATTAGACCTTTATTTATTTACATTACTATTAGTTAAATTTACAAAAGAGTTTAAAATTTTATAAAATTAGGCCCCCTCGGCATTATATATATTATATATAAGCATATGCTTAAGTCGCGTACGCGAAGTATGTGCTCTTGCGTTATCTAGGTATACCTGGACCTGTGGTGGTGGTGTGTGTGGTTCCTGTCTAGGGTTCAGCGAAAAGTCAAAACAGCCCAATAGGATTTGCTTTGAAGAATCTGAATTCAAATAATGAACACACTCACAATTTGGAAACGACTGATCTGATTTTCATTAACGTAGCTTAAAATCATCTCGATTAAACTATCTTTCAAATAACTTGCTCGTAGCTTGAGTTCACTAAAAGGCAGTCATGCAGAGGTTAATAAAACATGCCATTGAATGTAAATATTTATTAGCTAAAATTTCGTATTAATAGTGCATTATGATACATGTGTGCAAAGTTGGTTATTAATACTCGAGGCGGTATTAAGCGCGTGAGCCGAGAGTGTAATAATTAATGCACACGCGTGTCATACGACGTTTTTCAACACACTTGCGAGGCAAAAAACAGACTTGTATTTTTTATAAAGATTTTTTATAATAATCAACGACACAATGAGAACGTTAACAAATATGGCGCGCAAGTTATTTTTTTTACAACGGTGAGCTGTCAAACTATTTTACCTGTTTAAATTAAGAATGCTTCGTCTACACACATATGACTTGCAGTGAGGTACAAACTTGTCGTAATCGGGATTATTCTGCGGTAATGTAAAGTAAAAACACTAGTGCGTAATAAGCTGCATTAAGATACTAAAAACGGTGCAAAAACTAAACTCATAATAATGTATCAATATTCGTATGGATCTAAGAACGTAATACAAAATCCCATATGTCCAATAATAGTTTTCTGTTTCTTTTTCAGATTCACACAATTCATCCAGCATACATTTGTGTAAGTTTTGTTATCACTACCACACACCGGTATGTATATCCGGGGACATTTACAATCTTTAATTTCATGGAGCAACGGCAGGTCATCAACGATTTCTTTCATGTACATGTTTTGAATTTCGCTAGGCGTTCCTTGCGGTACCGGCAAAGTCATTAAGACGGGTAATGCAGTGTCTGTAAGTAAAAGTATTTGGAATTATACATGATCGTTGTCAATGAAGTCGAGCCTGGCTCACAGACATAGTTAGACCAATCTCAGAGAAGGGTTATGAATAAAATTAGCATTCACTGCGCGGGTTCACCCGCGTTCCAAGTTAATCCAACTCTCTTGCTTGCATCAATTCGGCAAGTCTTCATTATAAGAAATGGCGTGACATCGTAAGGTGAATATAGAAACATAATCATAGGAGAAACTTGAGGATCTACCTACAGAAATCCTTATTACTTATATTGCTATACTTGTACCCCTTACTCATAAAGCGCTATTTAACTAATATACTGTTTAAATGGTCACTTAAATAATGTCACATTATTTGACAATGACAATAGAGTGACGTTATTTACGTGACCCTTTAAACAGTATATTAGTTGAATAACATTTCATGAGTAAGGGGGTTAGTCTTTTGAACAAGATATTACTTACATAAAATAATAAATTTATCTAAAGAGCCCATTTGTATAATTACAATTGAAAAACAATCTTTAGTTTGATCTTTGAACCACCTTCAGGTAATTAAGCATTGCAATTCATATTTCAGAAATTAACAAGAAATATTTAATGGCTTATTAAAATATTAATTAGTTAGGTACATAAAGAAATTCTTAAATGCATAATTTATACTTTCTTTATCCAAGAAAGGGGAGGTGTGGGTTTTTCTTGAAACTGTTTTTCATGTGGATTTTTATATTACAATTTATTAGCAAAAATCTAAACGTATATAGGTAAATACTTTAAAAAAAACTGTTCCGTTTTTAAGCATATTTCGCGCCCAAAGGAGAGTGAGATTTCACATGGTAAATAAAAGTACATTATGATACATTTGTGCAAAGTTGGAGGTGGTATTAAGCGATAAGTGAGCCGAGAGTGTAATTATCAATGCAAACGCGTGTCATACGACGTTTTTAAACACACTTGCGAGGAAAAAAACAGACTTGTATTTTTTTAAGTAGACTTTTTTTTTTGATAATAATAATCAACCACATAATGAGAACGGTAACAAATATGGCGCGCAAGTTTTTTTTTTTGACAGCGGCGAGCTGTCAAATTATTTTACCCGCATAAATTAAGAATGCTTGATCTACACACATATCACTTGCAGTGAGGTACAAACTTATCATAATCGGGATTGTGCCTATCATAAAACTGTGCGGTAATGTAAAGTAAAAAGCACTAGTGCGTAATGATACTAAAAACGGTGCAATAAATGACACTTTATGAGCCAGTGTGTTGAAAATTTTAACATGGGGAAGGAGTACAGAAAGCAAAAAATAATACAAATAATATTAAACATAGGGAGCTGTGAAATCCATTCCATGGATCATGGATTTAGTTATTCCACTGTACATAAAAAAAAACGATTGAATGCATATTGACCTGTAATATTGTTTGCAAAGTCTGTTAATCTCTTTCTTAAAACACATAATTCGCTTTTTGAAGCTATTAGTCTTGTTCGCAAAAAAAATGCCACTACTTCTTTACCAAAGTTCGTTTCCATTTGAAAACTTTACAGACATTTTGTTAAGAACTTATTGGCTGTAAGTTATGTTACTTTGTTATAAAATCAATAAAGAACAAAACTTCTTTATACAAACAATCAATAATGCAAATTACGTTTACAAAGGGAATTTAGTATGGATTCTTTAAGGGAATGTTTGTTTGTTACACAAAAGTAATGTTGAAAGGAGATTCTGATATATTTTCATCTTGTGTTATATATTACTAGCTGCCCGTCGCGACTTCTTTCGCACCACAGGGTAGGGTAGCATCACGCGAAAGTAGGGTAGGGTAGGGTAGGGTAGCCCTTACCCTACCCTATCTAAACCATCCAGGGAGTTAATTCTACTGTACGTGTGTTGGTCACTGAACTCCTCCTAGCTGCAGTCGATAATATAACCTGGATACCGACTGCAGCGCCATCTACCAATCCACCAAAGCTATTCCCAATTTTTTTTTTCATTAACTTAAAATAGGCATTTTTAACTCGGCCAGGTTCTTTGTACCATCGCGCACAAACTGTATGATCATTTTTTCCAATAAATGCAAAAGATACTTAAAATATACCTTCTCATTATTATTTGAGTTCCAAAACTAAACAAGTAATTGTAGAAACAAAGCTATAAAATTTAAATATTTGTTTATTCTATTCCAAAATAAACTTAGAGAGAAGGAAAGGCTTGAACACTTCAAGTGGATGATGAATAATTCATCAGGAAACATTACAACAAGTTTTTGCTTGCAAAGAGGTAATTTGTAAAAGTGGCGCTTGCAAAATGAGGAATATTCTTTTGTTGTTAGGTACAAACCAACTGTGAATGTCACAAAGTGCTTTGAAACTCTAAGAATAATATTAACAAACAAATGGTCTTCTTAAACCCCAAATTATACACGGCTTGAAGGTTTAATTTTAGGTGTGATGGACACAAATAGTGTGGCTGTTTTAAAATAATGTTTTGGTAACGACGCGACGCGATAGGGGGATATAGGAATGATATTGTCATAATAAATTCTATATTTTGGTATAGGTAAGAATATGACAAGTACTAGTAAGAAGAACTGGATCTACAATACGTGAATTACTTAACTATAATAATAATAATACATTTATTACAGCTATACAATTCAGGTAATGTTGCAATCATATTCAGATAGAAACAACCTCTTAATCGGTAAAAATATTATAAAAACGAAACTGGTTCCATTTCCAATGAAGCACAGTTTGCATTTGCGGTTACCAGAGTGTAAAAAAAATATCATAAAACCGCTATATTGAACTGGTTTCAATTCGCAAATGATTAAAACTTATTGCAACTATGTGACATAATCGCTGATAACGTCATCCTTCAAAATCAGTTTCGACAGCTTAAGTCAAAAGCATGGGATCCTATGTAAGTAGGGTAGGTCACTAGGTGTCACTTAACATTTTTGAGGAACTCCGTATTCAAAATGATTAAAAAAAAACATTTTTTCTAGAAGCTTTTTTTAGTGACTGTACTTTTTGTTGACTGTACTTGCATTGTCTTCCAATACACTTATGTGTACCAAATATCAAGTCAATCCGACCAGTGGAAGTAGGTGAAATTCGACTTGCAAGATTCAACCCGAACGAACAAACATACATACATACATGGCAAGTTACTTAAAAGCTTGTAATAATTAACGCGAATACTACATACTACCACAGTCTAATAACCATACAGTCGGTCGACGAAGCCGTCTAGACAGGGCAATCGTGCGGGGTGTGAGGGACGAGACGCGGGAAAGCCGTTACCGACCTGCGAACAAAATTATGTTAGTAGCTCGGTAAACAGCATTCAGGGCTAACGCGTGTTTGTGTCTGTAATTATTTTATTTAAAATGGTGCAAATGACGTGTGCTGTGAGAGACTGCAAGTCTTCATCCTATTTAAATAAAGATCTGCGGTTTCATCAGCTTCCACACACAGACGAAAGGTAAATAAATCATGGTTTGTTATCGTAGAGTGCATACAATAATAAGGTTAATAACGCCAACAAAATGGCCGAATGGCGGACGGTAAAAAATATCTAATAGGTACACAGGTATAGGTAACAGGCACAGGGCATGAGTGTTTGTTTTTTTTTTTTTTTTTTTCAATAGGTCTGATGATGGAGTAGGATGGTAAGCACTGGAACTCCATAGTGGAACATCGTATCCTAGCCGTGTTTGGGGTTGTTGGAATGGTCGTGAGATGAACTTTGACCATGTATGGTTTCCAGGGTCTGATGATGGAGTAGGAGGGTAAGCACTGGAACTCCATAGCGGAACTTCGTATCCTAACCGTGTTTGGGGTTGTTGGAATGGTCGTGAGATGAACTTTGACCATGTATGGTTTCCAGGGTCTGATGATGGAGTAGGAGGGTAAGCACTGGAACTCCATAGCAGAACTTCGTATCCTAGCCGTGTTTGGGGTTGTTGGAATTGTTGTGAGATGAACTTTGACCATGTATGGTTTCAGGGTCTGATGATGATGTAGGAGGGTAAGCACTGGAACTCCATAGTGGAACTTCGCATCCTAGCCGTGTTTGGGGTGTTGGAATTGTCGTGAGATGAACTTTGACCATGTATGGTTTTCAGGGTCTGATGATGGAGTAGGAGGGTAAGCACTGGAACTCCATAGTGGAACTTCGCATCCTAGCCGTGTTTGGGGTTGTTGGAATGGTCGTGAGATGAACTTTGACCATGTATGGTTTCCAGGGTCTGATGATGGAGTAGGAGGGTAAGCACTGGAACTCCATAGCAGAACTTCGTATCCTAGCCGTGTTTGGGGTTGTTGGAATTGTTGTGAGATGAACTTTGACCATGTATGGTTTCAGGGTCTGATGATGATGTAGGAGGGTAAGCACTGGAACTCCATAGTGGAACTTCGCATCCTAGCCGTGTTTGGGGTTGTTGGAATTGTCGTGAGATGAACTTTGACCATGTATGGTTTTCAGGGTCTGATGATGGAGTAGTTATTATAATATTGTTTAAAATATAATAATGCTAACAATTTTTTATTGTTATCTGCAATAAATAAATAATTTTGAAAATATTGTTTACTTGTGACAACCCTGGCCGTCGCGATACTGTCTAGACGTTGTCGGCATTTTTCACAAGATCAAAGGCGTCGGACGACTGTATGGTTATTAGACTGTGATACTACAATAGGTAATAGTGAAATTATTGGAAGAGAACTACTATAACTATTGACGAAATACGATGTACTCTTACAGAATATCTTCTTATGTTATCTATTTCTCACAATTTCACGTAGATTTTATCAAAAACAAAATACTATTCCAGACACATATTTTTTGTGACGCTGTTCCATGATACAAACATTCAAAAGAATTGTACGGAAAGATGGTTGATAGTTGGGATGCCCCATTTATTTGTCCCGTTTAGTTGAAGCACAATATCTGAAGAGATTTGTTGTAATGTTCGGTATCTTGATTCTTTTGTTACCTTTGTAAGTTGTTTTCATGGCCGTCTCGAGAGGAAAGTACAATACAGTTAGGAAAACTTACTTTGACGATATTTAGAAGTTGGAAGGCATGACGATCTTCTTAAGTGGTTATTGTTTGATTCTGTGAATTTTAAGATAAAACTAACCATAAATAAATAACCATAAATAGAATAATAGCTTATTTGTCGTCTTACGTGTCAAAGTATATCAGAATGTATGGAAAAAAATATATTTATCAGTAAAATAATTCAGTTTAGGTCAAATGGAATCGGTATAAAAGTTGATGAAAATTCCTGGTAAAATTACTAAAACACTCACTGTCGATTGAAAGAAGATGGCATGTATATTATTTATTGTATATTCCTAATCCAATAAATACGTCCAACAAATGTGACTACCTCGGTATTTCCCAAGATAAATGTGTATCATATTGGATTCTATTAAATTCCATCTGGTTCTGCTACCAGTGAACGCTTATGCTTTTATTAATAAACACAAAGACGCGATGGCAGTAACGTTACTATATTTTTTTTTCCAAGCGTCAAATCTCCTATTTTTTTTTTTTGCATTATTGGGTTTCTAGAAAGCATGTTATGTCGCATTGTCATATTGTCTATTAGGTAATTGGACAAATTATTCGAGTTCAAAGTGTTTATCGTGATATTAGGGTTTATAACTGTTGACTATTAAAAATGCAGTTGCTTTGGTAAGATTAGTAGGTCGTGAAAATGTGTCATGCATTTTGTAACGAATAAGTTTTTGTTAAAAATTTACCCCCTTACTCATAAAGCGCTATTTAACTAATATACTGTTTAATTGGTCACGTTATGGAGGTGCAAGGTGGATGACACCTCCATTTAAAAGGGAAGATCTTCCGCCAGGCTGGGTCATCGTGCCTGGGGACCGCGGTCCAACTGTACATGTCGGACAGTTGTATATATGTAGATTCTCGAGAAAGCGCGATGCAGGATAATGTGGCGCCACGCCATCTATCTTTCAGTGTGTGAACTATCTCGGTGTTACTGATAGATGGCTGATAGATGTCGCTACAACGTAAATAATGTCACATTATTTGACATTGACAATAGAGTGACGTTATTTACGTGACCCTTTAAACAGTATATTAGTTAAATAACGTTATAAAAGTAAGGGGGTAAATTTTTAATACAAGCTTTTTTGTGACTGTACTTGAAATTATCATCCAATATACTAATGTATACCAAATATCAAGTCAATCTGACCACTGGAAGTGTGTGAAAGTCGACTCGCAAGATTCCACCCGAACCAACATAGTTACAAATATAATATACATTGCATGTTAAATAAAAGCTTGTAAAAAATGTGCGTTGGTGTGCTTACAGTCACGTGCACCTAATGCAGAGTACCGTATACTTAGTATTGAAACATTTAAGTATCAAGATATTGAATAATGGCATACCGATTATTTATCGAAGTACAAAATAGTTTATAGTTCCACATATAGTTTGAACAAATAATTTATCATTTTATTTGTAGCTCACTGGTGGCGCCAACCGGTGGCCACAGAAACGATAGCCCCCATTGACCATAATGTCACCATGGAAACTGCACACCATTAATCCCAAAGGTATCCGAATAAGGTTAGCACACAACATAAAAACAACAAATAAAAAAATTAAAAAAAATTCTCCACAAATTACAAGTTCGTGCACATACAAATGTTAAAGCTAATTAAAGGTATCTATATGTAATTTTTGGGAGATCTGGAGCCTAAAATAAGCCGTAGCTTGTATCTTAGAAAATATATAGCCTGGTGAGGAACTATTTGACGGGCTAGTTGGCGCAGTTGGTTAAGGTTCACCTTACGCGCCGCAGGTCGTGGGTTCGATTCCCACACAGGACATGCATTTGTGTGCATGAACATGTCTGTATGTCCTGAGTCTGGGTGTAATTATGTATATTAAGTATGTATTTACAAAACAAAAAGTATGTATATGTATTATATCAGTTATCTGGTTTCCATAGTACAAGCTCTGCTTAGTTTGGGATCAGATGACCGTGTGTGAGGAATGTCCCAGGATATTTATTTATTATTTATTATTTATTTTTATTCCTCAAATGCAAATACCGGATCATGCTGACAGGTGCCTTCACCAAAAGCTGCTCATCATAAAACCCAATACCTTCGTCGCGGCATCCAACGTCACAGCCACTAAACCTATAATCGTTTTAATAACATAAAAGATGGAAACAATCAACTAATTCGTCAAATGTTAATTACTGAATATGAAGTCATAAGCGCGATATCATAAAACCTTGCAATTAAAATTCTAATTGTTCTATATTAATTCGGCCTTGCCTCTTGAAGGTGCTCCAATAAAATGGAAGTAATAAGTCTGAGAAAATATAATGGAATCGGTAAGTGTGAGGTAGAATTTTATTAAAGGTTCGTCCTTAGGGCCACCTTACACGGACTGCTCGAGCAGTTAGCCATTGATCAACATACACGGACCGCTCTTGCAGTCATAGTCAACAGCTTGAAGCTGCCATTGATAACTCTTTTCGCAGTTGACTTAACTGCTCGAGCAGTTGGAAATTTCAATTTTAATTCAAACCAATAACATCATGGATTTTGAGGAAGAAGCACTACTGCTGCTTTTGCTCATACGATGACGCAGGTGGCGTAGAAATAGAAAATTGTGGGTTCATCCAATAAGCGTGCGCGACTTGGTATGAAGAGCGCGGGCGGAGATAACTGCGCGAGAGCAGTCGACAGCTCGAGCAGTCAGTGTATGCTTGCTTGGCGACTGCATGACCGCACGATGAAATTTCACCGAGCTGCCAACCGCCCGAAGCAGTTGCAACTGCTCGAGCGGTTCGTGTATGTACGTACGTAGAATTCTGTAGTTCACTATGCAGTCGCAGCTTGAAGCAGTCGATCCTGACTGCTTCAGGCTCTCCGTGTACCCGTGTAGCCTTACACATTGCTGACATCACTGGCTTGGAAACTATAGATATTTCATCAGCTCATCAAATCTCTGATTATGGCTTTACACATACGTTTACTGTGTAATTTAGTTGTATATTATCCTTTTGTTTGTGTCCAAAATAAATGTCTTTTTTCCCCGCAAACATTCACTAATGACATTTATTTAATAGTAACATGTGTAGGAATGACAGCTTGAAATTTCTATAGAAACTATAATAACCGGTGTGTGATACGTCATTTAATAAATGTGCGGAAATGCCCACCTTATTATCACAACGAATGGCTCTGTGTCTGAGATGATAATGGTTACTTACGATAACTGGTCGCCTGTTATCTCAGATATTGATGACTAGCTGTCCCCACGGTTTCATCAGCGTTCCCGGGATAAAAAGTAGCCTTAGTCCTTCTACATATGACAGGCTGTTTTTTGTATGGCCAAACTAATATTGGCAGAATAAGTTTCTCGCCCGCCAGTCTCTCGAGGCTTCGATGAGCTTAACCCCACGGTTTTATAATCGCGAACAGCTTTTAGTGAGGAAAAGGATTCCCTAAGTGGCAGTCACGAAACCGACAGTGGTCTAATAGGGCAACTACGTCTCATATCCTCGTTACCCTAAGCTAAATGTTTCACTATAAGTACGCAAGGTATAAGTAAGTGGTGTAGCAGATTAGCCGTTCTTAATCGATCGCTAAAGTTTAGCTCCCATCATCGTGGGTACCTAGATGGGTGACCGCCTAGTGGTATTTCAAGTCGAGCATTTCCGTGCTTCGGAAGGCACGTAAAGCCGTTGGTCCCGGTTATCACGTCGTTAAGCTAGTTGGAGGCCTACAAAGTAGGCGGTTTGAAAACTTCAACAGTAGGTTGACCATTAGCCTACCTCCATCGATCCGCAATGGGCACGTTTGGTGGAGTATCCTCATATCATTATCATTTCCTTTCACCCTCATTTGTAAAAGGAGGCCTGTGCTCAGCAGTGGGACATTATAGGCTGATGAAGATCATCATGTTGATGATGATGACGCAAGGTATTTAAGGTACTTAATAACTACTTTTGTTTCAGTGCACTCAGTTGGCTTTTTAGTCACAATACTACTAATATCTGAAGCTGCAAACACAAAGTTTACAGGATTCTTCAACTTGTTTGCAGTTGATGTACCAAATTTGGATGAAATAGAAGTAACTGAAAATTGCGCATCATGTCCTAGAATATATATTCCAGTATGCGGGGACGATAATAATACATACACTAATGAATGCAGGATGGCTTGCGTTAATAAATTTAAAAGAAATTCTACTAGTCAAGTGACTAAAGTTAGACTTGGGCCTTGTAAAATTTTTACTAATTGAAATGTTTTCTGTAATTTTAGTTTTTGTTCCAAATGAATAAGTTTGAGTACCTATTTATTAATTTCTCGCTTTTATGTGTTCATTCACAAAAATATGCAATCTATTTTAAACTAACTTGAAACTTTAATTAAAGCTCGGATCTGAATGAAACTGCACTGTTATCTCGTTTTCTTTTCCATCTATTTGTTTGTTGCCTACATAGTATTAAACAATGTCGCTTTCGACGTCTATCTGTGTATATAAATATAGATTGCCGTTGGATAAACTGTCAATAGTTATATCATCTGATAAAATATATTAATATAGTGCAGGGGAAAAAAACACACAATTTTTTTTTTTTTTGGTATTTATTTGCTTTTCTCTCTCTTTTCTCGCGGATGAAAGTAAAGTTACGCTTAGAACTCTTTCCATCATATAATGATTAGTATTATTATACTAGGTATTATTAAGGTAGGGTAACTTTACGTTTTACCAACTCCTTTTCATTTTAACGCCAAATGCATGGAATTAACATGTTAGCCGAGAGTATTTCACTTTGTACTTGAGAACCAAGAGTGTTTTGAGTTTAGCCTGGTTTTCATATTCATTCGTTTACCCTTAAGAAATAAAAACACAGTATTGATTTGCGATGGAAAAACGCTGACGAATGTTATACAAGGAATAAGTTAGGAGAGTAAAATAATCCAGTTACAGGTTACTCTGGAGTTACATGCCATTTGGTCGAATGTAACCTTAGTAATATACAATATTTTATTATTATATTGAAAATTTTAACAGTCAAGTATCATTAACAGATTGGGTCAATCGATAATAAACCTTATACCGTAGATCTAGTTTTGAAATACAATTATTATATTTAAACCATTCAACTTCGTATTACGGTATTACTATCATCGCGCTTTATTTAATAAAAATCATTTCTGTTTTATATATTATTGAAAGTATTATTAAAACTAGTGTTATTAAAATTTGCGTCCATAGTATTATTAAAGTCACCACTAGGTGGATTTATCCATCCGGCGGGTACCACCACGTCAATATATGGTGTGTTACTTCTCCTATAAAGGATACAAGGTCCGGTTCTCTTCAATACTTTTTGTGCACATTTTAAAATACATGCATTTACATACGTAACATTTTCAGTAGCACAAGCCGGCCAGTAAACTCTAGGACAGTTACAATGACCCAAGTTTTCCAAATCGGTAATGCCTTGCGTAGGCGGCAAATCGTACGGATCTGCAAGATGGTACTTTTTCTTGAGTTCTGCGAAGCTTATACCTTGGACAGTTTTGAAATCTGTTGGTCATATAATACAAGTTAGGTTTAGTATAATAATATTTTAGCAGTTATGGTGTGAACAAATAGATTGACAATTAATAGTCAAATTCAAATTCAAAATCATTTATTCAAATAGACCTTCGCAGGCACTTATGAAAAGTCTGACTCTAATACTCTTATAACGGTTCGGAAGGTTGCATTTGCAGTCAGATGGTACATGTCGTCTACCTAGCGGTGTATTGTGACAGCTGCACTTGAGAGCCAGTAGTTGCCTTTGCATGGTTTGTATCACCACCTTTGGCTAGATTAATGGCATATATCTTTTCTCAAATAAGTCTAAAGTCCTAATGGAGTTTGGAATTTTAATAACACTGGTTAATTTCCCTGAAAGATACTTACTACGCCTTCACGCCTCAACTACTAAACGGATCATCATGAAATTTGGCATGCAGATAGCCTATGGTACGGAGAAGGACATAGGCTGCTTTTTAGCCCAGGAACGCGGGTGAAACCGCGGGGGACAGCTAGTATATTTTAAGACAAAACAAACAAACAAACACTAAACAATAATGTTATGTTGCGCGATGCCAGGATAAGCACCGACTCAGCATAATGCTTAGGTCAGTAAAAAAACTGACCCTCGCGCTGGTTTTCAGTCGAGGCCTACATCCTGAGCCTAGGACCTGCTGATTACTCGAAAAGCCTACCCCCCTCCCTCCTCCTGTCTGGGCTTCACGCGGTGACCATATATCCTCCAAGAATACCACCGACCGCTCACGACTTCCGTGACATTAACCTTGACAGCTCAATTAATATATAGCACGTCATATAATATGTATTATACACGTCTTGTATATAAACCTACATAGAGAGACATTTTCTATTGTTGAAGATTTGAATAAAAGTCTTTGTCCCATTTTCATATAAGCGATTTAAGTGAGAAAGTCGTGCTCGACTTTAATTAAAATAATACTTTTAATTGTTTTTTTTATAATTAAAAAAAAACTTACGTGAATAATAGTTGATGATAAAAATAAATGCAAGACAATTAGTGAAATTAAATATATTTTTAAACATGTCTAGAATATAAACCGTCCTTGCTTATCTCAGACGCTGTTTTAAGTAGAAAGTAATGCTTAAGATTACATTAATTTGTACGTAAAAAAATCTCATTAAGATAAGGTTAAGTCTAAATTAAAGTACTTGTAACTAAGAACACTATAAAAAGTTGAAGAAAGGTCGCAGTTACAAATTTTTAAGTTTTTTTTATTACATTTGGTAATAAAAAAAAACATAGATTTCTCGCGCCTAACACATACGAGATAGAGTCTTATTTTAGTTGTATGTATGTACATATATCTACTTTCAGCATACGAAGGCTCCAAACAAAAACAAAATGAACATAAAAAGTTATGTTTTGAAAGGGGCAAACTATTTTTAACCGACTTCAAAAAAAGGAGGAGGTTCTCAATTAGGTTGTATTTTTTTTAAATTGTTGTTATCTCATAACCCCGTCATTTATTAACCGATTTGAAAAAATATTTTTTTGTCTGGAAGGGTACACTTCCCGTTTGGTCCCATTGTCATCAGATCAGGATTTGATTAATTCTTAGTGTACTTTGAAGTCGGTTTAAGTTTTTTTTAAAACAGTCCAATTATTATTAACTAATAGTACTACGGAAAGTACTAAGTAATATACCTACTATTTTATAGCATGTGCGTTTTAAAACTGCACCTAGGTCACGTTTTTCCGTGAATTAATGGACTACTTAAGTCACGCAGAAGCGTGATCTAAGTACGGGTTTAGATCGCACAGTGGTATAAATATTGACAATATTGAAATTGCTGTAGAAAACTTTTACATAATAATTAATTCTATTTTTGATGAATTTATCCCTTCTAAATCAATGCCGAGCACCGGTAAATATCCTATATGGTATTCACCTTATTTAATTAAAATTATTAAAAAGAAAACAAAAAAACATAAGAAATGGAAATGTTATGGCAGGCGTCATGACTATGAAGAATTTGCTTTATTACGACGCCTACAGAAACAGTTAGAAACCACCGCATACAATCAATATGTAACAAGATCTGAAAACAACATTCAATTAAATTCAAAAAGTTTTTGGGCCTTTATTAAGTCCAAAAAAAGCGGTAATGAAATTCCAGATACATTATTTTTGGATAGCGAGGTAGGGTCTAATGGGGAAGTAATCTGCAACTTATTTAATGAGTTTTTTAAGTCTGTTTTTGAGAAAGACTCATCAGATATATCCTCGTATTTATCTCACGCCGTAGTTTCGTCTAATACTTTGATTGAGTCTATTAAAATTAATAAAGAATTAGTTGAAAGATACTTGAGACAATTAGATTCTTCTAAAGGCAGTGGTCCCGATGGTATACATCCAATATTTTTAAAAAGATGCTCAAAAAATTTAGCTTTCCCTATATCACTTATATTTCAAAAATCGTTAGCATTAGGTATTGTACCCTCCGTCTGGAAGAAATCTTTAGTAGTTCCTATTTTTAAAAACGGGGACAAGCATAATGTTCGAAATTATCGTGGTATTTCTAAACTTTCAGTAATTCCAAAACTTTTTGAAAAAATAGTATATGATACGCTATTTCCTCTTATTAGGCCATTATTAATTTGTCAGCAACATGGGTTTGTTAATAAAAGGTCGGCTGAATCCAACTTATGTGAGTTTCTTGATATTATTTTAGACGCCATGGATCATGGTTTTCAAGTGGATGCCGTGTATACCGATTACTCCAAAGCATTTGATAAGATTTCACATTTTTATCTTATTCAAAAACTGGAAGTGGTCGGTATACATGGTGATCTACTGAGATGGCTGGCCTCATATCTCAGTAATAGAAGTCAGGCCGTAGCTGTAAAGGGTTATACATCGAGCTTTGTCCCCATAACTTCAGGAGTCCCGCAGGGTTCTCACCTCGGTCCACTTCTTTTTAATATATTTATAAATGACGTGGTAAGTTGCTTTAGAAACTCTGATCTACTTTTATATGCCGATGATACTAAAATATTTACAAAAATAAAAAACTACACAGATTGCCAAAAATTACAAGATGACTTAGACCGGCTCGGTGATTACTGTTTGGCTAATAAATTAATGCTTAATGTTGATAAGTGCTACTCAATTACATTTTCAAGAAAAAGTACTCCTGTTTCATTTGAATATGCTTTATTTAATAAAAAATTGCTAAAAGTGACCGAGGTGAAAGACTTAGGGATACATCTTGACAACCAACTATTATTTAAAAATCATATCGATAAAATTACATCTAAAGCATATAGACTATTAGGTTTTATTTTCAGACAGAGTAAAGATTTTAAAAATGTCAGGACACTGATTTTATTATACAATTCGTTTGTAAGATCCCAACTCGAATATGCTTCTACTGTCTGGAATCCACAGTACCTCAAATATATAGATTCCATTGAACGGATACAGAATAAATTCATAAAAAGGTTGCAATATAAATTTAAAGATTTTGATATAACAGAAATTCAATCATTGTTTACTCGTAGGACTATTAAAGATCAACTTTATCTGTATAAAATTATTAATAGTATGGTAGATTCACCTTATTTATTAAATCATATATATTTTTGCTGCCCTAGCCTTAGAACTCGTAGTAGTAAAACTTTTCATATTCCGCTTTGCAAAACAAACTATGCTCAAAATAGATTTTTACCCAGAACATGTATTGCACACAACAATTTATTTCAAAAGGCGGATATTTTTCATGAAAAATTTAATATTTTAAAAAAATTAATTAGCATGTTAGCAGTAAGTAAATAATATAAGTTTATAAACAATGCTAATTACAAATCAGTTTAGTATTTATTATATATGAAGTTTACTATAAGTTGTAACAGGTGACTTTCTTTGGGGTTTGTAAAACTAACACAGTTTGTAAGTATATTTTTAATTAGAAAATGGATATAATTTGTACTTAGCTGAATGTAGAAACTTAATTGGCTTATGAGTTAAACATTGTTACTCTAACTTTATGTATTATTGCAGCTGTTTGTTTCTCAATAAATATAAAATAAAAAAAAATAAAAATATAAAAAATAAACTTATTTACCTCATTTTGATCATAATGTCATCACATTTTTTCACAATGAGATAAAAATATATCTAAATGTGTGTATGCCAAATTTTCATTGTGCTAGTCGTAGCACAACGCTACGAGAACCTACGTGAGTATCTTACATGGCGCGCACGGCTGATTTTAGTAAATTGCGAAACGTTTTCTCTCTACAATTCTGATAGTTGCCGCATCGTATACATTCAACACCTGCCTGCCTTGTTCCCAATTATTTGGGGTCGGCGCAATATGTACGCTTCTTCCATACGTCTTTTCTATCTGTCATATCAGCATCCACGCCTTTCTTACCCATATCATCTTTCACACAATCCGTCCATCTCTTTTTCGGTCTTCCTCTTCCCGTATATCCATCCATTTTCATTCTCTCTCTTAGTGACGTGGCTTTCATTTCTCCTCATAACATGTCCATAGCAAGCTAAGCGGTTCGCTCTCAACTTTTCAGTCACTGGCGCTACTTTCAACCTTCTCCTTATTCCTCATTCCTTATCTTATCCATTATTGTCACTCCACACATTCATCTCAACATCCTCATCTCAGCTGCATGCAATCTTCTTTCATCCGTCTTCTTTACAGCCCAACATTCCGAACAATAAGAAGACAAGTCTTTTAGACAGGTCTTACCAAGGACTTATAGATTTTCCCATTAGCTTCGCATCGTAAACATTCTAGAAACATAAACTATACAGTCGAGATTTATGTCCCTGTGGAATGAGCTCCCCGTCGTGGTTTTCCAATGGAGTACAGCATGGGGTTCTTCAAAAAGGGTGTGAAGAGATTTCTTCAGGGTCGGCAACGCGCGGGTGATACCCCCGGTGTTGCAAGCGTCGTGTTGTAACTGCTTACCATCAGGCGGGCCGTATGCTTGTTTGCCACCTTAGTGGTATAAATAAAAATTAATTTAAAACCTGGCCCTATGACATACGGCTTAATTTCGATTAACACCATGATAATTGGCTTAGAGCCTATACTCCTTTACATCTAGAGTCTTGAAATAAAGAGTCAAAATAGAAAAAAAAAATACTTCTAACATAAGATGTCACGTAGGAGAACTTCTGCTTTTATAACCCTCTCAGTGACTATTACAAGATGAATAGCCGGCATTCCGAATGGAATTTATCTTCCCAATATCCAACTTTTAACTTATGGGGTGCCGAAACCTTTTTCGTACAACTCACATATTTTAACCGACACTTTTCTGGGTCGATTCTGATTTTCAATCAATGAAGTATTTTCACATTTCCTTTTACATTTATATTTTTTCTGATATTTGTGGAGTATTTCAATGAAATATAACATAAATACATGTTTATATAGAAACTTTTATGGAGTCAATGACATTCATAATAGGTATAATATTACATACTAATGTAATAAAGCGAAAGAGTTTTTTGTTTGTTTGTTTAAACGTTTTGGATCTACCTATCGGATTCAAAAAATTGTTTCACTCCATATTATCCCCGAATATTATAGGCTACTTTTTAACCCCGGAACGCGGGTGAAACCGCGGGGGACAGCTAACAAATATTCCTATGCGAATACTGAATTTGATGTAATTTTATTTTATTGAAAAATAATTGGTTCTTTATAGTCGTGTTACAAACAAAGAAACAGACAAGAAAAAGAGTCAATATTGCATTGTCATTCAGTTCTGAGTTGCTTCAAGATTGATGTCTCTAATTTATCAGAAGTGCAAAATTTGAACAGATCAGACAAACATAAAAGCAAGTGAATAAAAACGAAGTAATATTAAAATAGTCGAGAGTCAAAAAGTTTTATACAACACATAACAAAGTCATAACTTATTTTTACCTAAAAACAAAAAAAAATAAAGCTTTAATGAGGCCTTTGAATTAATAATAAACACTTGCCTATTAATACTGCAGGAAAACCTATAAAAAAGTTTCCGGCATGTTCATAACTCATTCTAAGCTGAGCACACAGTAGCACCCTTGAGAGAACTGGGTGGACCTGCGGGGAAACAGCTGACAACTATGTTATAAGAGGCAGAGGGAGCGACTGGTGTGAGACAGATGGATCAAAATTATCTACGATAAAAAGCTTTTTGTTCCAAATTATGATTGAAACGTCTCCGTTTCAGCTTGGATAATAATGCTTTCATATGTCTGTCCGGCTGTTCTCCTCCACATCGCATTTCTCAACCGATTTTCGTGACATTTTGTGAGCAGGATCGGTAATGAAATCTTTCAAAATTTGAATCGGCGTTAAAATGACATGCCATGTAATTATCGAAACTCGCGAGGTCTACAGCTCACAGAGCCACTAGTCTTGTCACGCTTCTAGGCTTTGGCTATCAGCTCTACTATCAGCGTATGACCGGAGCATTCAAAATAGTAGATAATGCAGACGAAGAAAATGAAACTTATCGACTGTCTTCCATAAAGTTTATTGTATAAAAATAAGGAACTGTAACAATGAAAATATGATATAAAACACTTGTAAGAAAGAGTTCTAAATATTTTGATATTAATACTGAGAGACAACAATTTGGGATACAGGGAAGTGGTTATATGAAACCAAGGAACTTACCCCAGCTGGGTTCTAGTATGTTAATTCTTTATGTCATATCATAAGTGCACTGGTAATGTCACATTGTACACACGGCTATACATCAAGTATTTGTACTACACTGGTAACTTTTATTTCTTTTTATTCAATAAATATTATCCTGATTTGTTTTATTTCACTTTTAAAAACATGACTGCACAATTTAAGTTGTGTCTCAGTACTGATCGAATTGAATGAATGTCTGACGGGACATTCTTCATATGAGAATTAAAAAAAATTAAAATTAGAATTCGAAAATTTGATCACTTCAAAATTAGAATAAAGATTTGTGACCAGATGCAATAATTGAAATAGGAGAGGTCGCATCGTTACAGTCTATCTGGGTCTAAATCCATTCAGCTACTACGGCACGGGCATAATTGACACTTACAAAGATATATCTGACAGGACGATTAGCATGGTTAGTTACTCTCTACAATGACGCCACAGGTCGTATCGACTTCCACATAGGATAAACCGTGTTCATAAATATATCAGCTTGTTCTGAGTATGGGTGTTAATCTTTATATATAAAATTCTACTGCATTCTTCACTGAATTCCTCCTAAACGGCTAGACCGATTTGAATGATTGTTTTTGTATGCTTTTGGGTGGCGCCCTGGATGGTGGATGGTTTAGATTCACAAATCAGCCCGGCAGATGGCGCTGCAGTCGGTATCTAGGTTATATTATCGATTAAACACATACAAAAAAAACATTCAAATTGGTCCAGCCGTTTAGGAGAAAAAAACCGGCATGTTCATAACTCATTCTAAGCTGAGCATTTTTTGATTTTTAGTTTTTTGACGTACACAGGGATTCGCTCGTTTTGTAGGCTCGTTGTACGTCCACACTTGACATCACGAGCAACGAACGAATAGGGGCTCGGGTCGTGCTGGGTTTGCGTAGCATAGACGCACCATTAGAAAAGCCTATTCTATTATAACCAAGCCACTCTTACCGCTACTTGCTCATATCTTGTTCCAAATCTCAGGTGTACCAACATACATTATAACTGGGTCACTTGCGATGTGTGTATAAATCACAAGTCAACCTGGTGTGGTGGTGAACATTGTCAAATTAAATAATAGCCTCCAACTTCAACAACAAAGTTTGACCAGAGTGAGTATATTATTCATCAGGTGTTCTTATATCTGAACGTCGAATACTTGAATAACATTCCACTTGTCTTATTTTCGGTTTGATTATTTTTGTCTTAATTTTCTTCGACCCCAGTGGTATCTCGTCCTCGTTGAAAATAAAAATAAAAACAACGGGTTGCACTCCGGGAGTGCCGGCAGAAGTGAAAACTTGAATATTAACGTTGTGCATTTTTGAAACTAGACATTTTTCACATATTGTTTTTATACAAGGGAAAGCTAGTTCTGTATCTTACATATACATGTTGAATAAGGTTTTTCTTATTAAGGGGGCCCTTCATGGCCAACGCAACTTCAACGCAAGCGTAGCCTAAAAGCTTGTACTTGCATCAAACGTAATGATTGACTGCGAAAAAAGAGAGACACCATCAGAGCTATCGGTTATCAGTTGGTAAATTCCGCTGATCACTCGCACCGCCGCCGCTAGGTCGTCATTCATGATTTCGCATATCATAAAACTTGTTCCAGGCCCATACTTCCTGTGATGTAATCTTACAAGTTTGTGAAAAAAAAGTTAGTTATTTAGAATCTCCAATACATTTGCAAGCATTGTTTAGAGCTGTTTTCTGTACTTTTACAATTTATAGGTACATTAGATATGGCCAAAGTTCAGGTAAAATTTGTGCAAAACCGCTGTTTTTCGGAGGCTTTTACTGAATTTGTTTCACACTTTTTTTTATTTTCGCCTAGTTATACTGCTAGATATAGTTCACAAGATACCAATTTGTTTAAAACATCTAACGAAAAGTGTTTAAAAACGCCATCATAAGTACAGAGCTTTTGTATGAAAAGTATGGTGAGATGACTGCTCTTAACTTTAAATGGGAAAAAAAATGGCACCTACCTTCCGGCTAGCTAGAGAATATTATAAGAATTTGAACATAACCCCAGTATGTACACAGTCTAATTTGCAATTACTCTCAGTAGTCTTACGAATTTCGATCAGGTCACGTGACAACTGACGCGAGTTAATTTTTTTTTACCCATCCCAAAATAAGGGTTCCGTTTTTTGCCATTTGGCTACGGAACCCTAAAAAGTGCACAACGCTGCTAAAGAAGTTTTCACTTCAAATACTTTCTGCACTACTTTCCCCATTTAAACTAGAGAGGTAGAGCATAGCGTTTATTCGCTCAAAGAGCAGCTCGACTGGGGAAGTACCTTACAGAATACCGCAGCCAAATAACTTTATGTTGTGTTCCTGCGCGTGAGTAAGGTCGCCAGAGCTCATAGGGGGGGGGGGACAGGTCGGTAACGCGTGAGCGATGCTTCTTGTGTTGCAAGCGTCCATATGGCTACGGTAACCGCTTACCATCAGGTGGGCCGTATGCTTGTTTACCGACTAAGTTATATATAAAAAAAAACATCATGTAGTATAGGTATTTATTGACCGAGCAGAGTTTCAACTTCGGCAAAAATGCTTCCGTATGTCCGGTGGATGTCCGGTTGTTCTCCACTACAGGTCGCATTTATCAACCGATTCTCGTGAAATTTTGTGAGCAGGTTCGATAATTATATGGATTTTTTTGTCGATAAATACAAACTGGCTAGATCTTCAGTTCATAGAGGCACTAGTATAATATACTAGCTGCACGGCGCGACTTCGTTCGCGTGGTGCTACCCTACCCTGTGGTGCTACCCTACCCTACCCTATCTAATCCATCCATAATTCTATTGTACGTATGTATGTCACTGAACTCCTCCTAAACGGCTGGACCAGCAGATGCCGGCAGATGGCGCTGCAGTCGGTATCTAGGTTATATTATCGACTGCAGCGCCATCTGCCGGGCTGATTTGTAAATCTAAACCATCCAGGGCACCACTCAAACGCATACAAAAAAAATCATTCAAATCGCTGTTTAGGAGGAGTTCAGTGACATACACACGTACAGTAGAATTTTATATATAAAGATATAACTTTCAGAGTAATTTATTTTCCCATACAATAAATATTCCCCATTCCACCCGAAGGATGGAAAGCTATCTAATAAATGATCACACAAAATGAAATGAATTTCATCAAACAATCTGTTATTGGGAACCCGACGACATTCGTTACCATCAACCGCTCGCTGGTCCATCTAAAACTTAGCACATTAATCTTGGCGGAGTCGATTCAAATTTATCTTTGTTTTAGCAAGTTTCTAAAATAAATTTAGCTTCTTCCATCGAAATTGTGAGTTACCCCCCTATTGCGTAACGGTGTAGACGAGCGACTTTACGATAAAACTTCAACCCCCTTACTCATAAAGTGCTATTTAACTAATATACTGTTTAAAGGGTCCCGTAAATAACGTCACTCTATTGTCATTGTCAAATAATGTGACATTATTTACGTGACCATTTAAACAGTATATTAGTATTTTTATTAACAACAAATATGTACAAAATACAATCTATATTTACAAAATATAATCTATATATAGAAAATTTCCTCAAGCCTGCCGCTGCTTCCGATATATATATGTATATTAGTTAAATAGCACTTTAAGAGTAAGGGGGCAAGTCTTCAACTATTCCGATTCTGTTGAATCATTATAAACAAAGTGTGTGCTATTTATTGAATCATTATAAACAAAGTTTGTGCTGTTTGGTAAATCTGAAATGCAGTTACTTATAAAAAGTTACTTAAGGTACTTAAGCAATAAAGTTACTTATTAAAATTAAGTGATTAATAGTCTATAACACAATGTATATGGTTAATAACTTAAAATTATTAAACAAAATTCACCTACAGAGAAATGTAAATTAACTTAAATTAAAGTACCGGTAAACGTAGTGTAGAAAACTTCAGTACGTACCCAAAACACCATTTAGATTAAATAACGAACGTAAGTACAATATATTAAGCACATTCATTATTATATTTATTTCGATTTGTAAACTAGGACTAAATTACAAATTTATGATGTTGGTATTACCTAAAATGTTAGTTAATAGTTAATTATGATAAAAAAAATATGTTATATTTGTTTTCATTTTGCACCAATACAAAAAAATATACATAACCAATGAACTAAGAAAGAAAGAACCATGAACGAACCTAAGAAGTCTATAAAATTAAGTTAAATATTTGAGTTGCTAAGAGAAGAAGAGTAGACCAACTGCTAGATGGAGAGATGAACTAGTCAACTTTGAAAGTGCACTATGGCACAGATCCGCAAGGGAAAAAGTGAGTGGAAGAATAAGGGGAGGTCTTTGCCCACCAGTGGGATGAAATATAATTAAAATACGTGAAATACTGTAATAATAAAATAATATTTATAAGGCTTAAATATAAAAAATTAAATATTTTGAAAGACACGCAGTCGCTTGTCTACACAAACTAAACATAAAAACGACGGCCAAACTTAAAAATGAATTGACAAGTTCATGAAATGTGATATTCAAGAAATCCCTCCGTCATTACTTTTGATGTCTCTATTAGATTACATTTCATAATGCCATTGGCTTTTATCTTCTAAAATCGGAAAGTTCCGCTTTTTATGAAAATGTTATGGATTGGCAATTGTAAATTATGTTTTGTTGATAAATGCATTACCTAATTATCTTTTTGTATAATCTTTACCTTATTTGTTTGACGGGCCAGTTGGCGCAGTTGGTTAAGACTCTGGTAAAGATTCCACCTATTGCGCCGCAGGTCGTGGGTTCGATTCCCGCACAGGACATGCATTTGTGTGCATGAACATGTCTGTATGTCCTGAGTCTGGGTGTAATTATGTATATTAAGTATGTATTTACAAACAAAAAGTAGTATATGTATTATATCAGTTATCTGGTTTCCATAGTACAAGCTCTGCTTAGTTTGGGATCAGATAACCGTGTGTGAGGAATGTCCCAGGATATTTATTTAGGATATTTATTTTGTTATGTTTGTAAGTTGCTTAATTATGTTCTTCCAAAACATCCATCCCCTAATTTAAAGGGTGCGGGGTGATTTACTAAAAATCGTGAAATATTTATTTTATTGTTTATATTATATCATGGAGTCCCTATATCTATTTTCAGACATCTAGCATCAACATTTTCTGAAGTCTCATACAAACTTCCATCCCCTAGTTTCAGGGGTTGGGGGTAAAAGTTCCAAGTTTTAGATTTTTGTTGTTTGTGTACTAATACAAGCTTGCTTAAATTTCAGCTTTCTAGGACTTCAGGAAGTACCCTAAGAGTTTTGATGATCATCAGTGAGTCAGTGACGAAATCGGGGTTTTTTAGATATCTATAAAATCTAAAGTATAAGAGCTATTCAATTGAAACTTTATATGGTATATTTAGTAAGTCCACTATTGACATCATATCCCGAGAATTTTGTTTATCTGGTATAATCCAAAGCCATGTTATGAGGGTTCAAAATAACGACGAAGTGCTTCGAGAAAAGGTAGGTAGTGCGCTTGGCCCTCAGCCCTTGTCAAGACGAATCAAACGAGCCCAAACTCGTGAGAAAAGAGAATATTCTTGCTCATATAAATTCTAAAGTATCTAGGTATGTTTGCCTGTTTTCATAGGTAAGTCATACATAATACTTATAGAACCTTGCTGAGCTGGAGGACCTATAAATTAATTAATTTACTTCAAAATAGGTTGCTTTCTATGTTTTATAAATTGGCAAACTATACAATTTATTGATAAATATTTGAAATAATTGTCTATCAAATTTTTATTTGCGGCCAAAGTAATAAAATAAGTGATAACCACATAAAAAATTCACTACCCATTTTGTACTGTCGATCAAACCTAATAAAATTTTCATGACACTTTTATGTGAGATAGAAGTAGCTTCGAAAACTAAGTTAGACACCTCGCGTAGGCTCAGATGCTGCTGCTGGATGCTGTCGGAGTCAGCAAAATACCTATACATAATTGAATGTCACGTCTCTAGTTAACACAAATTTCGTAAACTATTACCAATTAAAATACCTACTCAGACACCGAAGTTATCCTATAATTATTCCGTATTCTGAGTAGGTATATGAGTAAGGAACACTTATGTGGTCAAGCTGTGGTTACATGTGAATAGTGTCGCTGCGGCTTTTTGCGATTGCCTTGTGGTACCTACAAAAAGTTCGCTCGTGGTTGCGTTGTGGTCGCGACGTGGCTACGGTGTGGTCGGTTTCACACTCGCGGTCGATAGTGACGGCAAAATGAGGTTCGTATGAATTTTAATATTAATTTTCATACAAATTATCGCCCGCCTACATGGTGTGGTTGTGATGTTGTTGCGGTTGTAGTGTGGTTGTGTTACATGTGAATAGAGCCTTATATAGATAAATAATAAGAATTAATTTGATACGTAATTTTAACGATATGTAGGTATAAGTTTATCTAAATATTTTTATTTAAGTATTAGGTTTTTAAACTTTATTTAAGTAGGTATTTTTATGTATATGTAGTATATTTACTGCTCCACCTATCTTATATCTATCCTATTGCCCTAGGTTGCCTGGAAGAAATCGCTTCAGCGATAAGGCCGCCCTAATTGTTTGCACTTTTTATTTTATTTTTGTTTATATTGTGTGTTTTTTGTGTAAATAATAAAGAATTTTGTATTGTATTGTATAATACGAACAATAATTTGAGATTCAATTATGAAGGAGTATCAATCAATTAACGAATTAATATTAAAATGGAATTTCCTTATAACGGGCACCAATCTAATATTCTTGGACTATGGAGCCATAAAATTAAAGCATGGACATAATGAATCCGTTTTCTTTTTATAAAATATATAGATACTAGCTTTCCGCCCGCGGTTTCACCCGCGCACCCTTCTTTACCTCCTTACCTACCCTACCTACCCTAACCTACCCTACCCTACCATACCCTACCCTACCTTTGACCGAGCGAAAGCGAAGCGCGAGCGAAGCGTCTCCGTTTCAGCAGAGTTTCAGCTTGGGTAAAAATGCTTTCGTATGTCTATTGTCTGGCCGGTTCTCCTCTACAGGTCGCATTTTTCAACCGATTCTCGTGAAATTTTGTGAGATGGTTCGGTAATTATATGGATATTTTTTGTTACAAGGGAACAAGGGAATTCGATATAACTATCGAGAGTTGCGAGGTGTACGTACACAGTGTACAGCTCACATAGCCACTAGTTAATTTAAACTAATCATTATGTCTGAGTACCAGAATAAAAGTGGGCTATATTTTTTTCCATCTTATCAGCTATCAAGTCACTCCTTTACTTCGTAACAGTTACTTCGCAGGCGGGTAGAACAAAGTACGCTACCTCCGAGCTGTAGTATCCATACAATATTTTCGAACTCATCACCTTCGTCTAGGCTAGGCGTCACTACTATAGAGCTATCATCATAGCTCATAAAATCAAAGTCATGTATTCAGTTTGGGCTCAATGCATGCTGAAGTAACCCAAGCCCTACTCTTGAGAGTTTAATAACTTGTAAACTGTATGTAATGATTCATGTCTTCGGAAACTAACGTTACGCAACCGAACCGGGGGTTAACCTGTTACGTTCTTAAAGTACCTTGTCAGGGCGTTAACTGAATAAATTACTTTTTAAATTATAAATTAGTCTCTTAGTACTATTATTTATTCTGTGGTAAGAAACATATTTTTTTAAAGTTTATTTATTTGCCTTATCCACAATTTTATTAGCTGAATGTTTCCTTAGTTTGGACATGCAAACTCAGCAGTATAGTTGAATTCCAGGAGGATTTCATTTAGCAAATTATAGACGCCATCGCACTCCAACAACTCGGATTTAGGATTTCCTCACGGATATTGTTACGTTGGAACCTTACATAGAGTGTGAATAATACTGTTCGAAGATATTATATTATTATTTAAGGTTATGGAAGGAAAAAAATAGGTATTTTTTTTTGCTTTATCACAAATGTATGATTAGCCAAGATGTAACTCTTCATTATGAAATCGCTTTTGTATTAAATATATATTTTTTTTATTTAAAGTGCATACCTATTTGCAATTCATAAAAATATCGATGCAAACAAATATTCCTCTTGGCTACCAACACTGCTCAGATCACCAGCAAGATTCAAGATCAGCAAGATGCTAAGTAATGAGTTTGTGAAAAAAGCTCCCCTACAGCCTACTGGTCTCCCGAGACACGTCTAATGAGTACCAGTCCGCAGATAGTCCCTGACGCCTCGTAAGGGGTTGTCACGAATAATGTGCCGTCTTTTATAGCTCAGAGTCGGTAAAGGTAGACACTATATAAATTCTCAGTAGAATAAAGGAAGAGTTTGGTCTCCCGACACCTCGAAGTGTTGATTATAATGTGGAAGCAAATCGACGAGTTTGAGACCCCCAGGATCCATGGTCTCCACCACCATTACATAGTATTTTAATTTGTCAGTATTTTTATGTTTTAGATAGGATATAATTATTTACTATAGGAAATATTATTAGGTGATTAGTGACGGCGCGCCTGATGGTAAGCGATTACCGTAGCCATATGGACGCTTGCAACACACGAAACATCGCTCGCGCGTTACCGACCTTCCCCCCCTCCTCTATGAGTTCACTTATCTATATAACTTAAATCATAAGCTGGTATTCTTAAATACCATCCCCCTTACTCATAAAGCGCTATTTAACTAATATACTGTTTAAAGGGTTATTAATATTATAAATTTACTGTTTACGTAAATAATGTCACATTATTTGACAATGACAATGGAGTGACGTTATTTAAATATTCTGTTAAGGGTTAAGGGTCACGTAGACCCTTTAAACAGTATATTTAAATAACGTTTTATGAGGGCATATGTTTATAGTTATTTTAGAAGAATCACAAATATTTTAGAATTCTTTATATACCTATAGTAATATCACAAAGTAAATAATACCTATATATATTTTACTAAAGTGCGAGACGGAACCTAGTTTGTTATAAATTCAAATATTAGAGAGGCCTGTATTCTCTAATTTGTATAAGTAAATATTTAATGAAATCATAAAGATATTATCAGATTCTGTTTTTGTCATGAACTTTTGACCTTTTGGTCCGAAGAAATAACAGCTGAAAGGTACTTTATCGAATATTATAATGTTATTCTCAAAGGAAAATAATAATCATTCTACCGTTTGCCTTTACAAGTGGAGAAAATTCAAATGAGCTCGGTTTTAACTTGTTCGTCCAATAAATGTTTGTTATTGATTCCATCAGTGAAGGAGGATCATCATCCAAGAATGACGAATTATGGTTGAAAGGTCCAAGAAGATTGATAGGAGATAATCCATATTAGCAATGATACCGCAGTGGAAGTAACGGCTTGAGCTTAGGTGATGTATGTTATCGCACAGTTACATGGTACAATGTATTAACAAGTTTTTGTTAACAATTTCAAGCTTTTTTTGGTAACTGTACTTTTTGTTGCCTGTAGGTACTTGCAATGTCATCTAATATACTAATGTATACCAAATTTCAGCTCAATCTGACGCTGGGAAGTTGGAAATTATATTTCTTTTATACTTGCCCCCAAGGTGGTAAACAAGCATATGGCCCGTCTTATGCCGACCCTGCAGAAATGTCTTCACACCCTTTTTGAAGAACCCCATGCTGTACTCCATTGGGAAAACCACGGCGGGGAGCTCATTCCACAGTCTGAGCGTTCGCGGGAGGAAGCTCCTTTGAGACCGCACAGTACGAAACCATTTTGGTTCCAAGTGTGAGGATGGACTCCCCGTCGATGGCGAGAGTTTCGATGGTGGAAGGTAGCCGTGGGCAAAATTTAACTTGCAAGTTTCGACTACAGCAGACAGATGCAACTAAATAAAAGCTTGTAATAAAATATAGCTCAACTCGGTAGAAATATATTAAATGGCGTTAAATTCTAATAAATGTTTGCAAGCTATAACCAGCAAAATAATCTAGACTTGTATTATTATATAAATACCCACTAACCACAAACTAATAAATCATTCTATAAATACAGTTTCAGGGACACTAAAAAGGCAGAATTCCTGATTACCATCTCACTAACGGCCTGACAACGGCGTGAAGTGCGTCTTTACCGATTAATCTGGGGCAACCCACGATTTGTCTCCGTCACATTGACGGACGATCCTTTACAGATGAATAGTAACTCCGCTGAATTTGCTTATGTCTATAACTATTGTTAACGCCTATAATTAATGGGCTTTTCTAATTTGGTAGTTTATTGGATGGAATGTCAGTTTTGTTACTAACAACATTGATAGGTTTATTTATTGTTTATTGAACTTTTCAATAAATATACCTCATAATGATTTCAGTAGTAGGTACTGAGTGTAACTTTATGTCATGTCAGTCATATCATGCACCATATCGTAATATGTTCATATTCATATTCATTTATTAATTGCAACATTAATTATTATATGCTTATCGGCGGGAAAAAATGCTTAATTGTTTTTGGATCAAATCAAACTACTACTGGGAGAGAAATAAACTGGCGAGTTCTGGTATGGTGGTACTGATAGTAGCAAAATTGACGCTGTTTCGTAGGGCATAATGTTGGTCTATAAAGTGACCACTTTATGCGTCATTGACTTTGGTAGGTAGGATTTACGACAGTCAAGTCAAATGTCAGCGAAAGTTTTGGGTACCAATAAGAGCCAACTCTTGGCGCCTGTATGCTTGCGCAATCAAATCACAGAATACTAAGTTATATTATCTAGAAATGATAAGTATGAGTTGATTAACTCTGATAATACACTTATGTAAAAAAAAATATATTAAAAGAAACAAAAAAACCCGACTGCGTAAAACTTAAGCAAAAGAGCTTGTTTTTCTCTTTTCATATCTCTTTTCATCCATAGAATTTTGAATATAACTTGAATGTTATAAGGTATTGCAATCGGGGACAAACCAATAACCTAAATATGTTTTTTTTGTTGTAATATTTGTTTATCCTCGATTATATATCCTCCTCCCAAAATTTATCCTTAGCACCCTAACGCGGGCAAATCGGCGAGCTAGCTCTCAACCGGGGTTTTGATTAGGTAAATACGCCTGAGGGCGCCCCAGTTGGGGCACGAACCTCGGCTCAGGTACGAACCGGGGACGACGGACTTTCTATTATAATAAAACGAGTTACGACTAATTAGGGGGGGTGACGGATTACTGTTAGCAGCTCGGGCCGCTTGAACGGGACGAGACTGAGTAAGATACGAAAACTAGAGCTAATTAAATTGAGGTTTCGCTCGCTAATGTCTACCGCTTCTCCGCATACCTGCTCCCCATGTTTGCCTACAATAGTATAATAAGTCAACCAACTGTTTGTAAAGATGTCTTGTTTGAATTAAGTTCCATCAGCGCTCACAGATTTGCAAACACACACTAGCAACATTTATATCACATACCTAAAAATTATCTTAAGACTCTTAACTGCTATATCCGCTCTCGACACAGTTATCGTATTCCCGCGTGCTTCCCACGTGTAAATAGGTAGCAAAATCAATCCCAGAAACTAGTCTTCGATGTCACGTACGGTCTGCCACAGAAGTGCTCGTTATAAAATGTTATATAACACGGTGTACTGTACAATTTTCATATTTATAATTTATTTTCTTTTATTTGATAAGGTTTCATTGTAGACTACGATTTCTTAATGATTATGTTCGGATTCCACCCGAGTTCTTGGTATAAGAGTAGCACTAAGGGGATATTGTGAGCTTTCTATTTGTGAAAGATTTATTGAAATCTTTAGTTCCACACCAGACCAGATACTATATACTATTTGCCAATATAAACAAAACCGGCCAAGTGCGAGGCAGACTCACGCACCGAGGGTTCCATACAAACCTGTAGGTATATAAGTAAATGGTAGTATAGGCTCCGGCCTATACTACCATTTACTTTAATTTTTTTCAAATACTCCGGTATTTGATATGAATTTCAATTTCTGACGTATTAAAAAATCGGTGGAAGTTTGCATGTTAATGTACATCATATATTTTTTTAGTTTTATCATTCTCTTATTTTAGAAGTTACAGGGGGGCACACACATTTTACAACTTTGGAAGTGTCTCTCGCGCAAACTATTCAGTTTAGAAAATAATAATATTAGAAACCTCAATATCATTTTTAAAGACCTACCTATAGACATATAGACACGTATGGGTTTTTATTAAAAACAGACAGACATGAAGTATCCATAAGGGTTCCGTTTTTAGCCATTTGCCTACGGAACCCTAAAAACAGATCTTATTTATGTCTTATAATTTCAGATTTTAACATTAAAATATATTTTTCAATAACCTGATTGTACAAGGAAATAGGATGTGGAAAATAAACTGAAACGAACGCATTTCTTGATATTTTATAAAATACCTAATTGTTTCTTATCGTCTTCCTTCGTAAAACGACGGAATTTTGGGACATTTTTCCGTTACGAAACAGCTAGGTATTTTTTTCGGGAATAAATTTGATTCGTTTTGTGTCGGTATTAATAGGTATAGCTTGCAGAAAAGTATCTGCGTTTCCCATTCACCATTGTCCACACAGCAAGCAGTCTAGCTAGAGTTCTATAGTTCTGCAATATTCGCTACCGATCACACGTCATACACTTTTTTAGTGTTCCGTACTCAAAGGGTGCCAACGGGGCCCTATAACTAAGGCAATAATAAAAATAATAAAAAGTAAATAAAGTAAAAACAATAAGGGCCCCACATTTACAAGAAACTTTAATTTTTTACAGCAAAGTTGAGTTATTTAATATTGTACGGAACCCTCCGTGTGCGAGTCTGTAGCCAAATGGCAAAAAACGGAACCCTTATAGATTCGTCATGTCTGTCCGTCTGTCTGTCCGTCCGTATGTCACAGCCACTTTTTTCCGAATCTATAAGAACTATAATGTTGAAACTTGGTAAGTAGATGTATTCTGTGAACCGCATTAAGATTTTCACACAAAAATAGAAAAAAAACAAAAAAAATTGGGGGTTCCCCGTACTTAGAACTGAAAATATTTTTTTTTTTTTAATAAAACCCTAAGTATCTAATATCATTTTTGCAGACCTATCGATAGATAGCCCATCTATCGATAGGTCTGCAAAAATGATATTGAGGTTTCTAATATTATTTTTTTCTAAACTGAATAGTTTGCGCGAGAGACACTTCCAAAGTGGTAAAATGTGTGTCCCCCCTGTAACTTATAAAATAAGAGAATGATAAATCTATAAAAAAT
Organism: Achlya flavicornis; assembly: GCA_947623365.1. Classification (NCBI taxonomy): domain Eukaryota; kingdom Metazoa; phylum Arthropoda; class Insecta; order Lepidoptera; family Drepanidae; genus Achlya; species Achlya flavicornis. The sequence goes on along the minus strand of OX392491.1, from coordinate 3,650,332 downwards.
ATATGATATACCTACAGGTTTGTACGGAACCCTCGGTGCGCGAGTCTGACTCGTAAGGGCCAGCTCACAACGAGACGCGACGCGGCGCGCACTTTTTATGATAGCAATACAATATAGAACTTTATTTAGTAACCAAAAAGGCTCACATTTAGTGAGTGAATTCGATTATGCCTCGGGCGTCGCGAGTCACTTGTCACGAATTCTCTCATTAAAATGTGTACCTTTTTGTGTAGTACACAAAGTTGTATATTGTACGGCTATTGCGCTACGTCGCGTCGCGTCGCGTCTTGGTGGGAACTGACCCTAATTGGCCGGTTTTTGTTACTTTTAAAGACGCCGCATAGATTACAGTGAACGCGAAACGCAGAACTCCAGAACTCTCCGTGTGGGTTCGCCTTAATTAAGTCCATTAAAAAGAGAGAAAACATAGCAATAACAATAAAATACACCTTGTGCTGAAATAAAACCGAGAGTAGGTTTGACAATTATACGTGTAGCTGGCAATTATACGAGTATGTACTACGGAGGAAATGCGAATAAAAATCCACTTTGTGAGATGTTGATTTTAATTGGAGTGTGGTAATTTATTAAAACAGGTATTCGGTTTAAATATTTTGAGTGCCGTAGAAAACGTTAAAGTGTACTTTGGTAACAGAAAATAATTATTCAAGGGTTGTTGTCAAAAAAATACTTTCGACATTTATTTAGTTAAAATATCCACATAAAATGTTTTTACCGACTCCAATATTTTGATCTGAATGTAAATTATTTTGACTAAACATCTCACTCTTTAATAATAATATAATAATAATAATAAGTTTATTTATTTCTCTTTCACAAAGGTTTAAGATAATTAATAACTACTCATTAAATAAATACAGTTTCCCGTTACAATCCCTTTGCGAGAGACTGGTGTCTGTGCTAGGAAGACCTGTGTTACAGATTACCAGGCTCTCTCCCCTTGAACTAATACTGTATAGGTATTTAAATGGTAAAAATTACATTAGATATTGTTGTGATCATGTATGATTGCCTTATGTTTATTGGTATGTAATACTTTTAATGTTAACAATAGTGTGATAAAAGAGAAGAAGAGTGATGAGATACAAAAAAAATAATAATATGGAAAGTGTGTTGTGATGTGTGTGGGGTACAAATAAATATGTAGTAATTACGTGGGTGTGAGTGTATGTATAGTGTTTGTGTAGGTGTATGAGTGTGTGTAGTGAGGGGTGGGGATTGTGTGCGTACGTGAGTGCTAGTAATTATAACTATCCGGCAGGATACATTAGGATAGGGGAGTAAGGAAATCTTCTATTTCAGTGTACGATAAAGTATGTAGCCATGATGTTACCACTTGTTTTAATTTATATTTGGGAAGGGAATATATACATAGGATAGAGTTAATTTTGTTATAAGTGTATGGACCAAGAAAACAGAGGAATCTATGTGATAAACTGGTTTTGTGCGATTTGGTTGGACAGACTTTACTCTTTCGTCGTTTTGATTTGTTAATAAGGGGGTCATATTTTATAATTGAGTGAGTTTTAGTGACAGTTTGTAAAAGAAAGAGTTTGCGAATTGACAGCACATTAGCTCTCTGGTAGAGGTCTTTGGTAGGAAATAAGAATGGGAGGAAATAACAGACTTTGAGGACTGCTCTCTGTGCTCGTTCCAGGGTTATTAGAGTTGATTTGCAAGCGCCTCCCCAGGATGTGATACAGTACGTTAGTATAGATTGGCATAATGCAAGATATGTTAGTTTTAGAATTTTTTCATCCGAAACATGCCGTAGATTTCTAAAAATGAAAATTAGTTTCCGTGTTCTAGAGGTAAGTAGATCAATATGGGCTTGAAAATTAAGATTTTTGTCTATGGTAACTCCGAGATATTTTATATTGTCAACATGTTGTAACTGGTTGCAAGTACAGACAGAGTTGAGACCTGAACAGGTATGTGCTAGGATGTGTTGGGGTGAATGGTGATAAGGATGGTTTCTATTACTTAGGGCAAAGGCTATGTATTTTGTTTTGTCCACATTTAGTGTAAGGAGGTTGTTATTGAGCCATTTGGTGACCTGATTAAGCCCTGTTTGTGCATGTCGATAGACCTCCTCCCATGGTATCACCTCGAAAGAGAAGCGCTGTGTCGTCAGCAAAGGTGATAATCTTCCCATTTGTAAGTTTTAAATTACAGAGGTCGTTAATATAAGCCAGAAATAGCGTTGGGCCTAGAATACTGCCTTGGGGTACCCCATAGGTGACAGGAAGGTCATCACTACAAACCTTGTCTAGCTGAACACACTGCGAACGCTCAGAGAGGTAGCTTGTAAAGAGCTGGAGTTGTGTACCTCGTATTCCCATCTGCTGCAACTTATGTATTAGGAGTGGGACAGAGACTGTGTCAAAGGCTTTCGCAAGATCCAGAAATATGGTAATGCACTTCTTCTTTGAATCCATATCCGTAACTACACTGTTTATTAATTCATGAACGGCATCACTTGTTGATTTGTTCCTACGAAACCCAAATTGAGAACTAGCTAATATGTTCTTGGTCTCTAAGTAGTTTATAAGTCTCTTATTAATAATTCTTTCTAGAATTTTTGAGAAAGCTGGTAATATGGATATAGGTCGATAATTATTGACACGATCTCTGTCACCGCTCTTGTGAATTGGATGAATTAGAGCACGTTTAAATGCCGAGGGAAAAACTCCTGTCGTAAGTGCCAGGTTGCAAATATGAGTGAGAGGTTCCACTAGAATGTTTCTATATCTTTTAATAAGATTACTAGAAATATTATCTAGGCCAGTGGCGCAGTCACTTTTGAGATTACATATTATTCTATCAACCTCATCAGTTTCTGTAAGGAGTAGGGCAAAAGAGTGTGATTGAGATGTGGTTTGGACGTAAGAAGTTGGTGAAGAAGATATAATATTATTACTCAGTATGTTTTCTGCCAATGATTTACCAGTGTTTACAAAATATTGGTTTACAATATTAGCTGACTCAAAAGGGTTATTATTGACGATTAATTCAGTGGTTGGGTTTTTTAGTTTACGTGTGTAAGTTATTGTTTTAATTACTTCCCAAAGTTTCTTGCTGTTGTGTTTAGCTTTGTTAATTTCTGCTTTTTCGTATTCACGTTTAACTTTTTTAATTATTGAGTTACAGAAGTTTCGATAGCGGGTGTAGGTTAGTCTAATAATTTCATTGTCCGGTTGCTTTTTTGTCTTCATGTGTAGTTTGTCCCTATTTCGCATACATCTCAACAGGCCTGTAGTAATCCATGGTTTTATAGTGTATTTGCGTCTAGGAGTAGAAATTATTTTGGTACAATTGTTAAGTTTATTATTTAAGGTATTAATTAAAAAGTTTACTGTATCATTAACATTCGTCATTGACAGGATCGGGGCTAAGTCTGATATAGAAAGAGTCATATCAAGAGTTACATAGTCAATTCGTTTACTTATCCTGGTAATTTGACCATTGTTGGGTAGTATGTCTAGACTTAGAATAACGCTATAGTGATCGGTTATAGTAGTATTCGCCACGAAACATCGCGCTGGTGTTTTGGACTTCAGTATTACATGGTCAAGACAGGTATGGGTATGGGTTGGAATATAATGTGCTGGTAGCATACCGTGCGTGGCTAGAAGGTTTAAATAATTTTGTACTCTATGGTCTTTGGAGGGATTAGAAAATCTTTATTTCTATACAGTCGTGTAAAATAGATAGACTTTATCAAAGAACAGAGAGCAGCCTAAGGGTTCTTGTTATGGCCAAATGTAAATAATTCAAGGCGTCAGTAAGGGTAGAGTAAACATGACCTCGAAGGCTCGAACGTAGCTAGGTTCATCGGTCAGGTTTCTTGCTATGTGGAATACAACCTTTTGGGACTAGTTGCTAAAGATATATCTGCCCCGCCAAGATAGCCAAGCGAATCGCAAGGGCACTACCTACCTTTTCTCGAAGCGCTTCGTTTTTTTTGAACCCTCATAACTTGGGTTTGGATTATACCAGATAAACAAATTTCTCGGGATATGATGTCAATAGTGAACTTATTGAACATATAAGTTTCAATAGCATAGCTCTTATACTTAAGATTTTATTGATATCTAAAATACCCCGATTTTGTCACTGACTAACGGCCAAGCCACATATTTTGACTAAGGTGTAGAGTTTGTGAAGTTAGGGCTTGTAGAGTAAGGGCATGAAGAGTTATAAGCTTGGCTCTACATGAGATCCGATAACTTTTTGACAGTGCGAGCCATATGTCTTGGCAACATTTTACATAAAAAATATTTTAGTGGGATTGGTTAGTTTTAAAAATAAAAGCCTTTTTAGGGTTCTGTACACAAAGTGTATCAAATTTGACCCTATTACTGTGCTTAATCCGTCTATATGTATTTTTGTCACAGGGCTGTAATAGGTAACTAGTAACAAAATACGCATGGTCACATATCGCTAGATATATATCGGTTACGCTATTCCTATTCTTAATATTCCTTAAGAGAAGTAGAGCATAGCTCAAATAACAGCTCGACTGCGGAACTATCTCCACATTACAGAATACCGTAGAAGCACAGAATAAATAATAGTACTAACTGCCTCTGAAGTGCGACCCTGAGGCGTTCCAAAACCCTTATAATAACTAGTCCCCCGTAGTTTGTATGAGGACGGGCGTAGCATAACATACAGACTCGATATCGAATAGTAGGCTACACTATTAGACACTTTACTAAAATCGTAATCGAGCTGAGTTTCAAGTTTTATAAAACCATAGAATAAGATTTTTCATACAAACAAAAAACCCCCCTTTTCACCCCCTTAAAGGTTGAATTTCCAAAAACCCCTTCTGTCTACATTATAAATGAAATCAGGGAGTAAATTCTCACCCGAACCGATCGAGAAAAATACGAATTCGAACATTTATCAAATTACCTTATTCTGGCAATTTCGAGGCCTATATATTTAGAAGGAAAGCCAGTCAACTCGAGCTATGATTGGTCGGGATTATTCGAATTGACTCCGCTCCTCGAAAGTTTACAGTTGAATAAGACTCGAAGCGTAAGTTCGATTCGAAGGTTATTTCGAAAGCCTCAAGAATTGAGTCCCTGTGTGCAAAATGTTTACTTGTAAACTGGGGCTAGAATTTTGGGCTTAAAATGGTGTGGTCTCTGCGTTGATCATTGCCAGTCAGTCAGGACAAGTAATTACATTACTTATACCTCAGAGTATATAAATACTACGTACAAGTACAACTTATACGTATAGATAATACCCAATTATCATGCCATCCTTCTCACAAATTACAAATTGTAACCAGTTCATCTTTTTATTTTTGAGGATATCTCTCTCTTGCGAGATGCTTAGCAGTAATTAAATTGACGTAGAAGGCAGTCCTAAAAATACCCTTACGATTTCTATGGTGGTCTAAAATACCACAGGAGTTTAAACAGGCTGTCACAACTTAACTGCAGTTCACAGTTGAGTAGTTAGTGTTAATGTATGCTTGGTCATGCGCCGGCTGCATACGCGTACAACATTATTACGTAACAAGCGGTTATTTTACGTTAGTTTCGCAACGTAGCCGTTCTAGATATATTGAAATTTATTTATTTAAATCCATGAAAATTTGAATATGGCCATTTAGTTAGAAAAGTGAAGTGGACTGTATGTATGGATAATATATTTTGCAGGTTTTTATGTGAAACTTGCTTTTCGATGCAAAAAAATAAACACGTAAAAATTCGGTTTTAACTAAGAATTCGGCCTAAATTGCATAATTGAATGGCTTTGACTTCGAAGGGGGGGGGGGCAATGTTTGTATGGATAATAAAAAAATTCTGGTCAGATATAATAATTTAAAACTTAGCTAATGTATAAATGCTTAAAATATGTAATTTAGACTTACCCCCTTATTCATAATCTATTTTTAACTAAATCAGGGTAATAGTGTCCTCCGTCTCACTCTTTCGATCACCAAATGTCACGTGTCAGATAAAGACTTCAGAATTTTAGCTAATCAACGTTTGATAACTTTATTATGAAGCTTTATAATAAGGGTTAGACTTTTGTGTTGTAGGTTTTTAGGTGGTGATTGATTTCCACTTGAAACGGTTCTGGGCCGCTTGCATCCAGCGGCACCCAGCAACTCTGACCAGGCCGTCGGTCCACCTGGTGGGAGATCTTCCCGCTCGGCACTTTCCAGTACGTGGTCGCCACTCGAGAACCTTTCTTCCCCATCGGTTATCGGCTCTTCGAGCGATGTGGCGTGCCCATTTCCACTTCAGCCTACTAACTCTACCAGCTATGTCCGTCGTTTTCGTTCTCCTACGAATGTCCTCATTGCGAACCTGACACGTAGAGAAATTCCGAGCATAGCTCGTTCCATAGCTCGTTGAGTGACTCTGAGCTTATTTATGCGGTCAGCAGTAAAAGACCCCGTCTCTGTCCCGTATGTCATCACTGGTAACACGCACTGATTGAAGACCTTTGTCTTCAGACTCTGAGGTATTTTGGACGTGAAGATATGCCGTAGCTTCTCGAACGCTGCCGAACTCGGCTAGAGTTGAATTCTTCGATTGACCTCTTTGTCGAAGTTGGACATACCTAGTTGTCCTAGGTAAACATACTCATCTACAACTTCGAGAACAGTGCTCACAACAATTACCGGCATTGGCGGAATATGAACATTAGACAGACATACACTAACTTACATACTACTATACTTACTAGTCACACACTGATTTGAAGTCAGCGACATATTTTCAATGGAATACTTCGTGCTCTTTCGCCGACTTCAAGTCAGTGTCAGATTAGAGTACCAAATTTCATACTTTTCAGTGTATTTCAAAGTCGAATTAATTATTTTATTAAAATTAATTTAATTTCTTTCTTCAATTCACAGTCAATTTAAATTCTAATCTACGGGACGTATTAAAATTAATTATTACAGGTATGAATAGCTATATCAAAGTAAACCTTTCAAATCTCTATCTATCAGTATCAATCACATTAATAACCTACTTTACCGCAAACCAAATAGGTTTCATATTCAAAACAAGTCATAAATTTGCATTGAAGTAACATCAAAGACCATCCAAAAGGTCTGTCAATCACTTTGGAGTGCCCGTTACCAGTAGGCACAATGACATCATCCACAGCGATTGCTATTAATTGCAAGAGGCAGTAACTGGCTTCGCGGAACGCTATAGTCAGTTCAGTTCAGTTCCGGCGGATTGTCAAACATTACTAAGGATCTGTGGAAGGTTAAAGTTAGAAGCAGAAGCGAGCCGTTTTTTCTTTTGGCGTTTTAATTTTACAGTTACAGGTAACTTACAGATAATTATGATAACAAGCCAATATATTCAGTAAGATTGACAAAATAAAAATGCTGAGTTGGAAGCTGACTTTCGAACGGCTGCTAGTTTCAGTACCTTTAGCATAAATGGTTTTGACTTTGATAATAGTGACTGTAGAATACTAATCCCTGGTTGTATGGTATCTTTGTATGGTTAATGTGTCGCTTTTGGTTAACTATATTACTTTTTACATACGATTGAAATTTCTGTAAGTTTAAATAATTTTAGTTACATTAAAACGTGCTCTGTTTTATATTTTTCTGCTTCTGTGGCTTTCACTTGACGTAGCATAAAATCGAATATAACTCGCGGTAGTGACGTCAAATGTTTTGGCGTCGTGGGTTGGACTCCAAGAAAATGCTCGAGTTTTTGTTAAAGAAAACTTCTAAACAAGTCGTCAATAAAAGGAATGGGGTAGGTAACTTAGCTAGCTATTAAACCGGCATAAATTCTATGACTTACGTCGAAGTATCAAGTGTCTGAACTGCCAGAACTTGGTCTGTCCATTAGCCTTAATTGGACCAACCCTTTATTATGGGCTTCGGGAAAAGATATTTGGTCAGTAGCTCAAAATTTATTGGTGGAATTCAGGTAATTGTATTAATGGGTCATCTATTTTTAGCATTTTGTTTACGTAATTTTTTTGCGTTTTGTTTTCGTGAAAAATGAAAGTTATTTTTTGTTTTTCAATGAACACTTACCTTGTCCAGAAAGGACGAATTCAATACCGTATACAATTCAAGTTATATTCGAAATTCTATAGATTAAAGAGGTTATTTTTATCTTTCCAGTTATTTTCTATTTATGCAGTCGGGTTTTTTGTTTCTTAATGTACCCTACATATTATCCGTCTCGAACTATGTGGGAATGAGACGAAATGTAGCATGAGACGAGTTAAGGAAACTGACAAGCAATACTAACTGCCGTACTCAGATACGTCAAATAGAATTTAATGACTCAAAATATAGAAGGGACTGGTCTAGGATAACAAATCATTTCACAATTGACGTATCTGTAATCACGATGGCTATAGAAAAACGCGCCCGATCATCGTTTTAGAATGTTAACCTATAGAAAAACAGCAAAACTGACAAGATGTTAATTTTATGCATAGGTTAATTATTTCAAAATGATTTATCCGACTATTATGAATCTAATATAATGAAGTAGACCCTCAATAACGAGTAACAAATGCTAACCACTAACCCCCTTACTCATAAAGAATTATTTAACTAAAAGGGTCACGTAAATAAAGTCACTCTATTGTCATTGTCAAATAATGTGACATTATTTACGTGACCATTTAATCAGTATATTAGTTAAATAGCGCTTTATGAGTAAGGGGGTTAGGGACTTTTCCATGTTATAACCATAGACTTAGGATTTTGCTACGCTAAGATTATAACAAGCTAGTTGCGCCCCGCGGTTTCACCCGCGTACCGGATAATCCCGAGATAAAAAGTAACCTATGTGTTAAATACTCTATCAGCGTGCCAAGTCTCATCCAAATCCGTTCAGATTTTGAAACGTGATTGAGGTACAAACATCCAGACACACAAACTTCCAATCTTTCGGATAAATACTCGAAGATAAAACACAAATTCATGACTATTATGATACCTGGAGATTCATACGATGTTGATCTACTGCTGTGTCTATACTATGACATAATAACGAGGTGTTGCTGTTGAGCATGACGCTTAGAAAATAAGGTTTGAAAGGAAATCTTCAGACCTTGTTCCGCAAACTACGACTCGATTTTTCAACGGCTCTTGTTGAAATTGCAGATGGAACAAATCTAAGCTAAAAATGGTAAAGTTTTTTATGATGAGGGTTATTTTGAAATAAATAGCTATTCTATTAAAAAAAAAATGAGTTTCAGTTCTATGTATGGGGAACCCCCAAAATTCATTGTTTTTTTTCCTATTTTTATGTGAAAATCTTAATGCGGTTCATAGAATACATCTAATTACCAAGTTTCAACATTATAGTTCTTATAGATTCGGAAAAAAGTGGCTGTGACATACGGACGGACAGACAGACAGACAGACATGACGAATCTATAAGGGTTCCGTTTTTTGCCATTTGGCTACGGAACCCTAAAAAGAGATTTATATTTAAATAGGTACAGTCGAGGACATATATATGTATACACTTAGTAAAATTCAACAACGGTTTCCTCTTTTAAGTGTTAATCTATTACACAAATCATAATAGTATATGCTAGAAGATTCTGCCTTTATAATATCTCATAATTTCAATCAGTAGTTTAAATGTTAAACATGCGAGAAAATTGCTTTTGAATTTCAAAAAGTGTATACATATTTATGTCCTCGACTGTACCTACCTTATTTGCGCTTTACAAACTCGAACAATGAAATAGTTATTTGTGAAATATTGGTATTAGTATTGGTAAAACATACCACCATGTAAATGTGTCCTGTATTTCAATCCAAGCTGCAGGTAAACTAAATCAGATTGCAAAAAAAAAAGAAATGAATTCCATTCAACGATAATGGTCCCCTAAAAAAATACGTTTTTTTCTTTTTTAGCAATAAGAATTAAAAAAATGGTCTTTGAAATTGACATTTCTAGCATCTTAGTATTTATTTCCTTTATTCTACAAAATACCGAGCAGTATATAAATATCCGGTGTGTCACGGGCAGCAAACAAAAGTTAACAGTCCAAAGCTTGAAAGAGGTATAATAATAATAATAATAAAGCCTTTTATTTCCTTAACATTAACATACATAAAAAAATAAATTTAACATTAGATTATAATAACAGTTATTCAGTTAAGGCCCCTGGCGGGTATAGGCCTCCTCCAACAGTTTCCAAGTTTTCCTTATCTTTGCTTTCTTTGTCCAGTCTTCTCCAGCAATTTTTTTTATTTCATCAGACCATCTTTCTCTTGGACGTCCTCTGGCTCTCTTGCCACTTGGGCCTGACCAATTAGTGACCAATTTTGTCCACCTTCCATCTATAGATCTAGCCAGGTGGCCAGCCCATTTCCATTTCAGTCGTTTCATATGTTCGAGAGCATCTATCACTTTGGTTTTTTTGCGTATGTTTTCCGATTTTTGCTTATCTCTCAGTCTTATATTCAGGATACTCCGTTCCATGGCACGTTGGGTCTTCTGTATTTTGTCCCTTGCATAGTTGTTGTATAACCAAGTCTGTGATCCGTAAGACATGCAGGGGAGCAGACATCCATCCATAACTATCTTTTTCAGTTTCAAGGGCAGTTTTGATTTCATTATTTCTTTTAAGCTCCAGAACTTATTCCATGTCATGTTTATTCTCCTATCAATTTCATTTTTGTTTCTGGAACTGCTGAATGAAATGCATTTCCCTAAATATATGTAGCTCTCTACATACTCTAAACTTTGAAAGAGGTATATAAGCACTATAATTGAAGGAAATGTCAACGTTAGAAGTGTTTTCTTGTGACAATGTCAACTGGAAACTTGATGTCGTAAACTCAATTTGACAACTTTGGCAATCTTGTCCAAACTTTGTGACCACGAGCCTTCGGCGATCTAACGAGATATGTTTTGTTCGATAGTGGCTTGTTGAAGTAGTGTTGGGCGTCGCACTCGACTAAAACTAAAATCATACCAGATAAAATTATTATATTAATACGTGAAGCAAAAACTTTCGCTCCTCTTTAGCCTACTAGCCTCTTAGCACGTAGGAGGCACGCGTTGGCATAGTTAAAGTTTATATGGGGAAGAAGTGCACCAAAGCTAAATATCTATCTAAATATATATACAAATCCCTTGTCACGGTGTTAATGTTCGCTCTCCTGCAAAACGGCTCTACCGATTTTTATGTTTCTTTTATGTATTTGGTAGGTATGAGAATAGGTCGGAAAGTATATTTCATACTTTCAGAAGTGAGTGAAACCGCGGGGGATTTTTGATATATTAACGCATTTAATATAGACTATTTTAATAAAAAAAAGTTGCACACACTACAATGCGAAACATTACAGACACTACCATGAGTTTGACACACCACACAAATATTGTACTCTTTTTAAGCGACTTAAAAATAATAAAGTAATTTAAAAAAAAAAGCCTTAAAATACACCAAAAAGTATTAAATAACTTTAATCTGACACTGATTTGAAGTCAGCGAAATATTTTCAATGGAATACGTCGTGCTCTATCGTTGAACTATAGTAAATTTATTCTGCTTAAAATACTGTGACCTACAAATCTTTACGACACCCCAAGAAAACAATGTCTATTTCAAATCAAGTTATTTTACCTATTCGATTGGAAGCGTTAGCTCCGTTTATTGAAGAAGTGCTATTAGGTTTCCAGCTCCTTGAATGTTATACTCAATTGCCGTTGGTACATCAAACAATATATTATTAGCATCACTTTACGAGACAATGAATTGTATTACGTGAAATAAATTGCTGTTGCCAGTCACTACAACTAACACACTTCTGGAATATTATTGAAACTAATAAAGTTATCCTATGAAGTTTTATATTTAGTATATTTACAACAAATATGTACAAAATACAATCTATAAATAAAAAAAATCCTCAAGCCTGCCGCTGCTTCGGATTAACGGCAAGGTTCCCAGAAGGTTGGCAGCGTTTCCTCTTTGGATAGCCAAGCTGACGCGTTGGCGGAAAAAGCTCCCCGCCCGCTGGTCTCCGGAGGTCTCGATCAATTTTGATGACAAAACGGCGAGCATCGGACCCCCACGGCCTCAAGGTCTCGACCGCAAAAGGCATAAAAATATAATTGGGTCCAATCGATGAGCCTATGCTCTACTTCTCTTAAATCGTTTATTCGCTCAAAGAGCAGCTCGACTGGGGAAGTACCTCCACATTACAGAATACCGCAGGAAAATTACTTTTTTTGTGTTCCTGCGTGTAAGGTTGCCAGAGCTAATTGGGGAGGAGGGAAGGGTCGGTAGCGCGTGAGTGATTCACTGTGTGTTGCAAGCGTTCATATGTCTCCACTGTAACCACTTACCATCAGGCGAGCCGTACGGTTGTTTACATAGTAGTATAAAAAAAGACGACTTGCTTTGATAATAATCGACTAAACTCCAAGTTGTGTCGCATCACTATTCTACAGTAAACTAAGGCAATGTTGACCACCTGTTGCCGGATGCAGGTCCTCCGAAAATGATGGATGTTGCGGACATCCCGAGTGATTTATTTTGGGATGTGAAACAAATTACTTGATTTACGGGTTTTTCAGGCAATTTGGTGGCATCTGTGAATTTTCCAGATGTAATCTGGGCTTTGAAGCGTGTGTAGTGTGAACTGTGAACGATTTACAGGAAATTGAAATGGGTAGTAGATTTGCTTCAAATATTTCACATGCGAAATTTATTCACGATGGAACCTTCTTATTTATTTATCCTATTTTGTAATTTACTGTTACATAAAATATATTTTTTTGTTTTTTTTTCTATCTAATTTTCTCTCCCCAGTTCTCTCTATTAAGAGAAAAACTATATTTGTTAGGTATTTTATTTTAGTACCAGTAGCACTTAGTTATGAGGTCATTGGCAACAAATTAAGTCCCGATAACTAGGGGTCAAAACACACAACTCGGTAACCATCCACCGTGTAAGGTTTTACAGTCTTTTTTTTCGAATTTCATTTCAATAGCATGTATGTAATATACCACTGTGACAGACGGACAAACAGATGGATTTGAAACACCGGATTTGTTCCATTTTAAACAGGCTTAGAACCCTAAAAAGGGCTACAAGAAACAATACGCCCCGAACAAAAATTCACCTACGAAAGTAACTGTGTTTATTTCCAAAAGAAAATTGCCAACTGTAAAGAGCTGTGAAAGTAAGGTCAGTACCTAATAATATGTATAGGCGAATAAAGACCGTAGGGATCTTATACATTCTGAACATGGAAGATAGAACATGTTCAACTTTATGGAGGTGGTATGTTTTAATAGATTGGCTTGTGTTTTCACCAGTAGGTGATTGGAGACGGATTATACAACGTCTAACAGATTTTGATGCTACACCGTTAAACTGTTAGTTCAAAATCGTTTTCTGAATCGAGTTATGTAACGTAAAGTACCCATAAAAATGATAAAATTCTACTATGGAACCAACTTCGAAATCGCAAAAAATATAATGCTTTTCATACAAAAGGTACATGTCTCCTCTATGGCTATAGCTATGAAAAGCTGTAATTTTTTTTTGCGATTTCGAAGATGGTCCCATAGCAAAAGTTTATGGTATACATGAGTATTTTACGTGGTTTCATTTAATGTCGTATTTTCGTATCCACCCCGTATATATTTAAAGTTACATAAATCGATTCAGTACGCGATTCTGAACAAACCATTCAACGACTTAGCATCCAAGTCTGATACACGTTATATGTTATATCAACAAATGATGCAACACTAAACTTATTGAATTAATAAACCAGTCAATATCACCTCTTGATCTTTCTGCCCTGTTTTATCATTTGGGTCGCCGCAATATGTTGCTTTCTCTATTCTGCCTTTCTAACTATCATACTTGTAATAACTCCTTTCTTGCTCATATCATCGTTCATATCTTCTTTGGTCGTCTTATTTTCAATCCATCAACTATTATTTTCATATCAAGAAACTATTTCTGTTTCTTTTAAGATTTGGTCTATTTTGACTATTCTGAAGATTTTTGGAAACATTGGCTACCACAATTTTTGATACATTTCTGTCTTCGATCGTTTACAGGGCTTCATTGATAGAGAGACTTGTGTGGATGTTTAGTTGGTTTAACTATTAAATTAATCGCCCGTATGCTAAGTTTCCCTCTACTTTTGTAACAAGCTACACAATATTGTCGAAGAAAAAAATCCTTGATAATTTTTCCTGGAAATATTATAAATTTAAATTAATTAAAAGTTAGCATTTCTTTTAGAACTAAAGTAATCAACATAGTTGGGAAAAATTTACAAGTAAAAGCGGTTGTAGCATAACTTGAAGAAAATACCTTTGAAAGGAGAAGTTCTCTGTGTAGAGACGAGTGCAGTGCATACCATATAAGTATACCTTATTTATCTAAGTATATTAAAGAACCTGCGACAAACTCTTAAGGAAGGTATAAGTGATTTAGAAAGGTTAGCCCCTTTGATATTAGGATATTGTCCAAATCAATTTGCTATAGTGTTAACAGCTAGGGCTGTACCTACAGTAAAATTAATAAAGTTAATAATAAATGTCGAATAATACAGGGTTATTGGTAGCCTTTATTAGGTACATTGCAGGACTGAATTACTAAAATCATTAACAACAACATTTGATTCATGACTTTTAATTATTCATCAGATTATAATTCAACAGACAATATAAAACATTCGGTCCCTTATTATATTACAAAAGATGATTTAAAGGCAATTTAGTAATACGTCACTCGGTCACTTTCTAACGTCATATAACAAAAAGAGACGAGTCTTTTTTTAAACCTGGCTTTGCTTTAAACAATGTTTTGTATTAAGGAGGTCGGATTAATACTGAAAAGACTACGTGCTATATAAGTCGCTCATAAACAATATACTATTTTTTGTAGCTGCAAGAGCTACAAAAAATAGTACTTGGGCGAGTTCCTTAACAAACGTAACAATATTTGATGGGGTTAGTAAAACAACAACAAGCTTCATAACAAATTGCAACACATTTTATGGTTGAAGCAGCGCGAAAATTTGAAATCAGGACATCCTGATTAAATAGGCCAACCCTACAAGCGGCCTACATTGAGCGGTGGGCAAAACTTGCACGGTAGCATGACAAGTGCAATTTGTCTGAAATGGCGTTACGCGTCGAAACCTTTTGACCTGCAATATCGTCGATAATAAATTTTGTATTTTGTGTTAGGAATACTTAGGAAAATCAAAGGGAGCAATTATTTCCTAAATATTGCATTTTATTATTGAGGTTGATAGATACTAACTAACGGCTTACTGAAATGTTTTAATACAAATAACCAACGATTTAAGTTTGTGGTAAAAAAAATGTTTTTTTATAGATTTATCATTCTCTTATTTTAGAAGTTACAGGGACACATATTTTACCACTTTGGAAGTGTCTCTCGCGCAAACTATTCAGTTTAGAAAAAAAATATATTAGAAACCTCAATATCATTTTTGAAGACCTATCCATAGACAAGACAATCCATACACTTTATGGGTTTGATGAAAAAAAAAATGTTTGAGTTTCAGTTCTAAGTATGGGGAACCCCGGTTCCGTTTTTTGCCATTTGGCTACGGAACCCTAAAAACTGCGACTTATGATATTTTAGACACACATTTGCGCGTATACATTACCATGGACGAACATTACCTAGTAGGTTACAAAGTTCTTTTTTATATTTTTTGTCTTTCTTTTCTTTTCTTTTCTTTTCTTTTCTTTTCTTTTCTTTTCTTTTCTTTTCTTTTCTTTTCTTTTCTTTTCTTTTCTTTTCTTTTCTTTTCTTTTCTCTTCTTTTCCTCTCGAAACAGAAAAAAAATTAATCAAATTCAAACGAGTGATTTATGATACGACTAGCTTAGAAGTATCCTGAGTAGTAGGTACCTATAATATTTTCTCAGTATACAAAGAGGCCTATTCAACTCTTCGTTCATCACTGACACGTTCATTAGCAAAGGGGCTCTTATCACCGTTTGGGTGTAATTTTCGTTATTTATTATACTAGTCCAGTCAGCGATTTGAAATTGATAATGTCACCTTAGTTATTTAGTACTTTCTCACTAATATTATGGTGTAGCATCGATTACGCCCGCATAATTTACGCTATAAAGATCCGTATCGCTACGAGCTTTTAGGGTTACGTATCCAGATAATCAAACGGTGCCTTATCATTTGGTAACTCTGTACGTCCATCTAATTCCTAAACAAGTAAAATCATAGCTTTTATACTGCTATTTTGTTCAGGCTTTTAAAGTTAGATGCCGCATTTTGGGTCTAATATTACTAATATTTCTTTCATATTATAATATATAAATTAAATGAATAGTCAAATACAAAAATATTAATAAATAACTATAAATCAACAATTAGCTCAAGTATGGCTTTTTCATTATAACTGGCAAACAAAGTGGAACTGGAACCCACTGGACTCGAATTTAAATCGTGCTTGGCCGGTTTTTTGTGTGTATCGTTAGTTAATGGAGGATTGTAATAATGAGCAAACTAGAATTATGTGTTTTGGAGGTCGAAATATCGGCTGAATGTCAAAATCGTGATGTTATTATGACATTTGAAGTGTTTCGATATCAAGCATACATTATTATATCAAAATTGTAAGCACGTGCTTTTAGTTGGAGTTTCATTCTTTACAAGCTTATTATATATTAGTTTTCTTTATTATTATTTTTAATTTCACCTGTACCGGTGTCAATCTGTAATTAAATTTTGTAAGTAATATACGCACTTCCCGGTTTCCGTTGGAGCTGAAATTTTGCATGCGTATGTGAATCGGATAACAATGGAATATCTACCTATACCTATACCCACAGATTACAGAACATAAGGCTGATAGAGCGCATGGAACATGGGAGTAAAGCCAAAAAAGCAATACAAATTGAAAAACACATGCCTGGTATTCACTTTTGAATTTGTATGCGCTTTTTAAAGTTTGTTAAACAAAGCAAATACAAATTCAAAAGCGAATATCAGGTGTGTTTTTCAATTTGTATTTGCTTTTTTGGCCTTACTCCCGCGTTATGCGCTCTCCATCTGTGTTGTTCTGTAATCTGAGACTATAATATAAAGCTGATCTGTTGATGGAGCCGGAAGATATTAATTTAAGCTTGTTAACCACGTGTTTCTGAGATAAAGGGGCTTGACAGATGAACTGACGGACAACAAAGTGATCTGATAAGGGTTTTTTTTTCTTTTTGTGTTAGGAAGACTAAGCCCTTAGACAAACTCATTTTCTAACATCATAAATATCATGTTGGTCTCAAAATAAAAGACGCCCATGACCATCCATTTTGGTAAGCAATATTTAACAGGATTTCAGGTCACATCTCTTAGCGAAAAAGAAATGCGAATTTATTTTTCCCTGTCTTGGTTTCTACTTGCCCTAATTGGAGACGGATGAGAATATTTCTATAATGAAATCAGGTAAAGAACTCGCCATAAAATCGATTAATCCTAAGTTGTCCTTTCATTAATTTTCCGGAGAGTCTCTGTCAATATTTATTTCATCTGGTGCCCTTAATCTCGCCACTTTATAATACCTGCGTAGAATGACAGAAAGTAAACCAAATGAGCTATCTATATGATAATTCCTCTTTTACGTCGGATATTGGAGATTAGAGAGACTTTTTATTATGTAACGGTGGAAAAATTTCGTAATTCTACAAACACTCTGGGAATTGAATAACTTCTTCTTGTTAGGCGTGTAAAGTTCAATTTTGGTCGGCAGCGGCGGTTATGTAAATTTTACGTGGTATATTTTGACGTGTTTTTATCTGTTACAGAATTTTGAGCCACGTTTCATATGGATTAGTTTGAGATTGCTTGCCATAGATCATTGCGTAACGATATATTTATTTATGAAATTCAATTTCATTCTGAATTAACGATTTTTATGCTTTTAATGAAAATACCTTAATATTTTTTGCTTTAGTAGCTATCTACGCAGTTTTGGTTGGGAGTTAATGAAATTATAGAAAAATCATAGATAAAATTGAAATGCAATTATTTATATATAATTATATAAGTATCTGGACGGACATAAAAAGCAACCAATGTTGCAATTTTCTTGGTCCAATCAATTTGAGCTTTGTTTTTTTATGAGGTCGAAAGTAGCGTGTTCCGTGATAATAACACTATCAGCATTTTGTCATCCATACTTGGTTGGATACTGCCTTGTTTCTAGATGTCATTTCAGTTCTTAGTCTGATTTTTTAACCGACTTCAAAAAAAGGAGGAGGTTCTCAATTCGGTTGTTCGGTTCGGTTGCAGTTTTTTTTTTTTTTTCTTATGTTTGTTACCTCATAACTCCGTCATTTATTAACCGATTTCGAAAATTCTTTTTTTGTCTGGAAGGGTGCACCTCCCATTTGGTCTCATTGTCATCATATCAGGATTTGATTACTTCTTAGTGTACTTTGAAGTCGGTTTAAGTTTTTTGTAAAACAGTCCAATTATCTAGAATTTAATTATCTCTTAACCGAAACTGTGTAGATTGGTACTACAGCCTATCTATTATATCTATTTTTGTGTGAAAATCTTAATGCGGTTCATAGAATACATCTACTTACCAAGTTTCAATATTATAGTTCTTATAGTTTCGGAAAAAAGTGGCTGTGACATACGGATGGTCGGACAGACAGACAGACAGACATGACGAATCTATAACGAATCTATAATTAACGATTTTTAGGGTTCCGTAGCCAAATGGCAAAAAACGGAACCCTAAAAATTGTTAATACAGGATTAGATTACTTTTTAGTGTACTTTGAAGTCGGTTTAAGTGTTTGTAAAACAGTTTTACTCTTACGCATACAAGTTTACCCCCATCAACCACATTATAACATTCCATAAAAAAAATATCAAACGCAAGCCGCATACAAAGTTTGCAGGCTGATAACGAAACCCAATTTCAGAACAAGGTTATCACAGCAATTGAATACAAAATTATAATAATTATACCCGTGATAATATGGGTGGATAATAGTGGCAAACGTTATAAAGCATGTAATCACATAATTTGACTATGTCATTATAGTAGTTATATGTACCGTGATGTACAGAATGTCGCTTATTGACTGGTAACGGTTTATTTACAGTACCTAATGTCGTTTTAGTATTAAAAGTTGTTTTTGTTGAAATGTATTTAAAAGAATGAATCTCTCGCTCTGTTTTTCCATGATAAATATTATCTTTCTTTCTTTCTTTAAATGTAAAGAGAAAAAATGTATAGTAGTAATAATTACGACATGTTTTTTTTTAGATCTAAGCGAGGCTTAAATAATACCTGTGACTGAGTGAAGCTTTTATAGCGAAAGAAAACCGTACCTACTGCGATGAAATTAGATAAAGCAATACAATTTAGTCAAGAGGGCTCGTTCCCAAACTACTCCACGACTAATTCCCAATCTAATCCACAAAAAAAGTACCATAAAAATATTTGATAAATTAAGTTTCAGCACCCAAACATAGTACAAAAAAAAAGAAACAAGTTTGTGTTGTGTGAAAGTGTTATTATAATTTTATAATATATTTTCAATGTAGGTACTGCTATTCCCAGTTCAACATTTTATAATTGGTAGATAGTTAACAATAACCCAACACATTTCACGTTACATATTGACAAATAAAATAAAATGATTAAAGCAAAACCGAAACTATAGTATGAATCTATTGTATTGTCGACACATGTGTGTACAGTTGGCCACCCATTGTGTTAAAACATTGACGCACTTCATGTAACCATTATTGTTGCTGGTCTTTATACATGAAGTGGCTATTAGTGTGGCAAACACTTTGGGAAGTGTGTAGCGCAGCTTGCTTGCTGTTCAGTTAAACATATTGTTCAATAATTTCAGTGTATCAGTTGGGTGGCTATTTGACATGTTTTATTTTGTTGCAATCGCCAATAGGATACGGTAACCGCTTATCATAACACGGGTCGTTAGCTCGTTTGCTACCTCAGTTATAAATATAAAAAAATATGTGTGGTATAACAATATTTACAGAGGTTGATAAAAATGCCTTGAAGAACTTGAATCAAATTATTTTTACAAAAAAGATCTGCATACAAAAAAATAGAGAGCAAAGTGGGTATACAATTTTGATAATAATTTGAGTTCAGTTCGATAGTAGGATATTAACCATAAAAAAAATATGTTTATAATTAAATAAATAATGAAAATATTTAAACAACGAAATAACTTTATAATTGCTAAAACACAAATCCTTAATTTGTATATAATTCCATTAAAGCTCCTTGAAAGCTCTTCAAACCAGTTCCATTAGTCCTAGTGCTTATTTTCGGGGCAACGTCCATTATAGAAATGTTATTTCCGACCCTACGTGACTAGTAGTCGTAAAAGCCTACATATTGTGAAAACTTAAACTGACTTTATGAGTTCAAATAGAACTAACTCATAAGTGGGTATCATTTTGACCCGCATATTGTCAGAAAGTTTTGCTGTTTCCAATATATTTGTAGTTCTGACGAGTACTTTATAATTTCCTGAGAAATGATTTGTTGATTTTGTATAGTTTGTATTTGCTGTAAATAGTATTATTTTTATGTCATTAAGTCGACAATCAGGTGGACTGTTTTTACAAGCATTTATTTAGTTTCACATGTCTGGTTTCTGCAGTGCTATTCTGTAACGTTCATTTGAAATATCACTTCTGAATCCGTCATGAGATTAAAGTTTCATAGTGTTCATATTCTTATAATGAGTGAGTTCGACACTAGCGCAACTGAGTGATGACGGAAGTGAGATGAAGTGACGACAGGTGAGTATTTTGACGTTACGAATAAACTTTTGAGTTGTCGAAACTCACTTCACTTCACTTGGATTTTATCTCGAAAATACCAATACAATGACAAGCGAGATGACAATCGAGGTGAGTGTGAGTTGCGAGGTGAGTTGCGTGATGACTTTCGAGCTGTAATCGAATCTAAGCAAGTTAAATTTGATCCACTTCCCAATATCGGATTGAGCTGAAATTTGGTATGTAATATATTGGATGACAATGCTAGTACAGACAACAAAAAGTAGAGTTACCATAAAAAGCTTGTATTTTTATGGTAACAAATGGAAAATTTTATATCTTGTTTGTTTTTTTTCACCGCTACCTATACAAATTAGCAATACTAGAGGGATTGCGAATGCGTTATCGATACTGTTTAGCTTTTGTTACATTTTTTTTTATGACGAACGATGTGGCCTATCTTCGGAAGCACATAAGCCATAATTTGAACTGATTGATGTAGACAGGAATCCTGCTCTGTTTGGGACCACGAAAAATTTTGGGTTTCAGAGACATGTCCAAGAAAAGATTTTGTAATAAACCATAGTCCAGGCATTTTGGTGTCCGTCTTCACTCACATGACCAGTCTTAGATTAGTTATAAACCAAATCTCTTAAGGAACCAAATATTTTTTATCCGTCAACACCAATTCAAATGGATTCACTAAGATTCATTAGTAATCCGAACCAACCGCTCTAAATCCCACCCAAATCACATGTATTTTTTATCTTTCAACGTTAAAAACCCCCTCATTTCGTATTCCACTGAGAAGTAAAATCTTCCACTTCATTTGGCTGACGTAGTTCCTATTAAGATATCCCAGAACCAAGATCTGTTCAGATGAGCCAAGCTATCTTTAACATTCCCAAAACTAACTTAAACCTTATTTTTAATGTAGTATGGTCTAACTTAGTATACTTGGAGGTAAAGGTACTGTAGTTTTATATGCAAAACAGAGTCAATGAGTATTCGCCACTGAATCCGAATAAATCTTCTAATGTGAAAGCGAATGTAATGCTGTTAAGTTCATTACTCACTAATTAGTATTACAAAAGCTTTGTGAATAACAATTGTTTACTGATTCGTGTAAACATTGATTAATTGTTATTAATTTGTTGGCAATAAAATAAATTGCAAATACATATGCCAATAAGAGCTCAGTGATTCATTTCCTCGCGCGACTGGCCATGATCAGTGCAACTTAATAGAAATTCCGAACTTTTATTCCAATATGGCATCTAAGTTTCAATTAAAAATATCGCAAGTACGAGTCGGGCATTGATTATATTATAAGGATGTAAAACTAGCTCGATATTTGCGAATTTTGACGCACATCATTTTAGAAATTGAATTTGCATTTGCTCTACAGAACTTTGTAGGTTTTGCAGAAGTTTTCAAGTCAAATCGAATTGATAGTAGGAAATGCCTTCGTTCTTTCTGTTGAAATTATTTCGTGCACAATATAATGGAATCCATATTCATGAGTTGCTCACATTTCTAATTTAAAATTTTCATGAACTTCAAATTATTTCCTATCTAGATCAAGCCTTATAATGAGACAGATAGATAGCAATAATGTAGGTAGTTACAGAACTCTGCAGTCAAGTTATGACGATGCAATAGTTGAATGGTACTGCTGTCGTGACGAATACACGCAGGTCTTTAGAATAGCAAATAAAATTTGTTTTAAAAAGGGATAGTCTTCCTTGGACGTATATTTCTTGGTTCGGGCCGTCTTGACTGAACTACGCAACATAAAAGAAAATAAAAACCTGATATGGAATCTACAAATTAAGCCCGTCCATATGATACCCCACGTAAACGTGTAGCCCTATTTTGAAATTCCGGCCTTTTTACCCGACTGACCCGGAAGGAGGGTTATGTTTTTCGAGTGTATGTATGTATGTATGTCTATTTCTTTGGCACGGTCTGCAGCCTAAATGGCTTGATGGATTTAAGCATATGAGGTGTCGTTAGATTCGTCTTGACTGTGGGAGTGTCATAGGGTATATTATTTTTATATGGCGTCTACGGATAAAAAAAGAGGGGGGGTATTAAAAACAAAAATTTCGTTATTATAACAATATGGGTATCAAATGAAAGCTTGTGAACATACCATTCCATATATGTATATATTGTAATACTTTTGTGCTACCATTTTGACGTAAATTGCAAAAAAACATGTTTAATGCAAGGACAGTAGGTAGGTACTATGCTGAGCGGTTACCGTACGTAACTCACAGATTTGCGATGGTTGTTAGCGTTACCTTACCGTACCGCTCATTTATTTACTAATACTTACAACTCATTCTGTATTAAACTAAAAAGTCTGAAATAAATTAAATTATTAAAAGAAACAAAAAACCCGGATGCGTAAAACAAAAATTAACTGAAAAGAGAAAAACAAGCTCTTTAATCTATAGAGTTTGGAATATAACTTGAATGTTGTAAGGTCTTGCGGTGGGGGACTACCCAATGAGTTCGGCCATTCAAATCAAATGCGTACTGCTTTTGAATAACCTCGATTGTTTCTGCTCATCATTCCCCAACACAGTGTGTCAAATAGCAATATTACTTGTGGTTAGAACAGCTGGAGCATTCTCCCCAATGGCTCTGCCGTGACATGCCGCTATTATGCCGCGTTACCATATTGCAAAATTCAGCAAAAACACCCACCACGGGGCGTATTGAAGTTGGATTACGTGGAGATTAAGGCAATCATGCGATTTCAAATGTATGAAAATTCCGGCGTCATGCTTGCTACATTTTCAAGGGATCTGCTATGTTTTAATATTTGGAGCTTCATAGATGGTGATACCAATAGGGGATACTGACATTGACGTAATAAAGAAGAGTTAAAGTGACAAAGACCTACCGTAAAACTAGTTAAGAAAACCACACACACAAAGTCACTTATTAGTGTATGCAACCCAAGAATCTTTTAAAATTTTTGATACAACCAATAAAGGATTATGAAAATTGTCTAAAGTGAAAAGTAAAAATCGTTACCAAGTGAAAGAAGTTTAAGCAGACACCAAAGAAAATAAAACAAAGAGAAAAATACTTTGTGACAAATAAGCTCTTTTTGAAGGCCACCCCAAACCATAGGATAACAATGTCTATTTATAAATCAACTGTTGTTTTTCCATGCGTCCAATTTAAAATTCAACTGTTTGTAAAATTTTAACAATAATTGCATTCATAAATCATAATGTGAATATTAAACAAAGAGTTGTGTAAACCATTATTTTCATCACAAATATAATAAATCCAAGGCCGTAACCACAACAAAGCTGTGTCGCCGTGGATACTGCTATTACCGAATTAATATTGTAATCGTATCATTCTTATGTTTACTAAATGAGACAGTTATTAGCTTTACTAGTTCACCTGTAGTTTTACTTTTGTGAACTTTTATAAGGTTTCAAACCTAAAAGACATAAAAAGAACCCTTACGATGCGACTCCGTCCGTCTGGCATAGTGGTATATTTTAATACCACTGATGTTATTGATTTGAAATTTGGATTATTAAATATTACTTATATGGCACGAGTCGTGAGCACAGATTGCACCTGCACAGTAGTTAATTTTTCGGTCTGTTTGGCGGAATGTAGAAGGCGGGAGCGCCGAGCGGCACACGATTGGTTCGTCAGTCAATGCTCGTCGTCTATTGGATTCTTGCGTGTCATTTGGCTACTGTGATTTGGTCAAAAGTATACATGCGCGAGCTTGCCCCCACTACTGCCTATCTGTGCTCACCATTAGTGCCTCATACTGTACCCACTCTTATTGCAAATGATTGAATTTTAAAAGAGGTGGTATAATAATAATTCGCAAACAGACATAGTTTAAAGAAGAATGGACTTTTAAGAGGAGCTACCGGAACACATCGTTAAGTTCTTGGCAACAGAATTTCAATTTTAGGGTGGTAGCTAGCCAAACTAATATCATACATGCGAACATATTCCATCACATCAGTGGACAGATAGAGAGGTTATTTTACGAATTCATTTATCTTTGTAAAACATTTTTCAAAAAGTATTTTTACGCCGTTTGTTAATAATATAATGATGATAAATAGATGTTGCGTTCGATTCTTTTTTATTTTTTGGTGGTTGGTGTGGTCGTATTATTTGGTGGAGTAACTACCGTCCATTATCAACGGTTATGTGGACACGGCATTATGCAAAATCACGAGACAGCACTGTGTTCTAAGGGGTAGCACTTAGTGATGTAGAATAAATTAAAAGTATATTTTGCCACTAAAATAAAATAATCATACCCATCTTTGCCTATGCGGGCATATCAGCGAGGTTATGTAATGTCCCAACGTGATGATGTTTTTAATCATCCGAAAAACTAGCCATTGAGTTCTAGCTTACTCAATCTATTCCGTCCATCAATGAAACAAAGATTTTATACTGTTATTTTGGGCATTGTAATAAACTAGCTGTTCGGTGCGACTTCGTTCGTGTGGTGCTACCCTACCCTACCTTAACTAAAAAGTAGTTTACATCCTATTCTCAGACCTACTGTTTTTTTTTTTACACCTTGGTTTCATTAATAGAGTTTTAGTAAAGATCCCTATTTTTTTTTGAAAATATAATGTAGCCTATGTCACCCGGGGATAGTGTAGCTTCCCAACAGTGAAAGAATTTTTCAAATCGGTTCAGTGGTTTCGGAGCCTATACAATGCAAACAAACAATCAAATCTTTCCTCTTTATAATATTAGCATAACTTAAAGCAATCTTTATTTTGGTTATTTGGGTGAGTTTCCACATATAAGGACTATCCATTTAATTTGCTATTATATTTAGTATGCTGTTGCTACTCCTACAAATTCTTCCTTGCAGAGAATCTGATATTTACGCCAGACATCATTAAAGCGTCCTTGAACACGAACATGTAGAATCGTGACAGTCGCAACAGCATCCTAATAGCATTATTATATTTTACCAGCAGAGCAGCAAGCCCTTTGGGTATAACTGAACCAAAGACTCGCCTTTCCATTGTTGCTAACGCTCGTGTCCCTACAGTTTATGAAAATCGCTCCCGCTCTATCACCATGTCGTAGACAAACCTAACCACATACTCCGAAATAGAAGCAATTTGATATCCGCTTTATAGTTCCTACATTCTGCTTTGAATTTTAGTACTCATTTGCATGTTTTGTGCTACGTCTCTTCCAAAATTTTACCCTGCAATGGACTTATTATAGAGGTATGTAAAGTATTTATTAAAATTGGTAACTGAGGTTGTGAAGTGAGAAAATATTTGGAATATGCCAGGAATAAAACCTAAAATAAAATAAATAAATATCCTGGGACATTTCTCACACACGGTCATCACACAAATCTCACTCACGTACTCACGCGCAGCACAACTTTACACAACATAAAGTTATTTGGCTGCGGTATTCTGTAAGGTGGAGGTACTTCCCCAGTCGAGCTGCTCTTTGAGCGAATAAACGCTGTGCTCTACCTCTCTCAAACTTTGCCGACCCTGAAGAACGCTCTTCATACCTTTTTTGAAGAATCCCATGCTGTACTCCATTGGGAAAACAACGGCGGGGAGCTTTTTCCACAGTCTGAGCGTCCGCGGGAGGAAGCTCCTTCGAGACCACACAGTTCGAAATCATTTTGGTTCCAATGTGTGAGGATGGATATAACCCTCGGGAACGCGGGTAAAATCGCGGAAATGTAATAACTATAGTAACATCACTACGATAATTACATTACATCCGCTGTTAAATGTTAAAGTGATTCATTATTTCATTTTGGTATTATCAATAAATTGTTATTGTATTAAAATAAACAATTGTTAAATATAATAATATGATTATTACGTTTCAAGTCAAAATTCGGGTGATTTTGCAATATTCAAGCGAGTGGTGCATTCAATCAAATTGTACAGAAATACAATTGTCTCAATCCATTAATGTAATTAATCTGCGTCGAAGCGAACACGAGCCGAGCACACGTGGAGCACGGATTCGCGTAGCTTGGACGGACTTCGTTTGCACTTTTTTAAAAGCGCGTGGAAAACAAAACAAATCGTGCTGTATAAAGACCGACTTCCTGGTTTCCGATTGAGCTCAAATTTTACATGCATGTGTAAATCAGATGACAATGCAATATTGTTATTCTCCATGTGCTGATCAAATGATGGAGCTGGAAGGTGGCCATGGGAACTCTGTTCCATCTAGTTTGGGTCGTTGGACTCTGGGTCTAGGGACTTGTTCTCAACATTAATAAATATAAGTAGGTCGCTGGTGATGGTTTGAGAACATAGAAAAGACGGTAAATTATAGATTACACGTTTATTTCACATTTTATAGAAATGCATACAGTATGAAGCTAATACACTCACTCCATCTTGTACAATAAGAAAAATGTTGCTATGTAATATTACTATTTTTAATACAGCAACACCAAAGGTGGTGTTAGTTCCTGTAATGACTTTGGTCATAAACAGGACTCATGATTAAGTTAGTCGACAATTATACTCCGTGACTTTTTATTCGTCAACTAAACATTAATTATTCATTATGAAGCATGACGTAGTTTTAAACACCCTGTTACGAGCGCAGTCTACTTGAATTGTGCTACAAACAATTTTATGAATTATTTGTACCTTTTCATTGGTTAAATTAAGTGGGCTGCGTTTCTAAGACGAATAAATAGTCGCGGTGTATAAACAAGCTTGTTTAAAGATATGTATTTTTGAATATTATTTATTCCATACTAATATTGCGTGGAGATCAGTTGGTAGGTATATAAAAATCATTATTGGGCTTTCCATGGAAAACACAAAAAATGGAAGCGCCAGGTTTTTCCATGTTAACGAAAATCTGTGGTAGAAATATAACAAACCATAGGCCATGAACTAATTCATCCGTAATAATAGCATCAAGCATATGAAACCTTCCGTTTCACATTCATTGTAGCATGAATTTAAATCAATTCTGAATATCAAAGCCACGGACTCATGCACATCAGTGTCTCTTCAGTGCACACGGTACGCGCTTTAGTAAGTCGAGCGTTAATTCCGCATTTTAGTGCGGTTATATACTGATGCGCGGTTTTATGGGCGATATCGCGATATGATTGTTAATTTGCTTACGATTGCTAAAGCTATATTATGTTGCAACAATAAAAATGAAGTAAGTCATCTTTAAACTTCTGGCTGAATCGGTAATTATTGTTTTACATTTACAACTCATACTCGATGACTATTTTCCAATTTTTTACACTACTGAGGTAGCAAACTAGCGTACACCTCACTTAATGGTAAGCGGTCTCCGTAGCCTATTGACGCTTGCAACACCAGGGGTATCACTCGCGCGTAACCAACCCTGTAGAAATTATTTATTGACACTATATAATGTTAATACTTTTCACTGTCAAACGTATTGTGGTCTATGAAACATTTCAAAGAGAACGACAGTACCGCCATAACACGCCCGTTCAGTCAGTATCCAAACGACCTAAATTTAAATACCCACGTTGACGGCCGAGAAGTAGGTCGAACACTTTAAAGTTTTGTTACATCTTAACGCTATGATGACAAATTTTGTGAGCTCTGAATCGCGCTAATGAAGTTCTCTCAGAAATATTATAAGTTCTCGAAGGGATTATGTAACTTGTAGACTTGCGAATTTGAAATTGAGCTATTGTTACCAAGTTAAGGTAGACTGTCGTCGCTCTCATTAATTATTAAAACTTCAGGTGGACTTAAACTTTGTCTTTAAAAAGAAACTTGCATTTAATTGAGAGTTGATAAGTTCTGACTGTGGTATTATTGAGTTTGGGAATGATTTAGTTTATTCTTGAAATAGGATCGATGAGGTGATAATGTACCCTAAAACTTAGATATCATCTTGGGTTTGACTGCTCAAAATAATCAAATGAACACAAACTGGAGAGAATACTATCAAGTCCCTACTTCCAACATCAGATCTGCATTATCATCAGATTAGCATAACTAAGCGAAATTTCAATACAATCGAAAATCTGAAATTAGGTCAAAATCTACTTGTATCATTTCACGGCGATAATGTTAGTACCTAATATGATTGAAGCGATGATAGCTCTGTGGTAGTGATGTCTAATATCGGAAAGGCTTGGATCCTACAGTGAGCTGGGCTCTCGGTAAAGAACAACATTGTAAAGATATCGCTGTGGTTTACGGTAGCATGCTGGTAAAGTACTTTGTAGTACTCGCCTAGCTAGCTCCTACCCGTTGAAAATCTGTCGTCATCATCATTATCTGCCTGCCATGTTCCTAATCGTTTGTGGTCGGCGCAATATGAACGCTTCTTCCATTCATCTCTTCTATCCGTCATACCAGCATCCACTCCTTTCTTACCCGTAATATCATCTTTCACACAATCCATCTCTTTTTCGGTCTTCCTCTTCCTGTATATCCATCCATCGTTCGTTCATCGAAAGTTCGGCAACCCATTGGTAAACCCCTGGAATTGCTAATGTCCATAATCGACAAAAATAAGTCGAATAAAATATCCACAGAGATAGATGAAGTAACATAAAGGATCTTGATACAAGTTGCCCTTACATTTTGCAAGGTCAGTGTAATGGTAAATAATTTAAACCGTACCTGGCGCTGTTTCTCTACCGTAGATATATCTTTTATTTCAAGCGAACAGCAACTCTAGAAGAGACTTTTCAGATATTTCAATGAATCATACATTTTTAATTTCTTACCCACTTCTAGACCCACTGTGGAATAATAATCAAAGTTCTCGGATGAGACTGTATAATTATAGTTACCTTTCTTGTTTAGCGGTGGAGCCTTCATTCTCATCTATTATAATGAGGTTTTCTGACTCTTTATTTAAAAATGGCTAACCTGATTGCAAATGTTCAATATACTTTAGCTCCTTATGAGGGTTCAGAAACTAGAACCTATTGCTATGAATTTGATGTTCAATCAGCAGTAATTTGTCATAGAAGGGATCACCAGTCTCATCTAGCCTTTTCCCTAATTCTGGCAACGATCCTGACCTTCAACTCTGTGGTGTTTTACAATGAAAAATATATTAACAATAGGTGTTGGCCCGTCTCCGTACAGAATGATTTATGCGCATAATACAAGCTTCATTTATTATCAACCACCTATTGAACTTGCTATACTTTTGTTGGGATACAATGAAAATATTTTTGTTCAGGTATAGGATTTTTTCAGACGAGGATTCGTTGGAGTTTTGTTTGCAACAAATTATTGTTTAGTACCTACTCTATAGGGTTTCGTATTCAAAGAGGAACCCTTATACCCGTCATACTTGTGAACAGGTGCTGCTTGTGTGCAGGTCTGCTTAGTTTATTAGCAATTGCTGAGTTTATTGCTGGCTCTTCACAGCAAGTGTAACATTCCGAACCGGTAATAGAGTACTGCAAAGGCCTATTTGAATAAATAATTTTGATTTTTTTAATTTTGTCATATCCTTCCTTCTGGCCATCTGTATGTTGGCTGTTTATTTATGTATGCAAAAATCTCTCGTAACATGAACTAATAGGAAAATAATTAAATATCAGTGCAATATACCTTTTCAATACATCTAAGGAAACCTTGTTAATATGAACGCAAGATCGATAGCTTACGATACGAAGGTAATATCTATCGTGTATACACAGACCGTGAAGACTCCTAGACCGTCTATAACTTAATAATCTCGTTAGTCTCAGTACCTCTAACGCAAGCTCAAACTATAATTTACCTTATATCGTCTAAGTAAAGGTCAAAAACTTCTTGGCAAATAAGTAGCTCTCAAGTGAACCTTCATATACTTATGTGAGTCCAGAGTTTAATGTGATAAAAAAACTTCTCAAATATTTAGATGGTATACAATCTTAACTTACTAACACTTGTAAGCTACAACATTACCGCTATCAGTTCGCTTATTTGCTGAGAAGTTTCCAAAATCTTGTGGAGAAAAAGTTGCATAATAGTTTCACATAGGTACTTAATAAGAACCTGCGTCCACTGCATCTTTTTGCAGCACCGTAGGGGGCTATAGTTTCTTTACATTAAAGTTCCCTAATTCAGTATTCCTATTAGCTAATAAATTTTACATTTACTACAAGCCTGTAGTAGTGCGATACGAAATGTGCAGCTGCGGCGCCGTAACAAGTCACAGAGAGCGCAAGCCTTACGTGTTAGTTTTTGAAAAGTTTTGTATGTTTCGATTGGAGGCGAGCCAAGTCTATAATGTTATGTTTAGGGTTCCGTAGTCAAACAAGGAACTCTTATAGTATTATCATGTCTGTCCGTTCGTCTGTCTGTCACCGTTATTTTAATCGGAAACTATATATTATAGTACTCGGTACTCAACCCTGGTGATTGTTTGAGGTATTCAACTGTTCACACCAATCTGAAGATGAAAAAATAACAATAGCAGGTTAAAAACCAACAAGAAGGTTTTAGTTTATCAAAACTTAAAATTAAAAACAATCTTGTTGACAAGATAAGCAGTCGAACAACTTTGATCTGAATAATTTTGAACTTTGATAACCAACAGTTAAATCATTATTTTCTCTAATTCAGTGTATTCTGTCTATTCAGTTTCAAAAGGTAATATGTGCTCGTGATACGTTGAATGAATCAAGTTGAAAACTGACGAACCTTTTCATTCCGCCACTGTACATAATTATAATGGTGGAACTCGCCCATCTGATCCAAAACTAAGCAGGAGGCCAAGTCCGCTATTTTAAATAAAAAATTACTTTCTGACGTGAATTATCCTATTACAACTTCAATGTCATTAATTTAGCCAATGTGCGTTGTATACTAACCCCCTTATTCATAATGAAGTTATCAAACGTTGATTTGCTAAAATTCCGAAGTCTTTATCTGACAGGTGACATTTGGTGGTCGAAAGAGTGAGACGGGGCACACTATTACACTGATTTTGTTAAAATGCGATTATGAATAAGGGGGTAAGTTCATAATGGTTTCTGACGCTATTGAATTACTAGAACACCAAAAGAGATGTTTCCTGGGTGAAAAAAGTCAGTATTGTCACACGTATTTTTTGCTTTACCAAATCACAAGTTTTTTTCAGGAAAGTAGCCAATTTGTAAATTTTATACTAATGATACATTGGAATAAAACATATTTTTTTTGTTATTCACAGCAGTTCTTATTCAGATTCGCAATTCATCAATTCCGTTTTTTTTTTTTTATGAATTTAGAGTGACTATTATACCAAAAATAATGTTACGCAAGGATCTGCAGATAATTCGAAAAAAAAAATTTTGTTAGCAATTTGCTTTAGCTTCCTTTTTAGCCTCCCAGATATAGATTTGTCGTTTCTATAGTAATAGGTACTATGGAAACGATAAATCTAATATACTACCATACTACCAAATAGTTTAGATACCTGATATATTTGATGGATAGACGAATAAACAGACCTATATTTTTTTTAATAAAAATACTCAATTTCATTTCTGTGGGATTTGAACCGAAAACTATATCTTAGCACCAGAACTCATTTCACAAAGCTCAGATTATATTACGCGACGAATTGAAAACTATTGGATTTCTCCACGAGAGACGCTCATGTATTTTGTTACTACTTGTTTTCATGGATTCTTGTTTATCATATAGGTTTATAGATTAGGTAAAATTCAGGGGACTTGTAGTGTAATACTTTTATTATTTTTTGTTTGATTTTAATGAGCAGCTTTTGACGATGAAACATGTCGAAGGAACCGTATCAAGGTGGTAGGGTACTTTGTAGTACCCACCTGGTACTAAGCTCAATTCTAAAATTTGTTGCCAAACATCTACCGGGGTGTCACGGCAGCTGCAACGCAGTTCTATTCTATGTAAATGATCGACAATGCCCTGGGAATGCACATATCCATAGACAATGGTAGCCAATTATCTTCAGGTGGTTTCCCCGGGATCTATCGACCAAGTGTTGACAGGCCAGACTCCACCTACCACATGTCGTGGGTTCGATTCACACACACGACATGTATTTGTGTTCATGAACATGTCTATATGTCCTGAGTATGGGTGTAATTATGTATGTTAAGTATGTATTTACACACAAAAATTAGTATATGTAGTATAGGATCAGTTATCTGGTTTCCATAGTACAGTACAAGCTCTGCTTAGCCGGTATAAACAAGAGACGTGAAAAGATAATGAATTAAAATAATAACCATTAAAACATGTTTGGCAATAAACTTGGAAGCAAAAATTTGGTACTTATGAATTTTTGAGAAATTTATTTTTAGGTGAAACTTTTTATAGAGTCTATACTACCAGATGTAGTATTCACCCCTTTCAGATAGATATGCCTTACAAGTAGTACCCAACTAATATGGCTTACCGATGTACCTGCGCAGAAGAAACATTTTCAAATCGCGGGAAATGCTATTGGTCTGCAGCTGCCGCCGTGTGTGCGGAGGGGCGTGACGGTTGCGAGTGAGACGGAACTAACAGCTGCAGTGTATTATGCACCTTATAGTATTGATCGTAAGTTTTAAGCATTCTTTCGTTAATCTTCGGGCCATACTTTCTTTTCTGTGCGAACGAAGATTCACGACGCGCCTGATAAGGCAACTGATAAGTTGGGTACTACTTTACCATAACACATTGTAACTATATGCGGATACATTTTTGCTTGAAGAGCGGAGTTCGTTATAACCAAAAATCTAGCCCACGTCTTTGAGATCTCTTATTCTCCAATATCAATCAATCTAAGTAATTTGGCAATTGAACAAAATCTAATTTCGTATAAAATGTACTAAATGAAATATACGTTAATAATATAGTAGGAAATCATGACGCGATCCAAATTGAGTTACGCTCCGATGAACATCAACGGCAAATGGTGTCAATCCACTTAACTTGCTAATTAATATGGAATCAAATTGAATCATGGATTGAAAGAGTCATTCGAAAGCTCTTATAGGCTTTGTACTTTATTACATCGCGGCGATATTATTTTGTTAAGATTTTTCTTATATTTTAACATTATTTTGAGGGCACAGTGGTCACTAATACGGCGTAATTAACAAACCCGGATTCAATAACCAAAGTTAAGGTTAAGGTTCGCCTAAAATAATAATTGTATATGAAAGCTTTTCTTTCTGGAAGAATATTAAAATAGGTAATTGGAATTATTAGATATTATATTGTGAAATTCCTTCTAAAAGCGCCCCAGCCTGTTATCTTCATTGGACGCGTGTGAACAATATCAAATAGCAGACAAGCCACAAACCGCTCCCCTAAGTGGGTATGGGGCACTATGGGGAACGTCACAATTCAATTTCATGCTAAATTGATAGAACGGTCTTAGTGCAAGCGCTTCATGAGCTTCAGGAGGTTTCAGGTCACGCGATATTAAGCGCTGATTGGATTTTGGTTCTAAGAATTAATGTTGATATTAAATGTGTGAGATTTCTTTGAAAAAGTAACATGTTGTTGTTTTAATCCAACCGATATTTATTTTTTTTGATATAAGTTTGAGATCAGATACCCGTGTGTGAAGATTGTTCCCGGGTATATCATCATCATCAATACCTCATTCACGTCCCGACTGTGGCATGAGCTGCCAAAAACAACCAGGGGGATATAGCCATAGTACGCAACGTGAACCACCAAGGAAGCAACAAAGCATAATACGGCCCGTCTGATGGTAAGTATAGTTACCGTAGCCTATGGATGCTTGCAACACCAGGCATATCGCTCGCGCGTTGCCAACCCTGCAGAAATTTCTTCACACCATTTTTGAAGTACCCTATGCTATACGTACTCCCTTGGGAAAACAACACACACACAAAACAACACAGCGGGGAGCTCATTCCACAGTCTGAGCGTCCAAAATAATAATAGATTTATACAGTATTTTTGCCATGCAGGTTTCCTCGCGATGTTCCTTCACGAAAAGTGAAATATGATATCTATACTTAATCTTTATAATAAGGGGTATGGGTTTTGCAAATATAATCTTCTTATATCTAAAACCTTACTCCTCCGAAACGGCTTTACTGATTTTTACCAAATTTTATATGCATATTCGGTAGGTCTGAGAATCGGCTACTATCTATTTTTATTTTTTCATACCCCTAACTGAGATAAGGGTAGGCACCACACGAACGAAGTCGCGCCGGTCAGCTAGTTAAATATATAAATCCCACAAAAAAACATCTTCATGTAAAATTTTGCCAAGACGGGACCATATGGCTCGAACTGTCAAAAAGTTATCAGATCTCATGTAGAGCCAAGCTCTACACGCTCTATCCCTACAAGCCCTAACTTCAAAAACTCTACAAATCATAGTCAAAATATGTGGCTTGGCCGTTTCGCTACCGTCACATGGGTGGGTGTAAGGTAAAAAAAATATTTACTGTAAATTTTAAATTAAATACTTTCTTGTAGTAGCGAAAGTGAGTCAGTGACGAAAGCGTTTTTTTTTTAATATGAATCAAAACTATAAAGTAAAGTATAAAAGCTAATATTATTGAAACTTTTTTAACAAGTTCACTATATGCACAATATCCCGAGAATTTTGTTTATCTGGTATCACCCAAACCCAAGTTATGAGAGTTCAAAAACCGACTTCAAAGTACACTAAAAAGTATTCAAATCCTGATTTGATGACAATGGGACCAAACGGGAAGTATAGCCTTCCAGACAAATAAGAAAATTCCAAATCGGTTAATAAATGATGGAGTTATGAGGTAACAAACAAAAAAAAAAAAAAAAAAAACATACATCTGAATTGAGAACCTCCTCTTTTTTTTGAAGTCGGTTAAAAAACCGACAAAGCGCTTCGAGAAAAGTTAGGTACCTAGTGCCCTTGCGCTTCGCTTGGCCCGTCTTGGCGGGGGCACTCCAGTGCCCCCAGATTTTATCAGAGGTTTCTTTCCAGGAGGTTATCATTTCACTGCTAAAACTGCTAAGTAGAGCTAGACAATTCAAATAACAGGTTTCTAAATGGCTCCATTTAGATATCACTTTAGTCAATAAACTAATTGAAAGATGACAAAGGGACTCTTCAAATATTGTGAGTTGATTTAAGAATAAAAGCAATTCTAAATTAAGAGCATCCTTTAAGATCTAAAAGGTGGTTCTTTGATAACTTTTTGGTGAAGTTTATTTTAATGAAAGAAGAATGAGTAATTTCAATGTATTTTTTCACGAAAGGGCATCACGCAGGTTAAGTCCTAGCATGAGAGTAATTCAAGCAATAACAAATAAATATCTACAATTCGCTTCCCATACAAAACTAAATAATAATCAAGTAGGTACTCACGAAATGTTTGCCAAATAATCAAAGTCCCTGAGGTCTACTTGCTTTTCTTATTTCCCTCACACACATACAAACACCTACGCAGTTACAGGACGACCGCACTTCGAGCATCCATGAATAAATAAACAAATATTACTGAAAGGCCAAAGTTATAATTTCAGCAAGTTGTTGGCGTCATATTGCATGATATGGTATCGATATTAATAGCTCTTTCAAAACGGATTTGCTAAAGAATTCGATATCGGATTATTCAAAAACAACTATTCCTCTGCAAACATTCGGGAAATACAGACACCGGGTATAATTTCCAATCCTTGTAACCCCTTAACGAACGCTGGTTTCCAGTTAATAACATTAGGATATAAAACGATGTGTCCGTATATTTTTTTGAGACACCGTCAAAGTCGACTCAAATTCAAACTTCAAACTTCGAGAGAGAGGTAGAGCATAGCGTTTATTTGCTCAAAGAGCAGCTCGATTGGGGAAGTACCTCCACCTTACAGAATACCGCAGCCAAATAACTTTATGTTGTGTAAAGTTGTGTTCCTGCTTGTGAGCATGGTCGCCAGAGCTCATAGGGGAGGGGGGAAAGGTCGGTAAAGCGTGAGCGATGCTTCTTGTGTTGCAGGCGTCCATATGGCTGCGGTAACCGCTTACCATCAGGTGGGCCGTATGCTTGTTTACCAACTAAGTTGTATAAAAAAAAACAGAGCTATTTATTAAGTTTTGACTCTAGTAGGGCACTTATGCAGGTCAAAGCTACGTTACTAC
This sequence comes from Achlya flavicornis, assembly GCA_947623365.1. Lineage (NCBI taxonomy): Eukaryota > Metazoa > Arthropoda > Insecta > Lepidoptera > Drepanidae > Achlya > Achlya flavicornis. The sequence continues at coordinate 3,613,412 of OX392491.1, read as the reverse complement.
TATTTAGAAGTCAGCTAATAATAAATAACTAACTGAGAAGAATCGGCAAGAAATACAGCCGAATCTGAAAGGGCTATTTTATGGATTAACTTACGGGCTATTCCCCCAACATAATGTGTTGTTCAATCCATTTATAGGAATGTAAGCTACATACATATTTGATGGAAGCAATCAATGGACACTCAAAGTGTCGTCGACGGTTTACACCTGAATTAATCAAGTCCCCCAGCCAGGTCGAGATTAACCGCTGTCCTTGGCAAGAGGAAAGTAGCTTGCGTTATTTAATTTGTAATCCTTAAGGATTCCCATTGATCCTGTGGTAGCTATTTTGTCTCGTCTATTCTGAGACAGGCTAGTTTTATTTACGGTTGAATGGTTGGTGAATATAGTAGGTGTTTCGTTGTCACCTAATGCAAAGTAATAGCTTTAACTGATGCTGCATATATTTGATTGGTGTCCTAATTGATATTCCATTATAGATTTTGGTCTAAGTACAGTTATTGTTTCCATTAGTTCCATGTGGGAATATTTCAGAATATATTTGTACTTATCGTACAGAAATTATATTGACAAGTTAATATAATAATCATTTCTAAGTTTTCTTTTCTCTCTTTTGTTTAGTTCATTGGCCTCACCCCCAAGTCTTTCTCAATTATTCGTAAGGTCGACGGTTTTGCAAAAGCTCTGAATTAAATATCTCAGAGCACCCCAGACCATATTTTATCCACAATGACAAAACAGGGCGAAAAAAGCCGTTCAAACCAAATGCTCTCTCCTAGTTTTAATAGATTTTACACTCCAAGAAGTTCGTTCAACAAATTGCAGAAGATCTATGCCGTAACTCAGATTTTCCTCTGTCTCATACTTTTTCCTTTGAGAAGAGGAGACAGGGGTGTCCAATTAAAATGGTCGCTGTTAATAATGATCAGAAGGTCTTGTCGGGCAGTTCCTAGTATAATGGATGAAGTTGTGCAAACTTGCACCATCAATAATTGACGATAAAAATGAATGGTTTTTTTCAGAGGGGTTATTGGTATGATGGAAGTTCTTTCTTTTAGGTTTAGCATTTTAAGATAATAAGAGCACGGTTGAGGGCCTAAATCGGAAAATGTGTCTTCTGTAGTAAGCTTAATTATTACTTCTTCCAAATTGAATCCAAGATGAAAATAAATCATTTATCATGAAACTACTTCAGCCTGCGGTTCTGCCCGTGATATTGGTGGATCTAATGTTTTCCTGCAATAAAACAGCTTATTGTTTATTCCACGGTGGTTCATTTGCATCCAAATCTGTTCAGCTATTATGGCGTGTTGAGTAAAAACTATTTAGCGTAGATTCGACAAACTCTCATACTGAGAATAAATCACTAAACATCATTCAAAAAGTTTGTAAAGTTTGTATGTTTGGATGTGGGAGGTAATCTCCGGAACAAATGATCCGATACTGAAAATTCTTCCACGAATAGGAAGCTACATTATGCCAGAGTACTGCAGACTTTTCGTCCCGGGAATGTGAGGTTTTAAAAACAACAAAAAGCAAAAATTAAAAACAATGAAAATTCAAAAAAAAAACGGGCATATATTAGTAAATATGATTGTTGATGACTTGCCCTGTGCAAGTGTTTTCATTCATCTATATTTCCAAGGCTTACGTACTAGAATTCTTTCGCGGTAATCCTTTTACAATTCCTGCAATAGAGTGAAAATCTTATTTCATTCTGAATCCTTATGACACAATAAAATATCCAGTAAAATTTGGCAGCCAATCGATTGCTATATAACGTTCTCTTGTCCTCATAACATATTGAGGTCTTAACTCTTGACCCCTATTTATCAGTACTTCCTACCGATTGGCGAGACCTTTAAATTATTCATGGTCGCAAAGACAAAAGGCTTGGTTTAGTAATAAAATGGATACCCGAAGCTTTGTGATTTGCTGAACTTTTATTGCTAGCTTCAATAATTTAATTTGGAGAGAAAATTTTGAGGTTTCATTAAAAATCTAGATATTTTTGCAAGAAATGCGTAGGAATAATAAAACTTTTGTTTTGATTTTAGTGTCTAGAAGTACTTTAATTCATAGGACCATCGTTTCAGAGATATTTACATTTTCACGGCTCTAAGGGCATAATATCAGGCTCCTAAGCCATCCGAATATTTATAATCTCTATTATTTGATTAATAGCTGTATGTTTTTACTTTTTTTTATCATAATTAAATTAAAAAAAAACCCGTCAGTTACCTAATTGATAACCTTAAACAAGCAAGAATATAAAACTAATTTAGTTAAATAAAAATTATATTAGTATGACATGTCTGAACATATTTTTAAACTACAACAACAACTTTCTCAATGCAGCATAAAACTTTCCAAGCTCGGCTTCCATCTTATGACGTCGACTAAATCATTTTAATACAGTTTCCTCAAGTAAACCGTAAGATCTGACGTCATTAGCAAAAACAAGGATTTTCCCTGTTAGCCAAGACAACAAACTTGCTAATTTGTCTCTTCAAAATTGTTAACATGGCATTGTAAAGATAGCGGAGGCTTTTCTTAACTTTTACATAATAAATCCCAGAGATTAGCATACGGTTTTACGTATTTTCTGAGTAAATAGGCTATAGGCTTGGAAGGCCCCGCATTCCTTTAATCAAAACGTTTGTACAGGAGTACCCAACTGATAAGGCGCGTCGTGAATCTTCGTTCGCACAGAAAAGAAAGTATGGCCCGAAGATTAACGAAAGAATGCTTAAAACTTACAATCAATCTTAGATCATTACTATAAGGTTCATAATACACTGCAGCTGTTAGTTCCGTCTCACTCGCAATTCACGCCCTCCGCACACACGGCGGCAGCTGCCGACCAATAGCATTTCCCGCGCTTTGAAAATGTTTCTTCTGCGAAGGTACATCGGTAAGCCATATTAGTTGGGTACTACTGTACCCTATTCAATCAGTTGTGAAACATATAATATCTTCGAATTTCTAATGAAATTTTCCTAGTTAGGTTTTAGAAGTCATAAATATATAATTATAGACAATAGACAATAGACAAATCTTTATTTGGCACACACACATCACAAACATTGAAACAAAACACAAAATAAAATGAAAACAACAAAAACGGAAGCTTATAAAGAACAATCAATAAAAACAATAACAACACAATTCTTATATATAATATGCCATACATGAAAATAATAAATGTAATTTATATTTGTGGTGTGATGCCAAAAAGGACTCCAACTCAGCATATGCTGTGGCAAGTACTACCATCAGCACTGATTTTCAGTGGAGCCCCTTGAAAAAGTCGAGATGCGCTCGCGGTGTGATCCTGACATAAATAAATAAATGTGTGGTGTGAAATAAGTACATACATAATTGAAATAAAACAATTAATTATAAATATATATTGAAACATAAAATAGTGGCATAATGATATAGTACAAATATTGAATAGATAGAATATATAATGCGAGTCATTGTGACTACAAATACATAAATATAGAAATTAAATGACTTAGAAGAAAGTGCTCAAATATGTTGGAACAACTCGGCCACCTATGGGAAGTTTTTTTTGGTAGCAAACTAATAAAGCTTTTAATTTGGTCTTGAAAGACGCAACGCTATTAGCTTCCCTAACTGGAGGTGGAAGGTTGTTCCAACACTTGGTAGCCGTGTATTTGAAACTGCCTCTAAAAGCTGCAGTGCGATGTGAGGGCATTTTTAATTGATAGCTTACAGCTCTAGCCGCACGTTTGCTGGAACTGTATCGCCACTCCAACTTCTCAAAGAGATACTCTGGACTTTCAAAATTCGTCACATTAAAAAGAAGAGATGCCAAATGGAGTTCTCTTCGGAGGGTCATTTTCAAAATACCTGCGTTATTTAGGTGAGGAGTGACATGTGTACGCGGTAAAATATTAAAGCAATATCTAGCACATGCATTCTGAACCCTCTGTATGACCCTATCAGTTCGTGCCAACAGACGCGGCCCATAAACAATATCTGCATAAGCCAACACAGAAAGCACCAGTGATTCACAAAGTTTTATACGCAGGTCAGTGCTTAGAAAACTACGGATTTTATATAACATTTTGAGTCTATACAGTGACCTGCGTACCATTTCAGTAATATGGGCTTCAAAACGCAGATCCTCATCCATGAGTACACCCAAGTTACGAGCCTCTGAGACACGTTCGATCCGGCAACCCAGCACTGAGATCAAAGGACTGCAGTTTGATATGCATTTTAACTGAAATTTGGAGCCAAGTACTAAATACTTAGTTTTGTCTGGATTTAAAACCAAAGTATTACGTTCAGACCATTCCACAATGCGTTGCAGATCCTCATTTAAATTGGCCACAGCTGTCTGTATGTCTTCGGGCTTAAACGATATGTATACCTGGATATCGTCAGCATACATGTGATACCTACAGTGGTTAATAGCACCTATCACATCCGCGCTGTAGAGAACAAACAAAAGAGGCCCCAAAATTGAACCCTGTGGGACTCCCCTTGTTACAGCGGATGGTGTTGAGAACTGGCATCCACCGTCCGGGCTACTAAGCTTAACTAACTGCGTCCGGCCAGTCAGATAACTATGGAACCATTTCACAGCTGAGGGCTCAAAACCATAATAGCGCATTTTAGAAAGCAGAAGTGGCACGTTTATCGCATCAAATGCTCTGGAAAAGTCCAGAAGGACCATTATAGTAGCATTACCATCATCTTGTGCAGATATAATATTATCTACAATATCGATCAATGCCGTGGACGTACTACGAGACTTCCGGAAACCTGACTGGCGAACTGGTAGAATATTATTTTTCTCCAGATAGGCCGTTAGTTGCATACAAACTATCCTTTCCAAAATCTTAGACAGACATGGAAGAATGCTGATGGGGCGAAGGTCTTTAAAATCAACTACATTAGTTTTCTTAGGCAAAGGTGTTACTAAAGCTATTTTCCAGGCATCAGGGAAATTACAAGTAGCTAGAGATGAATTTATTATAGCAGTAATAACATCCAGCGTACGAGGAAGGGTAAGAAGCAGCATGTCAAGTGAAATATCGTCAGCACCTACCGCATTAGACTTTAGGGATTTAATAACATTGAAGACGGTATTTCCATTGACTGTACTTAGTTCAAACACTGATGTGCCATGGCGATGAAATTCGTAGTACGTCAGCCCGGATATTGCAACGCTGCTCCCCCCCGGCACAGTATTAAAATGAGAGTTAATGAGGTCTGGATCACATAGATGAGCAGGTAGATCTAAATTATTATTTTTGCCAGTGAAGTCAGTAGTACGCTTTAAATTCTTCCAGAGGGCTCGAGAGTTTCCGGCATTACGATTTATATGCTCACTATAATATGCTTTTTTTTCACTATATAAAGCACAATTTACACAACTCTTAAGTTGCTTGTAATACTCTTTATGCGTATCCAAGCCTGAAACTCGCAACCTATCATGGGCTTCATTTCGCAGGCGCATCATCTCCCTAATGGTAGGTGTTATCCATGGGAATGAATTTCCTTTTACACGTTTTCGTCTGTATGGAGCGAATTGGTCAAAAAGTGTCAGTATCAAGTTATTAAACAAAGTTACCATATCATTTGCATCTGTAATGAGTAAAATACTCTCCCAATCCATACAATTAACCACCTGATCAAAGTCACTTCTATCGATGTTTTTTAAGGGGCGAAAATTAATCCATCGCGGGGGCGATTTACACTTCTTAACATCTATTTCACCAATAATAAAAGCGTGGTTTCCTAGGTCAGGTATAAAATTAACGAAAAAATTTGTTAGATTGGTATTACTGCATACTAAATCAATGGTAGTAGCACTATGATCCGTAAAATGAGTAGGTTTGTTTGTATGCTGAGTCAGATTTGTATAGACTAAAAATTGTTTCAATTTCGTTGCATTCGAGTCATTATTCATAACATTAATATTAAAGTCACCTAATAAAATAATATAATTGTAGTTTGAAAACGATGCAATTGAATCAGTCAACGCGTCAAAAAATGTGTCCACATCTACCCATGGCGGACGATACGCAGTGCCTATGATGAGCCTTAAACCATTGATGGAAATGTTTAACCACATTTGCTCGACGGGCGGAGTAGCGGGGTGCGCGCACAGGCGGGCAGCGAGTCCGCGTCGCAGATAGAAGCCGACACCGCCACCGCGCGCGCGCACCGAGCGCGGCCGAGCGACGTGCCGCAGTCTATAGTCTGGAATGTTAGGCGCGCGACCCTCCTCACCCTCCTGCAGCCAAGTTTCATTAATTGCAACTATATCAGCGTCGAATGTTTGCATTGCCACTATAAATTCGTCATGCTTGGTGCCCAGGGAACCTGCATTGAATAATCCAAATTTAAAACGTTTAGTGTTCGTCATCATTAGGATAGTTAGATAAAATTAAAATAAACATATAGTTGTTCATAACAGGTATATAAATATGTGTGTTGTGTTTTAACGCATAGCTATGATAGTTTGATCCATAATAAGTTAGCATGAAATAAATAGTGTAAAGTATATTTAATATTGAAATAGGAGGTAAGGACGTGAAATAAATATGTAGTGAGTGAAATACCATTTTGGACATCACACCACGGCAATTATAAGCATGTAAGCGGTTAATATTCGTATACCAAAATACAAAAAACAAAGAAAGCATAAAAAAGTGATAATAGGTAAAACATTGCAAACAATATAATGCGGAAATCGTTATAGACAGTGTAAAAAGTTGCATTAACCTCTCAGACCAACATAAATTTAAGTGAAAACCTTATTTATATCATCGTCAGATCGAATACGAAATGCCTGAGTATCTGGACGATGTCTGGCATAGATACGGCCATCCCGGGTCCAAACATACTTCCAGCCCATACGTATACCCTCCTGCCTAGCCTTGTAGAATAAGGATCGGTTGAAACGAGTAAGGCGCTCATTAACGTAGAATCTACGTGGGGGTCCCTGTAGTTGGAAACCGGTGGTGTCAGCCCCTCGACGCACACGGGCCTCCCGCATTAAGCTGTTCCGTAGTGACTTACGTGCTAGACGCACAGCAAGTGGGCGTGGCCGTACCTTAGTGGGGTTATTATCGTCTCCAGTATCAGGACCCTGCACTCGGCTCGGTCCTACACGTTCTGCACTAACGATGTCGCGCTCCTCCAACTCAACTCCTAGTTTTTCACTCACAAGGCAAACAAGATGTATCAGGTTTTCTCCTTTGAACTCAGAAATACCTGTTATTTCGACATCTGTGAGGAGCGTTTCCTGATCGCGATCATTCAGATCTAGTTTCAGCTTCTGTATTGTGTCGAGAAGCTTTGGAACCTCGGCGTCGCTTGCGGAGCCACTGCATGAGTGCTCTTCCAGAACAGCTACCCTATTTTCGAAGCCATCTAGTCGCTTACCGAGGCCTTCAACCTTGTCAACCAATTTCTCGAGGTGTGTGTTAAAAAGCCTGAACTCTTCTCGCATTGCGGTCATCTCGGAGCGAAACATCTGGATCTCGCTTACCAGTCCCGAAACGCTGCTCTCGAAGACCGGTGATCTGGAAACACTGCCGCTCGGTGAGCATTCATCCCCATGTACATTTTTGACTGGGGTATCGGTGTTATCCTTCCGTGGCTGCTTAGTCGTGCATATAGGGCATAACCAGTTTTGAGGAATTTTGAAAGTTTTGTTTAATTTAAGGCACTGCCTTTCGAAGTAAACCGCACAATTAAATTATATAAATAGTACATGACAATAAATGGTATTATTTTAATTCATTCTACGCAAAAAATCCAAATTTTGGATCTCTAACATTCCGTTTCCAAGCTTGAGACCCTTGACGTACGGACAGTCAGATCGACAGAGTGAGTATTGACCTATTGGATACGGAACTCTGGTCATAGCTTATCTATACATTACATCTTTATATATAAAATTCTACTGTACGTGTGTATGTTACTGAATTTCTCCTAAACGGCTGGACCGATTTGATTTCAATTTTCTTCTATATTTGACATTCCAATTTTAAAGAGTATTGCATTGCACCAAGCTCTTATGTGAATTCATTTTTTTTTTTATAAAATCGGATTGTATATTTAAACATTTTTGTCTGTCTGTTCCGGTTCATAGCTGATGTTATAAAGAGTACTTTTATTTTTGAAAAATAATTAGTGTTCCGCGCAAAAAAATTCAAACCTTACGCGGGTGAAACCTCGGGGGTCTGCGAGTTTCCAATATACGACATATTAAAGCACCTACATTTTTCTATCAACGATGGAGTTTTCCTAAGAGAGCTCCAAAATAATATAAAATTGCGAGGAAAAACCAAATTAGCTGCAGAACTTCGACGCAAGCACTTGATAAAGGTCAAATGATTTCTTAAGGCTCTAACTTTGCGATACAGTGAAGATCGCTTCGTGACTTTGCAGGCGAAAGTTTTTTCATTAGCTCTTGTCATAAAAGTTGGTGTTGCCAGGATATTGTATGATTCATAGTAATTGGCTTTTGTTATAATCTGTTGCCATGGGAGTTGTCTGGTGTCGGATGATATGATTAATGGAAAGTAAACTAATCTTGTGAAACTAGATCTGGACGTGGAAAACAATTCAATAATTGACTTCCTGGAATTCTTTTTTTTTGGTTATGGAGGACGTGCGTCTCAGGGTCTCAGCCAATGGACTAAGTAATTATTTAAAAAAATACCTGAAATATCATTAATTGTTGCTAAAACATGAAAAATCTATACATATTATAATTACTTGTCCTGACTGACTTATAAATTAATGCAGAGCCTAATCCGCTGGGGTTGGGAATTTGAAATTTTGCACACAGATTCTTTTTACAATGTGAGCAATAAGGGTTTTTTGTAAATTTAACCTTTAAGGGCGTGAAAAGAGGGAATTTTGTTTGTATGAAGTTTTGTGTTTGGGTTTAGATCTTAAAATTTTAATGGTAGAAATCTAACGTGCGGTCCGATTAATTTGAAATTTGGCCAGAAAATCGAACCCTTACGGGGCTAAAAGGGGTAACTATGTTTTAAGGGGAGGATTTTATTATATACATATAGTGGTTCCTTTTATAGCCTACTAGCTGTTTTACCCGCGCTCTCGGGATAAAAAGTAGCCTATGTCCTTCTCCATACCATAGGCTATCTTCGTGCCAAAATTTCAACGTGATCGGTTGAGTAATTAGGTATGAAAACTTGAAAAAGAACTCACATTTGAATTTATATTTATTAAGTTAGATGATAGTAAGGATAAGAAAGGGTTTTTGGAAATTCCATTCATAAGGAGGTAAAGAAGGGGGCGCGGGCAAAACCGTGGGGCGGAAAGCTTGTTTGAAATATTACTCAAAGCCTCAAATTAGCCTAGAGCTTTTAATTAAATCATGCTGATTTGATGCTCTGAAATACGAGTTCAATATACACTAAAACTAGTTGCGCCCCGCGGTTCCACCCGCGTACCAAAGGATATATTGCTTTCCCGGGATAAAAAGTATCATATGTGCTAGTCCAGAACATATTCTATTTTTGTGCCAAATTTCATCCAAATCCGATGAGTTATTGAAGCGTGGTAATTGTGGTATACATCCAAACTTTCGCATTTATAATATTAGTGAGATGAAATGAGATATACTATTAGTGATATGAGATGAGATAGTGAGATATACAGTCCGCAAACAGTCATCAACACATTATTAACAAAAATACAGCATGTCTATGACCCTTCCCCGTGTAATCAAAATCCCGGCACCTTTGAGAGAAACCTTTTCGCCCTACGTCAAATATCATGGAGTGATATGTTTCAGTGAATGTGCCCGACCGTTTATAGCACCAGAAAGGTGCCCAACCATTTATATTACCATCCTATTTTTGACTGTAGTTTTGCTTGATTGAAATGAGGTAGCAATGGTGGGTTAACTAAAGCTGGCACGTTCATAGTACAGTAGTACCCAACTGATATGGCTTACCGATGTACCTGCGCAGAAGATACATTTTCAAAGCGCGGGAAATGCTATGGTCGGCAGCTGCCGCCATGTGCGCGGAGGGGCGTGACAGCTGCAGTGTATTATGAACCGTATAGTAGTGATCTAAGGGTTGATTGTAAGTTTAAGCATTCTTTCATTAATCTTCGGGGCCATACTTTATTTTCTGTGCGAACGAAGATTCACGACGCGCCTTATCTGTTGGGTACTACTGTACCACTCTATATTTTTAAACAGTAGCAAAACAATAACAGTCTTCTCCATACTCATAAGTTTGAACGCGCGCGAGAGAGACGGACAGACTTTTCATGTAACGAATGCGGTGCACGCCACGCGCTTGTTCACAGACTCTACACAAGCGCAACGAGTATGTAAATGTGATGAAGGTGCCAGGTTTCGTCAACTGACCTGTAATAATGCTTGCATATCTGTAAATTTCCAGACAGGTTCTTAAATTATGTTTAGGAATCCAGTAAAAGATTTCAAAATTCCATCAACGAGAGTCTAACGAGACTAAATCACTAGTTAATTACCCTCTGATTACCCTTAAGTTATTGAATTTTCCGTTTACCGAGTCTTTTTCCAAGAATAATAAAAATGCATGAAGTTGTTGACATGTTACCGAGAGTATTTTTCTCAAACATGCATGGAAATATTGTCATTATTTTCGAAAAAAGAACACGCGAAGTTTCGAATTTACAGACAAAGAAAATCAAATCCATTGCAGGAGCGTTTTTTGAACAACGCTCCAGCAATGTTGTGTGAAACGGGGCGGGCATGCTCGGCGTGCTGGGGTTATTAAATTAATACTCTTTGATTGGATCGCTTTTATCATTTTTGGCATACCAAAGTAAGTCTCTTTTTTTTCACACCTAAGTCTTGTGTCGGACACAAGCATCAAGCTACCAATGAATATTTGATTTATTTAGAACCAGTATGAAATCAGCCATTCTTTGCGCAGATTTGTGTCCAGTTGCTTCTACTTTACACATACTCGTTGACGATCAAAAAGTGTTCGGTGTCAATAACTGGAAACAAAAAGTCGTCAGTTGAAGTCACATGCAACATTTAAAAAAATCCTTATAATTGTACTGAAACTGACTGAAAACAAGCAAAGACTGTGTCTGATCGCCGATCGATGAGCAGAAGTAGCAACCGGGGCGTCTGTGTCCGATGTCCGACACAAGACACACGTTTGTGCTGCGCCTTAGGGTCAGTTCACACACAATAGACTTAGAACTTTATTTACGAATTTAGCAAACAGTGAGAGAATTCGTGACAAGTGACTCGCGCCGCCGCTATGCGTATCGAAATTCTCTCCCTGAAATGTGTACCTTTTTGTTTACTAAATAAAGTTCGATATTCTATAGTTAATATATATATTGCGCGCCGCGTCGCGTCGCTTCTCGGTGTGAGCTGACCCTAAAACGATACGACACCCTGATGCTGGAAGATCGGGTGTAGCGAAACCAAAGAATGCTTGTCTTCTCCCGCTCTCAAATTATAATCTCATCTGGTTTAAATAGTTAAAGGAAACTGATTGCAGATAAAACAAATATAAAATCCATCAAATCAAATCATAGCATCAGTGGTTGCTAAAATACACCGCTGGGATAGATGGACAGATTGACGGATTCGAACCAAGACTTAAATTTTTGGTTCGGAACCCTAAAGTATTTCATCGCAAGAAACGCGCAAGAGACATTTTCTGACCGCAAGTAAAAGTATACATTGTGCAACTCGGCTGGTGCTGTGGTAAATAATCCACAAAGCAATTTCCCTGAAGTTGGACCTTTTGGGTTTTTATCACGAGAGGTTCAAATATGTTGACCTACTGCCATTATTGGGGCAAAAGGGTTGAGGCGCGCCCGGGCTCTCTGTAAACATTATGTCAAATATATTTAGGTAAACACACATGTCTTTTTGTACAGTCCACTTGAACTATATTTTTATGCAAGTGGCTAATAAGCATAATCCTATAAGCTATAAGCATAATCCTATAAGCTATAAGCGTTTGAAGCGCTCGTGGTGTAGCATGATTAGCCGTTCTTAATCGATCGGCAAAGTTAAGCTACGTCTGTCGTGGTCGGTACCTGGATGGCCTAGTGGTATTTCAAATCCAGCGTTTTCCGTGCTTCGGAAGGCACGTAAAGCCGTTGGTCCCGGATCACTTAATTGTGATAGTCGTTAAGCTAGTTGGATGCCTCCCAGGCGGCTTGAAAAATGCCAACAGTAGGTTGACCACTAGCCTGCTTCCACCAATCCGCAGTCCCTTTCACCCTAATTTGTGAAAGGAGGTTCTCAACAGTGGGGCATTATAGTCTGATGATGATGATGATGATAAGCTATAATAAATAAATAAATATCCTGGGACATAATGACACTATTGTTTACTAACAATAGTGTCATTATGGCACAATTTTGACACCACTGAAAGATCATTGGAACACAATTGAAATAGTAGACTTGGGCCCCTGATCACACTGTGCGTGATCAGATACAAACTTGTCCGGTTTTTTTAGCAGTGAGTAACTAAAGCAAATAAATAAAATATCCTGAGCTCAGAGTATATAAATACCACGTACAATCCTGAGACATTCCTCACACACGGTCATCTGATCCCAAACTAAGCAGAGCTTGTCCTATGAAAACCAGATAACTGATATACTACATATATTACTATACATAATTACACCCAGACACAGGACATAAAGACTGGGACAGACAGATGGGAATCGAACTCACGATCTGCGGCGCGATTGGTGGAATCTTAACCAGAGTCTTAACCCAGCGAGTCTTAACCACCCGTCTATAGTGGTTGCACTATTCTATTTCGAAGAAATCGAGAGGTGCACTCAAGACCATTCAGTAAGACCACAGAATCCTTAGTTAATTACATTACACTCCGTAATCCAACTCTAAATTCACAAAGAGAATATTTTTAAAAGGTGAGAGTGAACGTTTTAGGCCAGGCTTGATGATATAATGCAAAATAAAAAGGTGCGTAAAAATTACATTATTTTAATGCTGAAAATTTGAGTTTTTAGTATTAACTACCTTCTACCATGTGGTTTTACCTGCATACCCAGGAGATCTCTAATATTCTAAAGGCAAAAATTAATTCAAACTCAAAACTCAGTTTTTTGGGCCCTAATAATTGACTCTACCGCCACAAGTTCACAAGAATCTCAACAAAGCAATTTGATATATAGATCCTAAGTAGATAATATAGATTACACAAGAAAAGCATTATATAGCGATTAACACATAATAACGACGGCACTCTTAATAGGAGGCGAAATTATAGCAGTGGACTCTGACAAAATGAATTGGGAGATCATACAACTTTAAATTAAAAAAAAAAAAACAATAATATAGTAATGTGAATGTTTTTTAATATTTCTGCAATAAATAAAGCATTTAAAACTGTAACAATTTCCGAACTTCTTCTTACCAGAACCGTGAAATACAACATTTCAATTGGAGACATCGACTAAATTCTACGTAAAATAATACCTTAAAATAGTATACGTAAAATAGTACCTTAGACTTAAATAAATTACTAAATTAAATTATGTATATAAATAGAAGAAAGTCGTGTTAGTTACACTTTTTTAACTCCAGAACGGCTGAACCGATTTGAGGTAGTTTAGAACTAGGAGACGGGCATAGGATACTTTTTATAGGGTAGTGCCTACACTCTATCCTACAGTAGTGTAGTGTAGTGTAGGGTAGCGTAGCGTAGAGTAGGGTATGGTAGAGTAGGTAAGGGGGAAAGGAAAGAGGCGCGGGTGAAACCGCGAGCCGAAAGCCAGTAAATTACTAAATTAAATTATAGCGAATAATTATGAGTCAATCGCTCCCCTAGACATAAATACAAAATTGTTTTCGTATACCGTGATCCTGAGCTCAGAACAATAGAAGCGAAGGTGAGGGTTAAAATTATGAGGTTTGTTGTTATTTGCAAATTGTTTCCGATTTTGCGTCGAAAATTCCCCCCTAACTTCGGAAAATCCGAGTTCAACAGAGATTAATGTACAGAGTTTAGTGTAGTCTATGTGGATGTAAGTGGTCTATGTTAAAAGCGTTTGTCTCCAAGTATTTCTTTATTTAATCTGAGTTGGCATTACACTATACAACCAATTTTATGAACTTCAATAGAACGTATGACATAAGGTTTTTTTGCTTCTAACACAAATAATATTCTCGAGACTTTACCATGGACTTTTAACAACATCGAAATAACATGACAAGCTGCAATTAATATAGTAAAAAAAAAAAAAATAATCAAAGTAGGTAAATAGTCAAACCGATTTCACGATTTGAAATTTGCATTTTAGCTTTCAGATTTTTTGATTTTCATAAGTGCCCTATTCCGCTCTACCTTCTAACTTAGGTACACCTCAAGAGACAAAGTTACTATAAACCAATGTGGGTACCGAACCGAAACATTGCTGCGTAATTAGGATTTTAACCTTTATTTTTTACCTAAAAATTTATGTTTATTAATATTCAAGATAAAAGAAGACACAAAATAACTTAAAAACTATAACAAAACTAAAACTATAACTTAAAAATAAACTTAATGTAACAAGCCGCTACCAGTAGGCAACGTGCCCAAAATGCTGGCTGCATTGCCACGTTGTATGGCAATGCTTAATCTTTGCCCAAAATAAAAACCAGCATTTTGGTCACGTGTTGCTTCGACCAGACGTCCAGATATATCATTGAAAATTTTGTGTGCTCCCGGTCCCCACGGTCCCAGCGTTACCACCCCAAAAGGCTCAAATATGTACCCGCTATCAAGGGCAATATTTGCACCTTTTGAGGCTCTCCGCTGATTCCGCCGCCGCACCAGCCCTATTTTTAGTTCCAGGAAGATGAGACGGCGCAAGAGTGTCTACGCAAGTAGCGTCCCACACTAAAGGCCGCCCTATCTTCCATGGAATAAGAGTCATTCCGTCAGGTCTTTTACCATCGTCACGCATGAGGCCATTTGGTTCCAAAATGGCCGAACAGTTGGCGGTGGTAAAAGCCCGACGTATGATATCATTAAGGCTGGAGTGGCGGGGAATTCTTCC
Organism: Achlya flavicornis; assembly: GCA_947623365.1. Classification (NCBI taxonomy): domain Eukaryota; kingdom Metazoa; phylum Arthropoda; class Insecta; order Lepidoptera; family Drepanidae; genus Achlya; species Achlya flavicornis. The sequence continues at coordinate 3,598,334 of OX392491.1, read as the reverse complement.
CGCACTTCTGACACAAGACAGACCGTGGTGACCGAGCCGGTCGACAGCAGTGCCACACTGGCAGCGGTGCGGAGCACTACACGAAGCGCCCAAGCGAATGGATACTGCGATTCGGAAAGATGTTGAATCAATTAAAGTACCAGTATTGGGCGATGGGAGAGCCTGTAGCCACAAACCCGATTCCCACTCACCAACGGCTAACAGACGGGCACGATCTGCGGAGCTTAAGCACGTATTTAAAAGATACTTCCGTGTTAACTCGCAGATCGGCCCATCCCACAGCCGCTGAGAAGATGTGGTTTGTGGCAAATCAAAGTTAGGACAGGCTAATCTCCACGCATTCCTGGCCTCGTTTAAGTAGTTTATTTCCAAACTGTCCAAAGAGGCTGCGAGAATTTTTTGTGTTAAATTTTGAGTACTATGGACAGAGGACAGGAATGCGGGGAGAGCTACACCAGAAATAGATCGTACTCCCAGGCCCCCCAAACGCACTGGAAGTGAAGCCTGTAACCAAGCCCGCTCTTCAAAATTTATATTCAAAATAGACGCCAAAGTATTTTTTACGATGCTGTCTAATCTTTCAAGAAGCTCTTTATGTTTCCAGAGCTGACAACATCCTAAAATGTAAGTAAATTTGGGGACAAAAAGACAAAATTTTATAATAGTAAAAGCCATGTGGGTATTAATTTTTGATAATCGGTTTGAAGTTTGTAAAAAAAAATGAATTTTTTCGTCGAAAAATGAAGGAAATGATTCATCAGGAAATGATAGGGGAGCCTAATAAACGGAGAGAACATTTGTCAATAATTTTTATATTTGGGGCTAAACCGATAAACTTTTTATAACCAAATCTTTTGAAGGACAATTGTCGGAGAAATAGAGTTCACATTTTGAAAAATTTTAATCAAGACCTATATCTTTAAACTCTTTTATTAAAAAAAGAAGGTCGTCAAATACGGTGTTAGCGTCACCACCAAACGTCCCATCATCCAAATACCAAACATTTAGTTTAGATTGAAGACGTTGGATGATGGGATGAATGGCGAGACTGAATATTGCTGGGCCGAGAGGGTCTCCTTGTTGACAACCAACCGCGGATAAAATTTCGTTGCCAAGATATGTTAATTTTGTTGAAGAACTATAACATTGCCAAATAAAACTATATAAATTTGGAATTTTGTCTTTAACTTGCGTTAACCTTTATTTTCTATCACTTTGATTATAAATTACGATAACCCAGTTTTTTTTATAAATCGCAAAAGTATTGGAAATCGAGTAATACTTAAAATAGCTCAAAGAATTATATCAAGTTGAAGTGACATTGGGCTGGTCACGATGAAACTGGCGAGTTTTATGGCTGATTAATTCACCTGAAAACATGACAGTGTCCTAGCAAAGCAAGTTTAATAGAGTGTTTTTGTGATAACTTTACATGTAGTCAAAATTAAAAAAAAAAAAAATTGCAATCGACACACGATGTTAATTCAATAAACTTGGAAGCAAAAATTTGGTATAAATTTTTGAGTGATTTATCTTGATAAGATTTCATAATATAGTCTGTTAACCGAAGAAGATTTTACTTTGTTTATAGTTTATTTTAATTTTGTTTTCTATTCTCAAGCTTGTTTTGGTCTATTTAGTGCATTACTTTTAAATTGTCTTTTTTGCAGTCATGTTTATTTTTCTTATTTAAATTCATACTTATTAATAATAAATGGTTATAAAAGAAGAGTGTGATCAATGCGACCGAATATTATATGTTTATTTGCTTAATTTGCTTACCTGTTAGTATCTTTATAGAGAGTCAGAATCGTCAGATATCGTCAGAAGTCAGAGAAGCAGGTAGGCGGTCCTGAATATAAATGGCTATCGTCATCCATGAACAATAATGAACATCGTCCATACTATAAAGGAATAACCATTGTTTAAAATACAATATTAAAATTTTACTCCATTTATTTAATCTGCAGTAAACGATCCGAAAGATGATAATCATGGCCATCGACAGTGCTTACCTTAATAGCAAAGAAATTATAAGAGGAAGTTTATTCAGGGTCGATTAAACTCTCCGGTTTCGGGAGTTTTCAATTAAACAGGATCTGAAATATCTTTAGAATATTTTTAATAATAATATAAGCTAGCGGCTTGAAAACTTGAGCATGTTGCTCTATCGAGTAGAAAATATATTCTGGCTCCAAGAGCGTTCCACGGAACGGACAAGATATGCATTTTGGGTGGGGTTATGTGCTGTTAATCTGTTTTGATTTCTTTCAAACGTGAACTGATTTTGTTTAGTGAACTTGAAAGAAATAAAAACAAAAAAGATTTTTAGAATTACTTGAAGGATTCAAACGCCAATGCGTTAAAATATCATAAGATATTTAAAATTATTATTCCTATGTATTTGTCGGGGTATAAGCCAAATACCTACATCAACATTTTGTACTGGATTGACTAATTTTGATGAGTATTTTAGTAAAGTTTTGTTTAGTTATAATTAGTCTTTTTTACTTTAATTAATATAAAGAACCCATGCTAAAGAAATATCGAGAGATACTAACGATTTAAGTTAATAAAATCCACTTGGGAGAGCGTGAGCCGTAGCGGAAGTGCGGTAAACACCGCTACACCGCACCACCGCCATCAAAGTGGCTCTAAAAAGTCTCCCACCGAAAATTTTTCGTGTAGAATTGGTTGCCAATTAATTGACTCATAAGCTCATAATGCATTCACTGTTAAAAAGTTATCAGATCTCATAAAGAGCCAAGCCCCTAACGAGCAGCGAAGACGACGCATTTTTTGTGCGAAGGAGTCTGCGGCACACAAAAAGTCTATGTGAAACAAAGAGTTGCGCGCCTGACTTTTTGCGCGTTCGTGTGCGTTACTGCTAAGAATTGTATAGATTATATTTTCACAGACTAAAAAGTGCAGTGCGGTGCGGTCTGTCGTCTACGCTGCAGCTAACTCTACTAACCCTACATCTTGGTCGAAAAGTATGTTCGTAAGTTAGTAGATATGTACAGTAGGACCCAACTAATATGGATTACCGATGTACCTGCGCAGAAGACATATTTTCAAATGCTAATGCTTTTAAATGCTATTGGTCGGCAGCTGCCGTCATGTGTGCGGACGCGCGTGACTTGCGAGTTAGACGGAACAAACAGCTGCAGTGTATTATGAACCTTATAGTAGTGATCAAAGGTTGCTTGTAAGTTTTAAGCATTCTTTCGTTAATCTTCTGGCCATACTTTCTTCTCTGTGCGAACGAAGATTCACGACGCGCGTTATCAGTTTGGTATTTACCACGGTACATTTTGATATATCTACTGTGGTATTACTGTACGTACTGTAATTTGTGGCATTGCAACCTACAGAAATATCACCTTATTCTAAGATACTCTTATCATCAGAAATAATTCGTGTAACCTTTTATTTTTCCATATTCTCTTAAAAGCCTTCTAAATGTGAAAGTATGCGCACAATGACGGCTGACAGGGTGGAGAGGGATGGGCTGTACTTTATTCTGAAAATGCGACTGTGATGGAAGCTATAGTATCAAAATAATCATTATCAAGTAAGTAAACGAGTACATATTAAATAAAAACCGGCCAAGAGTCTGAGTCTGACTAACACACCGAGGGTTCCGACCTTACTTGGACGTATAATTCTTAATATGGGTAGGTACACACGTACCTACCCATATTAAGAATTATGCGTCTAGTTTAAGCTGACCTCCAATTGTACGGAAATCTTATACAGCGCGAGATCAGCTTATACTGGAAATGTATAGCTTGATCTGTAGCCGTGTGTACTAGGTACTGTATAAAAAATCCGGACTAAAATTGTTATTAATTTATTTGTAAAGTAATTTTGAAGATATCAAGAAAATTGCGGTAATTAGAAACATCGTTGTATTTTACCTATTAATATTTACATCTTTACTGTAATTATTTAATGAACTTATTTTTTTTGGCATTTTTCATCATGCCGAAAACTGTTTTGGAATGTTCAAATAAAGCTCTTTCATTTGATAGACAATTTAAACATGTAGCCCAATTTTTATTTACAATAACAATTGGGTAAGAAATATTTATATCTGATCCAAATTTCGAATCAATAGCACCAGTGGTTGCAGAACTATACCGTTGTAACAGACAGACAGACGGATGGAGCGGCATCATAAGGGTTCCCTTTTACCGTTAGGTTTGGAATCCTAAAAACCAAAATATAAAAATACAAGCCAAAATCCTTATCTAATACAGGCTGCTTAGGATGCAACTTTTTACCTAAGAACTCCCACAAGATTGCAGAGAGAGACTACTCGCACATAGACTTGGGCACAATTTCTAACTACGAGTAAGGCATTAACGTTGTCTCCTTAAATTGTGAACTTTAATCGTCCCATGTCGGTAATTAGAGACGATGTTAAAACTGCAAGCTAAAACTTTTGTAGTCTGTTTCTAAAGAAGCTAGTGTATTTTAGAAAATGTCTAGTTATACTAAAACTTTTTACTACGGATAGACTTATGCAACCATGGTGAGTGACGAAAAGACGACACGCACCAAATGGTTTCACTAGAAACCATAAATATAAAATAAATTTTTCGTTAAATAATTGAACTTATTTACAAAAAACTTAAACCGACTTCACAAGAAGTAATCCAATCCTAATCTGATGACAATGGGACCAAACGGGAAGTATACGCTTCCAAACAGAAAATAATTAAAGATATTTTATTTAGAATTAAAAAAAAACAACCGAATTGAGAACCTCCTCCTTTTTTGAAGTCGGTTAAAAAATCATTTTTTATACAAGTTTTTTTTGGTGACTGTACATTTTGTTGACTGTACTTGCATTACACACTTTAAGTACGCCTCACACACTGATTAAACAAACAATTTTACACCGTATTACCACATTACTGAGGTATTACAATCAAAGGTCACAGTGTCTATTGTTTTGAAATACATGTCCTGCTATTATGTTCTTTATAATTTCAGCTATAAGGTGCACATTCGCTTGTATCTATGTCATTTCACATTAGAAAAACCTTACTTTCAATATAAAACATTCAACACAACTTGATTACATGATCGTTTCAGTATTTTTAACAAGGCTAATTTATCTTGAAAATCAGCGTCTTAGTCCTTAATGTGTAGGTAGCAAAGTCGAAAGTCGATTGTAAAAAGCTTTTCAACTACAAAAGTATTTGTAAAAGTCTAATGTTCTTGTTGCGTGCTGAAATGAAGGTTGTGTCATTGTAGTACATCGACGGTGAGTTTTACTTTTAAATTCCTGGTATTTTTATTTTGGACAGTGTATTTGATACCTGCTATCAAATTGCTATCAAATTTTGAATGCTGATAAATTGAATTTGTATTTACGAATTCTGGTTGATGACTTTCATTATGTTTTTGGGATTTTAATGTTCTAGATATTTATTGTGATACATACATTGCCCAACTTGTGATTCAAATTCAAAAGTTGGGCAATGTAGCAAATAGAAAAAACATAGAGCACTTTGCAATTATCATATACTAGCTGTCCCCCGCGGTTTCACCCGCTTTCCCGGGATAAAAAGTATCTGCATGCATGCAATTTCATGTTGATCCGTTGAGTATTTGAGGCGTGAAGGCGAAACAAACAAACAAACGTAAAAACAACAAGGCGTAAAAAGAGCTCTACAAGGTCGACAACACATTGGCAATCCCCCTGGTATTGCAAATGTCCATAGGCGGCGGTGACCACTTACCATCAGGTGGCTCGTCTGCCTGCTTGTCAAACTGTAGACAGAAAAAAAAAACTCACGCTCGCATACTACCTTTGCTTTGCTATGCTTTGCAATCATAATCTTTCCCGGCCTGCATCGGACGAATGGTGTAAGAACGCAAATAAACCGACAAACATTGATTTTTATTCATATTATATACTGGACAGGCGATGGACGTAGAAACTAAATACCTGAGTGCGACACAGGTCGTTAGTTTCATACCCACGTAAAACAAATATTTTGTGTGCATGAATCTGTCTATTTATTCTTAGTCTGGCTGGGTGTAAGTAAATATATATTGAAGTGTACATATATTAACAAGTAGTAAGTTAATTATCTGGTTTGCATAGTACAAGCTCTATTTAGTTTAGTATCAGACGGTTGTCTATGAAGAATTTCTTAGCATAATATTTTTCACCCATCGGTTAATTAATTACGCAGCGCACGCGAAAATGGCTCTCCAATGACCATTATATTAAAAGATAAAGATATCTTAATATACTCAAAGTATCGATGGTTTCTCGATACCATGAAAGTTATTTTAAAAATACTCATTATCTTCTCGAAAAATATCCATAAATTATGAAATCTAAACATCGTCTACCTATTAGTGAAACCCGAAGGAAAATTCTCAAGGTAGTTTTTGAGATTAGATTTTACCACATAATAATTAATTTATTGATGCATATACAATATTAGTGAGAAGTGAAATTACTAAGCCAGTCTAGCTTGTATTTAAAAATTCATTACTTCTGCAAGATTCTACACAGCTATTTCAGCTTTTCATGCGGCAGAGAAAGAGGACTCAAACGTTATCGCAAAGCATTCCAAATGAAATAGTTTAATAAGAATCCTGACAAAGAGTTCTACGAGATTAGGGATTATAGGATTATTAACTTTATGTTTCCGTGATGCTAATAAATGGACAAGTGATTAATTTAGATTGTATAAACTAAAAATACACTATCGTAGGTAGGTAGGTAGTTCAGATAGACAGTGGCAAAAACGCATTAAAATTAAAATAAATATATTATAATATTATCAGTTATTTAATATTTCTTAATAATAATGTCTATATTACCCAAAAATCTATCTATATATATAAAAATGAATTGCTGTTCGTTAGTCTCGCTAAAAGTCGAGAACGGCTGGACCGATTTGAATTATTTTGATTTTAAAATATTTGTGGAATTCCAGGGAAAGTTTAAATGGTGAGAAGTAGAGTAGGGACACTACACGAACGAAGTCGCGCAGGGCAGCTAGTATATTATATTTTTGTTTACCTTTTCATCTCCCACGTGTACGCAATCAAGAGTTTTGTTAGTATTATTGTTTCAAAAAGTCTGTAAGAACTCATAACTTATGTATATGTGGGTAAATAAGTTTTAAATTTTAATTTCGTTAACGCATGTCACTTTGCGTTTGGGCACTTTCAGCGCTCTGGGGGCCAGTTTTGGAACTTTTGAAATTCAAAGGTCTACATTATGCTGTTTAATATAATTTATGCAATATCTAATTTGTTCACTTTGTGGTAAAGTTTCAAAAATTGCTGCTCCAACTAATTCTAACAAAAATGGGGTTAAAAAGTAAAAACAGTAGCACAAATTTGTATCTGTTCAAGACATCCATGAGTTGACTATGAGAAAGTCTTCAATATAAAATCTTATTTATAGTACATCGAATGCCTTAACCTTCACCCGTATAAGTCCCAAATAAAATACCCATGATTATATTGTACGTCAATGCTAAGTAAACTTTTCATCAATTATTTGCTTGAACTATAAAAAGTAATTTCATTAATCAATTATATCAATATGTTGAGTCAATAAGGATATTGATATTCTATTTTATCAAACGTTTCCGATCATAGTTTAATTATATTTTAATGGGTATGTAAAAATTTGTATGTATATCATGAACTTCATTTCAAGTTAAAATAATAAATTAACTTTTTAACAAAAAAAAAAACCGCCTTCAAAGTACACTAAAAAGTAAGAAAGGCTAAAAGGAGTTTTCTTCCGCAGACGCTCGGACTGTGGAATGATCTCCCCGCCATGGTTTTCCCAATGGAGTACAGCATGGGGTTCTTCGAAAAGGGCGTGAAGAGATTTCTTCAGGGTCGGCAACGCACGAGTGATACCCCTGGTGTTGCAAGCGTCCATAGGCTACGGTAACCGCTTCCCATCAGGCGGGCCGTATGCTTGTTTGCCACCTAAATGGTATAAAAAAAAAAAAACATATAATATATACTTAAATACTTTCGCGTGTAAAGGCCTGCGTAAACAATGCATATTCAAGCGATAGCAGCAATTGCGGTTGATTTGCTGTAATTTTTTAAGAGTTTCGTTGTCTGTCTCCGAAACTCATCATCAAATCTATATGAAATTTATATGGGACCATTTCGGAATAAACCCCTTTCGAAAACTACATATTATTATGACGGAGTTATGACCAAACATACATAAAAAAAATATATATAAACATCCGAATTGAGAACCTCCTTTTTTGAAGTCGGTTTAAAAAGCCAGCCTATTCAGCACACGATAGCTTTCGGCAAAGAGATAAAAAAATGTAAAGGTGACACTATGAAACATCGCAGCTCTTGACCTAATTAGAGAGGACCGTTTGTTACGTAGCTCCGTACATCTTTGACCACTTACAAGTACAACACAAACTCAATTAAAGCAATCACTTCCATTACAAGTTTAACGTCTGTAAGTTGTCGAAGCTTCATTTGTCCTTGTCGAGATCATCTCTTTGTTATTTTCAATGGTATTAAAAGTGTCGATGGAAAATTAATTGGCGGAACGTCGGTCAAAGGGTGCTGACTGTCAGAATCTACGTCATCTTTGAACTTTTGATGCCTTTGATGATAGATTATGATTTAGGTTTGATTTCGATTGTGGTGAGTATAACAGATTTCAAAGTTCTTGAATTTGTAGTGTTACGTATAATTCTGAACTGATTCAATTCAAAAGTAGCAATTTGCTGTGATTGTTCAAATGAATAATCAAAAGTGGTTACAAGTTTTAACGGTATTAAGCAGCAGGCAATAGTCACAAAATAGGTGCTTCAGATGTGTTACTAAGTTTCAGTGATAATTATGCCACAACGTGGGTTGTATATATACCACTTAATTATTCTAGACTTTGTAGCTATTTTCAGGCTGATTAAAATACAGTTATATAATTCAATTAAAATGAAATGTATAATTTAACAGGAGGAGATTTCGAGATGGCATATTTTCGAAACCAATAGTGATTTCTCAAAAATGAAATTATACTTTCTATCGTAAATGTCAACCTTGCTCGATCATAATGTATGGAAAGTAATTTTTTTTTTTTGAGTATTCAGTTTTGGTCTCAAGTAAAAGTTGTTCAGCATGACTAATCCAACATAGGTTTCAAAAATATGTCAATTCGAAACCTCCACCCAGTATAACTACGGATTTTCATTACACTAAGAAATAAATAGGACACGAGCGAGCATTGTAGGTACTGCGGACTAGAAAAAGCCTGAGAAAAATTGCTTAGCTAGTAGGTACCTAAGGAACGAGCAGTACCACGTATGAATTTTTCAACAACTCGTAACGTAAACGTATCCGAGTGCGCATTGGAATTTATAAATCGAATAGTACCAAACATTAGCCGAACTACAACTCGGCAGCACGAACACTTGATTTGACATTCGCTACGTTTTTCTGACGGTGAACATACGAATAAGCGGTGTTCCTCTGGGCGCAGTGTGGTTGGTATAATATTTGACAGTAGGAAATTATTTTGACGTAACTATACTTGAAAGCCGGCTAGTCAACGTTCTCATAGCCTTTTTAGTTTTTTAGCAAATGCCAGTATTGGCACGTTTAAGACAACATAAGACTACGAATGTGTGAAATTTGCTGAGATCTTTGTCTTGTTTTTTTGCTAGAGAGATAGGTACTATGTTTTTCTTTACATATACATAATCATAAAACATAAAAGTAAAAATGGAGCCAAGATACGTACGAGCGTTCGGGGTTCTCGGCGTCACCGATAAAAAAGTTTGAATCTTAATGGGTGCCAAGTTCGATAGAAGTTCCATAAATGATAGCTATAGGACTGTACTAGTTCATTTAGGAGAATATTTCGTTCTTTTATTGGCACTGTTCAGATTTTAATAACTCATTACTTACAATAGCATTCTAGATATTTGATAAGGCAACATTGCAAGTATGTAGGTCTAATAGTTTTCGAGATATGGGGCAGTCCGAAATAGTTCATGTAACATTATACACTGGCCAGGCATCGCCCTTTTCTTTTCAGAACTTGGCTAGACATCTAGAAAGTTTATTAATTATTTTCCTCATCAATTTTAATTTTATCGTTATGTAAACAAAGCTTCAATTCCCTAAAATACTCAGGATTTTTCAATTGTATAAAATACACAAGTCAGGTGGGTAAGCCTGAAAAAACGACGCCTTTCCGTATCAGTGAAAACGAATTGTCAATAAAAGTGGGTTTACGATTTCGGTGAGCCCTACCAAGTTATCTGAAGTCACATTGTTATCGCTTCAACATATTCAAATCAATAAAGCTTAATAACTATAACTGGTTAAGAATGGGAATGAGTAATAGAACTTCCATTAATGCATAAGTGTTGAGTCGCGGACCTTTCTAGTTGGACAATCATTTTTCATAAACATTATGTCTACAACTTCGAGAACAGTGTTCCCAAAAAACACCGGTATTGGCGGACTATGAACATCAGTGATTCTATATCGTCGGCAAATCGAAGGTGAGTGATGTGGTATTGATTTTGATGCCACAACCCTTCCAGTCCTCTTGGACTGGACGAGCTTGGAAAGTGTTACGAAGCAATTATATGAATTATTTTGTAAATAAAATAAGGCGTGCGTACATGTGTGCGCGAAATAGCGAGAAAAAGTAAGTATGGGAAAATATATTTTTTTATGGTAAAGAGTAAGGAAGTACACTTTGTTTGTACGGATTGAGGGTTTTTCTTAGCGTATTATGAATATGATTTTCTGACACTCCATCCCTATTATGTTTTTGATAAATTCGTCATGCCGTATAAGATGTCCAAACATCTTTCCCCCCTAATCTCTATCGTCTCCATGTTTCTTTTCTCTTACATGGCCCTCTAATTCCAATTAATCCTCTCCATCTTCCTCTAACACCATATTTCGAAGGCCTCCATTCTTTCCCTATCCCTTTGCGTCATTGAAAGACACGATACATTAATTGCATGCTTCTGCCAGATGCTCGTGAAATTGTAACTAAGTACCAAGGTACCTGTACTGTCTTTGAGGCAATAATTTGTCCTTATAGGAGATTTCCGGTAATTTGGCAATAATCAAAATCCTAGAGTCCGACAGCAGAGCCACCTGCCGCGTCCCATTGTAAATCTAAACCAAAGAAAATTTCAATATTTCCACTTAAGACTTTTCCAGCTATCGGTATCAAAGCTAAAAAAACCGGCCAAGTGCGAGTCAGACTCGCGCACCGAGGGTTCCGTAAAAACCTGTAGGTATATAAGTAAATGGTAGTATAGACTGAGTATTTGATATTAATTTCAATTTATGACGTATTAAAAAAAACTACTTACTAGATCTCGTTCAAACCAATTTTCGGTGGAAGTTTGCACCGTAATGTACATCATATATTTTTTATAGATTTATCATTCTCTTATTTTAGAAGTTACAGGGGGGGGGGGACACATTTTGCCACTTTGGAAGTGTCTCTCGCGCAAACTATTCAGTTTAGAAAAAAATGATATTAGAAACCTCAATATCATTTTTGAAGACCTATCCATAGACACCCTATATTTATGGGTTTGATGAAAAAAAAAAATTTGAGTTTCAGTTCTAAGTATGGGGAACCCCCAAAATTTATTGTTTTTTTTCTATTTTTGTGTGAAAATCTTAATGCGGTTCACAGAATACATCTTCTTACCAAGTTTCAACATTATAGTTCTTATGGTTTCGGAAATAAATGGCTGTGACATACGGACGGACAGACAGACAGACAGACAGACAGACAGACAGACATGACGAATCTATAAGGGTTCCGTTTTTTGCCATTTGGCTACAGAACCCTAAAAATACACTATCGTTTTTAAAAGTTTTGACAGTGGACCGAAAAGTCCACTGCAAGAAAAGACGGGGTAGATTCGGCCCGCAAACCGAACGAGGAGCGGACCGAATAAACTAAACACCCATATTATAGTGTTATATTAAATTTCTTCTTCTTAATTTTTTGTATGCCAATCAGATCTTTTTAATCGACTTCATCGACGATATATTTTGCCAGTCGAGTTGAGTTATATTATAAGATCACTTTCACACAGTCAAGTCACATCCTTCCACCGTACGTAGGTACATGTCAGGTTTTAGTTTTATCGGCCGTTCTTTTAAAACTTTTCACGGACCTCTTGAATCATTCATTTATTTCAGTTCACTGGTCTACTTGGATTGATCTTTCTTGAACAAAAATCTATAATCACACTTAATATTAAAAATGTGAAAGTAGCTCTGTCTGTCTGTTAGTTTTTATGACATCTGAACCTCTGAACCGAACGCAATGTTTAACACAGAGACAGCATATGAATGTAGAGGTAGCTTGTTTTTTTCCCCGGGAAAGTGACTGAAGCCGCGGGCTAAAGCTAGTATTCAATACAATTTTATGAAAATAAAACAAAAACATACATTTACGTGTAATAGGTCGAACGTTCTCACAAATTTCAACACGGCGAGGCTATTTTAAAACCTCACCTTTGTGTTTTGAAATCACGCCTGACCTTAGGCTTTTGTTACTTTGCAAATATTAGGGATAGCTTCTTGAATAGGGGCACTTTCCAACCAAAAATGACTTCTTTTGTCGTCTGTAACAATGCATGATTTATTGCCGGTCGACGTCATACTACCGTGGCCTCAAAAGTGTATTAATATAGGCCGATAGCGATTTATGTTAACAGAAGTGGCAAGCTTTTGAAAGCTACTATTCATATTATTATATTTATTTATTACTTTCTACCCTGCTGTTTCACACATGATCCTCCTAAGAGGTTAAATTAAAATCCATTTCATAGTGGATACCTGCAAAATTTATTTTTTTTAGACCCTGGGGTTTGGGTCCTGAGCCCATTTCTCAATCAGTTAGTTCCTTATGGACCGAGCGAGCGAAGCGGCTGCGTTTCAGTTTAAGCAAAAAATAATTTCGTGTGTCTGTTCAGATGGCCGCAGGTTGCCCGCGGGACGTCAGCAGGATGTCCGGCTGTTGTCCTCTACAGGTTTCATTTGTTAACCGATTCTCGCGTTATGAGCAGGTTCGGTAAGTTATGGTTTTTGTTGCCGAAAGTTGGGTCGATAAGGGAATTCCATGTAATGATCGAGACTCACGAGATCAAGCAGCTCACAGAGCCACTAGTATAAACTGGACAAAAATCAAATAAAACGTATCAATAAATCGCATGAAACATAATTTATGATTATAAATCAGATCACACCATAATTTTATTTGAATGATTTTTTTTACCCCCATATAGGATAATATAGGATAATATTCCTCTGTCAACTAAACTAATAAGACTAAACAGAGGTCTTAACTTCCGAATTCAGTTTGTAATTTTATTCTCGCGTAAAACGTATTTACTTAATCCATAATATGACAAAAACAATAAAATAAAATGTACCATAAAGCGTGACTCAAGTACAAGACCCTCGATCAACTTCCGAAGTATTGGCTCAATAAACAAATTTTTGATAGCCAGAATAAATAGGCTGGTACATTTCATGTCAAGGACAAGAATAAACGTAAAAAGCCGAAAGGCTTATAGGCTTACATAAGGATTACGTCCAAGAACATGCGGTGGAGCGATAAACTTATAACATGGGTGAACATGAACATATCGAAATATGCACAAGTCATTGGTTATAGATCGTAATGGGATTTTTATTTACTTATTTTGGCAACAAATTGTCATTTCATGAAAATATCCAGAAGATAAACTGTACCGAAATTTTTAAGAACAAAATTATATATTTTTGTAAGCCTTTTATTTAGTTTCACCTGTCTGTAATCTGTAAAGCTAAATTTGACCCACTCCCCAGTGGCCAATTGAGCTGGTATACATTAGTATATTGGATGACAATGTAAGTAAAGACAAGAAAAAGTAAAGTCTACATAAAAAAAAATGTATTAAATGATGTTTTTTTTGTCAATAATTGTTTAATCTAATATTCGGTCGTTAAGAACAGAAATTAAAGAACAAAATTTACAAGCATTTATGCTGTGATAAAGCAAAACAAGAAAAGGAAAACATTGAATAGTTTTACTGAGTTAAGTAATAAATCGTTAGTGATATGTAGTTTTCTTAAAAAGTTTGTAACTTACTTAGCTGTAATAGTTAATTAAGTTAAGTTGTAAGAGTAGATATTTATGATTATTTAAAAAGCGGTGTAGTTTATTCGTATCGGTAAATAAGGCGGTAAATAAGTTCTCGGAAGGGGCGTGCGTGTGTTAGAAATGTTTTGAAGAAGAGTGTCCTGTAAAAAATCGTGACGATTTTATAATAAATGGCATATAACATTGGAAAGGATCGTGTCTAGAAATAGTTTTCTGGAGAATACTGAATAAGATTTGTGTGAATCCTAAATAATCTTCTACCTTTTTAGGGTTTCGTACCCGAAGGGTGCCAAACGGGACCCTATTACAAATACTCCGCTGTCCGTCCGTCCGTCCGTCTATCGGACGGTATCTCATGAACGGTAATAGGTAGTCTGAAATATTCTAAAATATGTATTTCTGTTGCCGCTATAACAACAAATATAAAAAATAAAACCGGCCAAGTGCGAGTCAGACTCGCGCACCGAGGGTTCCGTACAAACCTGTAGGTATATAAGTAAATGGTAGTATAGACCTGAGTATTTGATATTAATTTCAATTTATGACCTATTAAAAAAAAACTACTTACTAGATCTCGTTCAAACCAATTTTCAGTGGAAGTTTGCACCGTAATGTACATCATATATTTTTTATAGATTTATCATTCTCTTATTTTAGAAGTTACAGGGGGGGGGACACACATTTTACCACTTTGGAAGTGTCTCTCGCGCAAACTATTCAGTTTAGAAAAAAATGATATTAGAAACCTCAATATCATTTTTGAAGACCTATCCATAGACAACCCACACTTATGGGTTTGATGAAAAAAAAAAAATTTGAGTTTCAGTTCTAAGTATGGGGAACCCCCAAAATTTATTGTTTTTTTTCTATTTTTGTGTAAAAATCTTAATGCGGTTCACAGAATACATCTACTTACCAAGTTTCAACATTATAGTTCTTATAGTTTCGGAAATAAATGGCTGTGACATACACGGACAGACAGACAGACAGACAGACAGACAGACAGACAGACAGACAGACAGACAGACAGACATGACGAATCTATAAGGGTTCCGTTTTTTGCCATTTGGCTACGGAACCCTAAAAACCGAAATACAGCCGTGTTTGAAGTTATTTCTCTTTGCATGTACATTTTATTTTTAGACTAAATTCAAAAACCATTTTATTGTTTGCAATATTTTACACAATAGGCTTACAAAAGCGTGTTCGTGTTTACCATTTGTTTTCAGAATAATTAGTTAAAAACCGGCCAAGTGCGAGTCAGACTCGCGCACCGAGGGTTCCGTACAAACCTGTAGGTATATAAGTATTTGGTAGTATAGACCTGAGTATTTGATATTAATTTCAATTTATGACCTATTAAAAAAAAACTACTTACTAGATCTCGTTCAAACCAATTTTCAGTGGAAGTTTGCACCGTAATGTACATCATATATTTTTTATAGATTTATCATTCTCTTATTTTAGAAGTTACAGGGGGGGGGACACACATTTTACCACTTTGGAAGTGTCTCTCGCGCAAACTATTCAGTTTAGAAAAAAATGATATTAGAAACCTCAATATCATTTTTGAAGACCTATCCATAGACACCCCATACTTATGGGTTTGATGAAAAAAATATATTTGAGTTTCAGTTCTAAGTATGGGGAACCCCCAAAATTTATTGTATTTTTTCTATTTTTGTGTAAAAATCTTAATGCGGTTCACAGAATACATCTACTTACCAAGTTTCAACATTATAGTTCTTATAGTTTCGGAAATAAATGGCTGTGACATACACGGACAGACAGACAGACAGACAGACAGACAGACAGACAGACAGACAGACAGACAGACAGACAGACATGACGAATCTATAAGGGTTCCGTTTTTTGCCATTTGGCTACGGAACCCTAAAAACTACTTACTAGATCTCGTTCAAACCAATTTTCAGTGGAAGTTTGCACCGTAATGTACATCATATATTTTTTATAGATTTATCATTCTCTTATTTTAGAAGTTACAGGGGGGGGGACACATATTTTACCACTTTGGAAGTGTCTCTCGCGCAAACTATTCAGTTTAGAAAAAAATGATATTAGAAACCTCAATATCATTTTTGAAGACCTATCCATAGACACCCCACACTTATGGGTTTGATGAAAAAAAAAAATTTTAGATTCAGTTCTAAGTATGGGGAACCCCCAAAATTTATTGTTTTTTTTCTATTTTTGTGGAAAAATCTTAATGCGGTTCACAGAATACATCTACTTACCAAGTTTCAACATTATAGTTCTTATAGTTTCGGAAATAAATGGCTGTGACATACACGGACAGACAGACAGACAGACAGACAGACAGACAGACAGACAGACAGACAGACAGACAGACAGACAGACAGACAGACAGACATGACGAATCTATAAGGGTTCCGTTTTTTGCCATTTGGCTACGGAACCCTAAAAAGTCGTTTCTGTATGGGCGCCCCCTTAAATTTTTATTAATATTTTTAGGGTTCCGTAGCCAAATGGCAAAAAACGGAACCCTTATAGATTCGTCATGTCTGTCTGTCTGTCTGTCTGTCTGTCTGTCTGTCTGTCTGTCCGTGTATGTCACAGCCATTTATTTCCGAAACTATAAGAACTATAATGTTGAAACTTGGTAAGTAGATGTATTCTGTGAACCGCATTAAGATTTTTACACAAAAATAGAAAAAAAACAATAAATTTTGGGGGTTCCCCATACTTAGAACAGACAGACAGACAGACAGACAGACAGACAGACAGACAGACAGACAGACAGACAGACAGACATGACGAATCTATAAGGGTTCCGTTTTTTGCCATTTGGCTACGGAACCCTAAAAAGTCGTTTCTGTATGGGCGCCCCCTTAAATTTTTATTAATATTTTTAGGGTTCCGTAGCCAAATGGCAAAAAACGGAACCCTTATAGATTCGTCATGTCTGTCTGTCTGTCTGTCTGTCTGTCTGTCTGTCTGTCTGTCCGTGTATGTCACAGCCATTTATTTCCGAAACTATAAGAACTATAATGTTGAAACTTGGTAAGTAGATGTATTCTGTGAACCGCATTAAGATTTTTACACAAAAATAGAAAAAAAACAATAAATTTTGGGGGTTCCCCATACTTAGAACTGAAACTCAATTTATTTTTTTTCATCAAACCCATAAGTGTGGGGTGTCTATGGATAGGTCTTCAAAAATGATATTGAGGTTTCTAATATCATTTTTTTCTAAACTGAATAGTTTGCGCGAGAGACACTTCCAAAGTGGTAAAATGTGTGTCCCCCCCCCTGTAACTTCTAAAATAAGAGAATGATAAATCTATAAAAAATATATGATGTACATTACGGTGCAAACTTCCACTGAAAATTGGTTTGAACGAGATCTAGTAAGTAGTTTTTTTTTAATAGGTCATAAATTGAAATTAATATCAAATACTCAGGTCTATACTACCATTTACTTATATACCTACAGGTTTGTACGGAACCCTCGGTGCGCGAGTCTGACTCGCACTTGGCCGGTTTTTTAAACATAGATAAATGTTCATCGCTTCCGTTTTACCTTCGTGTTGGAACAATGACGAGCAATATACAAAAGACATTAACTTATCATGAAATATTTCTGATGTGTCTTATGTATACTACTCAAGATAGCTTCTTGAAGTGAAAAGCATTAAGAACGCATTTAAAAAAACTTTTTAAGTAGCATCTAGACGAATAAACAAGTGGGTTTACGACATAATAATAATCATAAAATTATTGAAAGATTAAAAAAAAAACAGTTTCGTTAACCAACTTTAAGAGTTACTTAATTGTATTAATGTCCAAATTAACCTAGTTTGTTGTTTCCTTCTTTAAAACATTAAATTCTTTTTTTTGTCTCTATTTGGGGTGTTTTAGGGTTCCGTACCTCAAAACATGTATGGATATTATGAAGATAAAATTATGGAATTACTTATAGGATCACTTTGTTGTCCGTCTGTCAAAACCCTTTTACTCAGGAACACGTAGAGGTATCAAACTGAAATTAATATCAAATACTTAGCTTTGCAATCACTTAGAGCAGTGAAAAAATCAAATTTCTAAGTAAAAAAAACAAGATACGGACGTTTATGCCGCATATTTTGACGCTGGCAAGGGAATAAAAACCTATAGGGTACCTCCCGCTGACCTAGAATCAGAAAAAAGGCAAGAAGCAATAACGGCGCACAAGTAAAGGAAGAAATCCGAAAACAGTAAATCTCTAGTTACATCGCAAAAGAAATAACAGCATCGGAAAAGAGGGGAAAATTTTCGAGACTCGATCCCCGTGATGAACGAACTATTTACATCCCTACAAGTTTGTACGGAACCCTCGGTGCGCGATTCTGACTCGCGCTTGACCGTAATACTTTATTTTTTAATAGGTCATAAATTGAAATTAATATCAAATACTCAGGTCTATACTACCATTTACTTATATACCTACAGGTTTGTACGGAACCCTCGGTGCGCGAGTCTGACTCGCACTTGGCCGGTTTTTTTTAGCGATATTTTTTTCTTAGCAAAGTTGATATTGTTAATAGTGTACGGAATACTCAGTGTCCGAATCCTACTCGCACTTGGCTGGTTTTTAGGGTTCCGTAGCCAAATGGCAAAAAACGGAACCCTTATAGATTCGTCATGTCTGTCTGTCTGTCTGTCTGTCTGTCTGTCTGTCTGTCTGTCTGTCTGTCCCTGTATGTCACAGCCATTTATTTCCGAAACTATAAGAACTATAATGTTGAAACTTGGTAAGTAGATGTATTCTGTGAACCGCATTAAGATTTTGACACAAAAATAGAAAAAAAACAATAAATTTTGGGGGTTCCCCATACTTAGAACTGAAACTCAAATATATTTTTTTCATCAAACCCATAAGTATGGGGTGTCTATGGATAGGTCTTCAAAAATGATATTGAGGTTTCTAATATCATTTTTTTCTAAACTGAATAGTTTGCGCGAGAGACACTTCCAAAGTGGTAAAATGTGTGTCCCCCCCCCTGTAACTTCTAAAATAAGAGAATGATAAATCTATAAAAAATATATGATGTACATTACGGTGCAAACTTCCACTGAAAATTGGTTTGAACGAGATCTAGTAAGTAGTTTTTTTTTAATAGGTCATAAATTGAAATTAATATCAAATACTCAGGTCTATACTACCAAATACTTATATACCTACAGGTTTGTACGGAACCCTCGGTGCGCGAGTCTGACTCGCACTTGGCCGGTTTTTAACTAATTATTCTGAAAACAAATGGTAAACACGAACACGCTTTTGTAAGCCTATTGTGTAAAATATTGCAAACAATAAAATGGTTTTTGAATTTAGTCTAAAAATAAAATGTACATGCAAAGAGAAATAACTTCAAACACGGCTGTATTTCGGTTTTTAGGGTTCCGTAGCCAAATGGCAAAAAACGGAACCCTTATAGATTCGTCATGTCTGTCTGTCTGTCTGTCTGTCTGTCTGTCTGTCTGTCTGTCTGTCCGTGTATGTCACAGCCATTTATTTCCGAAACTATAAGAACTATAATGTTGAAACTTGGTAAGTAGATGTATTCTGTGAACCGCATTAAGATTTTTACACAAAAATAGAAAAAAAACAATAAATTTTGGGGGTTCCCCATACTTAGAACTGAAACTCAAATTTTTTTTTTTTCATCAAACCCATAAGTGTGGGTTGTCTATGGATAGGTCTTCAAAAATGATATTGAGGTTTCTAATATCATTTTTTTCTAAACTGAATAGTTTGCGCGAGAGACACTTCCAAAGTGGTAAAATGTGTGTCCCCCCCCTGTAACTTCTAAAATAAGAGAATGATAAATCTATAAAAAATATATGATGTACATTACGGTGCAAACTTCCACTGAAAATTGGTTTGAACGAGATGTAGTAAGGTAAACGGCCCATTACTCGTCAGTTTTTGAACTTTGCTGTGTTTACAGCTCTGCCACGTTGTAGTTAGTACACTTAGTAAAGTATTGTTTTTTATGACAGGTTCATCATTTATTACTCCTTTCAATAAATATATTATTATAATGATTGAAAAACAATAAAGATCGGCCATTATGTTTGACGTGTGCGGTCTATGAGTAAGCCTTCGATTCAATCGAAATGGGCGGTGTCAGAGTCTATAGCGATGCAAAATTGACCGTCACTATATCGAAGTGCAGGACAAGAGTTCGAGACCAATCCCATTGCAGAAGTCTGTGAGATAGGATGACGTAATTTTCCCGAAATTCTTCACCAATGCGATGGAGGATGAGACTTACCAAACCAAATCTTTACTAAAGATATATGTACCTAGTTATAATGGCGGAATCTCTGGAAGCTTTATTCCATGACCATGCTCAATTTTCAATGATACCTCTATGCTCAAAATACCTGTCAAACTGTTGATAATTCGAACTAGTTTGAACCTTAAGTGCACGATTTGATTTCAGGTATTTTGACCATAGAGGTATCATAAGAAAACTCCTCATTCCATGATCAACACTCTTCGTATCATATTGGAACAAGCATCAGAATAGTAGAGGGAGCCTTACTTTCGTCGACTTCGAAAAATATTTTGATACGTTGAATTGGTCTAGCTTATCTATTAGCTAGATTATTGGTCTAGTAGGCTACATGACATTGGTCTCCCGCTGAAATAATACAACTACTCAAACCTTCTATAAGAACTATTCTTGTAAAGTGACACACGATGGCCTCATTTCTGAGGATATCGCCGTGTATGCTGGTATGCGACAAAGCTGCCTCCTATCACCCCTCCTCCTTTTGATGGCATTGGATAGGATTAGGCTTCGTATGTATTTCGCATCAAAGATTTTAGGGTCCTGATTAGTTCGGGCCGTGTTCCAAGCGTCATACAAGGTCTGCCTATTTTGTCTAGCATCTTTGCAGGGCCGATTAAACCACGGTCTATTCTTCATCCTTGCAGCCACTAGCGGGTTTGGGATATAACATTCCATTCCCGCCAGTATCGCATCAGTAACGTTAGAGGCACAAGTGTTAGGGTCATCTGATGCGAAGCAGAGCTGTCTCCACGGGTAGGATGCGTAGAGATCTCGCAATCCATCCCAATCTACCGACACGTCGCCATCCGGGAGGCCGGGGCGAGTCAGATCGAGCGCATAGCACTTGCGTCCGGACGAGACAGTGGTCCGTGCGCCAAGTGACGTTGATTTAAGTGGCGCGTCCACTGTCACTGCATAGTTGTCCTGTCGCGTAGTCAGCAGAAGGTTCAGTATGTAGCTAGTATGGCTCTCAATATGGGATTCTCGTAGGAGAAAGAACTAGTTGTGCCATAGGCCAGGGCAAAGTTGTGCTCCAGCGTTTACCCGGGGTAGTGTAAATACGATGTATCATCAGGGCAGGATATTTGCGTCTCCGTTAGAAATAGCAAGGTTGGCTGTGCAGCCTCAAGATGTTGGTGGACTGCATTGATGCAGCTGCATTGATAGCGTGAAGCTGATTTTGCAAAGGTCCACCAAAAGTGTGGACGGGGAGGCCGCTGCCATTTCTTTTATTTTTCTTTGGGATAATTTTAAAAAGGTTGAAACGAGATTAAGAGGAATCGCTGTGCCAGTAGCGAAAGGGAAAAGTGCAGTGTTATTGCCTGAGATGGCTAAACAGGTGATGCGGTTTATTGGTACGGCAGTCGGCGGGGTCCCCGGTCCCCCCATGATACAGTCGGCCGGGTCCATTCCGGTCTCCTCTCCCAGCACGAACAACTATACTATAGTTTATGCGCGAGGCGGCGAGTCAGCCAGCCACCCAGGGCGGAGTTTTTTTTTTTTTTTATACCAATAAGGTGGCAAACAAGCGTACGGCCCGCCTGATGGTAAGCAGTTACCGTAGCCTATGGACGCTTGCAACACCAGGGTCACCCGTATCACTCGTGCGTTGCCGACCCTGAAAAAAATCTCTTCACACCCTTTTTGAAGAACCCCATGCTGTACTCCATTGGAAAAACCACGGCCGGGAGCTCATTCCACGGAAGTCCGCGGAAGAAAACTCCTTTTAGCCCGTACAGTTCGAAACAAATCTGGTTTCAATGTGTGAGGATGGATCCCCGTCGATGGCGAGAGGTGCGATTGTAGAAGGTAGCCGTGGGCATCAAGTCGAACAATTCCTTAGAACACTCTCCGTTGTACAGGCGGTAGAACACACATAAGGAGGCTAAGTCTCTCCTCAGACTGAGGGGCTCTAAACCGCTTGTGAGCTCGAGATCGTCAACAATTCTGACGGCACGTCGCTGAACCGAGTCTAAAGGCCCAAGCTGGCATCCAGGTGCTCCCGCCAATAAATGACAGCAGTACTCCATATGAGGCCGGACCTGCGACTTATAAAGTTGCAGCCTTTGACCCGCTGTGAAGTACTGTCTCGCTCTGTTGAGTACTCCAAGCTTTTTGGATGCCAGCTTAACCTTATCTTCTAAGTGACTTCGGAACAAAACGTCGCTAGAAATGTCGACCCCAAGGATCCCGATGCTTTGGTTGAGGTTCAAGGAGGTATTCTTGAATTGTGGAGCCACAAACAATAGGGTTTTTTTAGCGGTGAACGCGCAGGCTTGAGTCTTGGTAGGGTAGTAATGGACTAAGTTTAGTCGACCCCAATCGGAGAGACTAGTTAGTGTACTCTCGATTTCAGACACCAGCCGTTCGTGGCTTTCCTCCACCTCGGAACGAGGGACGGCGTATTTGCACGGCCCCTGTACTGTCGTCCACATAGCAAAGAATGCCGTCAATAGACAGCTTATCATTGATATGCAGAAGTAACAGTTTTGGGGACAGCACAGAGCCTTGCGAGACGCCGGTATTTATGTCCATGCTATGGGAGCAGCTACCGTCGACGACAGCTCTTATGCATCTGCTGGACAGAAAGCTGGCGACCAATTTGCATAACCCCTCGGGAAGCCCGTATGCTTGTAACTTCGAGAGAAGACCCCTATGCCAGACCCGATCGAACGCCTTCGCCACATCTAGGCTCACTGCCAATGCCTCACCTTGACTCTCGATGGCGAGTGACCAACGGTGCGTGAGATACACAAGGAGGTCACCAGCTGAGCGACTGTGGCGGAAGCCATATTGAAGGTCGCTCAACAACTCGTGATCCTCCAGGTATCTCAAAAGCTGCGTGTTGATCACACGCTCCATGACTTTGGAGAGAAGGGAGGTGATGGCGATAGGCCTGTAATTCGTCGGGTCTGATCTGTCGCCCTATTTGGGCACTGGGTGCACGTGGGCAGTCTTCCACGAAGACGGGACTTCCTTTTTGGTGGAGAAAAGTGCGAAAAGACGCGTCAATACTGGACATAATTCAGGAGCACACCGCTTCGGCACCACTGCCGGTATGCCGTCTGGCCACTCGATTTATGGATGTGTTAAAGTGAATAAGTGATCCCTGGGCTTGGGACCCCTACAACCTGCTGGCAGCCAGCGGGCAGCTGTTTCACCGGGTCTCCCTGACCACCGCAACAACACGCCGCGTTGCACAACACACCAGTGGTACGACACCACTGGCCCCCACACACTGCCAGCACAGCGCTTCCTCAACCAGCTCTGGCGACCATACTCACCGCAGGAATACAACACCACATTAAAGTAGCGTTATTTGACTTGGTACTTCCCTAGTCTGCCTACTCCGAATTTCGAATGGGACAACCCGTTATGCCCTTCCTCTCTTACTGCTGCATAAATGCTGCTGCTGTCTTGTTCATTAATAAAAAAGTTCTGACGAATTCTAAGTCATTCTCTTGTACGAACTCACAAACGAATAGACCTAAACTCGACAACCTTGTAATTAATACCAAAAAGTATGTATATAAAAACCCCATATATAGAAAAATAAATAAAGATCTAATAATTAGTTATCAAGAAATATGTTTTGACAACAATTCGATTCAAACTCTGTATAACATTTAAAATAAAACACAATGTCGATATAACATGCAATTTTTCAAACGTGTCCCAGTATTCGTCAAAAAAGTATTAATTTTGTCGAGTTCTAGTACAAACAGGGATTAATAGGTACCAGTACCTGTCATACGCGAAAAAAAATACCAAATGATAAAAATAACACAATATTATGGGTTACATCGTTGGATAGTTTACTTGACTACTTCACAAAATAATCATACTTATCAAAATGTCGACCGATACACCAATACATGAACCCTAACGTGGTAAGCCGGGATTCAGTTTCAGTAGCTAAACTCACAAAAAAATGCAAAATTTGGAGGTGCTTACCTTTGATCGCTCTGTATTCCGAAGCCAATACATTTTTGACTAAATGTTGTCATTCTAATTATAGAATATATTACTGTTAATATGTTGGCATAAAATGCTTTTAGTAAGATATTGGTAGAATTAAGTTATTGAAATTTTTTTACAATCTGCCGAGTATTGGGACACTGTCGACATTACCAGCGTTTACCTTAAGTAGTTTTTTTTTAATAGGTCATAAATTGAAATTAATATCAAATACTCAGGTCTATACTACCATTTACTTATATACCTACAGGTTTGTACGGAACCCTCGGTGCGCGAGTCTGACTCGCACTTGGCCGGTTTTTTATAAGTACAGGCACGCCTGATGGTAAGGTTTTGAGTCAGCAACGCGCGGGTATCACCTCTGGTGTTGCAAGCGTCCATAGGCTATACGGTATTCGCTTACCAACAGGCGGCCCGTATGGTTGTTTGCTGCCTAAGTGATACAGAAAAAACCGGCCAAGTGCGAGTCTGACTCACGCACCGAGGGTTCCGTACAAACCTGTAGGTATATAAGTAAATGGTAGTATAGACCTGAGT
This sequence comes from Achlya flavicornis, assembly GCA_947623365.1. Lineage (NCBI taxonomy): Eukaryota > Metazoa > Arthropoda > Insecta > Lepidoptera > Drepanidae > Achlya > Achlya flavicornis. The sequence goes on along the minus strand of OX392491.1, from coordinate 3,573,326 downwards.
ATTTGATATTAATTTCAAATTATGACGTATAAAAAAAAAACTACTTACTAGATCTCGTTCAAACCAATTTTCGGTGGAAGTTTGCACCGTAATGTACATCATATATTTTTTATAGATTTATCATTCTCTTATTTTAGAAGTTACAGGGGGGGGGGGACACACATTTTACCACTTTGGAAGTGTCTCTCGCGCAAACTATTCAGTTTAGAAAAAAATGATATAAGAAACCTCAATATCATTTTTGAAGACCTATCCATAGACACCCCACACTTATGGGTTTGATGAAAAAAAAATTTTTGAGTTTCAGTTCTAAGTATGGGGAACCCCCAATTTTTTTAGTTTTTTTTCTATTTTTGTGTGAAAATATTAATGCGGTTCACAGAATACATCTACTTACCAAGTTTCAACATTATAGTTCTTATAGTTTCGGAAATAAATGGCTGTGACATACGGACGGACAGACAGACAGACAGACAGACAGACAGACATGACGAATCTATAAGGGTTCCGTTTTTTGCCATTTGGCTACGGAACCCTAAAAAGTAGTTACCGTAGCCTATAGACGCTTGCAACACAAGTAATCTGTATGAGAGATATATAAAAAAAACCGGCCAAGTGCGAGTCAGACTCGCGCACCGAGGGTTCCGTACAAACCTGTAGGTATATAAGTAAATGGTAGTATAGACCTGAGTATTTGATATTAATTTCAATTTATGACCTATTAAAAAAAAACTACTTACTAGATCTCGTTCAAACCAATTTTCAGTGGAAGTTTGCACCGTAATGTACATCATATATTTTTTATAGATTTATCATTCTCTTATTTTAGAAGTTACAGGGGGGGGGACACACATTTTACCACTTTGGAAGTGTCTCTCGCGCAAACTATTCAGTTTAGAAAAAAATGATATTAGAAACCTCAATATCATTTTTGAAGACCTATCCATAGACACCCCACACTTATGGGTTTGATGAAAAAAAAAATTTGAGTTTCAGTTCTAAGTATGGGGAACCCCTAAAATTTATTGTTTTTTTTCTATTTTTGTGTAAAAATCTTAATGCGGTTCACAGAATACATCTACTTACCAAGTTTCAACATTATAGTTCTTATAGTTTCGGAAATAAATGGCTGTGACATACACGGACAGACAGAAAGACAGACAGACAGAAAGACAGACAGACAGACATGACGAATCTATAAGGGTTCCGTTTTTTGCCATTTGGCTACGGAACCCTAAAAACGAATATAATCAATCAGGTGATTAAGACAAATAAAACCGGCCAAGTGCGAGTCAGACTCGCGCACCGAGGGTTCCGTACAAACCTGTAGGTATATAAGTAAATGGTAGTATAGACCTGAGTATTTGATATTAATTTCAATTTATGACCTATTAAAAAAAAACTACTTACTAGATCTCGTTCAAACCAATTTTCAGTGGAAGTTTGCACCGTAATGTACATCATATATTTTTTATAGATTTATCATTCTCTTATTTTAGAAGTTACAGGGGGGGGGACACACATTTTACCACTTTGGAAGTGTCTCTCGCGCAAACTATTCAGTTTAGAAAAAAATGATATTAGAAACCTCAATATCATTTTTGAAGACCTATCCATAGACACCCCACACTTATGGGTTTGATGAAAAAAAAAAAAATGAGTTTCAGTTCTAAGTATGGGGAACCCCCAAAATTTATTGTTTTTTTTCTATTTTTGTGTAAAAATCTTAATGCGGTTCACAGAATACATCTACTTACCAAGTTTCAACATTATAGTTCTTATAGTTTCGGAAATAAATGGCTGTGACATACACGGACAGACAGACATGACGAATCTATAAGGGTTCCGTTTTTTGCCATTTGGCTACGGAACCCTAAAAATGATTATTTATTTTAGAATTGCTACACTTATGTCTGATATAAAAGCGACAACTGTATATAACTCGTTACGCAGATTTGGAAACATAAAGCAGTGTGCTTTGAGCTTATATAAAGCCTGTTAAAGTTACCAACGAATTTTTAAGCCCCAGATTAGACTAATTTATGTGTCATTTCCTTTGCCGACTCTTTGTTGTGAATGTACTTGGGTGGAAAATTTTACTTTTGATAATGTGTGAAATAGTGTTGGTTATAGTTTTGAGTAAGATAGTGTCGTACTGTTTAATTAAGTTTTTGTATGCTGGATGGTTTTTGTATGAAGCGCTCGTGGTGTAGCATGATTAGCCGTTCTTAAGCTACGTCAGTACCTGGATGGGTGACCGTCTAGTGGTATTTCATATCGAGCGTTTCCGTGCTTCGGAAGGCACGTAAAGCCGTTGGTCCCGGTTATCACTTAATTGTGATAGTCGTTAAGCTAGTTGGATGCCTCCTAGGCGGCTTGAAAAATTCCAACAGTAGGTTGACCACTAGCCTACCTCCACCAATCTGCAGTGGGCCCACGTGGTGGAGTATCTGCCCATTCCCTTTCACCCTCATTTGTGAAAACCCTGTGCTCAGCAGTGGGACATTATAGGCTGATGATGATGATGATGATGATGCTGGATAGAAGATAAAAGATATTTATGAAGAATATTTATTCTCAGTACCTATATTTACCTAAATACATGATTATGGTTCTAAAATATAAGTACAAATTGAATAATATTTGTGTTAAAAAAGTACCTTGTTAAATTTTCTTAATTAATGCGTTTAATATATACTTTTGATTCAAGTCAAAATAAATCACTTTATGAAACTGCGGCTACTGCTGAAGATAATAGATTATGTACCTATAACCTTTATACATGTACCTACTATTGAAGACCATTTTCTAGCTTTTTAATAAAATCGCTATTGACGTTGAGAATAGAGAAGAGCTCTCTATACATTCCCTAAGGCATCCTTAGGTAGAAAAATAAACACTGAAGACTATTTATTTCAGCATTATAGGAGTTCATTCAAGCTAAGTATTATACGTTAAAAACACTATGAAAGCTTTCAGAAAATCGATTCACTCGAAACAGCTCTTGAAAACTATTCATCAAATTCTATAACCGTATATATATACACAATCAAAATGCCAACTTTTCAAAAATAACTGGACCCAAAATAATAATTGGGCAAAGGTAACCCTTTGTATTAAATATATAGGTCATCAGGGAGCGCATTTTCGGTTTGCTTGGTTTGCTTATGGCGGGATATTAAGTAAAAGTTCATTCGCACTATCAGTCAGTCACGCGACGGCCGATGGTTTATACAATCAAACGTAAGCATTCATTTCTGGGCCACAAAATATCGTGTTCAGATGTAATGCACGTATGTTATGTAAAAAAACTTACAAGTTTAAAGGTATATTTTAACAAATAATTGGACTGTTTTACAAAAAACTTAAACCTAATTCAAAGTACACTAAGAAGTAATCAAATCCTGATCTGATGACAATGGGACCAAACGGGTAGTGTACCCTTCCAGACAAAAAAATAATTTTCCAAATCGGTTAATAAATGACGGAGTTATGAGGTAACATTTTACTTTGTATACAGCTGTGTTTGACCACAGCCTCGTCATGGTCTGTGATGATGTTGCCGAGGGTGGTAAGCACACAAAGTCTAAAGGGAATATAGAACTAGCTTTCCTGCGCGGTTTCACCCGCATTCCCGAGGGATCATATGTTTTCCCGAGATAAAAAGTACTTACTCTCTTTCTGTGTTCCAAATTTCATCCAAATTCGTTCAGTAGATTTTGCGTGAAAAAGTAACAAACATCCATACATACAAACTTTCGCGTTTATAATATTAGTAAAGATTATAGCCCTTAAAATTTTATGCAAAGCTATTAAGCCATAATCAGATTTTTAATGTTAATTACCTATATCGACGCCTCGTCGTCGCCGTTCGTTACCGCTAGTGCGAATGAGGACTAAGGGTTGAACCTCGGAGGAATTAACTAACATGTAAATTTATACTAGAGTAATTAATGCACAGTTATACCTTCAGCTGGCTGACACGGTCTGATAATTGAAACTGATGAATTATTCCAAATATTTTGTTGCGTAACAATTGGGATAATGAAAGTACTTGTGTTAGTATTTACAATACTGCCAGCAATTAGTAAATGAAACCTACAAAAGTGAAATTTGTGTATTTTTGTAGTTATTTTATGAAAATACTGGCAGTTGTTTTTTTGTATATATCAAACTATACTTTAATTTATTTTTGATCCAACCAAAAGTTATCCATAAGTTTATCATTGATTAGCAGCTCAACAAAACTTTCAACTATATAAATGTTATAGTTAAAATCCAAATCTTATTCACCGCATCGCAAAATGTTACGATATCTGAAGCCTATGAAATTAAATGAACTCAACCGTCCAAAAGCTCGAACTTAAACGGTCTTTTTATCGTTTTGTAATAAAATTCGCTCCACATGGCAATTATGTAGTAAAAACTTCAACATTGCACTCAAAGACTCGTAATATTGTGTTGAAATGGCAACCTCAGAGTTACCATAAAGTTCTGGTAGTCTTTATTTCCTAACTTCTCAGTGGTGTCCGTATTCCGGAAAACCAACGGCTTCCCAAATATAAATCTAGAAATGGCTGAACCTGGGTTCATGGGATAAGGGACACTTCTCTGGTGCCAAATAATTATTTCGGTCAGCCATGTGGTTTTATTGTCTATAAATGGTGCCTGAAAATCTAGTTATAAAGATAACAAAAAAAAAAACTATAGGATAAGGCTGAGCTCTGAAAGTAAGTATAAGTTATATTTGCGTAGGCGAGTTTTAGTTTTGAAACTTTAATAGATGTTTATTTTGAGTGATAGCTAACCTGATAATATTTATATTTATACTTTTTTACCTGATACTATTTTATCGCCTATCTTTTAATAGCCTTATCTGAAATTATTAAAGGTTTTAAAATTATAAATAAAAATTTGTGCAAAATGTAAAATCTCGGCATACTGCGCGTGGACCAACATGCACCTTTTTTATAGTATTGATAAAGCCTAAAAAGGTTTTCAAAATTCAACGACACATTTTTATAATATAGCAGGAGGTAAAAAAGAATAAGTAATCCTTTGAGATTCGTAAAGCCCAGCGTAAGAGGTAGAGGTCTAATCCCCAACATAGCCCGTACGCCAACGTACATTGTGGTCACAGTGATAATATCTAACTACCCCATATGTACAAGGCTTAAGGTCATAACAATTGTTATTTTAGAATGCCAATATAGTACTTTAAGTCCATAACGTAAGGTAGTAAATGAATGAGCTTTAACGGTACCGGATAAGGAGAATTGTGACTCTTTTAGGACATTTTTCACTTAGGGTCAATTCACACTGAGACGCGACGAGATGCGATGCGGCGCACTCTTTCAAGACAACGATCAATATAGACATTTATTTAGTACACAAAAAAACTTTTTAACAAAAAAATAAACCACCGAAAAAACTGAAAAGCAAAAAATAATTTTGAATATAACTTGAATTTTATAAGGTTTTGCAGTCGGGGACAAACAAATAACCTACGTAGATATGTATTTTTTTGTAATATTTGTTAAATGTAATGTTTGTCTAAAAAGGAAGCAAAGCAATATTGCTAACGCAATTAATTTTTTCGAATTTAAAGCTAGGTCTAGAGCCCTAGCTTTAAATAAATAGAGGTAGATCGCGTAACTTTGGTGGTAATCGTAACGAACACCATTAACTATTTCATCCAATGATGCGCACGCGGTATGTCGCGACGATGACCATTCGTGGGCCCTGATTGGAAGTAATTCATTAATGGTGTTCGTTACGATTAACACCAAAGTTACGCGGTAGAGCCCCCGGTCCCATAGTAAAAGTTGATCGTATACATGAGTACTTTACGTGGTTTCATTTAATGTCGTATTGTCGTAATAGCTTATGTTATTGGTTTGTCAATTTTGGTGTATTCAAGTTATATTCAAAAAGATTTTTTGCTTTTCAGTTTTTTCGGTGGTTTATTTTTTTGTTAAAAAGTTTTTATTTTATAATTTTTTGTGGCTATACTCTACTAATTACTACATGCTTAATATTTTATTTCTTTTGATGTAATACACAACTCAGCATTATAATCTGTGAGTGAACAATAAATCATCCCTATTTTCCCACCCTTAGGGTAGGTATTTTTTATCCATATTTATATGGGACCACCTTCGAGATATACCCTATCCAATAAAAAAAGAATTATCAAAATCGGACTACTCTGTCAAAAGTTATGCGTGATCATACATAAAAAAAAAAAAAAAAATATACGCGTCTACTTGTAAACCTCCTCCGTTTTTTCGTCGGTTAAAAAGGTACACATTTCAATGAGAGATTATGCCTCGCGGTGTCGCGACTTGACAGCGCGAAACACTTTGGCCTCTTCAAGCATCGTCGCATCACGTCGCTTCACGTCGCGTCGCGCACTTTTTAACCGACGAAAAAACGGAGGAGGTTTACAAGTCGACGCGTATATTTTTTTTTAAGATAGCGATACAAATAGAACTTTATTCATGATGATCATCATATCAGCCTAAGAGAATTATTTAATAGTACAAATTTCAACTTTAAAAAAAAATCGTCTTTATTTTATAGTACTTTCAGTGAGAGAATTAGAGTTCGTCCCGCGGCGTTACGCTATTGACATCTTGTAGCTACGTCGCGTCTCGTCTCAGTGTGAACTGACCCTTAACGTACATGATATCATTATTAGTAGCAGGCTTCTGTTTAAAAAGTTTATAAATAATGTTCTATGGAGACTATTTCTCTGATAGGGAATATTCTCGTAGACATGCTACGTCGTAGAAGGGACCTACATACGTTATGTGCTACGCAAAGTACTTCGGTCATTGCAATATGGGGAAACTTGCTTTATATACATATACAACGTGTAATGGAATGGATCTATTAAAGTACTCGACTTCTTCGGTACTAGGTGCACAGATCGCGAAAGAGAAAATTGTATAACTGGTATTAGAGTCAGACTATTCATAGTGGCTATAAAGGTCTATTTAATTTAACATTTTATTGAATAAGTTTTGTTTAAAAAGAATAAGAAGAAGAACATAGATAATAGTAATCAAATATAATGGTGTGTCCATGCTACGCAAAGCGAGCACGACCCAAGTCTCGAACGAACAGGATTCGTTCGTTGCTCGCGATTTCAAGCGTGGACGAGCCTTCAACGAGCCTACAACGAGCGCGATGCGAATCCCTGTGGTCGTGAAAAAACTGACAATCGGGCGGAGCGCAGTCGAGCAATGCTCGTTCGAGGCTCGCAAGACCGTCCACGCTACGCGAATCGTACTAGTTCATGGCTCGGCTCGTGCTCGGTCGGTTCGCCAAGCATGGACGCAACATTATAAACTCAACAAAGCACACACCTAGACATATTGTGTTAGCTTTTATTGGACCTTCTCCAATTTAACATTAGCCTTAGTTGATCACATGTATATTGTAGAATTTTATTATATTAATATTTCCTATATACTGGATGGAGATTTCAGGATGTCATATTTTCGAAACCTATGTTGGGTTAGTTAGTCATGCTGAACAACTTTTACTATGGGACCAATACTGAATTCTTCTCCCTTGGCTGTCGCAATTCCGGATTCTACTGTATTTTATTGGCCGTCCAAATAAATAAATTAATTAATTCAATCCATCCATCCGCAAATGCATTCTACCACAAAACTGTCCTGAACAATTATTGAAGATAAAAATTTAATAAATATAATATTAAAGATAAAATCAGTGTCGGTTGACCACTGCTAACCACCATTCGATTGTTTCGATTGTTACAATCGACAATTGGCACGATACAATCATCATGACACCAAGCATAACATTATTGTATAATCATATGGTCAATCGAGCATTGTTTTACATTATCAATTGAGGAAGACTTTTGACCGTATGTTTTTAATAAGTTGTAAATTCTTTTTTTAATATCCTGGGACCTTCATAGCATACATACTATAGCAGTATTGATATTTAAGCTACTCTAAGGTACATAAATATATATTTTGTGGCCGATTTTAGTGCTATCTCTAGGTACAGTAGTACCCAATTAATATGGCTTACCGATGTACCTGCGCAGAAGACACATTGTCAAAGCGCGGGAAATGCTATTGGTCGGCAGCTACCGCCATGTGTGCGGAGAGGCGTGACTTGCGAGAGAGACGGATTTAACAGCTGCAGTGTATTATGAACATTATAGTAGTGATCTAAGGTTGATTGTAAGTTATAAGCATTCTTTCGTTAATCTTCGGGCCATACTTTCTTTTCTGTGCGAACGAAGATTCACGACGCGCCTTATCAGTTGGGTACTACTGGGTGTAATGGAATGGGTATATACATCCGAAGGGGGTGAAGACTACATCAGGTACAGACTCTATATAAAAAGATTCAGCATTCAGAAGTTTAGTTAATTGAATTAAAGTCATAACCAACATGTCACCGCTCAATGAGGTTCATTATAAATTCTATAAAATTTTCTCTCCCGCTATCTATGCGCCTAGTGACAAAGTATTTGTTAAAGTGGATTACTGTAATGGATACTATACCCTATTCCAAGGGGGCTTTACCAAGGGTTTTGCAGGATCAGCAACTTTCGAGTGATACCCCTGGTATTGCAGGTAACCATTTACAATCAGGCGGCAGTATGCTTGTTTGCAGCTTTACTAGTAGGTATAACAGGTGGAGATTTTGAGATCGCATATTTTCGAAACCTATGTTGGGTTAGTCATGCTGAACACCTTTTACTATGGAACCAATAGTGGATATTCAAGTATATAAAATGGGAAATACAGTTTTTAATGATACATTTTTGTGGAAAGGAATTGGTATAAAAGACAGAGGAGTAGCTAGGATAACGGAGATAAACATTTATTTCACAGTTAGTGTCGAGCCGCGGCATAAAACGAGTATCAAACCAAATAACATGTAAAGGAGTTGAACATACTTTTGGCATTTGTATTTCTTAACACATGAAACTAAAAAAAAAATAGGCTTCGTAAGAGTGTTACATCATCAGCTTCTTAGAGTGAGTTCAAAGTATTGTCAAGAAAACTATAAATACAAAGATATTGGACAGGGTTCCGAAGAACTTTTCTAGCTGTTGCCATTATATCACATCCCAATAAGCTGGAGGCTATCCTTATATCCTTGTCTCCTGCAACGATTCAGTTTGACGTTGTTATTACGGAGAATTCAATTGCGGAATGCTGAGCTCCACAGTTTACCTGCAGACCTACACTTTGGGTTCGTTTAAAAGAATGAAAATCGAACTCCAGACTCGGCAATGCATTGGCAATTTGCCTGGAGTTGTTTTATACTAGTAAGATAGCAAACAAGCATACGGTCCGCCTGACGGTAAGTGGTTACCGTAGCTTATGGACCCTTGCAACACCAAGGGTATTATTCACACGTTGCCGACTTCTGCTAAAATCTCTTCACAACCTTTTTGAAGAACCCACCAACCAACAGCCTGAGCGTCCGTGATAAGAAACTCCTTTGAAACCACACAGTATGAAAACATTTTGGTTCTAAAGAATGCCCAAAAGCGGCATTTATTATTTCATACTGCTAATAAACATTTGAACGATCAACTGATTACACTATAAATTAAATTAGCGATTGTGATTGGCTTTTTAGGGTTCCGTAGCCAAATGGCAAAAAACGGAACCCTTATAGATTCGTCATGTCTGTCTGTCTGTCTGTCTGTCTGTCTGTCTGTCTGTCTGTCTGTCTGTCTGTCTGTCTGTCCGTGTATGTCACAGCCATTTATTTCCGAAACTATAAGAACTATAATGTTGAAACTTGGTAAGTAGATGTATTCTGTGAACCGCATTAAGATTTTTACACAAAAATAGAAAAAAAACAATAAATTTTGGGGGTTCCCCATACTTAGAACTGAAACTCAAATTTTTTTTTTCATCAAACCCATAAATGTGGGGTGTCTATGGATAGGTCTTCAAAAATGATATTGAGGTTTCTAATATCATTTTTTTCTAAACTGAATAGTTTGCGCGAGAGACACTTCCAAAGTGGTAAAATGTGTGTCCCCCCCCTGTAACTTCTAAAATAAGAGAATGATAAATCTATAAAAAATATATGATGTACATTACGGTGCAAACTGAAAATTGGTTTGAACGAGATCTAGTAAGTAGTTTTTTTTTAATAGGTCATAAATTGAAATTAATATCAAATACTCAGGTCTATACTACCATTTACTTATATACCTACAGGTTTGTACGGAACCCTCGGTGCGCGAGTCTGACTCGCACTTGGCCGGTTTTATTAATGTTTAAATCTTTTGTAAGGCTACTATAGCACTGACCGGATCAAAAAATGAGAAAAGCATTGGTACGATGCGTATCCGCTTTTTTTATGTCCCAATTGATAAAGATTGGAGTGAGCAATAATAATAAATAGATCGGCGATGACCTATCCTGTCTGTTTTATCAATTGAATCTATCAGATAGACAACATATTAAAATTTATTACATTTTCAATCAATGACTCCGTGGCGCAACGGTAGCGCGTCTGACTCCAGATCAGAAGGTTGCGTGTTCAAATCACGTCGGGGTCAAAGAAGACAGCTTTTTTTAGTATCAAAAACTAGATTGACCTTCAAACAATGAATGGTTTTAAATACTAGACTGGCTTTTCATCATTCGAAATTAAATCTCTAAAAATTTCAGCCGCATTTAATTAAAAAAACTTTATAGTTTTGTATTATGTACCTACAACTGCCTGCAACTATTATGTGTCAAGAATAATAATGTTATTCTAAATACTTTAAATAGGCATTAATACAATTTTAAAGAACGGCGCGGGTCGTTGAAACAATATTGTAGCAATTGGTAGCTATTAGTCATTTCTATCGAAAAATAGAGACGAGGAAATAATGATTTCCCTAGCAGTCGCAACAAAATAATTTAAATTATGTTGTTCAGCTACACCATTTAATTTACTGAATATTCAGCTGAAATTTGCGCACACGTCATCGGCATCGTTTAAACGCCAAGTGTCATGATAAAATGGACATTTTGCGTTAACGACACTTTGATTACAGATGATGTGGGCTAATTAGCATCAATCTCGTTAAGGACACTTCATACTAACGTGGTGAAAACGCTGCGTATGTAGTTTTGCTTCTATATTTACGTGGATAGTAATGATGCTATTTTTATCATTAACTGATATAGAAAGGCATTTAGTAAAACAAAACAAAGCACTTGAGCTTTTGGTGATGAAAAACATCATGAGGAAACCATAGCACGGTGGTATTAGGCTACTTTGTAGTACTGTTTGGGTACCAACCTCAACTTGAAAATCTGACGCCGAGCACCTATCGGTGTGTCTCGACAGCTGCACTCGAGACCCAGTTCCTACTAGGCTTTGTGTGCTTACCAAATTCGGCTACATCATCACTGACCAAGGTGAGATTGTGGTCAAACACAAGCCTATACAAAGTAAAAAACTGTCTTACAGAAAACTTAAACTGACTTCAAAGTACACTAAAAAGTAATCAAATCCTCCTGATGATGACAATAGTAGTCCCATTGTCATCAAGTGTACTGAAGTGTACTCTTCCAAACAAAAATAGAATTTTCCAAATCGTTTAATAAATGACGGAGTTCTGAGGTAACAAACATAAATAAAACATACAATCGAGAACTTCCTCCTTTTTAGGGTTCCGTAGCCAAATGGCAAAAAACGGAACCCTTATATATTATAGTAGATTCGTCATGTCTGTCTTTCTGTCTGTCTGTCTGTCTGTCTGTCTGTCCGTCCGTATGTCAAAGCCACTTCTTTCCGAAACTATGAGAACTATAATGTTGAAACTTGGTAAGTAGATGTATTCTGTGAACCGCATTAAGATTTTCACACAAAAATAGAAATAAAACAATACATTTGGGGGTTTACTTAGAACTGAAACTCTTTTTTTTTTAAATAAAACCTATAAGCGTAGGGTGTCTATGGATAGGTCTTCAAAAATGATATTGAGGTTTCTAACATAATTTTTTTCTAAACTCAATAGTTTGCGCGAGAGACATTTCTAAAGTGGTAAAATGTGTGCCCCCCCCCCTGTAACTTCTAAAATAAGAGAATGATAAAACTAAAAAAAATATATGATGTACATTACGATGCGAACTTTCACCGAAAATTGGTTTGAACGAGATCTAGTAAGTAGTTTTTTTTAATACGTCATAAATTGAAATTCATATCAAATACTCAGGCCTATACTACCATTTACTTATATACCTACAAGTTTGTACGGAACCCTCGGTGGGCGAGTCTGACTCGCACTTGGCCGGTTTTTTGAAGTCGTTTAACAAAACCTCTAAAGGAAACCAAGTAGGGTGCTTTGTAGCATATGTTTTCCAAAAGTTTGAGATCCTTTGCAGTCACATTTTCCTAAATGACAAACACACCTAATTGTAATCGCAACTGATATAATTTTCGTGTGTTTGCAAGGGCTACGATAACCGCTTACAATTTTGTGGTATAAAAAATGACCTCTTAAAATTAGGCCGATAAAACGCAATCGGAACGATCGTTACCGGACAGCATGAAGTATCTCTAATTCTGTTTAAATATATTACGATACAGACTCATAATGAGGTCTTTGGTGTCCCAAGAGTTGTTTATGGTGGTCATTTTCATAACAATAATGAATTTTTATTTTTTTTCTTCTTTTTGTGTACTTTTTATATGGTGTACAAATAATAGTACATTGTGATACATGTGTGCAAAGTTTGTCATTACAGACGAGGCGGTATTAAGCGCGTAAGCCGCAGGCGAACGTGATAATGAAGCCGAGAGCGTAATGATCAATGCACACGCGTGTCATACCACGTTTTACAACACACTTGCGAGGAAAAAAACAAACTTGTATTTTTTCAAGTAGATTTTTTGATAATCATCAACCACACAAGGAGAACGTTAACAAATATGGCATGCAGGGTTTTTTTGACAGCGACTATGTGGCGACGCGCTTAATCTTTTTTACCCGTTTAAATTAAGAATACTTCGTCTACACACATATCACTTGCAGTGAGGTACAAACTTTACATAGGGGCCTACCACAAGCTCTTAAAACAAGGTTAAAATAACCTTATTTTGCGTTTTCGTACCATGACATCCTTAAAAATAAGCTTATTATAGGCATAAAACAATATTGTTTTGTTAGCAGGTTTGATGACGTCACCTCTAATCGTTCATTCAAATCGTACCATGATGTGTCTTTTGACAACTAGCATTATGGTTTTTATGTCAATTGCATATATCAATCAAAATATAACATTATATACGCGACGAATTATCCAAATTTATGATAAAAATATCTATTATTATAGTGATATAAAGTCAGTAGATCGTATTTATTTAACTTATCGAATTAATTGTGTATCTCTAGCCTTCTAGCTTTTGCCATCTAGCATTTCAAGATGGCAAATGAATATGAACTATTTGTGTTTTTGGAAGCAAATACCAAAGAAGCCAATAATAGATACACGAAAGCGACGTGGTATGCATCTATGCTACGTGAGGAATCAACACTTTCGCATGCAATGGACCAAAATGCCATTTGCTATCGAAACCATACGACCGTATGGGTTTGAAGCTCACCGAGTGGCTCGCATATTGTCACCAAAATAATCGAGGCCTCGGGCGGGGAGCTTTTTCCGCCAACGCATTAGCTTGGCTAGCCTGTTGGGAACCTTGCCGATAATCTACAGCAGCCTAGAGGATAATTTATATACGAGTGCTAGATTGTATTTCATTTATTTGTTGTAAATATTTAATATCGTATAGATTAAGCTTTACTGTGATTGTACTGTATTCATAAACCTGCAACTACAGTAGCATTCCTGACAAAAGGTAATAAATAAAAATATGTGTTGATTCCTGTGGTAAATTCTTTATTTATATAATTTAAAGACAATAGGTACCTGCCTAGACTATAGGTATTAAGACTGAAGTGCCATACATAAAATATAAACCTACCTAGGTATATATTTATGTATGAACTTTGTCTCAGTTTTTGTAATGACCAAGAAGTGCTCCATTGCTTTGCTAGTTGAGGATTAGGTACCTATTTCTCTCCAGCACATTTCTTAGAGTAGTTACTTTGAATTCCGGCGAATTCTTCACTGCAAAATGAATAAAATAATACTTGAATTACTTCTGTTTGTAACCATGCCATATTAAATTTCATTCACTGAATATCACTATTGAACGGCGGCCCCTTGCCTTGTTTTCATATTGACCTAAGTAATATTAATTCAAGTAATATAAAAGTCGATATACATAAAATAAATATTTGTATTATTTCAAAATATGTAGTGCAACAGGGCACATTGAGTTTCAAAATTCGTGCGTCACAATTGACAAGTTTTTTTTTTGTCCCGTTCCATCCTATAGGGCCATCATCTTCTCTCACAAAATAACCTTATTGCCAGACTGTTTTGTTTTCACCTTATAATAATATTACTTTGATTCGTACCATGAGCTCAATCGTTCAACATTGATATAACATTGCTAAGTGCCGAGAAAGAATGAATGATTTGTAAGAATTTGTCTATGGCTTGCTACAACCTGATAAAAGATAAAAAGAAATAACGATATATTAACTGTATAGTGCCATTTCTTTCACACGTTGGACCGAAATGATTTGAGGTTCTTCATCTTTTAGCAAAGTATTAAATTAAACTAATTGTAAAGTATAAGTAACTAAAAGAATAAAATATTTTCGAGTAATTTCTATAAAATGCATACAAATATTTTAAAATGTTATTATGAAGAGTAAGGAAATTAATTGAAAAAATATATAGACTGCCGACTCTAGATTATCAAATGAAATGAATCGGAACAAAATATTTACCTGTCATTCTTGTCATACTCAAATGTCTTATAAAGATATCCAAGATATTTAGTTATTATTTTATAAATACATTTGTTTATGTAATTTAATAACAAACAAAGTGCAATCAATATGGAAACATCTTAATAGTATATTCGTCAGTAATATTCAGTGCATGAAATTTAAGAGTCAGTCATGGTTATAAACATTTGTAAGTTGCACAAATGTTGCAATTCATTTTGTAGAGTTGTAGCCGAAGAGTTCGCCAGAGATCCAGTCAGCAGGTAGAAATGGTTAAATACAAACAGACCAAAAATACCGCCTTCAATCGATATATACAAGCGAAGGAGTACTCTCAAAAAAGTGTACGTAGATATGGAGAGGCTGGTCTAAAGTGAAGTCTAAGAACCTATAAACGCTGAAATAAAGTTTGAATCTGTATCTGCAAGATTGTTTAATGCCATACTTATATTGTGTATAATTATCTTACTCTCATTAAACTTATGTGAATAAAGAATGTAGGTACATAATACTTTCGTGTTTTTATTCATTGTGTTATTGACGGGAATCCTACTGTAGTTGCAGGTCTTGGAATTAAACATATTATGTGTATGTAGGTATATAAATATTTGCCGCTGTTGTCGATCATCGACAAGGTTCCAGGTTCAAGCTCGTTATTGGCAGTGTTTCCTCTTTGGATAGCCAAGCTAATGCGTTGTCACAAAAAGCTCCCCACCAACCGGTTTGCCGAGGTTTTGATGATAATGTGTGAGCAAATCAGCGAGCTTCAGACCCCAACGGTTCTATCCACAGCCACAAAGGCTACAGAAAGTTAGGTCCAATGGATGTGTAGTTTTAGAATTTCCCGCACGGTTACATCTGCTCTGCAACAGTATAGCAGATTGTTGTGAGTTGAGTTTTCAATACAAATATATAATACTTAATTAATATTTTACTACATTAGATGGTTAAAATGATTATCCTCTGATTATCTTTATAGATTATTATAAGTCTGTCGTCTGTCCGTCTGTTGACAATAATATATTCCATCCAGGCTAATGTAGGTTACGACCAATTTTAGAAAATTTGCCAGAGAATCTAGGTAGTTTGGATTCCAGGAACACAGGGACTACTCTGTGTACTAACACTGCAGGAAAGTTAATTTTATGGATTAATCTGGGGTTATTCGATGTACGTTGGTTATAATGAAAACAGGATATTAATAGTGGGTGGTACCTAAATGAAAAGTCACTAAATATATAAACACGCTATTTAAAGCTCCGCTTTATCTAAATAAATCTTAAGGCTAAGGGTCGAGGGATCGATATTACTAACGTAGATGCATAGTTGTGTAGTGAACGACAAGTGCAATTAAAAACTTTATAAACAATCGGTTATATTATTTTGGGATGATACCTAATCTCGCAATCCCGATATATTCATTCTATAAGTAAATAAATTCGATATAATTACTTTATATGACACTATAATAGATTTTTATAACATAAATTTGGAAAACAATGTTATTTTCAGCTTGTAAATACAACGTATATAAGATTGCTAAATTTGACATTAAAACAATAATGTTAATTGTCAAAAGCTTATAAAAAATAGCTCATGGTACGAATTGAATGAACCATTATGGTAAATAAACAAGGTTGTTTTCATGCATAAAATAAGCTTGTTTTAGGGACATCGTGGTACGAAAAGAAGAATAAGGTTGTTTGAAAGAGCGAGAGAGTATGGATGAGTGACAGAGATGAGAATTGTTAAGAGAGAGAAAGTTGCTTAGGCCCATAGCGTTATTTCTTTTCATCTTTAGTGAGCCCATAGACAATTCTCAAAAATCATTCGTTCTTAGCAGCAATATAACAATCATATAACAATAGTGTTTGGTAGAGGTCATGGTACGAATATAAATAAGGTTATTATATGCTGGAAACAAAACAGTATTGCAATAAGGTTGTTTTGTAAAAGATGGGGGTAGGCCCCTTGGGATTATACCTATCATAAAACTGTGCGGTAATGTAAAGTACAAAGCACCAGTGCGTAATAAGCTGCATTATGATACTAAAAGCGATGCAATTAATGTCTTATCCCATTTATAAATATTTTCCTTAGTATGCAAAGACTGAATTTATTATTTATTTATATTAAACGAACTGATTATTATAATATCAAATTTTATTAATTTATTGGACACCTATTTAATAGGGTTTTAAGGAGAGTATAGACAACAGACTGTTCATGTACTCGAACTCTGATGCGATTGAAATTGCAGGGCTAGAACTACAATACTATAACTACATTAAAATTACACGAAATGGTTAAAAAATCATTTAGATTCATAACTATATGATTTTGTACCTATTTCCATAATTATGAAGTACGCATACAGATAAACCTTCATTATTATTGAATTGAGTAAGTCGGGGTTCTTTGGCTTATAAAAATAAACTCTTCTTTATCTGATAAGGAAACAAAGTTGGTGAAGCAAATGTTATGGTGGATCTGACGGCTGAGAGTTAATTCATATTCATAAAAAATTTGTTTTTTTTTAAGTCGATTTTATTCCACAATCAACGAGAAACTAAAAGTTTATAATTTCTTCACAAGTTTTGAAGCAAAAAAATAACTTGGATAAAGGTATGGGTGATTAATTATCTAAGTCAAGGACTCATAAATATTTGGCTGCAGTGATTGGTCCTTACTATTCAAATTCAGTGCAAAATGACTGACTAATTGCCGAATTGGAGTACTTGGTATTACTAGATACTCTAATGGGATTTTTCTTGATGTTGTAGGTAGAGCAATCTCGTATTAGCAATAAGTTAAGTATCCCGATTATAAATAAAATGAGTTGTTGATGTTTAATTTGAGTGGCTATTTTTATCCATACTTCCCCTAAACCTAATTACTGTTTGGATGAATACTTTATATGCAACTTAATGTATCGTAAGCCAAGGACGAAACAACATGTTAAAAATACATTTTACGACATTAATACTTTTCATTTATTGCCATGTTTGTTTAAAGGCGGCTAAGAAACCAGTAAGTATGTTATTGATATGATTAATTTATTATTTCTTCTTACCCCCTTATTCATAATCGCTTTTCAACTAAATCAGTTTAATAGTGTCCTCTGTCTCACTCTTTCGATCACCAAATGTCACGTGTCAGATAAAGACTTCAGAATTTTAGCTAATCAACGTTTGATAACTTCATTATGAATAAGGGGGCTAATGTTTTGGCAGCTCATAATCATGTGTGTGTAAATAAACATTTTTTACTTCATACGCTTTAAGATTAATATAAATAATAAATAGAGGAATAAAATAAGTTAAATGACTTTATTTGTATATTATTTATTTTTAAAAAATATTTTCAGTTTTCAATGGCTCCACCTAACGTATCGATATCAAAATTTGAATCGTGCCGAGGACCGAAGCGCAAGGACTGTTGTGATTGTGTTGTCGGCTTACATGGCGACTCGGATTTGAGATTCAGCTTTAATGTCAAAGAGGACATTGAAACAAAAGTAATATTATTTCTACAACCTTATTATAACGCTATTTAACTAATGACTGATAAAATGGTCACGTAAATAATGTCACCACTGTCATTATCAAACTATGTTATGTTACCATTATATCAGTACGGTGCAGCCCAGACGACGGACTTGTTGTGCGAAGGAGTCTGCGGCACACAAAAAGCCTGTGTGAAAACAAAGGGTTGTGTGCCGGACTTTTTGCATGTCGTGTGCGTTACTGCTTAGAATTGTATTGGTTCTATTTTCACAGACTAAAAAATTTGGCGCGGTGAAGTCTGTCGTCTACGCTGCAACTATAACTAGAGTGCCTAGTGCGCGTCTTTAACCTATTCGATCGCGTTAACGTTAGCACTAAACTATGGCCATGCTAAGAAGTCATATTTGACAAGAGGGTGTCTCTCCTTGCCGCCCTATGTTTGTCTCTTTTTGACACATGTATGTATATTGGCTGTCAAATGTTGATCTTTAAATTGGCCCTACTTTAATTTGTATGCCGCCGGACATGAAGCCCGGATCAGCGCCGCCTAGCGGCAATTGATCGATTCAAATACATAGGGTACCAGTGATTCTCAAAATGATACCTACAGGTAGACCCCCAGGAGTCTTTACAGGGGCTTGTCGAAACCAGAAACATTTTCTTCTAATTATTTAAAACGATATTTTAATTATTTTAAAATTGGTTATTACCATGCGATCCTTAATCGAGGGCTTATTTCCAGATTATCATGACAGCTGTAAAAGTTAGGCACTCGATCTATTTCCACCGATATTTAAGTTATCTTTTCAGTTGAAGTGGTTGAAATCCGAACAACTGGTATCTTCAGTCTCATAATTTTTTTTTTTAATTTACAGGGCAAGATTATAGGATATTCAAATGGCAAAGAAATAGTAAGATTTCAATTTAAGAAACCGTGCAACAATCCTTTCTTAAGAGCTCTTTACATCACAGCAATGAATGCTACTGCCGATTGCGTTATTTTAAAAGTGAGAACTGGTATAGGTCGGTTAACTAAAGCTGGCACGTTTCAACACATTTACACCGTCTCTCTCGCGCAAAGTCAAGCTTATGAGTATGAAGGAGACAGTTATTGTTTTGCTTTTGCTACTGCTCATAAATATAGAGTGGTCTATTTTTGCATTCGTCCATTAGACTTGACTGATTGCAAATTTATGAGTACTGTGAACGTGCCAGCTTTCGTTAACCGACCTGTAGCCATTATGTCTGTATATTGTTTTTACTTTTATATATTTATACATTGCATTTTATCTTTCAGGGATATTACAAGTTTAATCTAAATGTATTGGAGATTAGCAATAAGTACAGCATCGGGTTGTACACGCCTGCGTTGGGCAATATAACGTTTAAATCGACATTTTACAGCGATAAGTGTAACTTGGTATGTTCAATTATAGATGTAAATCTAAAATAGAAAAATAAATACAAATAAGTATTTCCGATTTTTAGCTTCTTCTTATAAATCCAAGTTTGTCTATTCCTTACGTCACGTTAGATTCATTCGATTGCAATCAAGCTTTCGTGAATTGTTCTGCGTAAGTAGGTTTCTGAAATAACGCGTTCAACACGAGAGCCCGCCCACCTCTCTATAGCGCAGGTGGCGACCACTTTGGGGTTTTAGCCGGTGAAAGTCCGGCATAACCTGGCCCCTCCCCCCTGGGTGGTTGGGTATCCTATGATGATTTCTCCACGCTATTAAAATAAAGGTTTCTCGATTATGCCCACGTATGTTGGTGTCAAAATTATTTGGAAACGAAATTTATACTATAATAATAATCTATACTAATATAATAAAGCGGAAGAGTTTTTTGTTTGTTTTTTTTAAACGGGCTAATGTCTGGAACTACCATTCGGATTCAAAAAAATCTTTCACTAATAGGAAGCTACATTACCCCCGAGTATTATAGGCTACTTTTTTATCCCGGGAACGCGGGTGAAACCGCGCAAGACAGCTAGTATAGTATCAAACAATAAAAAGTCATAACTGTATAATACTACTCTATAGTGCCGATCTTAAAAAATCTGGTGGGGCTTTCTAAGTTTAATATAGAGTTATTATTTTTTTACTGCTAAACCAGCATAATAAATGCCACGGAAAGACGCATTGTGGGGCGGCAGATAGTATCTTATCTTATCTTATCTTATCTTATAGCTCTGTATTAAGAAAAACAATGATAGCACAGTGGTAGTGATGACGAATGCTGAGACGAAGATCTCGGGTTCGAATCCTATAATGAGATTGACTTTCGGTGAAGGAGTTTGCAAAGTTTCGTAATTCCCCCGTGAACAAATTTTATCACGTATAACGTTACGCCAGTTGTGTCCTTGGCGGTGTAAAGAGCATCGTGGAAGTTCGTCTCCAAGGTTTTGCGGGTCTGGTCTGACCATCTGAGTGGATGCCCATTTGGACGCTTGCGTTCAACCTTCCCGGTCACCATCAGCTGCTCGAGGTTGTCTCCAGACTTCTTGGCTATGTGACCAATGAATGTCAGGACTTTGCGCAGACACATGGAGGATAGTCTCCACTTTCAGCTCCCGTAATTTGAACACGTTCATTCTTGGATGCAATAGGTATTATCGTGATAGGTACTTTCTTACAATAAGTTTACAAAATATCTCTTAATCCCTCATTATTGCGTCAAAGCTGTACCTATATGCTTCGAGTCAACATTCAAGTAAGCATAACAGTAAGTATAATAGTATGTATACCGAGTGAATAGGCCTCCGTGTACGGACGACTAAACAATGGCCATACAAACATCTGTTCCCGACGGGTCCACTTACCAAGAAAATTGTACAAAACACCACTTCCGTCAATCAAGGGCCCCTAATTAATTGATATGGAGTGGGGTGTTCCCCATTTATTTTCGGTTCCACGGCTGCATTTATTTTTTCTCCTATTAGGTCAGATTGATTAATAAATTGATGTAGGTAATTAATTGAAAAAAGTTCATTATCTTCTTGTAATTAGGGATTGCAATCCGGATACTTCGAAATCCGAAAATGACTGAAAAATCCGGATTTTAGGGGCCTATTATAAATCCGAATATTGAGAATAAAATCCGGTTTTTTCGAATTTTAATCATAATTGATAATAGTTGATGTTTAACTTAAATAAATCATTAAATATCCAATAGATTTAGGTCAGTATTACTCTGAAATCTATACACCGCTCGGCTAACACGCGGCTAGCTGCTACTGCTCATCCATCTAGCTAGTAGCTAAGTCGGCCAGTGAGTTTTAGATGGAGGCGATGCGCGCGCGGCGCGAATAACAACTCTTTGCACAACGTAATATCTGCTGCAGAATGCTTTCTCTTTTATTGTTAATTATTTCGAAAAAAAAAGCCAAACATAGTCAGATTGTCCAAAAAATATTTAAAAAATGTAACTTAGCTTTCAACTGAGAAGAATCCGGCAAGAAACTCAGCAAAGTTTCTTGCCGGATTCTTCTCAGTTGAAGGCTAAGTTCCGAACCGGTGGTAACTTCATTAATTGTGACCTACATAAGTGCCCTTCTGGGGCCTAAATTGAATAAATGACTTTTACTTTGAATGATAGTTCTAGTCGGGTTACCGTTGAAAGCATTTTGTACATCGGCTGATCTAAGAAAATTGATAATTTTGAAAGGGTCTGACACACCAGCCTTCTAAGCAAGCTTCGTTGTTATGAAATCTGGTGGTCTGTGCGCTTGCATTTCCAATTTCCTGAGCGAATGGTCTATTCGTGTAGTCATAGACGGGTGTTCGTCGGACCTTTTCGCAATCAATGCCACAGAGTTCAGTTCTCTCTGCAACCTTATTTCTGCTGCATATTAACGATCTGGTTTAGCCCGGTATCTTTGGGTACGTAGACGATAGCACCGTTGTCATATTTCCAGCGCGCGAGCCACCAGTGACTAGATCCAATTGTTGCGAGAGGCCATGGTAGAGCGTTTGAACGTAACTTTACAGGCAGTCTCCGATTGGGGCAATGCCAATCTGGTCACTTTTAATGCTACCAAGACGCAGGTGTGTCTTTTCACCACCAAACGGAGTCCTTTCTACCAGGCTCTCGCCCTCGACTCAATAAACCGCCGAGCCAGAAAACTCATCGAATATGAGACTAATTATGACGAAACTCACGAGCCTCGACAGGTTGCTTGCCTTATCGGTTTTCTATAGGATATATTTTGGAGAGTATGTGCAGGAATTGTTAACCGTATTCCAACCACCATTCACATTTTTACTCCGAACCACAAGAAACCGGGAAAATTTTCACCCGTACAATGTTGACATACTGAAAATACGGACAGTGTTTTGCATCGTCAATTATAATGCGAACAGCGAGGGAGTGGAACTTGCTCCCGGCGACTGTATTTCCTGACTCTTAGAATCTAGGGACTTTCACGGCCAGAATGAATAGGTTTCGTTTGGGTTAGCATGCACCACTTTAGGCTTTGTCATTATCCTTTATGGACGGCTCAGTGGCCAAACACAAGCCCATTTTTTTAAAAATATTACTTGCAGTTTAATTGTTTTTTTTTCAAAAGCAAGCAATGGAGAAACAATAAAATACAACACCTCTCTTCAAACTACTAATAATTTAGCATAAAACTACGCTTACAATTTAAAATTACAAAAGCTTGCAAAAAAAAAAACTAAAATCCGAAAAATCCGGATAATCCGGATTTATATGTGATGATAAACTTTGAATCCGGATTTGAAAAAAATCCGGATTTTGCAATCCCTACTTGTAATGCTTGATTTTGAGTCTTATGTTCAATCCTGTTAATTTCCATTTAATCAGTGAGATATGATTCAGTTACACTATTACTAGAATTTGATATATGATTTCGTATATCAAATTCTATCTCGTTCGTGTTTTAAAATAACCTACCGTAAAAGCTGTTGTTTTTGGCAACCCTACATATAAAATATGATTATGTTATCCAATGCATGTTATATCTGGGCAGCATTCGAAACAAATGCCATTAAAGGTTCCGAAATTTTTTTAGTGGTTAGAGCACATCCTAGCTTTTATCCGGTATCTACTTACTTACACCTGTGACATCACAATCAGGAGTGACTGAAATTAGGCTAATGTCCTATTTGACGGCACAGGTTCCTGCTTTGTTTTTACTTTAATGTGTTGGATCCGGCTGCAAGATTACTACGTTAATCGAGTTCAACAAAATCCATTTTTGTGTGTGGATTATAATTTATTTTTCAAAACACTCACTCGTAAAGTGTCATTTATTGCACAGTTTTTATTATCTTAATGCAGCTTATTACGCACTAGTGCTTTTTACTTTACATTACCGCACAGTTTTATGAAAGGTATAATCCCGATTAAGATAAATTTGTACCACAAGTGATATGTGTGTAGACCAAGCATTCTTAACTTAAACGGGTAAAAAAGTTTGACAGCTCACCGGAGACAAAAAAAAATTGCGCGCCATATATGTTAAGGTTCTCATTGTGTGCTAGATTATTATCAAAAATAACTTAAAAAAATACAAGTCTGTTTTTTTCCTCGCAAGTGTGTTGAAAAACGTCGTATGACACGCGTGTGCATTGATTATTACACTCTCGGCTCACTTATCGCGTGCGCCTGCTTAATACCGCCTCGAGTGTTAATAACCAACTTTGCACACATGTATCATAATGTACTATTAAAAACGAAGGAATGTTTTTTTTTTTTTCGAAAATTCTACTAATATAGTTTTGATAAAAAATACCAGCGGCCACATTTTGATAGGGCAAAATACATTCCACCATTTACAATTATATATAAAAAATTGATCCTGATAAAAAACTCGATGAACGTAGTAATCTTGAAGCCGGATCTCGTCCTACGAGAGGTAGTGCTAATTTCCGATTTCTACCTTTGGTCTTTGACAGAAAGAGATGTAAATTAAAAAAAATAGTTTGTGTGCTTTTGTGGATTCGTATTATAATGTGACTAACTGTCTCCCGCGGTTTCACCCACGTTCCCGGGATAAAAAGTTTGTCCTTCTCCATACCATAGGCTATCTGCATGCCAAATTTCATGATGATCCATTGAGTAGGTAGTTGAGGCGTGAAGGCGTAACAAACAAACTAACAAACTTTCGCATTTATAATATTAAGGATTAGGATTCGTAATTGTGAAATAAAACAATCAAACTTGGCACGTTCAATTCAAAATTGTTCTTTATTCCATAAAATCAAAAGACAGTTAATTACATTTTCTTATACATCACCTTATTTAGGTATGAATATACTTCACATATTTATTTACAATTAACATTATTGTACTCAATTGGTATACTTTTATCATTTTATTTAATTATTTTGGTAAATTGTCAACTTTGTTAAAATAGTGTACCTAGTTTGTATTTTACAGCTGAAGGAAGTTTTAAAAAAAAACTGACAGATAAAAACTTTTTTCAGTAACTTATTTGTAATTTAAATATTTAAAATGAGTATCTTAAATTATTATAAAATATACATATTAAAGGACTTAAGCAGGATCTCATAGGAGCTTTGAACTGAAAACTTGATAGGTTACAGTGAGTAATTCAATTTGAAGGGATTTACCCTTTGATCAGGACAAAGCTCTTTCACATAAATGTTATGATTTTTAGAGTCGATGATTTTTTTTGCTAATTGTTTTTTTAGTGCCTTTTAGAACATAATATCAGTATTTTGTACCTATGACAATATAAGCTTATGTGGTAGGTATATTAGTTACACTATCATATATAGAGGAGCATATATATATGAGTCATAGAATTAACTTTTTTGAAGGAATCATAAAACCTATTTATACCTATACATAATAATCATAGACATATGATAGTGTAATATATAATATTCCCCTAAGTCAAAGTAAAAAATAATAATAATGAGCTAATACTCTTATTTGATCCTTGATCTATAAAAGACAAGTTGCGAAGACATTTTACTAAGAATTTAATATCCTGACTTAATCCCATAAATTAAGCCCAAATAAGAATTATTTTAATTTCTAATTTAAATAACTTTAACGTAAGAATATCTCAAGCATGTACAATCAGTTACAGAAATACAAACCTCTGTCATTTTGTAACCATTTTACATAACTAACAAACAATATAATTTAATAAATCTTCAGCTGGATAAATACAATTTTATATCAGAGTATGTTCCTTATTATTTATCAACACATACCCTATGTATTCAATTATCCAAAATCTTGGTGGTTTTGTGTTATTACCATTCTAATTGCCACTAAAATTATTAATAAATGTATGTGTGTGTGAGAGATTTGTATGGGAGCTGATGAGTTGTTTCCATGTTGCATGGCTGCTGGCGTTTCACCTGTGAACAAGATTACGAATATGTCAAAGGGATAAACAAATAGGTAATCATGGCGAAATTAAATCAATCAAAATAAAATAATGTCAATGCTAAGACGACATTACTAGGGTTTGGGTCCCGGGACTTCTCGTGTCTCGAACTCCCGGGACTTTTCGTAATTTTTGTTGTCTCGAGTCCCGGGACTTTCGGGTCAGACTCGAGACGAGGCAAGTTTGTCGAAATCGTACATGAGCTATTGATGACTTTTGAGAAAACCATAAGCTAGCCATAATTAGTTACTAGCATCCGCTTTCCCGAGAGAAAAAGTAGCATGCCCTCTTCCATACCATATTTATATAACACGTACCAAATTTCATCGTAATCGGTTCAGAGGTTAGACAGATTTACTTTCGCGTTAATAATAAAACAATAAAGTTTAAAATATTAGTTATGGATGAGCTTTAAACATCTCCCAATACAATTTCAATTCGAACCCATTTTCTAATAAGGTTAGAAGGACTACATATTTTTATACCATTTTTATACCATTGCCACACACAGATAAACCCATTTGCGTTGTGTGGTTTTTAATACTTTGTGTTTGTTTTACACTAAGTTTTGAATCAAAAAAAAAAAAAACTCAAGTACTCCCTAAACGTTTATAAAGGCGCGGAGTGAAATCAAGCCTAGTACCCACTGGAATAATAATAAAGCATATTCAAATACTTGAAATCCCCAAATAAAATAGAATATAAACTCGGCATTCCTCATATATTTCAAACAAGCTGATGAGATTTACCCAACCTTATGTCAAAGGCTAATGACTAAATGTAATAAACAGACAAAAGACACAGAACAACATAATTTTATTTTACGGGTTCTAAAGGAAAGGAAAATAACAAAGTCCTTTTGTACTAATTGAGTTTTATTTAAGACCTCAACAAAATTTTGTGTGGAATACGAAATGTTTTTTGAAATGTTATTACGGTAAGGAGCATCATAACAGTCGAATAAAATAAGCAATTATAAGTTTTTATAATACATCTCAAAAGAGTGTCATGAACCTTAAGCTATTATTGATACGTATAGAGAAGACGCCACACATCACGACTATGTTCCGTTCAAGTGAGGCCACCCACTTACTGTAGAACGATGGAGGAAACGCGTAAGCGCCGTGAAATCACGGTGTTTGCGAGAAAAATACTCCTAAAAGCATTCGGATAGGAGATTGTATTTATGTATATAATGTATGTATGTATATTTATTCACCTATTTTTGTTAAAAAAGTATACACCACCGTCTAATAACGTGTCTAAATTCCTCTCCATCTCAAGGTTGTCTGGAAGAGATCGCTTCTTAGCGATAAGACCGCCTATTGTACTTATAGTAATTTTTAATTTTAAGCTTTATTTTTATACTTTGTTAAATACTTTTTGTACAATAAAGAGTTATCTATCTATCTATCTATCTATAGGTCTGCTTAGACTAATTATTATTTCAGCGCTAAAGAGAACTTCAGTTGACTCAAAAAAATATGGGACATAACCTTTGCTTAGGATAGCTTCTCTATACGTAGTTATAATAGCTCAATGGTCATAATGTAACTATTTTTAGACTGTGGTTATGGTAAAGGTACAACAAACGTGTAATGATAAATAATTATCACATAATTTGCTAATAGATATACTTCTTAGTAACTGCTTGCTGCCTTATTTGTAACTGTTAAAATATTTTTATTTATTAATCGACATTGTGCCACAGTAGCGCAATATTGTAGCATCACCACATAAGATATAGTGCTGCTTTACAACTTTTTAAGCTTTCGCAAATTTCATGGATATAGTAATGTATCGGGTCTATTCGCGCAAAGATTACTATGAATAGTACCTATTGAATTATTACCATTTTTAACCGACTTCAAAAAAAGAAGGAGGTTCTCAATTCGGTTGTATGTTTTTTTTTTTTTTTTTTTATGTTTGTTACCTCATAACTCCGTCATTTATGAACCGATTTCGAAAATTCTTTTTTTGTCTGGAGGGGCACACTTTCCGTTTGGTCCCATTGTCATCAGATCAGGATTTGATTACTTCTTAGTGTACTTTGAAGTCGGTTTAAGTTTTTTTGTAAAACAGTCCAATTATTTATATAATAACTTTTTCATCAAATGAGCTACCACCAGAATGCCTAACAGCCGGATTGAAGAAGCCAATTATGTAATAGAAATCATAGGTATGCGAATTTATACTGGGTCCGTATGGTAGCTACGGTTTTAATCCCCATCTATGCTAGAGGATCATTAAATTCCTTTAATGAGGACATAAATCATATAGATGATAATATCATACGATATTCGTTTGATTCGAGAAACCCGTAAGAGGAATACCGATGTATACCTAAGTTATATACTTAGTAATAGTGAAATTTTTACTTAGCATCGTACGAGTTTATTAGAAAATGTGTACAAAAGGTAAACTAAGCAGCAGTTGGGCTTCTAGCTATAGTGGCTCTCGGCGATAGTACTCGCTAGGGACTACGACATGACGAAAATATAAGGTCAAAGTTTACATTATTCTTTAGTGCTTCGTAACGTTAATCTTTTTTTTTTTTTTTATACAACTTAGTCGGTAAACAAGCATACGGCCCACCTGTTGGTAAGCGGTTACCGTAGCCATATGGACGCTTGCAACACAAGAAGCATCGCTCACGCGTTACCGAATGAGCTCTGGCGACCTTACTCATGCGCAGGAACACAACTTGACACAACATAAAGTTATTTGGCTGCGGTATTCTGTAAGGTGGAGGTACTTCCCCAGTCGAGCTGCTCTTTGAGCGAATAAACGCTATGCTCTACCTCTCTCAAAACTCAAATCTTTATCATAAACCTGTAATAGTTGAACTATAGTTATTCGTTTCGAGAATTACGTAACTTTGTTGCAAACATTATCAGATTGAAACAACCTCTTACACGCTGTAAGTTCGTAGACAAGCAAAACTGTGTTTCATTGATTCGGTTGTATAGTAAAGAATAATTGGTCTGTTTTACAAAAAACTTAAACCGACTTCAAAGTACACTTAGAAGTAATCTAATCCTGATCTGATGACAATGGGACTACCGGGAAGTGTTCCCTTCCAGACAAAAAAAGAATTTTCCAAATCGGTTAATAAATGACTGAGCTAAGAGGTAACAAATATAAAAAAAAATACAACCAAATTGAGAACCTCCTCCTTGTTTTGAAGTCGGTTAAAAATACATATTTTTAGTTTGGAAAAAATATATGGTATATGTAAGTTGACAATATGTCCTAAGTGCCAGCGCGCTCCAAAACACAATTTAAATAATTTAGCTAGATAGTATTGAGGATAGTGCTTGTGGTCTGACAGTGCCTTTAGTCGGTAGAAATATTACAAAATCGAAAATGATTCCATTTCCAATGAAGCAATGTTTGCATTTGCAGTAACCAGAATGTTAAAAAATTATCAGATAACCGCTATATTGAACCGGATTTAATTCGAAAATAATTGAACCTAAATTACAACAAAGTTACATAATCACCCCGCAGATACAATAGAAAATGTACAATGAAATAGAAGTTTTGAGGACACATTGAGCAAATTATCACCATAATATAGGTAAACGCCGCAACAACAATACAATCCAACTTAATTAAATTAAGTATGTAGGTATATGTATTATATCAGTTATCTGGTTTCCATAGTACAAGCTCTGCTTAGTTTGGGATCAGATGACCGTGTGTGAGAAATGTCCCAGGAT
Organism: Achlya flavicornis; assembly: GCA_947623365.1. Lineage (NCBI taxonomy): Eukaryota > Metazoa > Arthropoda > Insecta > Lepidoptera > Drepanidae > Achlya > Achlya flavicornis. Next base: position 3,543,831 of record OX392491.1, on the reverse strand, counting down.
ATTTATTTATTATTAATTACTCTTTTCAAAACAAGCTTAGATTCATTACATAATATTTACATTCTAATCGCACTGAAAACAATTGCTCTCTCTATCTATCACTCTCATATCTATATCCACAGTTAATATTCAAAACTAAAAGTAAATATTTTACACTCACTCTGTATAACATGAACGGTGACTGATGCTGCTTTCGCATTAGCTGGCACGCAAGTATAGTTGCCGGCGTGTCTTGGCTCTGCTTTGCCGATCATCAGCTCACTGGTTTGTCTGCCGTTGTGGACGCTTACACCATCTGAACAAATGAATACAGTGTTAATGACAGAATACCAAAAACAACACAGTTGAGGTCGCAAACCATCTTAGTTCCTTTAATTATGACTAGCAGACCCCAGCAGACCTCCGCAGTTTCACCTGCGTACGATTTTTTTGCGCGGTACATTAATTATTTTTCAAAAATAAAAGTAGCTAAGTTACTCCTTATAACATCAGCTATGAATCAGAACAGACAGAAAAAAATGTTTAAAAACTCAATCCGATTTTATTCAAAAAAAGTTGAACTAACATAAAAGCTTGGTCTGAGCTTGGTGCAATGCAATACTCTTTAAAATTGGAATGTCAAAATAAAATAAAATTTATATCAAAAGTACTAAGGAGTATTGTATCAACTTCGATGCAAATCACCCCTAAAATAACTGTCTACCCCTTTTTTAATCGACTTAAAAAAAAAGGAGATCATCGATTCGACATCTGATTGAAGTCAGCGAAAGAGCACGACGCATTCCGTTGAAAATATTTAGCTGACTTCAAATCAGTGATAGTGAGGCGGGATAGTTCCCGTTATCTTCAACAACATCGTAACATACTACAACTGAGATGTTTTTTGATAGTTTCCCAAAAACTCAATACCTTACACCACTAAAACACTAAGCTTCAGCACCTCTATAACATTAGTTAAATATGATTTGTTTTAGATACTTACTCAAATCATAGTTGATCATCCGGTTCTCGAAGTACCAGAACACGTACGATGGTGGTTCCGTAGATCTCTTCACAATGCACACCAGCCTGAGCATGGACCCTTCATGAATTATCTTCTCTGATTCACCCACTATTTCTGCATACGCAGCTGTTAGGAAATAATATTTTTAGAATAGAATAGAATATAATAGAATAATTGTTTATTTGTAGCATAATTTGAAATACACTTATTTAGATACACATCAAAAATAATATGAATACTAACTTTAGCAAACGTTAATCGTTTGCTATTACAATAACAACAAATGATACCAATTTAAAATAAAAAAAAACAATAATACTAGCATAAAATAAAAGTTACAATTAAAAACCAAAAATTTGCTTAGTTGTGTGTCAAAGTTACATTGATATCATATATGGGGTCCGACTCAGCATATGTTGTAATAACTATGAATAGCTAGCACAACGCTGATCTTCCGTCGGAACCATCATATCACATACTAGGTACAGTATCTTAGTTCCATGAAACAAAGAGTCCAGTAAAATTTATTAGTCTCGAGAATTAGGATTAATAATAAATATATACCTATAGAAAAGGTTTTTTACTATTATTGTTCCTCCTGTATAACAGTAGAATAGCTGAGAAGTGGCTTTAAGAAGGACCTGAATTTTACTGTGAAGACAACACAATAAAGTTCTGCTGTCTTGACAGTTATTTGGGTATTACAGAAGAGTATTACTCATTCGGGGTTAGTACAATATGAATAATGTTCCCTACATTCATCTCTTCTATCCATAATATCAGTATTTACGTCTTTCTCAGTCATTTTATTCTTCATAAATTAAATCTATATCTTGATGGATCTATTTTCTTCCATATATATATCCACGTTAATTTTATTTTCCATAATCTAATATCAGATATTTCAAAATAAAATTCGGAAAATTTGAAACTAAGGATTGTCTGTTAAATCGAATCATGTTAGCGTGATCATTCAAAAAACGATATACAAATTGGATTAGTAATACTATGTACAGAGAAAATGACAACAAAACTTACCAACAAGAACGAGCTTGAAGAAAATACTGGTTGGAGGATGTGTAGGAACCTGACACTCGTAATATCCAGCGTCAGCTGATGTAGCAAATCTGATATGGAGCGCCCAATCCTACAAGGACAAAGTAAGAATATACTTGAAATAGCTCTGAAATTTGGTTAAGGGCCTGCTTAGTATATTTAAGTCTCTTATGGTGCGTCCATGCTACGCGAACCGAACACGAGCCGAGCTACGAATGAATAGGATTCGTTCGTGGTTCGCGTAGCGTGGACGGACTTGCGAGCCTCGAACGAGCGATCTGCTCGCGCTCGACTGCGTGCCGCCCGTGCTCGGTTCGCATAGCATGGACACACCATAACATTTTGCATTTTAAGTCATTCATTACGAACATTTCTCTTGGAATAACATTTATTCCACAACCTAAATGAAGACAAAGGGCGAAAAATTACGATAATTCATAAATTGCAAGCTTTAATAATAAATAAATAGTTTCACTAAAAGGTTCTCTAAAATATCATGATTTAAACGAATATCGAATGTTAAAACCAAATATTAGAACGAGAGAACGATTTACGCTCGTTTTGCGTACCTGCATTGTAAACATTGAATAATTGAATATCAAAAACAAATTCAAACCAATCGAAAACAAATTCTAATTCCAATCGAAAAGCAACTAAGTTGTGATTGTTATCAGTAATTTAAACAACAATATAAATTTTACAAAAAGCTCTCGATAGACCGTGAACGGCGATCGCTATACGGTATTTGACAGCAATGAGAATGATATCACAAATTATTCTGTTACAGATAATTTTTTAAGGTAAATAAATTCATTAAACATTATTGTTTAGAGATTTTAATAAAAGTCAGATAAGGTTAACCTTAGCATAGTAGTTAACTTAGTTCTAAAATTTTAATTCACATGAATAATCATGTTTATATACCTAACCATTTTTTTTACGATATTTACTTAAAAGTATTTCTATAAGTGACACTAGTTTTTGCACCACGGTTTCCATCCGCGAGTTTCCTGATATTTTCCTGAGATAAAAACACGCTCACGTGTTTCTATATAACAATATATGTATCTACTTTTTATGTCATAATCTACCTACAATCAGGATCGGTTGTGCCGTATCGTAGTAAGATTCCAGTATAGGTGTTTCACGTAACACAGATTGTTACTGTGAAAAACATAACTGAATACAACGGTTAGCTTGCTTTGAGAGTTTAGCAAGGCGGACCACGATAACTTTTTCAAAATAAGATAACACCGGAATTTAAACAAAGCCATACTAGTTATTTCAATCACGTGAAATAGAATGGAGCTTTCGATTGGCTAATAGCCAATTGACTGTCGAAACCAATAAACGTCGGGCATACCTAAAATATTTTAATCCTCATTGCTGATGAAAATTTAACTCTAAAACATTTCTAGGTGGTTCTATAAGAATTTGTGGCATTGCACTAAAACGAAGGAGCATTTTACCCTGGGAAACAGACCTTTCTGCTCGGAGGAATAACTGGGTGGAGGTAATCGTTAAATATTCGTTGAGTAATTCACTGACCAATGCCTACTCCTTAACTAATAAAAACATAGAGATAATCTTTTTATAAAAGATTCGGCATAGGTAACGTTTATGCGGAGAAAAAGTCCACCAAGTCTTTTTTTCTTAAACTTGGGCCCTAATTAGGCACTTACGAATGTTACAATTGATTCTACCACCGGTACGTAATACACTTGAAATGAGAAGACTTCCGGCAAGAAACTCAGAATGATCACTAGTCTGTATGTATGTGTCAATACATAGTATATCAGTTATATAGATGCCATAGAACAAGCTCTATTCAGTTTCAGACCTCGAACAACGAAACCCAACCCAAAGAAGCGCAATGTGGGAGAAATAAATACGTTTTATTAATGATGTTGTTTGAAGTCTGTTCCGCCAATTCCCCATCATCAACAATGCGCTCTGATTGGCTAAGTCAAGGACTCGGGAAACATTTAGATGCAGTGATTGGACGTTAATTTTATTAATCAGTGGAAAACCACTTACTAGTTGCGGGATTAGATTGCTCTGTATTAATAATAAAAGGATTTTTCCTCGATGTTTTGAGATTACATAGCCGTGTGTGAAGTAAGTCCCAGGATATAAGGACTATCTCGAAATATATCGGTTATGCCAATTATGACCCAGAACTGTGATATCATTAGTTACATACCATTAAACGTTGGCATCATAATGGTGATGATGATTATATCTGCCTGAATAAACACTGCATAAATGCATAATTCTACTGAATAAATATATCTCGTGGATTTTATTTCCTTTGCAGCTGCCTTTATATTTCTTGTTATTGTCGCTACACTACACCAAGTAAAAATAATGAGGGTGGAACTGTTGCTTTATAGACCATTAATTAATGTTTTATTGTCATTTTACATTAATTTATTATAATCCAGGTAATATTATATTACTTCAGGTATCTAAATAAATACAATTTGATCGAGTACGCCGTTAACTGCAGGATTCCCAGCAGGCTAGCAGCGTTTCCTCTTTGGATAGCCAAGCTAATACATTGATTGAATACGTTCCCCGGAGGCCTCGATCAATTTTGTTGTTGCTCGTATTAGCGATGGGCGATTGTTCCAAAAAAAGTAATCGTAAGAATCGACAATTGTATAACTGTACATTCGATTGTCGATTCATTCGTTCTAACGAATAAACAATCGAATAACAATCGACCTTTCGAATGAAAATTGACGCAAGCAACGCAGGTTGTAATAGTATGCACAATCCACGGGTGAGCGCGGGGGCGAATAGATTCATTCATTCGGTGGACGGACAGCCAGCGCACGGTACACAGGCCACGCGCGATGCCGCACGAAGCGTATTATGAACAATCGAAAGATGTCGATTGTTATTCGAATAAATTGGACAATCGAATAATTCGATTGTTTTAGTAACAATCGCCATCGCTAGCTCGTATCAATGTTTTAGATTGCTGACTTTACTTAGATTCCTTGACATAAATACAAATTTGAAGACTTTTAAATAAGGTTAGTAGTTCATTTTGATAGATGGGCTTACCTTCACATGTCTTCCATGTGCTGAGAAGAATCTGCTATCAGCACTATACGTGACCAATCCAACTGAAAGGAGAGAGTAGTCTTTTCTTCTTATCCACGTGACCTGGCAAAAAGAGACTTTATTAATTCTCTACTTATGATTCTAATTATACGTAACGGGGGTGAAAAATGTGTCTCAACCAGACCATTGTAACGAAAGATGGTCGTAATAAAAATTGCCTCACTATTATGACCATCATCATGGAATTTGAATGTCAAATATAAATGCGTTCCGGTATAGTCAAGGTGTAGTCTAAACCTACCGACCGATCTTATTACCATGTAAAACCTGTATTGATAGTCCTAAAAATATACTGACAAAAGTAAAACTGTATGTTGAATAAAATAAGAGGCCTTACGTATTTCCATACACAAAGGAGCTACATTCAGGTAGACACTCCGATAATTGACTGTAGTAAACAGAAATAATTCTATGTTATTATGATTAGGTTTCTATTTCTATATTGTAATTATCTGCCGCCACAGGCTCTCTCTTTAATACAATGTATTTTAGATCTGGATCTTCTGAAAACTTTCATGTAATACTAGGCTGACCACACGGATCTAAATTTACTGCAGAAATAGGGCTCAAATCAATAACTCTCTAGCAACATAGCATATAAGATCGAGTAAATGCGAGTCTGACTAGCGCACCAAGGCTTTAGGAAGGTAGTGTGAAAACTATAATAAAATCATAAACATAATATTTTGAAGGTAAACAAATCTATACAAGCAAATTAGGAAGCCTTGTTTATAAGGCATTACCAGATGACCGAATTGGTGCGGCGTACCATCGAACAGAGGGAGACAGCGCTATACCTCAAAAAGAGAAAAGAGTCCAGAATGTACCGCTGTCTTCCTCTGTTCGGCGGTTCGGCCGCACTTGTTTGGTCGTCTGGTACTACTATTAGATTAGTATTAATCTATACCTAGATACTTATTTTTAGATTTTATATTTTCTAAAACATGGATGGTTTCGTCATACTGAACAACTTCGAACAAATCAGAAATAGTGAACGGTAAATTACGAATTTAGACTTGGGTTTAATTTAAATACTAACGTACCACATCTTCTCAGCGGCTGTGGGATGGGCCGATCTGCGAGTTAACACGGAAGTATCTTTTAAATACGTGCTTAAGCTCCGCAGATCGTGCCCGTCTGTTAGCCGTTGGTGAGAGGGAATCGGGTTTGTGGCTACAGGCTCTCCCATCGCCCAATACTGGTACTTTAATTGATTCAACATCTTTCCGAATTGCAGTATCCATTCGCTTGGGCGCTTCGTGTAGTGCTCCGCACCGCTGCCAGTGTGGCACTGCTGTCGACCGGCTCGGTCACCACGGTCTGTCTTGTGTCAGAAGTGCTGGAAGAATTCCCCGCCACTCCAGCCTTAATGATATCATACGTCGGGCTTTTACCACCGCCAACTGTGCGGCCGTTTTGGAACCAAATGGCCTCATGCGTGACGATGGTAAAAGACCTGACGGAATGACTCTTATTCCATGGAAGATGGGGCGGCCTTTAGTGTGGGACGCTACTTGCGTAGACACTCTTGCGCCGTCTCATCTCCCTGGAACTAAAAATAGGGCTGGTGCGGCGGCGGAATCAGCGGAGAGCCTCAAAAGGTGCAAATATAGTACCCTTGATAGCGGGTACATATTTGAGCCTTTTGGGGTGGAAACGCTGGGACCGTGGGGACCGGGAGCACGCAAAATTTTTAATGATATATCTGGACGTCTACGCTTCTGGTCGAAGCAACACGTGACCAAAATGCTGGTTTTTATTTTGGGCTAAGATTAAGCATTGCCATACAACGTGGCAATGCAGCCAGCATTTTGGGCACGTTGCCTACTGGTAGCGGCTTGTTAGATTAAGTTTATTTTTAAGTTATAGTTTTAGTTTTGTTATAGTTTTTAAGTTATTTTGTGTCCTCTTTTATCTTGAATATATACCTTTCTAAACCTAAGTGATCAAAGTACGTAATAAAATCATAATCTAAACTTACCGTATTTTCAGTGATATCGCTAACTTCACAATGCAGTATGGCCGTAGTTCCTATTTGAGCTATCACCGTGGTACAATTGTCAGTCAGGAATATACCAGTTTTGCTAACTTTACCACTTAATTTATTAACAGCCGACCCTGTAGAGTCTCTATACATCTTCTTAACTTTATTCTGAGTCTTCGAGAATGAAGCTTCATCTAATTCGACAATTATTTCTTTATTATACTTTGAATGGTGTCTTCTAACTAGTAGATCATTTACTTCATCTATAACATTATCTATATTTACATTATCATATTCATTATCTAACATTGAATCTGATAGTCGGAGTGGTTTTGGTAGTTTGGGATATGTTGGGTCTACTGTGAATTCTGATGTTGGATATAATTCTGTTGTACCAACATTTGCTTCTGTCGTGTAAGTGATTGTTGTTTGTGATGTTGTCGAAGTTGTTGTTCTTCTTCTGTGACCTGCGAAAAAAGACTTTATAATTTTTTGAAAACTTGTTGATGTAACACGAAAACTCTTTATTCATAGTTAAATCAAAGTTGTTGAGCTTAAACAAAAAAAATATCTGCACAAAAATAATTCTAACAATAAATTGTTTAACAATATTGACAGAAAATCTACCTCTAAATTCCTAAAAACTCTAGCTAGAGTCGTATTTAAATGATTTATTCGATCAACGAATTTCGGTGCAAATAAATTTAATCTAGATAAATTTCTCATTCCAATTTATTGACATTTACTAAAGCGAGTTTCGAGATATTTATACTTAGCATTAAATTTTAAACATCTTAATAATTGCATTATGAAGTTAAAGTTTAAAGCAAATATTTAATACGATATCAGAAGAATCAAATTTCAATTAAGTTCGTTACATTGAGATTAATAATTACAGCTTCAATAAAATTGGTTATTTTATCATATTTCAGCTGTAAATATGTAAGCTTAAATTGTGAACTGTAAATCAATTTGCAAAGTAATCTAACGTTTTCGTTACAAGAATAATTATAATACACATATCCGTAACATCATTCGTATTTTTTTCTCGTAAAAAGTTATTTAATATCCTCTTTTATTTTCTATAAATGGAAAATATATAGCCTTAATAAAACAGGAGTAAACCTATTTATTCAAATTAGTTTATGCAATCAATGGAGTTTAATGATTCTTCTCCCCACCCGAATAAGCTCTGGCAACCTTACTCACACGAAGGTGCAAGACCTTCGGTATTCTGTAAGGTGGAGGTACGTCCCCAGTCAAACTGCTCTTTGAGAGAATAAACGCTATGCTCTACCTATTTATAATATTAGTATAGATGATAAAATAAACCAACCAACCTTTCTTATGATGTCTTGTGAAGTTACCAAATACACTGCCGAGTCTTTGCTGGTTTTTTGACGTGCACAGCTCCAATGATCTCAAATCATCAGCGTTTTGAGTGACTAAAATGGAAGACCTTTTCGACTCCATAGCACCTATGTTCACGAACATTTCCGCTTCAAGTAATAGAACAATTGTGGCGTAGAGTAGTTCTAGTTTTCTACAGCAAAACATTGTTTTGGCACTAGTTTTTAGGTGTCACATTTACAGCATATTATTTTACATTTCTCACTTAAATTTATAGTCATTGTTCAATTCACTTTTCACTATCTTTCCGTCTTCAATTTTTTTAATATCGTCGATGAGGAGTTCATTCTGAAAAGAAAGATAAATGAGAGTTAGTTGCAGAGAATGGCGGGCCAGCGGGAATTGACGGGTCAGTTGGCGCAGTTGGTTAAAGTTCCACCTATCGCGCCGCAGGTCGTGGGTTTGCATTTGTGTGCATGGACATATCTGTATGTTCTGAGTGTGGGTGTAATTATGTATATTAAGTATGTATTTACAAACAAAAAGTAGTATATGTATATCCATCAATTTCTGGTGTCCAAAGTACAAGCTCTTGCTTAGTTTGGGATCAGATGACCGTGTGTGAGGAATTTCCCAGGGTATTTAATGGATACAGTATGTTATAAACGACTTATAGTTGTAGCTAGCGTACCGAAAAATCCTACGTCTATGATTGTAGCACACTGTAAAATACCTTTACCTTTGTGTTACCATTGATTAGGGATTATTTTGATTTGCCGTAGGACGTCAGAATATACATAATTAAAGCGCAGTAATAGCCAAAAATATACCCCAAATAAAACTCGCAAGTTAATTTGGAATTATTAATGCTCATCGATTTAAAATATTACAGTTAGTTGTATATACAAATTCTTCATTAATAACTCATAAACGTCCCCACTGCATTGCATGGTCACAAGTGCCCCCCTTAATCTCGAAGGATAAGGTCCAAGACCACAATGGAGGCCAAGTGAAGGTTTTATATACGTTTTTACTTCTCAGGCAAACCTAAAGGTTTCTACTCGATGTTTTACTTTACAAATGTAAAAAAACATTTATGGACCTAAACTTTCTTCTAAACATAATTTCGTAATATACAACGATTTATATTCATGAATACAGTTATAAGTTACACTGTAAATAAAATTACAACATTTGGTTTATAGGGTAATATAAACTTTTGCCTTGTTCTTGGATATAAGCCAAAAAAATGCTTCAAGTTGGGTTCCTTCTACGAGCGGAAAATCGCGTATGTAAATGCTCGAGCTTTACGAGTGAAATAATAATTACTTAGAATGTTTCAGTTTAAGCCTATATCTTCCCTGTCTCAATATTCTTTTCCGCGCCAGCCTCTGCTATAGTTTACCCGCTTTTTTGACCGGTGGGATGCCGGCTTTTCTCCAATGATGGAAATATAATTAGCGTAACTCGGTTGTTGAGATGATTTACGAAGCGCTGACGCTTCAACACATGAGTCGGGCAACTGTGACGTAATTTGGTCAACGACGAGTAGACGAGTAGTGTATTTTTTTTTATACACCTTTCCACCGTCAAAGCGAGAAGTAGAGTTAACAGTGGTTAAACCTAAAATACGTTGCGATATACCACCGATACCCTGGACCTGACATAATTAAAGACATTTAATTATTATTTATGATAGAGCTGATTGATTGAACATTAGACTATATAACCCGTTGGCTCGCGAATAGGACGTGCTTCTCCAAACTGCGTATAAAAAATTACAATTCCAGGAACTACTATTTTATGTAAATCTTTATTTATTATAAACTAGCTGTTGCCCGCTGTTTCACCCGCGTACCCGGGATAAAAAGTAGCCAATGTCCTTCTCCATACCATAGACTATCTGCATGCCAAATATCAGAATGATCCGTTGAGTAGTTGAGGCGTGAAGGCGTAACAAATAAACAAACTCACTTTCGCATTTATAGTATTAGTTAGGATTTCACGCATGTCAACATTTTTTTAGTAATTCGTTTAGCTCATCCGCAACTTGTACGAACCCAGCTTTCGCGCACAAACTAAGCTGCGAAAATTGTTGTATGTGACAACATTCATTACGCGATGCTGAAATACTTCCACAATGCGAAAATGTTGAGAAATGTTTTATTTTCAGCACTGAATTTGTAGGTACGTCATTCTGATGTAATATTTTTGTTACGACTTGCGATTCATACTGAATTCAAGGTGAATTCTTCGTAAAATACAATACAGAGAGAAGTCTCTGAGTAGAGGTTAACTTCATTTTGTTGTCGTATAATTTTATACTAGCTGTCCCCCGCGGTTTCACCTGAATTCCCGGTATCAAAGCCTGTAGCCTATAGGGATAGTGTAGCTTCCTATCAATGAAAGAATTTTCAGAAAAAGATTAGTAATTCCGGAGATCACCTCCTACTAACAAACTAATGTAGTTTAGATTTAATTATATATTATTGTAATCTATATAGAGCATAGATAAATCTGTGTTTATGAGCTAATTATAGTATAGGTCATTGAGCTCCTAATTAGTCATGTGAGTGTTAACTTACCCTCATCAAAATCACTCATAATGCTTCTTGTAATGGTTCTGAAAGTCCTTTCTTATGTGGGTTGAATGTAGATAGCATGAGTGAATGAGAAAGGAAGATTATGAAAGAGAGATCTATATGGTCTGTTATAAAACTGGTTTTGTTAATTGGCCTGCTTGTAAAAAGATTTTTTTCTTTTATTAATCAAATATAATCGCTCGAGTAGCTAACGGTCAAATCCGATTGGTGTAGGAATCCCCAAGAGGCCTTGCCTCGTAGTTGCCAATTGCGAACTGCAATTATGAGGACAGCTATACGTATTAATACACTCATAAAACAAGCCCCTAACTAAGGGTTGTCAAATGATATGATCCTTCAAACAAGACATATAATTAACGTGAATAAATAAAAACAGTCCGGCTCTAGAGACAGTAAAATTAGAGGCCTGTTAAGTCTACCGCGTTAACTTGAACGTAAGTCTGTGCTATTTCAGTTTGAATCGATACTAGTTGAACTGGTATTTAGGTATTCAGGGCAATCTCTTTGTAAGGTAGCATTCGGATTGGTTTAAATTATTGAGAAAACATCCCCTTTTGTGTTCTTACTATCTTCGTTTGGTATCTCGTGAACCAGTAGGAGACCTTTTAATATATTAAGGTTTATTTGTTTTTCATTGTAGAGATCTGATTCGTAAACTTTTACACACATTTGTTACATAATACCGCGAGCCAGCTCGATACAAAACGAAGAATCTGGGGGCACGGCCGTGGCCCCCGCCAAAACGAGTCAAGTGAAACGCAATGGCACTACCTACCTTTTCTCGAAGCCCTTCGTCGTTTTTTTTAACCTACAAGGGTTGGTTTGTTACTTGGGTTTGGATTACACCAAATAAATAAAAATTTCGGGATATGATGTCGTTATTGAAGTTATTAAACATATTAAGTATCAATAACATAGCTCTAATACTTTAGATTTTATTGATATCTAAGAATCCCCGATTTCGTCTCTGACTCACTGATGATCATCAAAACTCTTAGGGTACTTCCTGAAGTCCTAGAAAACTGAAATTTGGTATGTAAGCTTGCGTTAGTACACAAAAAACTGAAACGGTCATGCCACATATTTTGACGAAGGTGTGTATTTAGGGCTTGTAGAGTTAGGGCGTGTAGAGTTATAAGCTTGGCTCTACATGAGATCTGATAACTGTTTGACTGTGCGAGCCATATGGTCTCGTCTTGGTACCATTTTACATGTTTTTTTTTTGTTGTATCAACGATTGAACTCAATGAAGCAAAGAACCTGGTAACTGGTGGTAACTTCATTAGCTTTGACTTTCATAAGTGCCCTACTAGGGTAAATGGCTTTGACTTTGACTTTGACCCCAATATTGGTAAATGTGGTAATAGTGGTAGCCTATAAAATGGATGTAAGTGCTACTATAGACACATTGCTAGGTGCTCGACGACAGATATTCAAATTGAGTGTGGTAGTCATCTACCGCCATGCTATGGCTTTATCACGATGTTTCCTTCACTGAAACCTCAAGTTCTTTATAGAATCCACAAGCTTCATTACGATAAATCTAATGAGCGATCGTCAACTGACTTAATAAAGCAGAATTTTTGAGAGAATGAGTTAAATTTAAGAAAATTCACTATAGAAGACTAAATTATTTATATGTCGAAGCGATTGACATCAAAATCAAAAGGATTTATTATGGTGGATAGGTGATAAAGGCTTTCTTTCAAAACGCCATCATTAACTGCCGCTTTCAGTATTATATCATTTATCCTTTACTTTGCGAATGTGTATAGATATTTGAAATTACATTTCTCATAATTAGAGTCGAATATCAATCCATAATTGCAAAATAAAGGATAGATTAAATGTTGAAATGGGCCATAAGTCTATGTGGGTACTTTAAGCTTCAACTTGCAGCTTGTTAGATATAAAAGTATGCAACATACAATTGAAGGTCGAACGAGCGCTATATGGCGGTAGCAATATGAGCTATATACACTGCATATAGTACAGCCCTCCTGAAAAAAATACATTCCCTGCAACATTTTATTTTGTGGCACTCCCATTTATCTTTCTTCCTTTTCACGCAATCTATGAGTACCTAATACAATAACATTTGAGAACATTAAAGCGAAAGCTTACCCATAAAAGTGGCCTATTACGACATAATAAAAACATACCCGTCAAATGAAACGCTCGGTAAAGTTAAAAGAAAAGGAAAGCAATCAAGATCGCTATCACGGCTGGAACATCGGAATACAAGAAAAAAATTGTCGGTCGATGCCAAATACCCTAATGTTTTATTCATGTCCTGTAGTAAGATGAGGAAATATGAGTGAAACATATTCAAGTGCCATTCCGTACGTGGCACAAAATATCCTATAAATACAGTCGGTTTAGGAATTCTTTATTGTTATTTATTAAATGATATAATTTTTAAGTGTTAATTTATTTATTGCTTTAATTAATAAAAAAAAATGTTAAAACGTTCTGCATTTGAATTAGAATTAAGACTGAAAATACAGTAGGTACTCCCGGGTCAAGTGTAAGGAATTGGATACCGGAATTTAATGACAAATTCTTGAGATCCAAAAAGCAATTTAAAAAAAAACTGTCTAATAAATCTTTGGCATACGCACGCAGGTCCTTTTTAACGTTGGGGATTCCTGGTCAAAATAAGTTTGATCAGGATATAGAGAGAGGTACTTAGATGTGATTATCGAAGTTGTGTTCCCTTGTTTATTATCTTAATTTATTTTTTATAGTTAAATTTCATTAGTCCCTAGACTGTAGCTAAACTGAAACTTTATAGCTTTGACTTTGTGCTATGCCCTATTTATTTTATTTCATTAAAATATTTAAATTTTTAAAATTATATCGTACGTGTTTTGAAATAATTTAATATTTATTATTACCTATTATATTATAATCACATGGGAGTGCGACTGCGAAAGCAATATAAAATAACTAGTTGTCCGGTAGCGGCTTCGCTCGCGTGGGTATCCTAAAATAGGTATATCAGTGTTATTCAAACTATAAATAGGGTTTCTATGCAGATTCAACATAACCTTTTCATTAACTTATATAAGTCAAATGATTTGGTGACCGCCTAGTATATTTTTATCTGACTGTACTTTGGGAAAATATCTCGAACTACCTACGCAGGAAAAACAATACTGATATTTTACTTTTGCTTTCTGAATAACTGAAATCACTTTTCCGTCTTACAAACAAGCGATGTATTGTTATATCTATCGAACATAGAGGAGAATTAGAAATTTAAATTTATTGCCAAAAGCAACTTTAGGTGATTCTCTATTAAAGTTAAAAGAAACAAATTGAAATAAATCAACGGAGCTTTTTATTTTATACTGATCTAATTTCGGAACCAAGATCTAATCCAATTCAGCTGAACTAAATCGAAATGAAACGAAAAATACGCAGACTTGCAAATGCCCACTGCAGTGATTGTAATCTTCGTTCGTGACCCAATTCTAGTATTATCAGTAATTGAAAATATGAGATGCGATTTGAAATCAGCTCGAAAAATCTGAGTTAAAACGGTGTTTTATTTTTAACCAACTTAAAAAAAGGAGGAGGTTCTCAATTCGGTTGTATTTTTTTAATGTTTATTACCTCATAACTTTTTTTACGTCTGGAAGGGCACACTTCCCGTTTGGTACTCTCCATATGGCCTCGGTAGTTTTTGAACCTGTTCCCGATATCGAATCCGAGCGTTTTAAAATAGCCCTGCAGATCAGGTGTACTTTGAAGTCGGTTTAAGTTTTTTGTAGAACAGTTTTGGATGTAAGGTATTTTAATGTTGATAATACTCAATTATCTAACATGACTTCATTTTGAGTATAATGACGTTATAGTAATTTTTAACGAACGACTAGTACATATCTTCAAATATTCTATTTCAAGAAATTTTATTGTCTTTAAACACAGAGTGTATTTGGCACTCGGGAAGTGCGCACCGATTTTTTGAGCACCGATCCTATTCCCTTTTCAGCACCGATGCATATTTTGGATCGGTGCGCGGTGCTCAAATGGGAACAAAAATTTTATTCGAAATCATTCCCCTTTCCTTCCATTCCCATTTCTCAAAGCCGTCGCGACGGCTTTGTAGCTTCTAGTGTTGTAGTGTTTAATAAAACGTATCGATAAAAATTAACAGTTTACATATAATCACGATACTGTGACTACACTCCCACGTGCGAAGTATTCCCATTTGAGCACCCATTTTTAGAGCATCAAAACTATTTCGCTTTGAGCACTGATCATTCTACAATACCGTCGGTGCTCAAAAGGCAATGATTTCGAATTTAATTTTTGTTCCCATTTGAGGACCGATCCAAAATATGGATCGGTGCTGAAAAGAGAATAGGATCGGTGCTCAAATGAACTGAAGCTCAGCGGACTTTGTGAAATAGATCAACTGTATTAGAATGATTTTTTATAAAGTGGTTTGCAAAATACAAGGAGAGTAAACGCAAAATGCAGCCATACCATTTAGAGTTTGAATAAAAATGATTTCTGTCTGTCTAATTCGTTTTTACCCACTGCTGCACCCTTCTAGGTCCAGCGCCAAGGGAAATCAATGCCCCATCTTGTAACCTTATAATGATGTCTTCTGAACGTTGGTCTGTAAATCTACCGGCTTCTTCGCCTGTCTCTTATACTGGATCTACTACTAGTTTGTCCTTCTTCTGAAATTCTGTTTTGGAGAAACAATATTCAAAAGTCATCCATTTTATATTTCATAAAAATAACACCAAAAATGCGCGTCAGGTGGCGTCCCGGCGGATCACCTAACCCATAAAGAAATAGGACGGTGCCGAGCAATACATTTTTGATGAGCATACAAAGAATTGTCATGTTATGCTTTAAATATTTATTTACAAGCAATAACCCTGAGCATTCTAGGTATATATGATGCAACTTAAGGTTCGTTTTATGACATAACATAGATTATTGTAACAAAACAGAAGAGACCATAAAATGAAGACATTTATGACAACATTGATTATACTGAAACAAGGTCAAATTGAGCTTTTTATACAGTGATCAAGAAATAAATAATTTATTACGTGAATCAAGAGCTTCGCTGCTAAGCCGAGTATTTGTTATCACGGCGCTTACCTAATCAATAAAATGCTGATATACATAGCAAGTCCCTTCCCTTTAAAATTTCAAGTCTTTAGCTCATGGTAATTTATATCAAAATGTGAAACAAAAACCAAACAAGAAAGCGAGTTAATACAAACGTGGTAAAATAAAAACTTCCGTAGAATAAGTCATCTATGATATTAACGTTGATAAAAATGTAAAAGTTGAAAGTCTTGCAATTCAATTTCTATATTCGTTGAAGCAAGAATTTGTTTCCAGGTTCTAGCGCTTACCTGTGGACTTCTGCAGTAATATTTTCTGATGGATTTAACGCCAGCTTAAAGCCTTATAGATTGGAAATCTAGATTATACCTAGGTATTTTGTTTGCAGATGAACATGGCAACGGCAATATGCGGGACTACAGGAGATTTTTTCCAGTTATACCCCCTTACTTAAAAAACTGTTATAGTATGTGCATAAGAATTTATAACAACCTACCAAGC
This sequence comes from Achlya flavicornis, assembly GCA_947623365.1. Classification (NCBI taxonomy): domain Eukaryota; kingdom Metazoa; phylum Arthropoda; class Insecta; order Lepidoptera; family Drepanidae; genus Achlya; species Achlya flavicornis. Next base: position 3,527,105 of record OX392491.1, on the reverse strand, counting down.
CATATTAAAGATTTACCCATACACAAATTCAAGAAAGCATTGCGAGAGTGGCTGGTTGCTAGTGTATTTTATTCGATGGATGAATTCCTTAAAAAAAAGTGGTAATTTTAAATTAAATCATTTGTTATTTAAATTATATTTATATGTGAAGGGACATAGATAAATACGATTATGTTAATTATTGTTTATTCTGTTGTTTATTATTGTTAGGTACTTTTTAATTTTTTGTTTTTAATTGGATATTTTGATTATTATATTTAAATTTAATTATTTTTATGTGATGTACTTTTGCACGCCCCCCGTGGCAGAATGTGTTATTTCGATGTTATATAATATTAAGGCTAACGTCTGTATACCATGTTCTTGCAAATAAAGAATCTGAATCTGAATCTTACTCATAAAAACGTTATTTAACTAATAAACTGTTTAAAGGGTCACATAAATAAAGTCACTCTATTGTCATTGTCACATAATGTGACATTATTTACGTGACCCTTTAAACAGTATATTAGTTAAATAGCGCTTTATGAGTAAGGGGGATAATTTCTAGTCACAATTAATCCCTTTCACATATAGTCCTCAGTCAATCACCGTCCATAAAAGTCAGGTTTTACTACAAAGGTGTTCATTGTTCTAAAACTCTTCACGGACTTTTTGAGACTTGAAAAGGCACGATACACTACCTAATTCATTTCATTTCACTTCACTAGTGCACATGCACATTCATACAACTTACTAATCTGTGGATTGATCTTTATTGGATAAAATACCACCGATGATATGGAATAAAAGTCAAAATACACGAATTTATGAAAATAAAAACGAAAACTCAACGTCACTCTGCAAGTGCCCGCCCAAAAGTCCTTCCTCTTAGTTTTGTAGTATGAAAACCAAATTCATTTCCGGACTTATATTTGCCAGTGTCAAGTAACATTATTAATTCATTCGTGATAAAAAAAACAACGGGTTGCACTCCGGGAGTGCCGGCAGATGAAAACTTGAATATTAACGTTGTGCATTTTTAAACTAGACATTTTTCACATAGTGTTTTTATACAAGGGGTTTTCCAAATTACAACCCCTTGGGGGTGAAATAGGTGATCGCGAGTGAATTCGCGAAGCGGAAAGCTAGTTCAAAATACATGTACATACAATACTTTTGAATAAGATTTTATTATTAACTTAAAATGGGAATATAAATGGTACCTACCTTCCGGCTAGCTAGAGAATATTATAAGAATTTGAACATAACCCCAGTAGAAATACAGTCTAATTTGCAACAACTCTCCCTCCGTCTTACGAATTTCCGATCAGGTCACGTGACACCTGACGCGAGTTTAACATTTTTTACCCATTCCAAAAAAAATATAGTGAAATTTCGACTCATGGGCGACCCCTAGTATAATAAACTCTTTCAAGAAAGGGTGCTAATCCGCGGGGCCAAACATTTGTATAATAAATCAACAGTTGAACAAAATATTACTAAGTCAAGAGGAGTCATGTGAAACTGAAATAATACTGCATATACGTAATGTTTTTTAGCACTCTCAAAATATTATCCTAACATTGTGGATATAAAACGAAATTGCTGATATTTCAGTCCCGCTGTGTAAAACACCACTCACTGAGTGATGACGTGTATAAACATTATTCTGGTCCTGTAAATGTACTCACATTTTATAGATAAACATGTATGACCAGGCGAAACGTGAGTGTCCCCTTATATCAGTAATACCTAACCTGGCTCTCCATTCAATTATACGAAATCCAACCCGAAATAACGATATAGTCCCGACTAATCTCGCAATTTACCAATAATAATGTGAGCTTCAAATATGAGACGTATGGACCTTTAAGTACAGTCAAAATTGGAATGTTTGACACGTTGAATATCTTTGACTACCTATGACATAACTTGAACCTTTCTAAATAGAAAAACATCTAAAATCGAGATAAGTACTTTTCAAGCGGAGGTAGCCTCGGGTCTCAATATTACGTATGTATGATACTTTTATAGTCACATTTAATATTATATTTTATTTAGGTCCTAACCTAGTAGAGATTTTGAAATAGGTACCGTTTTAGCCTCACACAATTCTTTAATGTGCTTCGGTAATGTAATTACAATTTTATGTGTGAGTCCACAATAAATGTCTATTCTTTCTTTCCAGTTCAGGCTGCAGAATTCTAATTACTTTGAAAAATAAAGCTTTATAATTAAGCTTTCTATCTCAATTGATCAAGCTTACTTGTTACAGGCAAAAAGGTAGCTGTTACATGTGAAATTGACTGTACCGGAAAACCGGACTGAACTGGTTTGACCTGGCTCTAAAAGCTCTAAACGGTTTCGACAAATGAGGGTTAGAGAAACGTTGTAAGTTAGGCTTTATAGTAGTTGTTCGGACACTAACGAACGGTTTTGGTACATCCTAAATGCTTGACATAATTTTAATAAAAAATTGTATTGTCTGGGGGGGGGGGTTAGGTTATTATTTTTTGATATATGGGCAATACAAATACACATTCTGTGAACTTTTCAAATGTCAACTGTCTATCTATTAGGGCCCACTGACAAATAGATGGAAAGAGAAGAGATTATAAGATAGGTAGAGCATAGCATTATTTCACTCAAAGAGCATTTTAACTGGTGAAGCTTACAGAATACCGCAGCCAAATAACTTTATGTTGTGGTCCTGCGCATGAAGGTCGCCGGAGCTCATGGAGGAGGGAGGAAGTGTAGGTAACGCGTGAGTGATGTCCCGTGTGTTGAAGGCGGTAACCGCTTACCATCAGGCGGGCCGTATGCTAGTTCACCGACTTCGTGTTTTTTTAGATACCGGATAGGTTAAACTAAATAAAAGCTTGTAAAAAGTGTCGAGCTCTCGGGAAACTGTGTTTTAGTAGATTAGTTGTAATTTCAACACTTTAGAAAAATAGCTCTTTAGATAATATCCAACGCTATTTTTATGCTCTGAAGTATATTGAAAACTCCCTACATTTGCCACTTGGCACTGGCTGGCCTAGTATTATTCCAGAATTTCGAAATCTTATAAATTTTTCCAAATAAAATTTATAAAAAAAAACTTTATTATAATAAAAATACGTATTCTGTGGAAATGTCTACGAGCTACTGCGATTCAGCCCTGTGACAGACAGAAGGACAGATGAGGTAGGCTTAGTGATAGTCCCTTTGGGGAGCCTTGGCAATCGGAGCCCTACAAACGATGTCTGACACCCATACCTAATAAAATAAATCCAAATTCATAAACTTTTGTCTTTAGACAAAATTATGTGGAGCAAAAACGGGAAAAATATATCTCTCAGGGCACAATCTCGTCGAGTCAATTTGACTGTTTATACGATCCTCACATCGTTTGCTTAAATATTATGAAAAACGGCTTAAGCCTGATTTACACGAGACATATAACATAAACATAGCTTATGTATATTTATGTTACAGCTTTAAAATTCTTGTGGCACACTGGTCCGGCGATAATTTATGCACAGAGCCGCGCTGTTTTAATATGTAAAATTATTTACTCATTACTTTCGGAATAATGTTAAATATTTTGTACTCATAAAAAAATGTGTAACTTTATTCGTGTTTTTGTAAAATATATGTAGCTCTATGACATTATGAGGGATCAGCAAGCGAACTAATTTTTACTATTCACACTAACACAGCGTTTACGCTACATATATTTTACGCGTCTGTGTACCAATAGCATCATGAAACGGCCTAATAAATTGTAAGCGGATCGTGGCACAAGATCGCTTGTGTCTACACTTTATGTATTGTATGTTAATTATGTGTACAGCATTGGTAATCTCATTATACTATTATGCTGAACCTGTATAAGGCGTTTTGCTTTCAATTTAGCTTGGTAATCGACCTTGAGTCATTATTCTCTTTAATGCGATTGAACGGAAATATTAAGTTGACTCAAGACATGATAAGTCTTTCAATACGCACTTGTAGATCAATGTCACTAATCGTACTCATATCCTATTATACTAGACTACCTACCCACCTATAATACTATCCTACTAAATGTGTGTGTGTGTAACCTACAAAGTTTGAGCAAATTTTTATGAAAGCACTCGGGAATAGCATGGATTTTACAAGCTTTTATTAACTTTCACCTGTCACGTTGTCTGTAATGGAATCTTGCAAGTTGAATTTGACCCACTTCCCAGTGTCCGATTGAGCTGAAATTTGGTATACAATATTAGTATATTGGATGACAGTACAGATAACAAAAAGTACAGTCACCATAAAAAGCTTGTATTGAAAATTATATTTTTGTTAGTACTTGTTTATCAGTGAAACACTTTTCAGAGTAGTTCCGGAGAAAAACTCTTTAACTTATTTTTTAACAACTTTATGAGTATAATATTAGTGTTAATATAATTATTTCAACATTTGAGTTTGATTAATTGAGATATATACAAGATAGAAAAACAACCAGATAAATAACTTTGCATGTTTTTTTTATTAAAAGATAATTTTACTTGTTTACAAAAATACAATGATATGGAAAATTTCCGACAGGCTGCCGTTGTTACCACAGTTCATCACTTTAAATCTCGTAAATTTCCAAATAATTAATAGCATTTAATAATAATAAATCCTTTACTATGTAAAATTATGATTGACTAAAAATAAGTAAATCAAATCAAAAGAGTATTTCGCGCATTTACTTTATTATTATCATTTTCTACGAAACTATACAGAAAAGATTAATTATATTTTAAGTTTAGATACATGCCTTATTTTATTTCCGGTCCTCAAATTTATACTTAACCTAAATACCGTGTACATAGACACTTAATTTACTCTTATTTAGCCGTATCCATGTTTAATTTACTAGCTTAAATTAGATAAGCCCAGTTTTAACTGATTTGCTTTTAACATTAATTAACGTGTTATTCAGCAGTTGTATTGAAATGTGAATGTGTTTTATTTTTGATGGGTCTGATGGTTTGGGATGATACCCTGACTGCCTTCGGTCATGCGCTATGTAAGCATGAAAATGTCTGTATGTTTTACTTCTATTTAAAACAATATTGTTATTATTTTTAACCGACTTCAAAAAAAGGAGGAGGTTCTCAATTCAGTTGTATGTTTTTTTTTTTTATGTTTGTTACCTCATAACTCCGTCATTTATAAAGCGATTTGGAAAATTCTTTTTTTGTCTGGAAGGGTACACTTCCCGTTTGGTCCCATTGTCATCAGATCAGGATTTGATTACTTCTTAGTGTACTTTGAAGTCGGTTTAAGTTTTTTGTAAAACAGTCCAATTATTATATGGTTGGGATCTGTTGGCTGTAGAAGATTTCTAAGAAACACGATACGTTATGCAAACTAAATTCGCCTTACAATTGTAATATTCACAGTTTTGTTACATTATTTAAGAGCTTTTGCAGTAGATATTGCCCTCTTAATTAATTACATTTATACTTAAATGTACTATTAGGTCCTCACATGTGAAATTGTCATACATATAAAAAAAAAAACTTTTGTTTTTGGTGGTACGATGTTCACCGGGTCAACAAGATTGAAATAAAGGATTTGGAATTTCTAACCACCAAATATAAAAATGCCAGATGCCAGATATTTGAAATCTAAGTGGCCAGTTCAAAAAAATGCCATTTTCATATTGAGGACAGGGGCCAACCACAAGCTCTTAGATTAAAGCAATATTATTATAACCTTATTTGTCTTTTGTCCTGTTTTGACGGCGGATGTCAAAGAGGGACAAAAGACAAAGGTTATTTTAACCTTGTTTTAAGAACTTGTGGTAGGCCCCCTGGACCTAATATTGAATTGAATAAGTTACCACACATTTCTCAATTTCTTAAGTGGCCAACACATCCACCAGTATTTCAAATTCTTCTTATGCGTGTCACTCTTGACAGAGTGGTCGTGGTCGTCATGACGTGTGATTAGTGGCTTCACAACACGCCGCCATTCGTCCCTAACTGCTGCCTTTCTGGTGCAGTCGTTGATGGGACCGCCTATTGCGGCCTTAATTTGGTCGGTCCATCGCATGGGTGATCTCCCAAGTGATCTGTTCCCCCCTACTTTGCCCTGCACCACCAATTGGTCTATGGAAACATCTCCGCGCCGCGACACGTGTCCAAAGGAATTAAGGATGCGAGACTGCACTGCGGAGGATAGACGCTGATTAATACCGAGTTCCTGGAGTATGGACTTATTTGTACGGAATTCTGTCAAAGATATACCAAGTTTTATTCTCCAGCACCACATTTCGAGAGCATCTATTTTCTTCTTCTCGCTTTCCCTTAGAGTCCACGTCTCCGCAGCGTACAGAAATATGGGGAACACGAGTGCTCTGACGAGCCTGGTTTTGGTGGCTTTAGTTATGTTTCGGTTCCTGCATATTCTCCTAAGCTTATCCATAGATGACCTATATAAATGTATTTCAAATAAATGCTTTTAAATTCCAAAGTTTTAACACATCAAGTTTTCTAATGTAACTTTCCCTCGCTGGTATCTTTTTCTACGGACGGTTATAATCATTAATCATTGTTGCGAAACGTACATACATATAGCATATCATTTTGTAGTTTATACAATCAACTGTAGAATAGAAACTTATTTAATTTCTTCTGTAAACTCATGACTACTGTGACAATATAGCAAAAGCACACATACAAGTGTTATTGACTTACGTGCCAGTCAAAGTGACTTCAAATTAATTAGTTGTAGGTCTAAGTTTACAATCCAATGTGTGCGTGCAAGTCAATAACAATAAGCAAAGTTTGTTCAATTTACGGGACAAAGTTACGCCGTAACGTCTATTATTATTATTGTTGTTATTGAACATAATATTGAAAATATATAAGCAGAAAATCTTTTGATATTATTTTTGTACATTTATTAATTTAGATTTGACAAAAGTATAGGAATACTACAACTGTATAAAAAACGTGTATTGAACATCTAAGCAGAAATCCGAGTTATGTGAAATAAGAAATAATAAGAAAAATAAGAGTTATGTAGGCACGGGGACGGAATGTAGACCTTTTTTTGACGGCTGTTTTTTATTTTTCTGTCGTATGTCTGTCGCCCAATTACTTTTATCGGAGGAATCCAGTCGTACTCGTGATATTTTTGAGCAATGTGAGATTGGATTATATCACCCAGTTTCCCGGGATAAAAAGTAGCCTTAGTCCTACAATCTATCTGCACGTCAAATTTCTTTTTTTTTTTATACAACTTAGTCGGTAAACAAGCATACGGCCCACCTGATGGCAAGCGGTTACCGCAGCCATATGGACGCCTACAACACAAGAAGCATCGCTCACGCGTTACCGACCTTTCCCCCCTCCCCAATGAGCTCTGGCGAGCTTACTCACGCGCAGGAACACAACTTTACACAACATAAAGTTATTTGGCTGCGGTATTCTGTAAGGAGGTACTTCCCCAGTCAAACTGCTCTTTGATCGAATAAACGGTATGCTCTCTCAAATTGCAATTGCAATTGGTTTTGGACGTTTTGGACTTGAAAGTGTAACAAACAAACTCACAGTTTTCTATATCGACAAATGCAATATAAATATAAAAAGTTATTGTCTGCCCACCAGGATGGTGGGTAGATATGACTCAGCGCAAAAATGAATCCATTTAATAAAATTAATTTACTTTTAAAATATCAAAATTACCTCTTATTTTATTTTTTCATTAGAACTGTTTTTGTTAGTGTTTTTCCACTGGAATCAACAAATTTATTAAAGTTATTTACTTTTCAAGTTAACTTGAAAAATACTTTGAAAATATACAACGTTATTGTCTAGTTTTTAAATACCTCAAAACAAATACACAAAAACTCAAACAATGTTTCCTTTTGTTCTACAATTTCCGTGACTGTTACACATTTTAATTTGTGTCACGAATAGTTTGTTATGAAGACATCTGCAGTTAATAGGTTCAAAACATGGACTGTAGCAACGGTTCTGTGCTGGGTCATATTGCTTTCTATCGGCCAATTTTTTCCGCATATTATGATCCCAGTTAAGCAATTTGTATAGCAAACATAAATGGAATAGGTAATAATGAGAAAATGCCAAAGTTTGTGCCTTTGTTCTCAATAATGTAAGTTTTATTCACAGTACTCTAATTTTTTATTGGATAGGGTATAGAGAGAGGGGACAAACCAATAACCTACGTAGGGATGTATTTTTTTTTTTGTAATATTTGTTTATCCCCGACTGCAAAACCTTATAAAATTCAAGTTATATTAACAATTCTATATATATATATTTTGCTTTTCAGTTTCTTCGGTGGGTTATTTGTGTGTGGGGTTTTTTTTTATTAAGACATCTCTGTATAATAAAGAAATAATCATTGACCAATGAGAAATCTTTTTTAAAACACTATGAGTCACTCATTATTAAAAACATCAGTGTGCGAACTCGTATAGGCGAAGTCATACATTATATTTCATGACGTTAGAAATAACACGACTTGAAAGATTGAAAAAACGGTCGTGCAAACGTAGTCTTACAGTTGATGGTTTCTCACATTTTACCGTCCTAGATTATTTCATTACCCAGTATTCAAAGCCGAACTGTACCCGGCATGGAACATGTTTTTACCCATTTTCTCGATTTTACCAGTTATTTTATCGTTCCTACGTGACACACAAACATATCTTATGGACATCATATATTTAATTCGCGCATTTTCTATCATATTTGCCTCGTATAATATATCCAAACAATTTATGTTCTTTCAGATATTCTATATCACGAAATCCGCTTATCTACAAACTAGCTTTCTTCCGTGGTTTTACACGCGTTCCCGGGATAAAAAGCCTTCTCCATACCGTAAGCTATATGCATGCCAAATTTCATCGTGATCAGTTCAACGGTTGAGGCGTGAAAGCGTAACAAACATACATCCAGCCAGAGTTTCTTTCATATTTATAATATTACTAGCTGTCCCCCGCAGTTTCATTGCGTTCCCCGGATAAAAAGTAGCCTATGTCGTTCTCCATACCATAGGTTATCCTGCATGCCTTTCATCATGATCCGTTCAGTAGTTGAGGCGTGAAGGCGTAACAAACAAACAAACAAACTCACTTTCGCATTTATGATTAAAATTAGTTAGGTTAAGTATGGATGTGAGTGCATGTGGCTACTACGCATACATTTTTCACGATATTTTCTTTAACATTCTAAGGTTAGTTAGTTCTCCTTCGAGTTCATAGATATCTAGCTATTTACATTTCATTCCACCATTTTGTGTAAGTGGCACGCAAAGTTTTATGAGTTTAATCCATTTCATTGAAATTCTTATCTCACGGAAGCGGAGCTTTTAAAGTTGTAGATCGAGCCTTAACTCAATTACAACAAGCTTTTCAGGAAAAGTTTATCAAACAATGTATTTTGCATTGCAAAAGAATGCTGTTGAAAATTATTTGACCAAATACAGGGCCGTATTCATGTGATAAAACACAAAAGAATAAAAAAACAAAAGCAAAATTGGACGGGAATTGGAAAATTGTAGAGTCAGTGATTCGTGCTGAGACCTAACTATTCAATGCATGTAGGTACAATGGTATATTGCTTTTTCATGACGCTCTGAAATATCATTTTTAGGCCTATTGATTCGAGCGTAAAAAAGCGGTTGGTTGCGGTTGATTGCGGTGTACGAGAATAATGAATAAATAGCTAGTGCACAGGAAACAATTTTCAAATAGCTTCTACTTTTGCCTAGGTGTGGATATTATTGTTTTTTTTTTTATTTGAATATGATCAGAACAATCAGTGGTATGTAAGGGTCACCTGAATTGTCTGAAAACTTTTATTAAATTATAAAAAACACTTTTATTTTTAAAAATATTAAATCGACACGTCGTTCTGGACTATAAAGTAATTGTCATAAAAAAAAACTCAGTTAATAAAATAGGGTGTTAGCATCATGCTGGGGTAGAATAATTATCAATATTTAGTCTAATATCTACTATTGGTATCAATATAGAGTTTTAACGTGCGATCATTTTTAATACGCAAAAACAAAATAAAACTATAATAAAGTTTTTTTGCGATTTTTAGATGGTCCCATGGTAAATTTTGTTCTATGAAGATATACCTACTTCTACCCAAGTATGATTTTACCTCTCGGTAATACTTCATTTTATCGCTTTTGTTCAATAAAACTGAATCAATCTTCCATTCATTCAAATGATTCCCAAGGAGTTACTACAAAAACCACACAATTAACCCCCCCAATAACTAGATTATTCAAATCGACCTAATAGTATTACAGGCTCGTTAAGCCAAGGACAAGTCGTCTGTAAACGGGTTAGCTTGCCAAGCGAATATTACGAAGAATTCAAAGCTAGAGCTGAGATTTTTTGGCATTTTACTAGTTTGGAAATTCGGGTTGAAAGATGCCGATTACGCTATTCGCAATTTTAAAAATAAAAACTTTAAAAAAATCATGTAAGAACGAATGTCAAAACCTTTGATATTAAACGAAAGCATGACCCAAAAAAAGTTCAGCAGTGGAAATAAATCAAGGAGTGCTTGAGATCACAATATTATTTATTTATTTATTATTTACTAGCAGACCCCCGCGGTTTCACCCGCGTAAGGTTTGATTTATCTCCTTCGAAAACCAATGCAAGCCACCGATTATTAGACACAACAAACAAACAATTATTTTTACAATTAAAACTAAAAACCCTCAGAGAATCTTATTTAATTATTATAACAACAAATGAGAAAGAAATTAAATTAACTACAATCAAATTATTCTAATGAAATAGAGAAAATGTACTTTTTTTTTTCATTGGCGTCACACGTGTGTGTTTTCTACGTTCTAGTCACAATAAATCACTTTCACATAGTCCTCATGCAGTCAGTCACCTTCCATAAAAGCTCAGAGTATATAAATACTACGTACAAATAAAAGTCATGTTATACTACAGTGGTGGTCATGTACTAAAAATCTTCACGGACTTTTGAAAAGACACGATACACATAATTCATTTCATTTCACTTCACTGCTGCACATGGATTGATCTTTATGGGATAAAATACCACCGATAATATGCAATAAAACTCATAATACACGAATTTATGTAAATAAAAATGAAAACGCAACGTCAGTCTGCAAGTTCCTGCCAAAAAGTCCGAGAAAATGAACTTCCAAACAAATTTCGAATTGTAATCCGATTTAAATATTCTTTTATATTTGACATTCCAATTTTAAAGAACATTTCAGTTTCCAGAACAAAAGGCAGATTGAGCGCGCGAAACCCACACATACCTGGTATTCGCTTTATAATTTGTATTTGCTATGTTTAAAAGCTGCTGTGTGGTAATTTATTAAAAAGTAAGTATTTTTCGTTAAATAAAGTTTTTGAACAAAGCAAATACAAATTCTAAAGCGAATACCAGGTATGTGTTTTTCAATTTGTACTTGCTTTTTTGGCCTCACTCCCGTGTTTCGCGTGCTATATCTGCCTTATTCTGTAATCTGTGAAAATCGGATTGAGATTTCAAACATTTGCCAAAATAAAAAATGTTATTTAAATCAAAAGTACTAGGGGTATGGATATCAACTTCGATGGAAATCATCCCTAAAATAACTTTCTACCCCATTTTGACCCCGTTAGGCGACGACTTAAAATAAAATACGAAACACGTCTTCTATCAATTCTGTTAAGGAATGTTTATGCAAAATTTGAAGTAGATCGGACCAAGGAATCACGTTGTCCCATACAAACATTGCCCCCGTTTTTCACCCCCTTAGGGGTAGAGTTTCGGAAAATCCTTTCTTATCTGATGCCTACGTCATACAAAAAACACACCCTCCAAGCTTCAGGTCTCTACGTTCAGCGGTTTAGGCTGTGCGTTGATTGTCAGTCAGTCATTCAGGACAAAGCATTTTATATGTATAGATTAACTTTTTACCATTTACACACACTTTCAACACTGTCCACTATCCACAATATACGTGACCAGACCATATTGATAATATATAAGTAAATATAAAATATTGAGCATTATAACTGTCTGCACCATTATCGGAATCTATCTACCTATAGTTACAAAACATGATCTCTGTACAAAGGTAGGCAGGTGCGGACACACGAAAGAATTTTATTAGTCGAATGGGTATGGTCCGATTGCGTTTACGTAATACAGGCGTAGGTAGTTAGGATAACGGTAAAGTTGCTGGATTATATCGAGATATTAACAATAGGCGCCGAAAATGAGGCACATTTTGGGGAAAATAACTTTAGTTAGGTAGCCATTAGGCTCAGATTCAGTATAGGTATGTTTTTCAGGGTAATAGTTGTAACTTAATGTAAAATTCATTAGTTTAACTTTCTAATGATATATTAGTAATATTATTAAAAGATATTCGTGGTATTTTACTGCTGGGACCCAATTTTCGCGCTTTCGACATCGATATCGAATTAGAGATTCGACAGAAGAACGCCATGTTTTTCGCTAAATGTCTATTCGATATCGATGTCAAAAACGCGAGAATTGGGGCTTAGCCGCATAAATAAGCTCAAACTCACTCAGCAAGCTAGGAACGAGCTATGTTCGGATTTTCTCACCGTATCAGGGTCAGAAATAACAACAGAACCAAATATTACGACGGATTTAGCTCATAGAATAAGAAAGCTGCAGTGGCAATGTTTAAGCTAAAATCGTTCAAAGTATGATGACTGTAATGTTATAAACAGAAAAAATATTAAACATTAATTTAAAATATGTAATAATGATTAAGTTTACAAAAGGATTAAATAATCCCCTTAATACCAACACTTTACCACTCAAGATTCCAAAAACCTCTAATTTAAGCTCATAAAACATTAACAGCCCTTAATAAATAAATAGCCGTGCGTGTGAAATGGTGTTAAATTTAACAACGAATAAATTGCCTTACCTAATAGTTATTTGGAATTTCGATCCAATCTGCTCAATAATAATAAAGAAAGTTAAATTAGATAAACTATTTCAAACACTTCACAACTGTAATTAAATAGTTCTTTTAACAGTTCTATACTTAATGAGGTTATTAATGAATAACTTCATAACTAACCCGGGACAAGTTTAACCTGAGAACTTAAATCTTTGCTGCTCCTCCTAGAGTTGGTTTCAAGCTGAGATAGTATTAATAGACAATATTAATAACCTATAAAACTGACGGTAAAGAAGCATTTTAGGAAACGACCACACACTAAAATGCGCCAAGTATGAATAATGACCTCATTAAGAATGGTCTAGATTCGATCGTAATTGAAGATATCTAAAATCTGCATGGTTAAAACAAACAAATCAGAAATGCGCAATCAAATAAACATTCCTAACTTCAGATGTTATTAATCATTTTTGTTACAGTTTATATGCTTCCATAAGTTATGCTTGAAGCAACTTCGAGACTTTGCCTGGATCTAATCATGTATTCCGGCAATATTATATTTCCATCGAATAATCAATCATTTCCAAGTTATGCGAGTTCGAGAAACGAATTTTAATCAGTGCTTCATATTGGGAATATAAAGCTGCTTCTGAAACGCAGCGTCAATGATATCTGTTAAAATTACGAGTAGGTTTTAGGTAAGTATACATATAGGAGCGCACCTAATTTAACAACTGCTAACTGCTAAATTCAAGAACTTTTAATAGTGTGGCATTCTGGTATCTCGTCTCTTACTTGTTTCATCGATCAACATCTCGCTAACTTTAATTATATAACTTTCGATACAGTCGAATTTCAGAGGTCAATTAGTACTCTGGGGAAGAGATATATTATATAACATTCCCGAAAGCTTCTGTTATATTTCAAATCTTCTTCGTGAACCTCGCAATATCGAATTCTCAAACGATGTTATACAATATAATAGGTTACAATTTTAGATAAGCGAATTGCATGTCTTTTTAAGCGGTTACCATGGTTAAATCGTTCAGCTATTAAATCTGCTTATATATTACCTACTCTGTGCTATAAATATACCTTTATTTACAAAGTTGTACGATTAAAGACTTATGTTAAATCTACCTTTAGCTAAGGATTTACTACTATCCAATCTCAGTGTCTAAATCTCTAAACATTACAATTGCTAATACAATCAGCTCTCGGAAAGAAGTATGCAAGCCAGTACGGAATTTCTTAGTCAAATTGCTGTATTGAATTGTAAATTGTGCTTAGCATTGTAATAAGGATGCGAAAAGAATGATTGATATCTGTATATCTCTCTATGTCTATAATATCCAAGGGCATTCTTCAAACACGGCCATCTGATCCTAAATCAAGCAGAGCTTAAACAGTATTACATGTAGGTACTACCCAGACTCAGGAAAAACGGACATGTTCAAATACACAAATTTCAGTCCTAGGTCGGAATCGAACCCACGACTGGAGGCGTGATAAGATCCACTAACTCATTAGGCCCGTCAATTTATATTGTACGAATAAAACAACATATGGTATTTGGAATGTTTTCCTGACATGTATTTTTTTTGGCGTTTTGTTATGGCATTTAAATTTATACGTGGAGCTATACCCTTACCCCATTATTAATAAATTAGGTGTAAGTCAACTATATTATATCAAATAAATTATATATCTAGGTTTTAAAATATATCCGTCACTTTCTATTGTCATTTAACATAATTGGACTGTTTTACAAAAAACTTAAACCGACTTCAAAGTACACTAAGAAGTTATGAAATCTGATAACAATGACCAAACGGAAAGTGTACCCTTCCAGACAAAAAAAAAGAATGTTCCAAATCGGTTAATAAATGACGGAGTAATGAGGCCACAAACAAAAAAAAAATACAACCGAATTGAGAACCTCCTCTTTTTTTGAAGTCGGTTAAATCTTAATATCTGGGTATTACAAGACTGACTTAAACTTTCAAGCGAAATGAAATTTCTTCAATAATTATTCTGGTTTCTGCTCCATATATTTTTTTGATTGCTTTTATGGGCTATTTTATGAATTTTAATAACGTAAGCCATTACTTTGTATTATATACAACAGTTTACGGTAATAGCTTACGATGTCGGATCACGAAGGGCCAATCATTGCTCATTCTTCGATAGCGGAGGAGGTTAAGGTTAAGGTTCCCTTATCGCTTGCTCATGTGCATATGCCATTTTTTATAACACTAGTGGCAAACAAGCATACGGCCCGCCTGATGGTAAGCGGTTACCGTAGCCTATGGACGCTTGCAACACCAGAGGTATCACTCGCGCATTGCCGACCGAACAGAAAAGCAGACTGTCATAGGAGTTATACTCGGAAACTGTTAGTACCTAATATAAAGCTAAAATTCGTGAAAGGTTTTTCGAAATTCCGCTCTAAAGAGGTGCCTACAAATGTGTCTAAAAACGCCTTGCGCGTGTTCAGACAAGACTGAAAAGGCTCGTCTCAAAGCCGTTTCTTAGAACTCCATTACCAATATGTAACGTGACTTTGTTTTGTTACGTACCAGTCGAATTCGTCATAACGATTGTTTTTTACAAGCTTTTATTATACTTGCAATGTATGTATGTATGTAACTATGTTTGTTCGGGTGGAATCTTGCAACTAGAATTTCACCCAATTCCAGTGGTTGGATTAAGTTGATATTTGGTATACATTAGTTTATTAGAAGATAATGTAGTTGCAGTAAACAAGAAAGCTCGTAATAAAAATGTATTTTTTTACAAAATCCTTTTTCTGTAAAGCAGAATATTTATATGAACAGATAATATAGGACACAAATCATAAAATACTGATAACTTCTTTTCACTTGACTCAAAGGGAAGATGTATTCCCTTAATTTATTCCAACTGAGTGTGTAAGACTTCAATAGCCTTTGAAAAAACCTATTTACTTACTGGAATTCCCCATTAGGCATGTAAGAAGGATCCGAAAAGGTTTAAGCGGCAGAATAAAAACATTTATTTCCGTATGAAAACGTAAATAGCTCGTAAACAAAACCTTTTCTGCTGAAGCCAAATCGCAATGCGTAGTTTTAAAGGAATTCAAGAGTGGAATTAGCTTTAATTTTACCAAATGGGAAGGAACTGGGATGAAAGTAGACTGGAAGTGGAGTAGAGTATAGGAATAGACTGTAGTATTCATTAGAGAAAATATCTAGGCGGCTATACGGATCTGTCCAAGCTCGAAAACCGGCGACAAGCCAATGCACGTGGACATATTTACACGAACCCATTCAAACACTTTATCTACCCTCACACGTTCAGTGCGAGTTCAATCGCAAACGTCAGGTTTTTGAAAAGAAAACTTGCCAAACTGAAGTCAAAGTTTAGCTGACCATAAGAGGTGAATTTGAGCAAATGAATGATCTGAACGTCTAAAAGGCGTATATTTATATAGTTGAGAACTAAATCAATGGCTTTTAGACGTTCGGGTTATTCATTTTCTCATTTGCTCAACACTCAGAGTGTGTATAACAAATTAAACTCATCGAAAAACCGGCCTAACTCTATTCAACCAAAAGTTGTCATAAGCTGTTACTTGTTTCTTTGGTAGTGTCAGACTTTGCTTCAGATAAAAAAAAAATAGTAAATGCCAATGAAAAGCTTATGACTGAGCTCCCAGGAGCATTATTGTTAATTTTATTATAATTTCGATTCAGATATAGCTAGGCCCAAGTCTGCCATTACAATTATGTTCCAATGAACTACGAGTGGTGTCAAAATTAACAGACTTTTAGTATTCTACTAATTAAATAGTGTAACTCTCTTCTCTCTTCTTCAAGGCATAAGATGACATCTCTAGAGCTTCGTAGAAAATATTTAGACATTTTATTCTTGTTTATAATAATTATTGTATATTTTGCTTTCTTTTTTGTATTATATTTACTATATTCGTGCTGCTAGGTATTTATCTTTTCTGTATATCTTTTAGGAACTACTTTTAGTATTGGTTTATATATTTTGTATGTGACTGTTTGTTTCTAATAAATAAAAAAAAAAAAAAAACTTTATAAGTACCTAGACCAATGCACATTGACTCAACGACAATGGAGCAGTAATGTGATCGTGTTAGTATGTTATTTTTAGTCAAAATAGCAGAATTGCTCCCAGAACAAAAGATGAAAGAATAAATGATTCCATAGTTGCATATCACGTATCGTACCGAAGAAGGAAATAACATTATAGGTAAATATCGGGTATTGAATCTAATAAAGTTTATTAAATTCATTCATAGGATCGTGCTTGGATCTCTACCAATTTCATCTTATTAGATTTCAGATGACATCCAAATATAATACACAGAACTGTGGTTAAATGTCGACCTCTATCGACTAAAAGGTCAGACGTTTTATAAGTAAAAAAATTCTAAAGGCCAGACAAACAATTATAAAGCCATGATCACAGACTACGTAGGACATATTCTCGCTAACAAAAAACTGTGTCTATGAGAGTCGTACACAGAGCCGTTTACCCGCGCTCGACTATGTGTGCGTGCCGGCTTGTATACAGCGTGGTGGCCGACTTGAGTGAAACAGATGTTTGTTAGCGAGAATATGTCCGATATTTTTAACATTCTTTTTTTTTATTAAATGGGCTTGCCTTTGGCCACTGACCCGGCCATAAGAGACGAAGACGAAGCCTAATATGGAACACGCTTACCCAGAAGGAACCTATTCACTCTGGCCTTGAAAGTCCCTAGGTTGTATGAGTCAAGAAACACAGACGCCGGAAGCAGGTACCACTCCCCTGCCGTCCGCATTATAAATGAGGATGCAAAACGCTGTATCCTTGGCCAGGATATTAAAATTTTGAGGTTAAAGTGAAATGTAAGCCTTAAATTAAATTTTGGTACATTAGAGTTTAAAAGTCATACCCAACTGAAAAGAAACGGTACATAAACTCAGCAGGGGGTCTAGACAAGATGGATATCGACCATCGTCGTAAGGGATTGATATTTCAAATCGAAATATCACATGATGTTAAAAATATCTCATGTCAATCGAAAGGTTGATCGTTTAGTAACGATGACGATTGTCGATATCCATCTTGTCTAGACACCCTGCTGCATTCTCATACATATTTCTCAATCTTTGTAGGTCAAAATTCTAAGTTTAACAGAATGTAATGAACAAAAGTGCTCGTCACCTTACACCTTACCTTACAGCAAATCTCAGTCATGACACTATCATAGGTACATCTTTCTAAACTCAGATTACTATTTGAGAGAACATGATATTTAGACTTGTTTTCTTTAGTATCTCTTACCATATGATATTTTTTCTTGTGGTTAGGATTGTCTTTGACCACAAACTCACAACCATAAGTAATGATAGTAAACATAACCACCCAGCACATCTAAGGAACTAGCTCTCAAGTGCAGCTCACGACACGTCACACGATAGATGCTTAGTTGGACAGATTGATAAATTCAAAAAAAAGTTCTATTTACATCAAGTTTCGTATTCCAATTACTTTCCTAAAAGTGTCGTAGGTACATGTTTTATTTCTCCCATTTCTTAATTTTCTATGTGAATTTCTTTCCTGGCTAGTCACTAACTCAAAAAAGAAAGCCAAAATTCAGCGGAGGGCTTGAAGGTTTCAAGATTTTTCGACTAAACAGTGATTTATATTTAGCTACTAGTAGATATAATAAAAATTAAGATTGTCCCAATTCTCTATCATTATTAATATCTATAGAAGACGGTGACCAATAACAATTTTCCGTGTTGCCAACCTTTTGACATTGCAATAAACGCCAAGCAGAATATGTAATTAATTTTCCTCATTCAGAATAATAAACTTTTTCTTCGTGGGCTGTCGTATTTTTTTCAAGTAATCGGTTGTTTGGTGAATTAATATGTATACAGCTTCATTATTTTTAATACGATAATTTATTCTAGATTCTGGAAGATTACAGTGATTTATAGGCGAAGTTTTAGGAATACATATATTATAGGATGTATTAAAAAATCATAATGTTAAACTGTATACGTGTTTAAGACTCTTCACAAAAATTGCATGCCATTTAATATATATATTTACATCCGGCAACACTTTTGGCTTCATGCATGTTGTGCATCATTACGGCGTCCCCGTGTTCTGCTTAATTATTTTATCATATCTTTGCGAATGTTGCTTAATTTTTTAATTAACTACTCAGTGACATATGTCACTTTCCTATAATATTATTTTTCACGATATTCTCCTTGCAGTTATGCCCAAGCATTTCTGAACCCCAATCCTTGATGATGACTTCTAGGCTTCCTGGATATATTCATCATGATTATCCAATGCACCGACTTTTTTAACTCCAGTGAGGTCATTGTTCCTAAATGCGACGTTGCCAGCTTTTTATTCAATTTTGCATCTCTTTTTATGGGCTATCATATTATTATTGCTTATAAGTACCTAGGTACAAATTCAAAAGCTTCTGTAACGTTTTTCTCGAAGAAGGATAGGATTATGGTAGTAGGTAGCGTAGAAAATCCTATAGTTCTTTTCCCCAATCAATAATTAGATTTTCTGAATAAATAATTACTCGATGGATGATTAAATTACATTGTAACTCAACTGTAACAATTTAGGATTAAAGGGATACGGTGTGACATTATTTATAATTTACTCGCACCGCAGAAAAATCATTTCAGGAATAGCCAAAAACTATAAAGCTTTAATAAAAGCCCATACGGAAGTATATTGTTATTTGGGGTCCAAATAATTTAGTTATCGGACGTCCGTATATTACTATCGAGCGTCCGTATATGCTATCGGTCGTCTGTATATAGCTATCGAACGTCCGTATTTTCTTGTAATCGAATGTTTTCTCAGAAGAAGAGGGAGACCTAGCAAACGCTTAAGAGTACAATTGGTCGCTTATGAAAATAATTTGATAATTTGAGAGGTGACCCAAGTACATGGATGGAAACGGAAGAGTTATCCTTAGCGGGGGGATGGAGTAAGTTAAAGGGAAAAACTTGAAGTACTTGTTAGTGATGCGTAAAAGTAGATAATTATATAATTCGAAATCTTTCATTCCTATTTTGTTATTTGGCTTCTGTACCAAAGAAATTGTATGTACAAGAAAAACATAGCCAGGTATAAGACGAGACGAAAATGAATGATAGGGATTTGTATGGGAAAAATTAAAACTAGTCTTGAGTTACATACTTATATTTTTAGATATAGATAAATGGATATACTGTTGTAAAAACTGATTTTGAAGCCGATTAAAGTTTATATTGTGATAAAATAGAGTTGAAAATATTCCAATGAAAAAATATTTACCTGTGAAACGTATAATTATGTGGGCTACTTCATACTATTCACATCACATTTGCACACAGAACAAGTGACAATGTCTATAACATACTCTTTTCTAGTTTTATTTGTATGATCGTAATTATTTTCAGTAACTTACGAAATCATACATAAACACCAGGGTTCTTATAGGTTGATCTTCGAAAATAAAATTGTCTCACGACTAAAATATGTATGCGTCTCTTTCTCCCGCGCAAAGTGTCATAAGGATTGTCATATTTCGTTTCCATGATTTGTATGTTTATTAAGCGTAGCGAAATTATAAGTCTATGTTCTGTACCGCCTATCAGACTCCCATATATGGCTACCGCACATCCGTTTATAGATATCGGGAATCGATTTTTCCACTTCTTAAAACTCAAAGATGGTAAGTATAATAAAAAACAAAGTAGATACTTTTACTATGGGACCAACACTGAATTCTCGTTTTTTTTTTTTTTACTTTTTATACATTATGATCGATCAAGGTTGCCAATTTGTAAGAAAAGTAAAAAAAATTTTTTGGGAATTCACTATGGGTCCCGTAGTAAAAGTTGTGCAGCATGACTAATCCAACATAGGTTTCGAAAATATGCCATCTCGAAATCTCCACCCAGTATAGCCATCGGTCGTCTGTCTGTATTTTCTTGTAATCGAATGTTTCCTCAGAAGAAGAGGGAGACCTAGCAAACGCATAAGATTTTACATGGTCGCTTATGAAAATAACTTGATAGAGGTGGCTACTGACCCAGATACATTGATGGAAACGGGAGAGTTATCCTTGGCAGGGGGATGGGGTACGTTAAAGAAAAATATAATAGGTATAGGATAGTGATGCTTAAAAGTAGATTATTTTATCATTAAAAATCTTGCATTCCTATTTTGTTATTCGGCTTCTATACCGTTCATTAGACTCCCATATATAGCTATCGGACGTCCGTATATTGCTACCGGGCGTCCGTATATTGCTACCGGACGTCCGTATATTGCTACCGCACATCCGTATATATCGAGTGTCGAATTTTTACACTTATTAAAACTTAAAGATAGTATAAAAAACAAAGTAAGTAGATGTATTTTTATTTTTCTGGATATTCAATTAAGAAACTGCGCAAAGTACCTTTGTTAGAAATAAATTGGTAGAACAGTTGAGCTCTCACCGTTATGTTTTCGTGGACTTTTTCTAGAATCTTGGGGTAATTGAAAATATTGACAGACGTATAAAATAAAAATAAATCTCCTGGGTATGGGACAATTTCGGAGATTAAGTACCTTCTTAAAACAAACTCACAAATTTTACCTCATTTTAATATTAGTATAGAATTAGGTAAATTATTATATTATAACTACTAACTTCCATCTTGTAGTTTTACTTTTACCCGCATTTCTGTGAAATCTTAAGTTTTCCCGGGATAAAAAGTATACTACCTATATGTGTTATTCCAGGGTATGTAATCCGCTTTATTTTTTAATTTAATTTTATTTTTATAATTTGTTGTTGTAGCGGCAATAGAAATACATATTCCGTGAAAATTGCAACAGTCTACCTATTACGGTTCATGAAATACAGCCCGCTGACAAACAGACGGACGGACGGACAGAGGGAGGCTTAGGTATAGGGTCCCGTTCGGTACCCTTTGGGTACGGAATTGTATATTTTATTATGTAGTTCAAACCGAGCACCGCCGCCGCTCTGGACGCCGGATCACAATCAACGCGTACTGTTTAGGAATGTGAATATGGGAATGAAAGACAGGTACCGCGAATACCGCGATGCGATAATTAAACCGAGCATAGCATACGAGAAAGAGAAACTGAGAAAGCTGGCAACGTCGCGAACTCGCGATAGCGGATGCCAAAAACGCGGCTTCTTCGTCAGAAATCACCAAGGTATACGATTGTGGATATACGCGCTGCAGGAGCGCCACACATCTGCTGCGAAAACTCTCGGAACCTTTTAATATACAATTGGAGCCAGTGCATCGACTTTTTGACTTCTGTCGATTTTTGTTCTATAGCTACCTAGGACCAAAAGGACGCAAGTGCTAGCCAAATAAAAAGTGGCGTCCGGTATGCGGACGTTAAATGCTGGTGGAAGCCAATTTAAATGCACTTTTTTCTTCAGCGGACTGCAGTTTGCCTTGGGGATGAATATATATTTATATTTTAAATAATATATAAATAAAAAAAATTACATTATAACTTCTTGTAAAAATATCAGATTTAGATAATTAACCAGAGAAGCAATAATCACAGTCAGACTCGGTGCTAATTTTGATTTCAATATAAAAGAAATAGATTTGATTTTAAATAAAGAATTATTAAAATAAATATTACCTTCAATTTGTTTTTCTTTTGTGTATGTTGTTTTTCCACTTTTACCACTTACTTATCTGTCACTTGATAAAACACTTCTTAATTACTTAAATAAGTTTCTTAACACTTCACATTTCCCAACACAATCCAAAATTAAAATGTACGTAGCACTATTTATGTGTTAAAAATAAAATATATCACTGCATTCTTTATTCAAATTTTTATCGCGAACTCAAATCATTCTGAAAATGGGGACGCGTCGTCGACCAAACATCGCGGGGTACGCTAACGCACTGGGGTGTCCGTACGTATGGAGGAGAGAAGGAGACAGCTATATCGTAGAGCGAGAGGGGCAGCTAGTGAAATCTATATGGAGCTTATAAACTGCCCACAAAAATACTGAGAAAGTCTCCGACCATCCTGTTGGGCATCAATAGGCTACTGAAGTGTTTAATATCCATCGAGATCAAATTGATACTTGAAGAAAGTGGTTCATCTCAAATATTATTTTTATTTGTTGGTTCAGACCTGATAAATAGTATTTAATCTTTTTATCATATTTATTTATCGACTTTTAGGGTCCCAATAAAATTGTAAAATATTTTCTAGGTATTGCTTGTTAATATTTGACACTTATATCCTGAATTGGTGTCAATTATATCCGAACCACCAAAACACCGATAAGTGATTGGCAGCTGAATATTAATTTGAGAGTGGTGGCCAGCCAAACGGGAACTACGAGGTATCCGGGAACTATGAGGTATCCACTATGCTATGTTATACTCGCGACGTTTTCCTACACCAACATTTCAAATTTTGTATTTACTACCGACCGAATTAATATTTTTGGCAGTATATAGAGAATGCCTATATCCAGCATGAATGATATTCAAACACAAGCTTCTTAAGCTTTATAATATTAATTTAAAGTATTTTCCTGCCTGACTGAACTATCTGTTATGATGGATAAATCAAATCTATTTCTTTGTGTCTATAACGCACAGCGTAAACAGCTAGATATTTTGTGCGTGGGTTCATTAAATAAAACCGGCCAAGTGCGAGTCAGACTCGCGCACCGAGGGTTCCGTACAAACCTGTAGGTATATAAGTAAATGGTAGTATAGACCTGAGTATTTGATATTAATTTCAATTTATGACCTATTAAAAAAAAATTATCATTCTCTTATTTTAGAAGTTACAGGGGGGGGACACACATTTTACCACTTTGGAAGTGTCTCTCGCGCAAACTATTCAGTTTAGAAAAAAATGATATTAGAAACCTCAATATTATTTTTGAAGACCTATCCATAGACACCCCACACTTATGGGTTTGATGAAAAAAAAAAATTGAGTTTCAGTTCTAAGTATGGGGAACCCCCAAAATTTATTGTTTTTTTTCTATTTTTGTGTAAAAATCTTAATGCGGTTCACAGAATACATCTACTTACCAAGTTTCAACATTATAGTTCTTATAGTTTCGGAAATAAATGGCTGTGACATACACGGACAGACAGACAGACAGACAGACAGACAGACATGACGAATCTATAAGGGTTCCGTTTTTTGCCATTTGGCTACGGAACCCTAAAAATGTGATAAATGAAGAACCGCTCGACCGATTTTGTGCAAACTTCACATAAACCATCTACTAAATAGTCTGAACAAAGCCTAAACATTTGGTTTGGATAGGTGAGCCCGTTCTTGAGTTATAAAATTACAACGAAAAGTGGCATTGATTTTTATATATATAGTAATGAAATATAGAATATCTAGCCCTAAAACCTTATCCTAAACCTTAACTCCCCATGTTTCTAAATCAAAGAAAGAATATTTTTATTAAAAAAGATTTTTTACGTATTTTCCGCGAATCTCTTTTCCATAGACGAATAGCGAATGTGCTACGAATATTCGTAGCACATTCTACGGAATTCGTAGTTGTTCCGACGAAGGTATTAATGTCGTCGAACTATATTTACGAGCATTATCGCGGTCAGAGAAATAAAAACAGATAGGGAACGTTCACACCGGCACGGTAGTTACTTTTTACTGTTTTAGGGGTGCTGAATCCCGTAAAGTTATGTCGTTGCGTTAACATAAATTTACCCTAATCTTTGACGCTGGGGACATTTAGGGTAGCCTATGTAACATTGTCTAAACAAGCCATTAAAATTTTAAGTTTGCCCTGTGTGAAAGATGTCCTATTTTGTTTTTATTTTTTATTCTTGATATCGCTGACAAAATCTATTGACACGATATGAAAACAATTTCTGATGATTTTTTTCTTATTTCTGTTATAAACATCAACATAATCAAGTATCTTACTTTAAAACAAAACCATTGGTATCATTATAAACAAACAACTACTTTGTGGACTTCCTATCAGGCTGAAGTATTGCAAGTCACACATAAAAGGGGTTTTCCTTGATAAGGGTGGTGCTTAGCTTTGAGTTTCCTTTTGATACTTTTTGCAGACAATGTTTTGTTTTATTGCGTTGGGTTAATTGTGAGGTATTTTCTTCTTTGTTATCGTTTTAGTAACAAAGTACTCGGCTGTTTTAATAAAAAATGAAAAGATGTAAACAAGAGAGAGAGAGTTTACGCACGTCATCGTAACACGCAGTCAGAGGTGAAAAAAATCATATGTTCCATATGGAATTATAAATTCTATGTACTGCAGGTTTTTTTTTCCCAACCTTTCTATAATAAAATTATAATTAATGTATGAGTAAGAGAGAGAGAATGATGATATAAGAAAAGTTTTAAATTAATGTATTGTTTTGTGTAAGGTAGGCTCACACAAAACAATACATTAATTTAAAACTTCTAATGGAAATCTGCGGTAATATAAAGAGGAACTAAATTCCCCACTGACATATAGAGTGGTAGAAAATCAGTCACTGTACTGTACCCCTAACATAGGTTTCAAATATACATACAAAAAATGGAAATAAATGCTTTTAAGAAGCAAGTAAGTAAGTAAGCTTTAGAATATGTTAGCTATAATTTCATAACAATACATTTTTTTTTAAGTTAAATGGGCTTGCGTTTGACTTTCGACTGACCCCATGAGGAGTTAAGACGAGGCCGAGGATGTAGCATGCTTACCCAGAAAAAGCCTATTCACTCTGGCCTTGAATACATCTAGGTTGTAGGTGTCGGGAAACACAGACCCCGGGAGAGAAAGATTTTTAAGCAAAGTACTAATTCGAGTATTACTTATATTTTTTTGTAAATATGTCAATCTTAATAAACAGTGAGAGAGAATACTTAAACTTGTCCACATCTACTTCACTCACATCACTTGTCCATAAATAATTAGCATCAGTAAATTTTAAGTAGAAACATTATTTGAAACAAGCAAATTAAACTCGTCAGAAACCTAAAGGAGAATGCTTAGTAACGCCTGAATACATATAGCCTCAAAACAAAAGAAGTGCAGCAACGCTCCCAATTATATTGAGTTTGACTTGACATAACACTACATCGTATTTTTCATTTTCATTCATTCAAATATAAAATAAAAAACCGGCCAAGTGCGAGTCAGACTCGCGCACCGAGGGTTCCGTACAAACCTGTAGGTATTATATGTAAATGCTAGTATAGACCTGAGTATTTGATATGAATATCAATTTATGACGTATAAAAAAACTACTTACTAGATCTAGTTCAAACCAATTTTCGGTGGAAGTTTGCATCGTAATGTATATCATATATTTTTTATAGATTTATCATTCTCTTATTTTAGAAGTTACAGGGGGGGGACACACATTTTACCACTTTGGAAGATTCTCTCGCGCAAACTATTCAGTTTAGAAAAAAATGATATTAGAAACCTCAATATCACTTTTGAAGACCTATCCATAGACACCCCACACTTATGGGTTTTATAAAAAAAAAAATGAGGTTCAGTTCTAAGTACAAAATTTATTGTTTTTTTTCTATTTTTGTGTGAAAATCTTAATGCGGTTCACAGAATACATCTACTTACCAAGTTTCAACATTATAGTTCTTATAGATTCTGAAAAAAGTGGCTGTGATATACGGACGGACAGACAGACAGACATGACGAATCTATAAGGGTTCCGTTTTTTGCCATTTGGCTACGGAACCCTAAAAAATCATGCAAGAGAGAATGAATATTGGGCTGTCCAGCCAAATGATATAAAAAACGTTTTTTTTTTTAAGGCAATATGCATTACTTTTCACTGGCTTGCCCCACTGAGGAATACGGTAAGATACTTATAGAGTGGTCTATGCACAAGGCAGATATAAGTTATATTAAATTAAAAAAAAATTTCGTCACTTAAGTGTTATGAGAAGAGACAAAAACAATGGGCATAAAACATTGGCATGGGCAACAGACACGGCAAAAAATTCCAAGAACTTGTTCAAAAACAATATTTACCACAAAATCCTCAGACATAAACACAAACAAACACATGCATTAAACCTCTTACGATAGTAACATATGCGTCTCCATTCCTTCGTTCGTGGGTAGTAAAATACCTTTACCCCGAGATTTAAATTGTATAAACGCTGTGCTAATTTGTGTTAGCCCGATGTTCTAACAAGAAGTATGAACTAACTAACAAACCGTGTGAAATATGTCAAACTTCAAAATTGCTTCACGGTACACGGTATCAGAGTCAAAGTGATGTACATATTTAAACAAGTTGGTTGTACTTTACCATCACGTTTTCTGACAATATTAACTCCACGCTTTACTTGACGAGATATTATACAAGCTTAGATGCATTAAACAGCATTTATATTCTAGACTCATTGATTAAAGTTGCTTGTTCCTACAATAATGTGGAAAATATCGCGTGCGATGCGAAAACCATTGATGATAGAACAAAATAATGTACTTAAGAATTGTAGGTCTAAAATTGCTACTAAAAAGTCCCCGTTGCCATACAATTATCTCCTAAGGTTGATACAGTAACCATTTTTATGTTTTAAAAATAAATAAAATAAAAACATATTTTAAAGGTTATTTGCAAAGCGACTTTGACCAATATACTATTAATCCTTATCCAGTTAAATATGTTCGTTACCTTATGCATTGAATTTAGATTAAATTTGTGCTTTACACCATATCTTTTAAAAATTACGCGCAGCAATAAAAAAAAAGTTAGCAATAAAAAGCAAAAAAAAAAAAAAAAGTTGTTTGCGTGACGAGAGAAACTGTCGATTTACGCTCTATACCAATAATAAAGTGGAAGAGTTTTGTCGTTTGTTTGGCTAATCTCCGGAATTACCAGTCGGATTTGTAAAATTCTTTCACTAATAGGAAGCTACATTATGCCCAAGTACTTTTTATCCCTAGAACGCGGGTGAAACCGTGGGGGACAGCTAGTAATAATATAACCTTACTGAATTGACGATCTTCTTTGACAATGAAAAGGGACAGATGGCAATCAAGGTACTTAATAGTAATCATGTCATGGTAGCCATTGCCCTCCTTGCCATATTGGAAGTGACGACCCGTCATACGTAAATTTAAACCTATCTATATGTATTCGTAACACAATCCTCCTAACCTCTAGTCTGTGTTACAGACGTACTCATACCTATATTAATAACGATATCTAGAACACTACGCATAGTCATTTCATACCTATTTTTCCCAATGGCGTGGCAAAGTCATAAGACAGGCGGTGGTATGCCGCTGAAATTTACAATGTGGCCTGCATTCTGAATAGGATCTTTTCATTGTGAACGCTCTTTGAATATTAATACCCCGTTTGCTATGAAGTGACTCATAAACGACATGCCTTCACATTTTCTGCAAATAAAGCCATAATGGGGATTTTGGTACGCTTTAATAAAAATAATTGTTTCTGTGATCTGGTGAATTGGTTAATTTGATGAAGATTGATGATATTAAAAGGAAAGGATGAAGACATTTAAAAAATAGGTTTTTAACATATCTATTGCTCTCGCTATCCCGCCCGAGGGCGATAGAGAAAACTACAGCTTGGACCGATTATACCTATTTAAATTATACGAAATCGCTATTTCGTATAATTTAAATAGGTATCAAAGCGTACCGTATATACTTCCATTTGCATTTAGCAATTAGCTGTTATTTTGACATTGCAAACAGACACTTCAATTTTATTACTATTATTTTCAAAAAAAAAATACTAGGTGCCCACTGAACAATAGGTTTAAACGTTGCTTTTGTCGAGTTTGGGCTAGGAAATAAATTTAGTAATAGTGATCTATATAAGTAGTAAATAGAGTGATATATTGCATCAAAATATGTAGTTCTGTTAAAAACAACTTGACTACATTGTTACCTAACTATATCTATCTATCTGTTTAAGTAGTGTCTTCACTTACGTATGAGCTTTGCTGACTTTCCCCCGTAACTAGCTAGCTTTCCTAGCTGCCCGGCACGACTTCGTTCGCGTGGTGTCCTAATAACCTATACCCTAACCTACCCTACCCTACCACTACCCCTACCCTACCTTACCCTACCTTACCCTACCTTACCCTACTACCCTACCCTACCCTACCCTACCCTACCCTACCCTACCCTCGCAACTTTCTTAATTTTTTCTTTCATAAGAACCTTCTCCTGACAATAACAAACAACAAAAAAAGAATTAGCGAAATCGGTCCAGCCGTTCACGCGTGATGGCGTGACCAAGGGAAATAGGGATACATTTTTATATATATAGATTAGTAAATGGAGTGACATGTTGCATCAAAATCTGTGTTTCTGTTAAAACCAACTTGACTACATTGTTACCTAACTAAAGGATACATTCATATAAAACTTAAGTCCGTAAAATGTGTAATATGCACTTAAACACACCTTCGAAGCTTATTTGTAAAGTTTAAAGCAAGTTATGTAACGTACCTCTGTTTAAGTAGTGTCTTCAGACTTACGTATGAACTTTGCTGACTTTCCTCCGTAACTTTATGCGGTTGTGTTTAGGGATTTGAAGCTTTTAGAAGCTTTTATATAGACTCACCTGTCCGATGTCTGTAATCAAATCTTGCACCTGTCCGATGTCTGTAATCAAATCTTGTAAGTTAAATTTCACCCACTTCCCAGTGTCCTATTGAGCTGAAATTTGGTATACATTAGTATATTGGATGACGATGCAAGTACAGACAACAAAAAGTACAGTCACTATAAAAAGCCTGTATTAAAATGACTTTTTTAACAGTTTTAAAAACTTTTTTAATGTTGGATTATTTATCTAAGTAATATTATAGAGGTAAAGTTTGTTTGTTACTTTGGAAGTATATATAATTTCCTAACTATTGCGATGGAGTTGAGTCATGAACAATAAGCTGAAGTTGATGAAGTTGAAGCATGAAGCTGAAGACTGGTGAAAAAATAATCTAAAAAGTGAACAGCAGATAAATGTCTAAGGCGCCGATCCCACACAGAGAGTTCTAGAGTTCAAAGTTCTGAGTTCTGCGTTCATTGTAATCTATACGGCGCCATTGATCATTGCACACAAAGAACTCTCATGCATATCTATGGTCTGAACCAAGTAATTAATGTATTCTATCCTTTTATCCAAAAAACATTTTTTTTATTCGACTATGTCGACAAATAAGCGTACGGCCTGCCTGATGGTAAGCGGTTACCGCAGTCAGTTATATTGACAATTACATTACAAAATTGATGTATATTATTCAACGATTTTTTTGTATTTCAAGGTTTGAACCGAATATCCATTCTAGCCTAAGAAAAATACGTTTGTACAAATATTTTCATTCTATGAGATATGTTACAATAAAAATAACATTCTCCTCCGCATTGTTTGAATTACCTATCATTTGGGAACGGAGAGAATCTGTAATTTAGACAAATTGCCTCTCCTAGTGGCCTGAGGAATTTTCAGCCTATTTGATGGCTTGTTTATTCTGTAGAATTGCTTATAAAAGTCATTGAACTGTCGGTACTGCTGCGGTAAATAGAGTTGGGAATAATGCATAATAAAGCGCTTTATTCTTACTAAAATCTTCATGTTCAGCTTGCCATAAAGAATTACCTAGTGCTGAAGGATAAAACAAGGAGAATCTTCAATGCTTCTAACCTATTATATCCTGTCTCTTTTGACTTTGTAGTTAACTCCGTTAAACTTTGGTATGTCGTAAAAGTGTTACAGATATTGAACAGTTGTTCTAGTTTTCAAATCCGAATTACTCGTATTGAAGCTTCAATTGAATGCTGAAAGGCAGATGAAAACATAAACCAATAAAATTGATCAAATATATATTTTTACTCGTATAATATGTATGACGTGAAATAGTTTGACACGGGTCAATTAATAAATTACTGATATTTGTAATACCAATTCAGTCAAATTATTTATCATTTTTTTGTGAAATAAACAAGCTTGATTAAAAAAAAAAAAAACTTGTTTATAATAAAATTACAGTCGCGGTTCAGTTGTCTCTTTGAAATTTTACCAATAAAGTTCAACGTTATATAATACCAACAGGAAGTATCTACACGAGCGTTTCTACCCCATTTGTCATTTCACGTATACAATAATTTAGTTGTCCATTGTCCCTTGTTAATAAAACCAAAAGGATTTCGAGGCCATTTGTATTATTTTCTTTGTAGCCCATTATTTAATGGCTTTATAAATTAAGCTGTCTTTGAATAACACACTCACTAGCGTTCTAGAGGATATAAATTATAATCCTACTAATATTATAAATAGTTTGTGAGTATGTTTGTTACTCTTTCACGCAAAAACTACTGAACGGATTTGGTTGAAATTTGGCACACAGATAGAAAATGTTCTGGATTAGCATATAGGATACTTTTTATCCCGAGAAAATATACGATCCCTCAGGAATGCAAGTGAAACCGCACGGGACAGCCATAACTAGCTGTCCCGTGCGGATTATAATTTTGATTTAAATTAGATTTTGAGACTCCATGAGTAAGTAGGCGCCGTGTTGGCAGTGTGCAGGGACCACGAGTGTAGTGCCAAATGACGCTGCGCTTCGTCTCTTCCCCGGCAATATCTCTTCAAGAAGTTGGAGAAAGGGTCGGTAACGCATAAAAAGTGGTGTTGCAATCGTCTATGCGTTAAGGTAACCATTCAAAATCAGGCGGGCCGTATGCTTGCTTGCTACTTCATTTAAGGAATTTACATAGAGGCTACAGGTAGTGTTTTCTAAGGACTTTTTTGAGATTTTTAAGAGGTAGAGCGTAGCGTATATTCGCTCAAAGAGCAGCTCGACTGGGGAAGTACCTCCACCTTACAGAATACCGCAGACAAATAACTTTATGTTGTGTAATGTTGTATTCCTGCGCGTGAGTAAGGTCGCCAGAGCTCATTGGGGAGGGGGGAAAGGTCGGTAATGCGTGAGCGATGCTTCTTGTGTTGCAAGCGTCCATATGGCAACCGCTTACCATCAGGCGGGCCGTATGCTTGTTTACAGACTCCGTCAAATAAAAAAAAAAATTTTTAGGCTTCTCATTTATGACTGAGGACTGTAACAACTAAAATAGTTTACAAATTATATAGAAGTTATTTAATCGCCTTAATTGAGTACATTTTCAACTCGTATTCATTTTTATTCAGTAGATATTAACATAATATGCTGCAGGCCCGGAAGCGCTTATTCAATGCAGGATCAATTTCGGGCGACGTAAAATGAAAAATATTTTACCGGGATCCCCTTGTGTGGTGGAATATTTAAAATAATATCATTACACTGTGGGCGTGAAACAGACAGTCAAATTAAATGGTTCGACTGGGTTCAATTGGATATTAAACTTATATATTATTTTGATTGAGGTGGGTTTATTATTTTGTACATATTAGAGATGTAATAAGATGTAAGAGATGCCTTAGGGATATCTAAGCAACTCGAATATTTATTTGTCCCAGGATAATAAATAAATTATACTTTGGTTGTTGAAAATGGGCATTAGTAAATTGGGCTAAGACTGGCCTAGGAATTGAAATGAAACAAGAAAAATTTATGATTTTATTTTCTTTTTTTAGAATAAAATTCAGTTCAAAAGCAAATCAGCCAATAGAAAAAAAAACGAAATTCATGTCTGCGTGAGCGATTACGCAGGCGAACAGTTAGTATGTAATAAAACTTCTCAAAAACAATAGCTTCAAGTCTAATACCTAAATACTTAGAATGTAGCATTTACAAAGCCTTGAATTTCTCCTGGGAACCGAACTGCTGTTTGTATTTAATTATTGTAAATAAACTTCTGAAGGCTGTATTGTGTCTATTAACGGAAAAAAATAACTACTTATTCAGGCATAGTCCAAGGAAAAAAGGTGCTGAATACGGGCTTTATTTTCCTGACATACTTATGAGGTGTTCTATGTAACATCACCGGATTTATGGCAACTATTGTGTCACAACAAAATAGCAGCAAAAAGTGTACATAAATTTTCGTAACAGTCTAGGCAACTCTACAGGCTATCATACTGCCAAGTCACGTAGCGACATTGTAGAGATCCCGTAAATCTGTTCTTGCGGTCAACCGTTACATCCTGGGTGGCTTGATTTGATGCTCACATTGCATTTTCTGGTTTGGAGAATTGAATTCGGAATATTGTTTACGGTTTACGATTATTTTGTGCATTGTTATAATGTTCTAATATTATTATTTTTTTATACAACTAATTCGGTAAACAAGCATACGGCCCGCCTGATGGTAAGCGGTTACCGTAGCCATATGGACGCTTGCAACACAAGAAGCATTTCTCACGCGTTACTGACCTTTCCCCCCTCACCTATGAGCTCTGGCGACCTTACTCACGCGCAGGAACACAACTTTACCCAACATAAAGTTATTTTGCTGCGGTATTCTGTAAGGTGGAGGTACCTCCCCAGTCGAGCTGCTCTTCGAGCGAATAAACGCTATGCTCTACCTCTCTCAAAATTATAAAATAAAAATATTTACTGTTATCACTACATTACTATAGTCCCACAAACTTATCTGACCCGGTGGTCAAAAGAGGAACTAACGACGTCATTTTGTAATGTCAATCGCCATTGGTCAAACAGAATATAAATATTACGTTCATTGGTAAAATGCGATAACAGCGACTCTCATATCGGCAAAAAAAATCTTTTCACATCCACTTTCCTATAGCTCGTAGAGTTAGTAAGCCGAAGTGGCAATGGGCAGGCCACATCGCTCGAAGAGCCGATAACCGCTGGGAAAAAAAGGTTATCGAGTGGCGACCACGTACTGGAAAGCGCCGAGCGCGACGACCTCCTACCAGGTGGACCGACGAGCTGGTCAGAGTCGCTGGGCACCGCTGGATGCAAGCGGCCCAAAACCGTTCGAAGTGGAAGTCAATGTGGGAGGCAAATGTCAGCAGTGGACATCCATAGGCTGATATGATGATGATGATGATGATCCACTTTCCTAACAAAATGTAAGGGATAAATTTCTCAGATTTGTGACCTTAACCTAACTTGGTCCCATAAAGCCGAAAAATTTTAATGGCGACGACAATAACTCAAAAAGTAAACGATAGTCTCCTAAGGCTGTATTATTTTTATACCGGAAACTAGTAAATTAGCTAATAAAGTAAATAAAAATAGTTTTCCACTTAACTTCTTTATTCCTCGCTAGCATAACCACCACACCTTGAAAACCTGCGCCTACGTCACGGATTAGGAACCGACATCAGGTCGACAGCCTGTCATAATAATCTCCTTTTGATATAGGTAACCATTGGACATAACCTTAAAGTTTCGTGCTAAGACATTAAAAGCTTAAGTGATTTGAACAGCCTGTTTTGTACATAAAGAGTCAGCTTATGACGGGTTAAGGAATATTAAGTTATGTTTTTTGAAACACAAGTTAGCCACCACACCACACTAGCCACAAAACCACCTTAAGTAGGTACTTAGGTTGGTAAGTTCTATCAAGTTATTTAAATTTGTGATCACAAATATTGAAATCTACATAATATATCAGCACTTCACCCATAAAAGTTGGTGGAATGGGGAATTAATGTTAGTTCAGAACAAAAATATAACAATGTTTTTACATTATAGGTACTACCAGGCCTGTCCCACTCCCATGTTTAGGTACGATCGCGCGCACGCGGACTACTGGAACAACGCTAGTCGGTTGCAACGCGCACGCAGCGCAAGACGCGTGTGGGTATAAATACCTGCGTACAACCTATATAAAGTGTTCACTGTTCTTTTTTTAACACTATCTTGTGTAGATATCGTTATTTTTATAGTTCTAGATATTTTGTTGTTGTTTCATTGTATTGTCCTAAAGTCCTTATTATAATAATAGGCCCGTTTTGATAACATACCAGTGTGTTAAAAAGAGACAAAGATAGAGCGACCAGAAGAGACCCTCTTGTATAAACGGGCCTCTTAGACCTGGAAAACTCATGTGAATGATTTTTAACCCACTTCAAAAAAAGGAGGAGGTTTCTCAATTCGACCGTATATTTTTTAACCGACTTCAAAAAAAGGAGGAGGTTCTCAATTCGGTTGTTTTTTTTTTTTTTTTTTATGTTTGTTACCTCATAACTCCGTCGTTTATTAACCGATTTGGAAAATTCTTTTTTTGTCTGGAAGGGTACACTTCCCGTTTGGTCCCATTGTCATCAGATCAGGATTTGATTACTTCTTAGTGTACTTTGAAGTCGGTTTATGTTTTTTGTAAAACAGTCTAATTATTTTTATGTGTGTTCGCGGATAACTTCGTCGTTTATGAACCGATTTTGACGATTTTTTTTTTAGAAACTGTTAGTAGTTCCAGAATAGAGAGAGTTCCCTCTTTAAATATACAGTAATTCTACCTTACAACTCTTAGAATAACTAAGATTTAACATACCACTATTTCAAAAATCAGTAGAACAATATTCAGAAAAATTTTACAATTCTTATTGTTATGTAGGTAAGTAACTCAATATATCCTTTTTTTGGTTAATTCTTTATTAATTTTTATATAACAAACTTCTTTAATCAACATGAAGATTATTAACCTGTCATGTCGCGCAAGGTCCGTACGGACCTTGACAGTTCGACCGCAGCTGGCTCGCCCAAGGTCCGTACGGACCTCGCTAATGGCGGCTCGAATTTCACTTAATTGCTTTTTTTTGTAAACATCGTAGCGTTGGGTATTGTACTCAAGTGCTCACGTGTTTGGTATGTGAATAAAGAGGATTAAATTGCGCAACCGTTTGTAGGGCGCATTATGTTACTACCAGTACAAAAAAAATGGAATTTCGTCAATTTTTTGTGGAAAACGGCTGAATGCGTTTTCTCGCTCCGAGGCTAGCCTAAAATTAAAGTGTAAGTGTGATAAACTAACGTATTTCCTATAAAAGTTGAGTGATTTGTATAGAATATTAGCTTATCTAACCGTTTTAGTAATAATTTATATAATTACTGATGTGTGTTATTAGAATTCCTTGAATCTAAACACGCAAGTACTCACGTGTTTATAATCAAGAAAATTTTATTTCACACATCAGGATTTATATAAATCATTATTAAAATGGTTAGATAAACTAATAAGCTACACATATCACCCACCTTTTACAGGCAATCCGTTAAATATCACTAATCACACTTCATTTTGTTTTGAGTCGCGGCGCGAGATTCAAATTCACGTAATGCAACGGCTTTTATCAACAAATATTTTTTTGAACCTTATGCCTATAACATTAAGAGATAAAAGTTAGGGACTCATAAAAGGTGTTACAATCAAAAATGGTTTAAAATTCATTTACGAAGTGTGTGTACGATGACATGAAAATGGAGGTCTATTTTTAGATATCGACACACTAATCTACCTCGTTTTTTATTTTTATCATCGATTATTATTTAAATCTTGTAACATTCGTCGAGTTTGACACATTATCTTACGAACAAAACAGCAACACCGACACTAAAGTCATAAAATAAGAGAACAATAGACGCACACAAAAAAAAATTGGTTTGTTTACGTTATGCTCGCGATTGTTTACATTAGCATCGTATTTCTCTTTGATGCTTATTTGAGACAAGTAAAACAAATGTATTAATTAGATAGAACGTGTATTCGTGTTGATATAAAGGTGTGTAATATGTGGACAGAGTTATTCGTCTTGAAGTGCAAACTCGAAATGTTTATGAAGTGCCGTTTTTTTACAGTTGTCATTTTTTCCAGGTTTCTTATTGGAATCTTGTAATACTTCATTCTAATTCCAATAAGATTCCAATAAGAAAATGTATTCAGAATGACGCTATAAGTTACTGTTTCTTGATTAATACTGTAAATACGTAGATATTTATGATTATATGACCGCGGGGGCGGCGCGCCATTTCGCAAATTTGCTAATTTGACGTAATTTCGCGAACCCCGGCGAGCCTAGGGAGTTGTCAACTGATAAATTCGCGAGCTAACAGGTTAAGAACAAATATTTTGAATTTCGGCTGACGGCTACTGGACTAGGTAATCGTGCCGTTTCTTGTCGCGTCGTCACTCATTCCAGATTTGATAAGCATGTATGTTACTAAAACCCTTCCCCAAAATAGTTGTATTCAGTTTCGTAGACAGAATACACATTCAGTATACAAAGTACGTATAGGTCTAACAACTTAGATTAAAGTATGTAGACATTTTAAAATAACTTTCTGATCTAATACTAGTTAGCTAGGATATTTTAAATGTCATTGTTCACGAAAGGAGAATAGCATAGAAATAAAATAAACAGAGAATAGTAATAGGACATACATATGCGATAAGGAAATATTGAAGATTCATAATACGTCATTAGACAACCCTACCGTAACACGTGCCGCGTCATACAGGATAGAGTTATACGATAGAAAGAGAGGGA
Source organism: Achlya flavicornis (assembly GCA_947623365.1). NCBI lineage: Eukaryota > Metazoa > Arthropoda > Insecta > Lepidoptera > Drepanidae > Achlya > Achlya flavicornis. Next base: position 3,489,681 of record OX392491.1, on the reverse strand, counting down.
AGTTGTAGGTGAATATAATTTTAGGCGCGCAGCGCTGCGCGAACTGGATTGCGCTTTATTCTGTCGTTCCAAGTGTCGATTTTTGTTTAAATGTCGTTTTCGAAGTGGGTTTTCTGTACGTAGTACTATTAAATATTCTGTGGTACTACTTTAATGTTGTCCAATGATAGGATGTTCCAATATTCAATGTTTTCATAGCTGATCCGATTTTGGTGAAATTTGGCAGTGGGATAGCTTAGATCACGAAGAGATATATTACAGAAAATCTATCCCGGGAAAGCGAGTGGAACAATAGCTAGTAACATATAATTATAATAAAATGGAACAAAATAGTTTGGATATGAAAAATGAAAAAATAATTGAGCTAAATCAAATACCTAACTCCCAAAAAATTTCAAATTACCAATAAACAGAAGTAAGGTATAAGTTATACCTACAAGCCTAAGAAAATATAAATGAACTACCTTTCGAACCGTTTGAACAAGGGTCAGACAGCCCGACAATTATTAGTGTTAAAGGAAATCTAGTGCCAATAAACACAATTATCTATTACAATCTGAGGAAAACAAAGCAATTTATTTTATTCATTCTTCTTGCGAAAATACTGATAAAAGACAATGTTTTTACATCAACGTCTACAGAAATAATTGCATAAGCTCAAATCGGATTTGATTAGGCGGTTGATTGAGTTATCCTAACTAATATTATAAATGCGAAAGTGAGCTTGTTTGTTTGTTACGCCGTCGCGCCTCAAATACTCAACGGGTCATCAAGAAATTTGACGTGCAGATAGCTTATGGTATGGACGAGGCTACTTTTTATACCGGGAACGCGGGTGAAACCCCGGGGGACAGGTAGTCAATAATAATGAGATTGAAATTAATTACCTATCACAAAATATAGATCCTGTTTTCCAATTTATAATATTTGTTTAAATTATTATTTAGACCACATCAACTCATAGATGTATTTAATTTAGAAGGTAATAGGATTATAGTGGCTTGTTATTCTCCATTGGAAAGAATTAACCGAGCGCACTCGCTAGGATTTCGCATGCCAACTAAATTTCAGTGCAAGACTACACTCACGCTATCTTTCTATGTAAGAAACCGCGGGCGGAAAGCTAGTATAGTATCATCATATCAGCCTATGGATGCTCACTGCTAAACATAGGCCTCTCCCATTGAATTCCACTTCGAATGGTTTAATTTTTGCCACTTGGCAATGGACAGGCAGCTCGTAGAGTCAGTAAGCTGAAGTCAGCTTGCTGACTCTACGACCTATGTCGGTCGTTTTCGTTCTCCTACGAATGTCCTAATTTCGGACCTTGTCACGTAGAGAAATTCCGAGCATAGCTCGCTCCATAGTTCGCTGAGTGACTCTGAGCTTATTAATGCGGCCAGCAGTAAAAGAGCACGTCTCTGTCCCGTGTGTCATCACTAGTAACGCGCACTGATTGAAGACCTTTGTCTTCAGACTCTGAGGTATTCTGGACGTGAAGATATGCTGTAGCTTCCCGAACGCTGCCCAGCCGAGTTTGATTCTTCGATTGACCTCTTTGTCGAAGTTGGACCTACCTAGTTGGACAATTTGTCCTAGGTAAACATACTCATAAGTGCCTTACCAGGGCCTAAACTGAATAAAAGACTTTTTGATTTTGATCAACAAAAAATTTGATTATTATTTCAGTACCGAAACAGAAATTTCTCTTTACGTCTTAATGTTCGAAACACAATGGTCGATTGAACAAAAGCCTTCTCTTACAATGTGAAATATCGACCGTCTCTTTTGTCCATCGTTTGATATATTGACTACTATCAGTATTGTAGGTGTAGTACAATTGCTTGAAGACAGTAGTTTTCAAAAGGATGAGTTATGACCCCGAATTCAGTAGTCTTGAGGGAGTTTTTTATATTTTATTTTTAGGGTTCGATTCTTTATTTCTAGGAATAGTAATCGGAAATGTGTACTTCTTTTTGGTATTTTATTATTCTCTTTTTGTTTCCTGTCACACTTGTACGAATCTACGGAGATCTCAACCAATATTTTTAGTAATTTCTTCTGAGGTATAAGATTTAAATCTACCAGTTTAATAGATTGTTTAAATCAAGATGGATAGAACCAAATTAACATTTTTTGAAAATGATAAATATTTATAACCTAGTATAGTACCTACTAAAGATTTTCAAAGGGCATTCGTGCCTCTATATAGTACCTAATATGTGATTGTAATAAATATTATTGTTTGTTATGGCCGCTAATGGCCTTAGTGGTAAAAATCGACCTAAAATAAATAAATTTAAAAAAAAACGGGCAAGTGTGAGTCAGACTCGCATACGGAGGGTTCCGTACAATATCTATTAACCAAAAAAATTTAGCTGTAAAAAATAAACGTTTCTTGTATGGGGTATTCTTGTATACCCTTTAATTTTAAACTATATTTCATTTTTATTATTTGTTGTTATAATGGCAACAGAAATACATATTCTGTGGAAATTTCAGCTGTCTACCTGTTACGGTTAATTAGATACAGCCCACTGACAGACAGAAGGATGGACGGACGAACAGACAGCGGATCCTTAGCAATAGGGTCCCGTTGGGCACGGAACCCAAAAAAAAACATCTGACATAAAAATATATCTTGAGCAGCTCTAACCTAAAACTTAACGTCAAAAATCTCTCTTTTGTGTGATTTAAATGCCATAGCTAAATGATCTGTCGTAAGAGTGTTTGTTTTAAAATAAATAATTTCTAAAAGTAACTCACTGAAGTTGGCTAATCAATGTCTTCCTGGCACTTAAAAAGAACATTGACTTTTGTTATAAGTTCTGTTTTCGCAACAAATTATCCTGACACCCTATTGCGAAATTAACACCTAAATTATATTCATTGACACGAACTGTTTTTAGTTAATTCTTAACTAAATACAACCGTTTTGTACCATGTATCTAAGGAACCCTACTATGGAAATTTCAACTGCTTTGCATAGCCCATAATTGGCAGTTTATAATCTTCTACAATTGTGGCGAATATGAAACGGAGCCAGCGCAGATTAGACGATAGATAGATAGCTCTTTATTGGCCCTGATTCTGTTGTTCACAACTAAACTAATTTTAATCTCGCTATGTCTCTTTCTAACAAAGAACATAAGAAAAGGATGTAAGAAATTTAGTCCTGTCAAATTAGTCCAATGCTTGTTATCAATATAAATTTAGTCGCCATCTATCGCGGTTACGCCTAAATACACGCAAAATAAGACGGCAAAGAATAATTTGACAGCTTCAAATATGTTCTATCCTTTTTCAATAATGTTCGTAAGAAAGAGATGAGATGTGACTAAAATTAGTTTAGTGCGATCTACAACAGAATCGGCACCATTATATAATTAAACTTACTTTATACCTCCTACTGTAGATGTATCGTGCACAATGAACATTCATCCATTCATGAGATTGATCGGCTACCTACCCAACATAATTATTAACATTTTGGCGCTAGACTATGACATAAAGTTATTATAAATAGTAGTTCAATCTTTTAAGCTTTTTATCTTTTCGTAATCTGCAGATCTAAAAAAAGTAATGTTATAAAAAGCTAAAAAAAATTGAAGACATTAATTATTCTGCGGTTATGTAATTATACTATATATTAATTGTTTCCGCGAGGATTTAACTTAAGAAAAATAAATATTCACAGCATTTTAACCGACATTAAAAAAAACAGTAATTACTCAAAGATAATTGCATTATGTTGGATACTTCATAAGTCAAAGGCCTCCGATAAATAATCTTCAATAATTTACGTTATTTACGTTACTTTAAGTTGAAGCCAACATATGAACACAAAGACTTCGCAAAGAGATTTCACCACAAAGCCTCAAAACTTTGCTTCATCTCAGAATTACCAAATTGTGTATTATAATTTACAAAGTCAAAACATTGAGAGTGGCGCTCAGTCAAATTCCATTCATGTCATTAGAAAGGTCTTTCGATTAAGAAAACATGGGGAAATATGTTCAGAGAGGTAGAGCATAGCGTTTATTCGCTCAAAGAGCAGCTCGACTGGCGAAGTAACTCCACCTTACAGAATACCGCAGCCAAATATTTTTTTTTTTTTTTTTTTTTTTTTTTATGTCAACAGGTTGACAAGCAGGCAGACGGGCCACCTGATGGTAAGTGGTCACCGCCGCCTATGGACATTTGCAATACCAGGGGGATTGCCAATGTGTTGCCGACCTTGTAGAGCTCTTTTTACGCCTTTTTTGAAGAACCCCATATCGTAGCGCTGAGGGAAAACCGTAATGGGGAGCTCATTCCACAACCGAATGGTCCGCAGTAAGAACGTCCGACTAAAACGTTGTGTGGACGATCGAGGCGGCTCGAGGATGTGAGGATGAACTCCACATCTCCGGCGAGCAGTGCGATGGTAGAAAGGTGATGGTGGCACCAGATCAAAAAGTTCACGAGAACACTCCCCATTATACAGGCGGTAGAATACACAGAGAGAGCCTATATCTCTCCGAAGGCTAAGAGGTTCTAAACCGCCAGTGAGTATGGGATCGTCAACGATACGAGTGGCCCGCCTTTGCACCGAGGCAAGTGGATTAAGCTGATAAGCGGGTGCGCCTGCCCAGAGGTGCGAGCAGTACTCCATATGCGGCCTAACCTGAGCTTTATAAAGCTGTAGCCGCTGGCGTGTCGTGAAGTACCACTTAGCCTTATTAAGCACACCCAACTTTTTTGAAGTCAGTTTGGCTTTGCTTTCCAAATGACCTCGGAACTGGACATCACTCGCAATATCGACACCAAGGATCCCGATACTCTGTGCGATGTTTAGAGGAGTGTCTGCGAATTTCGGTGCTACTACGAATGGGGTTTTTTTCGCGGAGAACGCGCAGACTTGTGTCTTCGAGGGGTTGAAACGGACTAAATTAAGTCTCCCCCATTCCGAGACCCGCTCCAACGAAGTCTCGACTTCAGACACAAGTCGAATTCGACTTTCCTCCACCGTGGACCGAGGGATGTTAGCACGGCCGGAGTATTGGGCATCACCAGTGCTGTCATCCGCATAGCAGTGAATGTTGGGAATTTTCAACATATCATTGATATGCAGGATGAACAGTGTGGGTGATAGCACACAGCCTTGCGGTACGCCAGCATTAATATTTTTGATATCGGAGCAGCATCCGTCAACGGCGACTTTGATGCTCCGATCAGCAAGAAAACTGGACACCCAAGTGCACAAACCCTCGGGAATTCCGTAAGACGGCAGCTTCGATAGAAGTGCCCTGTGCCAGACCCGATCGAAGGCCTTAGCGATGTCGAGGCTAACTGCCAATGCCTCGCCTTTACTCTCTATGGCTTCAGCCCATCGGTGCGTTAGGTAAACAAGAAGATCACCAGCTGAACGACCATGGCGAAAGCCGTACTAGCGGTCGCTTATCAGCTGGTGCTCCTCTAAATACCTAAGGAGCTGAGTATTGATGACCCGCTCCATCACCTTAGAGAGGAGGGAGGTTATCGCTATTGGCCTGTAATTGGACGGATCTGTTCGGTCCCCTTTTTTGGGAATCGGATGGACAAGGGCTGTCTTCCACGAAGAAGGTACACGTCCGGCGGTATAGGAAAGCCTGAATAGGCGCGTCAACACTGGAGACAACTCTGGAGCACACGTCCTAAGCACAATGGCGGGGATACCGTCAGGCCCACTCGACTTTCGGACATCAAGGGAGAACAGAGCTCGTCGGACCGCGATTTGCGAAAAGTGGATTTCCGGCATTGAGCTGCCACAACGCGGGATGCTAGGCGGTGTGGCTCCCCCGTCGTCAAGTGTCGAATTAGCTGCAAAGAGGGCTGCCAGTAAATCGGCTTTCTCTTTTGCAGTGTGGGCCAGGGAGTCATCCGGTGTGTGCAGCGGAGGAAGCGATGACCGACAGAAGTTACCTTCGACAGCCTTGGCGAGAGACCAGAATGCTCTACTCCCAGAAGGGAAACCTGTAAGCCGATCGCCAATCCTGCCGATGTGCTGGAACTTCGCTCTGGCAATTTGCTTTTTGCTGGACCAAGAAGCAGAATTATATACTTTTCTCAATTTGGATTTATCCGGATCATTTTGAGCATGCGCTTTAGTCCAGGCCCGGTAGGCATCTTGCTTTAGGCTATTAGCCTTTGCACTGGGCCCATCGAACCAAGGCTGACTCGATCCTCCAATGGGCACCACAGAGCATGGAATAAAACATTCCATGCCCTGCGATACGACATCGGCGACCAAGTCTGCGCAACTATCCGGATCATCCGAAGAAAAACAAAGCTGCCTCCATGGGTAGGATGAATAAAACTCCCGCAGTCCATCCCAATCTGCTGACCGGTAATGCCAAACTTTGCGCGTCTCGCGGGGTCGAGATCTTTCTGGTAGCGCTAGTGGCACTTCAGACTGTACCAGGCAATGGTCGGACGATCCAAGGGGAGCACCGACGGAGACCTGGTAATGATCTGGGTGTGTAGTCAGCAGCAGGTCCAGCAGAGAAGGCTCGTGGTTCTCGATATCAGGAATGCGGGTTGCGTCCTGCACCAGTTGCGAGAAACCATAGGTCAGAGCGAAGTCATAAACGGTTTTCCCTGCGTGGTCGGTCCGCGAAGACCCCAACCATTCGCTATGGTGGGCGTTAAAGTCTCCGAGGACAATCACCTCGGCTGTGGGGTACCGATCCAGCACAGTGTCGGTCGCTTCTTGGACGTGTTCGAAGAAGCGAGTTGTCTCAGTGTCGCCGCGATGAGACCTGTAGAGGCACGCGTATATACGGGTGGACCCACCATAGTCTACGCGCACCCAGAGAGTAGACAGGTCCCTGTCTTCTAAGTTATTTAGACGTCGACAACAGATGCCCTCCCGGACGAACATGCACACCCCAGCCTTCGGAACGAACAAATGTTCGAGATTGTAGCCGGGATAGTGAAGATACGATGTATCGCTCGGGCAGGTTATCTGTGTCTCCGTCAGAAAGAGCAAGGCCGGCTTCGCCGTCTCAAGATGGTGATGGACGGCGTTGATATTACTGTGGAGTCCCCTGATATTGCAAAAGTCCACTCTTAATGTGGAAAGGGGTGCCGCTGAAGTAAACCTTTTTCTTTTATTTTTAACCATTTTATTTAAAAAGCGTAAAAAAGATGAGTTTATTGGAAGTGCGCGGTTTACATGATCGCGGAGGCAAAACGCAATGGTTGCGGGTCAATCCAAATGCGGCGACAAGTTGTAGGATTGACATGGGGGACGGAAGGGCCCCCGGTCCCCCCCGGGAGTGCCTGTCTGGTTCCACTCCGGTCTCCTCCCCCGGCAGGACAGACACTCGTCGGGATTATGCGCCGGTTGGCGGGACAGCCTCCTGGGCCGGAGTTTATAGGTAATGCCCAGGTTCGGGTCCCCTACTAACCGGCGGGCGGCCAGCGGACAGCCGTTTCACCGGGTCTCCCTGGCCCCCATGTCAACCCAACACGTCACACACATCAGAGATCGCCCAAATCGCATTGCCGGACCCCACCATCATACAAGCCGCACACTTCGGATGTAGGGGGGATGGCTCTCGTGAACCCAGCCGAAACACAGCGAACTGCTTCACGACAGACTCACTCACGAGGGTGGTCGCTAGCCAGTCGGACATGAGTATGTCCTACCACCAAGCAAAAACAAATAACATTATGTTGTGTAAAGTTGTGTTCCTGCGCGTGAGTAAGGTCGCCAGAGCTCATAGGGGTGGGGGGGAAAGGTCGGTAACGCGTGAGCGATGCTTCGTGTGTTGCAAGCGTCCATATGGCTACGGTAACCGCTTACCATCAGGTGGGCCGTATGCTTGTTTACCGACTAAGTTGTATAAAAAAAAAAAACATGTTCATTAGCAGAGCAATACGTCAATTAAAATAACGTATTTGAAACTCACAATATTATCTCAAAACCAATATTACTATAATTACTATGGCCTGAATAATCTTGAAAAATTAATTTCAGATACTATCAAATAGTATATATTTGCTTCAAGAATTATAATGGTGGGTCCATGCTTGGCGAACCCAGCACGATCCGAGCCACGAACGAGCACACTGCGAGCACGACCCGCGTAGCCTGGACGGGTTAGCGAGCCTCGAACGAGCGCGATTGTCAATTTTTTCACGAACAAAGGGATTCACATCGTGCTCGTTGTAGGTTCGTTCGTGGCTCGGCTCGTGCTCGATTCGCATAGCATGGACACACCATTATATTCAGTCAAAGTCAAAGTGCTAAGTATCAATAATTCTATTTGATCCAAATCCACCTTTTTACGTACTCAAGTAGGTACTTAAATAATACAAATTCAGTGAAATCTGAGAGAACATTAAAAACCCCGGTACTTTCATTATTTTGTCGATTCAGCGTATCGTAAAAAAAGATCTTAATTTTCGAATAATATACTATAGGTTGAAATGGTATCTAAAGGAAATCTTTGAGATAAATATACCTAAGGATACAGTCACAAATTAAGCGGGCGTGGAGGCAGGGTGGGATCGTGATGACGGCTATCCATCACAAGGCAACACTTTTTCAAAAGAATATTTATTTATGAGTGTTATCTTCATAGAGTTAGAATAGTATAGAGCGACTGTACGAGAGTACGGTCTGTGAGCACGGGTACGTTCTAAATACCTTGAAAGTAAGTACGCGTACATAGAATGAAAGACTAAAATACGTATAATAAATGCCAATTTCTCTTTTTTAATCGATACTTTACGAAAAACAAATGACAAAGGAATAAGGAATCCATATCGAAATTTTGTATGACGGTAAATCAACTAGTGTACCTACTATATATCTGTGAATGCATCTATATCGAAACTGCACATACTTCACGCTAGGTAACGTTATTAACGCTATCACTCTATAATGTTCTAAGTCTATGGTTATCTCTATTATACTTGCTGTTTGCATGCATTTCCTTTTTAACAAAGACGGCTCTTGGTTAATTTTTGTATTTTTACTAACCTGTCCTCAGTTTTTTTTTCATACATAACTGTAGTATTAATGTAAATTTGGGATAAGAAAACTTTATTCCCGGGGTTGAAAAACAATCAATGACAATCCTGAATACATATTGTGTATGTCACGTTGGAACTTAAAATATCTTCCATCAAATTAATATTTATAAATTTCATAAACTATAGGTACTGCGTACTAAGCTAAACCGAACTATTTTGGAATAATGCGCGTGTTATTTATTTTCTTGAAAATCTATTAGCTTATTGAAAACCCCAATATCCACTTTCATCTTTTTACGAGTGTTTAACAGCCATTTAACTTAACGTTCCACGTCTTACAACTTTAAAGATATGAATCATAAATGTAAGACATGTATTATAAATTAAAGGTATGGTTTTATAGAAAAAAACCGGCCAAGTGCGAGTCAGACTCGCGCACCGAGGGTTCCGTACAAACCTGTAGGTATATAAGTAAATGGTAATATAGACCTGAGTATTTGATATTAATTACAATTTATGACGTATTAAAAAAAACTACTTACTAGATCTCGTTCAAACCAATTTTCGGTGGAAGTTTGCACCGTAATGTACATCATATATTTTTCATAGATTTATCATTCTCTTATTTTAGAAGTTACAGGGGGGGGACACACATTTTACCACTTTGGAAGTGTCTCTCGCACAAACTATTCAGTTTAGAAAAAAATGATATTAGAAACCTCAATATCATTTTTGGGTAATGGGTATGATGAAAAAAAAAATTTTGAGTTTCAGTTCTAAGTATGTGAAAATCTTAATGCGGTTCACAGAATACATCTACTTACCAAGTTTCAACATTATAGTTCTTATAGTTTCGGAAATAAATGGCTGTGACATACGGACGGACAGACAGACAGACATGACGAATCTATAAGGGTTCCGTTTTTTGCCATTTGGCTACGGAACCCTAAAAATACGGAATATGTTTTTAGCTTGATTTTTCGGGAACATTTGTGAGAAATCATAACATAGTGGTAACCTATCAGTAGTGAAAAATTTTAGTTAGGTTATTTAGTTCTTAATCCCGGCTAACCCGAAAATGGTTGTCTGGAAATAGCCATATTGAGCACAGGAATGTTCACTCTGTCCATAGGCTTAGATCCAGTAGGTAGCTCCCAGCTTAATTTTTGATAGATCAAAATTTGGTAAGCGTAAAAAAAGTGGACTAGCTCTAAAATACAGCTGCCATATATTACGGTATGCACTAAACAGCTAGGCACTCGCCTAAGTACTCACTTAGGTACTATTTTTCAATCTTTTTGACCACTTCTTGCAACCCGCTCTTGAGGCATCCCATTATCGCTTCATTTATGACTAGGGCCTCATATTTAATAATTTGAGAGGTTTTATGAAGTCAAAGGGTTTCCTGGGTATTCAATATGGTATCTGGATACCTTTTACACACATTTTATTTACTGAAAAATTATGATATTATAATGAAAGTAGTTATGTTCGTTATAAGCCATAATGTAGGTACCTATCTAAAACTTACCGGTGCTTAAAGTCTCTTGTCCCCAAAATTTCTAGTGTCTATTAAAATCTCCACCCTAATAACAACATTTTGGACAGCAAAGGAGGAGAACATGCTTCTGGGCACTTCCGGTGTCTGTATTTCCTGAGTCTTACAATCTTGGGACTTCGAAGGCCAGAGTGAATAGGTTTCTTCTGGGTAAGCGTGCTCCTTCTTAGGCTTCGTCATCGTCCTTTATGGAAGGGCCAAACACAAGCAGATTTATTATAAAAAAAAAATAACAAATATAATTTCCTTTCTTAATTTTTGACTTCTTACCATCGCGTTATTTAAAATGACGTTCATACTGCATTTTTAAATGGCAAATAAAGTTATTGATTGTTTTGCACACAAAGTTTTTTTTTTTTTTATAAAAATACGGTTGCAAACAATCATACGACCCGCCTGATGGTAAACGGTTACCGTAGCCTATGGACGCTTGCAACACCAGGGGTATCACTCGCGCCGATCCTGCAGAAATACTTTCACACCCTTTTTGAAGAACCCCATGCTGCACTCTATTGGAAAAAACAAGGCAGAAGCGAAACAGTCCTGATTTATCGCATCAGAATTCTATACTCAGCTGAATATTTTATGGTATATCAATGGCGGTCTTCCGGGGAAACCCATCAAACAATCTTATCACAAACTTTATCACCATGCTGCTAACACTATCGAGCTGAAACCTCCGATCATAAATGCATGGAGATATTATTAGGCCACGAGAAAAGTGCTCCACATTGAGAAAAACAACAATCCTATAATAGTAATTTGTAGTGTGTAGTTTTTTTGGACTAATCAGGTTTTTTTTTAATGGCTTCGGTTTGAAAATGCAATCTATCAATTTTCTCTGCACCTTGCTAGCCTACGGACTTGCCTTGCAACAAGCCTCCTTGTTTTATGATCGGTGGTAGAAACCAAACTAACCATAAATTGTAATGGTCACCCATCCCATTAATCAGGAAGATCGTTGTTGAAACCTAAGAGCTGTTGCAGACGAGCAATTTGAAGTTGAAAATGAATTATCACTTGAATTGCGTTTTTTTTTATATTTCATCAAGCGATTTGCTTAATGACTGTTTATGGTGTTAAGAAATCAGTCTTCATAATTAATATTACGACTGTAATCTAAACAATCATAAAATCTGAGTCCTGCTACGAAATTATATTTTTTCAGGCAGGATTGTACACTGGTTTGCTATCATCGGGTAGTCAGGCAAATTGGTTTGCATGGCTAACGTCACGTGATAACTGGCCAGTTTTAATATCATTATTATCCTGAAATCGTAATGTTTTTCATTTAACACATACTATCTAGAAATAAGAGCTTGTAATCAGGCCCATTGATAATAAAATTACTTATTACCGTTACTAAATATAGCTTCGTAGTGTGTTTTTAGTTGCACATAAAAGTTGCTCGTCTACAAAACCGAACAGAATCCGAATCAAATCGCCTTATGTGTCTCGAGTACTACAACTAGGGGCTTAACGTGTTAGCAATCCCTATCCAGCTGGTTATTTGTTATGAGGTATTGCAGCGGAAGCTATTGTAGGCATCGATATGCCGCTTCGACTCCACCCCACGCATCCTACTACGGTTTGGTGGAGGTAGGCTAGTGGCTACTGTTAGAGTTTTCAATACGCCTAGGAAACCTCCAACTAGCTTGAGGACTATCACAATTTAGTGATAATCGAAAATGGCTTTACAAGCACGTGCCGAACCACGGACCATTTTTTGCAAGGCGTTAAAAAATAAGTTTACGTATTTAATAACAGCACCAATTGGCTGTCAGAATTAAAAATAGGTATTCTTTGTCACCTAAGCCGACCTATGTAATTAAAACATGTAAAGTGTTTGTTTTATTATCCATCAAAAAATAATGAACACAGATTAATTTTGTTTTAATTACCCGATAGAGACGTTTATAAATAAAATAGTTTCTCGTTTATTCAATTCTTTGCTTAGAGATAGTTTTAACAAAAATTACCTTGAAATAAAAATTATCCCTGAATTTTGCGAGTAAATATCTAAGTTAATCTAGACTGAAAGATAATAATCAATTTAGATCCATTTGCCTACAAAATTACTTAGAAACCGTATTTCATTAAGGTCCGATTTTTAAATCGCTAGATTAACCTCGGATAATCTAAGCTCTGAACTAGGTAGGTAATAAAAAAACTGTTCTTATTTCAAATTAATAGCCAGATACCAATTATATCTGGCCATTGAAAACCCTAAGTCGAGTTATTTCTTTCTTTCTATAATGTTTTTATAACTAATATTTTTTTATTTCGTTACTAGGAGAGCTACTCACAGATATTTGTATAAATTAAATCTGAAATCTCATCATTCATCTCAACAAGTAAAATCATGGTACTCATAATGCAGTCAAATAGTTACCAATTGATCTGAGATATTTAATAATAGCTCCCTCTACGTACCACTTTTCTCAACAAATTGGTAGGAATTTTACACCCTAGCATATCACAGTAGGGTAAGCTAATACAAAATGACATTGAGGGGAGCTATTTCGATTATCTCCCTGTGGAATTCTACCACACTGTATAGTTTACGCCACCATTATAACTTAAACCATAAGTCAACTGACTGCTGATAGTATAAAAGTAAATAGAGGGTTCAGGTTATACTGGATCCGTGTACTGGATATTCCTCCCTTTTCAGATTCGGTGAATATTTTATGATTACTTGCCGATATAAAAGAAGTAAGAATCACGTATGTACATTTTTGACGAATAAGTTTATTGGTGAATCTATTTTATATACTTTATTCTTTGTCCATGGTAAACCAAAAGTTTACAATAATAATCTTTAATTTTTGTAAATTAATAATATCACTCTTACTTATTCGTTGTTTGTATCTTAATCCGCTGGTAATGGATGAAAGACGAAAATTTGTCACTAGCCAATCTGTAATGGTTTAATGGATGTGGTTTTGGATTAATCTTTTACCACCTTACACATAAAGCGCTATTTAACTAATATACTGATTAAATGGTCACGTAAATAATGTCACATTATTTGACAATGACAATAGAGTGACGTTATTTATGTGACCCTTTAAACAGTATATTAGTTATATAACGTTTCATGAGTAAGGGGGATAATGATTAGGTACTTAAGATAAGATAAGATACATTTTTATTTGCATAACACTTAACAATATTATTTTAAATTAAGCACATAGATAAACATAACATAGGTTTTTTTTTCTTTCTTAAAACTTATAAACGACAACTGGAAGCTTGTAAAATATATGTAAGCAATCTTACAACAATTTTTATGAAAGAACAACGAATTGTTCAAGTTTTGCACAATCTATTTCTGTAGTTCGCTCAATATAGATTGGCTCTGAATATCTTTGCTTTCACCATTATTATTAGTGAGCCACCATGTATAGAATGTTCTCTACTGAATGAACCAGCAACCTGGTACTTTCTCTATACTCAGTTGTAATATTGTGCTATTAGCAAAATAGTGTTGGAAGAAATGTAATGTCCTCGGAAACACCGGGATCACACGTTTGCCGAAAGGTTTTTGTCTTCAGGAAAGTCTCATATCCCGGGATAGTGGGTAATAGACCTACACTACTGAATGTCGCTTTTGTGCTTGTACACATGTTGTGTTCATTCTTTAAACTTATTTAATAAATAAAATGGTGAAATAATCAATTCCTTTCATTACTTTCGCAGAGGAATCAATTAGAATAATAGTATTGCCGTTCTTATTTTTCCAATATCCACGGATCCATGTCAGTTCCGTCGTCGTTTCGAATCCAATCAGTTACGTCAAAAATTGTTACGACAAATCGTATCGCTACCTTCATATCGTCTTGATGGGCATTTAAATACACTACATTTACACTAATAACCGATATGAATGATGCAAATCTTAGAACCTTATCCTCTACAATGCAGGTTAAATTACTATTCGGATACTAAACTTCTTTTAAATAATTCAAAACAATATTTGCCCTCGGGCAAAACATTACTCATTGTGTACTCAATCGGTTCTTTGCCGAAGTTTTTAAAATTAACTAGCAATATTCTGCGGATAAATATTGTGAATGTAATATTTTCTGAGATGGTAGCCGACTGACTTAAATAAAAGTTTCAGTTGTAAAGTTTTTTACAAACAACATTTTTATGTCTAACCTGTGCCTTCAAAATTAAAACTGTTTGGAAAATTGAGTATCCCACCAAAAACATGGCTCGCAATATCAAAAAGTTATCAGATCTCATGTAGAGCCAAGCGTATAACTCTACACGCCCTAACTCTAAGAGGCCTAACTTCACAAAATCTACACCCTAGTCAAAACATGTGGGTTGGCCGTTTCGCTACCGTCACATGGGCGTATATAAGGTGAATTAAATTATTAAAAGAAACAAAAAACCCGACTGCGTAAAACAAAAACTAACTGAAAAGAGAAAAACAAGCTCTTTAATCTATAGAATTTTGAATATAACTTGAATGTTATAAGGTATTGCATTCGGGGACAAACCAATAACCTAAGTATGTGTTTTTTTTGTAATATTTGTTTATCCCCGACTGCAATACCTTATAACATTCAAGTTATATTCCAAATTCTATAGATTAAAGAGCTTGTTTTTCTCTTTTCAGTTAGTTTTTGTTTTACGCAGTCGGGTTTTTTGTTTCTTTTAATAATTTAATTTATTTCAAACTTTTTAGTTTAATACAGAATGAGTTGTAAGTATTAGTAAATAAATGAGCTGTACGGTAAAGTAACGCTAACAACCATCGCAACTCTGTGAGTTACGTACGGTAACCGCTCAGCATAGTACCTACTGTCCTTGCATTAAACATGGTTTTTTGCAGTTTACGTCAAAATGGTAGCACAAAAGTACTACAATATATACATATATGGAATGGGCTGTTCACAAGCTTTCATTTGATACCCATATTGTTATAATAACGAAATTTTTGTTTTTAATACCCCCCCTCTTTTCTTATCCTTAGACGCCATATAAAAATAATATACCCTATGACACTCCCACAGTCAAGACGAATCTAACGACACCTCATATGCTTAAATCCATCAAGCCGTTTAGGCTGCAGAGCGTGCCAAAGAAATAGACATACATACATACATACATACATACATACACTCGAAAAACATAACCCTCCTTCCGGGTCAGTCGGGTAAAAATGTATTCACTGTTAATTACTGTTCTGTAGTAAAATAGTTCTTTTAGTAGCGAAACGGATTCCTCCTGGAATGAAAATAATGGCCCTATATTATTATTATACACGTTATGAACTAAGCAATTACATTTAACTGCAAATTTTAAAACTAAAACACGTCTTTTACATAGTTAGAATGAGAAAAACAGGCTGCGTCAAATGTTCCGACTCCAAAACTCCTGTTGAAAATTGTGCTAATTTTATTATTTTTATACTATAAAATACAGTAACTCGCAAAAAAGCAGACATGTTTTTGTGCGTAGCGTACATTGATTGAGCTGTTAATAAATTTCAACTTACTACTCTGTACGCTCCTTTATACTCTGCATTATAAGATATTCATCAGTATCCCTCGAGCTCGGCCACAGATACATTTATCCTGTACACATCCCACGGTTGTTTTACAATAAATCCGCGAGCACATGTTACCCATAGCCTGACATGATGGATCGACATAATAAAGCGTCACGAGAAAACCGTATTGCTAATAAATTATAATTTTGACGTTACATTGAGCTCTTGTAAAGTATGTCAATTGGATGACTAGCAGGCAGAAGGTACCAGATAGTAAGGGACAATGGCCACTGCAGGATTCAGACATGTATTTCGGATTTAGCTTGCACTAAAATTAAATGGATACAATGTAATGTGTGTTAAAGCTGCTCTTTGAGCAAATTAACGCCAAATATTTTTTATGTTTTACGAGTTCCGGCGCGTGAGTAAGGTAGTCAAGGCTCACTAGAGAGGGGGGAAGGGTCGGTTACGCGTGAGTGATGTCTCATGTGTTCATCCATATATGGTTATGGTAACCGCTTATCCAACAGGCCGGCCGTACGCTTGTATACCGACTTCGTCGTATAAAAAAAAAACAACGGGTTGAACTCCGGGAGTGCCGGCAGAAGTGAAAACTTGAATATTAACGTTGTGCATTTTTGATATTTCGGAATGGTTAGGGAAATTGTGTCCTGACACCCATCACACATCACAAAAAAAGTGCACAATGCCGCTAAAGAAGTTTTGCCACTAACTAGCATAAACTTGATCGGTGCCATTAATAGGTATTTTGATCTGTAAATGGAAGCTCACTCTTGTATTGTTTACTACTCTTGGTTTGTTCGAAACGTAGGTACACCATTCTAAATATTAGAATTGGTATTTATTACTGCGTGCAAAATCTGAGACTGGTGATATACAATTTCAGCTGTTTGTTGGCTGTTTGTTGATTTATCGGGTTATACGATGCTAAATTGAAATATAAATTCTCATGCATGTGAGCTTGTAAAGTTTTTTTTACGTTATGGTACGGTTAGGTAGAACCTGTGAATTAATGGTTCAGATGTTAAGAACTCTTTGTAGTACCAGAATTATACACGGGTAAAGTGTTTCAAAGTAATTGGATCAAATAAATTATTGATTTATATTTTAAAGTATTGAATAAATAAATTAGTTTTTTTTAAACATTTCTTTGTAAATACAAGCTGTTTTTGGTGACTTTACTTTAAATATACAAATGTATACCAAATATCAAGTCAATCAGACCACTGGAAGTGGGTGAAATTCGACTTGCAGGATTCCACCCGAACAAACATAATTACATACATGCATATACATTGCAAGTTAAATAATAGCTTGGAATAAAATAAACGAATCTAAATTATTAATAAGTACTTGCTTAGTACAGTACTCGTAGTATAAAAGTACTTACTGAAATCTACTGTCATTATGATCCTTGTTCCATTACGCTTTGAATAGGTGAAGGTCTGTTTTGCCAATTTATTTGAATATTGACAAAAGATTAGCTTGGTCGAGCTAGCAAAGAGGCATAACGGCATTAAATATTGCTTAATATGTTTATATGTCGAAGTTATATATTTGCCCTCACGCTGGTGTCTAAACAGCATTTAAAGTTTGACTCGCTATGAATCAGGAAAAAAAAAAAATACCACCTACTAGTTCCCTTCAATGCATTATCACAGAAATATTTTCATTAGAGTATGATTAATATTAAACCTACACGCTTCCAAAATAATAACAAAAAACGAAAATTCCTAAAGCAAAATCTAACCATGTCACAAATCAGTAAATCCAGCGCCAACAGTTTCCTCTCTCAGGCAATAAAGCACAGATATTTAACCAACGAACATTATGATAGTGTGAGTTAGTGCCTTTACCGTCATTATTCTATCCTGTGATTACGTCTGAGTAATGATCTAGATAATCTACGTGTTCCTATTGTTCCCTAGAGAACGAATGTGCTAAATTGGCTACTGTTTGTAAAAGGGAATTTCGGTTTTTGGAACGGTCACATAATTTTGCCTATAAGCGGTTTTAGATTATGTTTTAGTATCAGAGCTATTTGGTAATTTATATATTTGGTTAGATAAAGATCAATATAACATGAAAGCACTTTAGTAAAATGATTACCAAATTGGCAAAAACTTATCAAAAGTTGTAGCTAAGTGTTGTCTTCCGCACACATACTTCATCGTAGTTTTTGTGTATCTCTCGGTATCATTATCAAATATAGTGGTCGATTTTGACCAAACGTATGCCTTAATTATTTGATTAAGTAAAAGTAGACGATAACTTCTACGGACTTTATTAAAGTGCGACGGACAAAGCTTGCCGAGACGCCTAGCTTCTATCGTATTCATACATTTAATTCAAAAGCAAAATAAAACCTCCGTCTTCTAATGATCCGGCGGAAAAAGACCTTTCCGTCATCCTAAATCTACACACCAGTGGCAATTCTATTTTGAAGATTTAACTCCCCCAAATTTCTGGAAGGTGTATTCAATGGAGTAAAAACATATTTTTTTCATCAATACTAACGAATTAATTTAGTCAGATTTTAATAACGTCTCATCCTTTGTATATTTAAGCTTCATTAATTAAATGTAGATAAAAAAAAATACTCAGTGTCACAGTACGAACAAGCTAATCCTTGCTAAATCTGAAGACTCGGTTATAAATAGTACCTATTTAACGTTTCACAATAGCCTGAGAGCAAGATGAATGGCTTTGTATAGCAAATCCTGATAAACAGTGGTAAAACAGAGTTGGTGAGTTATGTCTAATTATTCTTGCATTCTTTTGTTCCGTTATTTAACTTTTAATTATTCTGCGTCATTATGTAAATACTTTCTGTTTCTTTATTTTTTGCACTGCAAAATGATATGAAACCCTTTGGCACACGAAGTACATACATTCGCGTCCTCTATTAGATTTATATCTGTGTAACAAACTGTACATGCCGCCATTTTCAAGTTCTCTTTATTGAAACGTGCGAAATGAAATGAATTTCAGACGGACATCTAGTCATTTATTTTTGATTTACAATTCATCATCATCATCATATCAGCCCATGAATGTCAACTGCTGAACATAAGCTTCCCCCATTGTTTTCCACTTCGAACGGTTCTGGTCCGCTTGCATTCAGGTCGTCGGTCCACCTGGTGGGGGGTCGTCCCGCTCGGTGCTTTCCAGTACGTGGTCGCCACTGGAGAACCTTTCTTCCCCATCGGTTAACGGCTCTTCGAGCGATGTGGCCTGCCCATTGCCACTTCAACTTACTAACTCTACGAGCTATGTCCGTCATTTTCGTTCTCCTACGAATGTCCTCATTTCGGACCCTGACACGTAGAGAAATTCTGAGCATAGCTCGTTCCATAGCTCGCTGAGTAACTCTGAGCTTATTTATGCGGCCAGCAGTGATAGACCACGTCTCTGTCCCGTATGTCATCACTGGTAAGACGCACTGATTGAAGGCATTTGTCTAATCATAAAACTGAGGCATATTTACCGAAATATGCCTCAGTTTTATGATTAGACATTAAAAACAGACTAATTGAAATTGACCAACTAGGTAGGTCCATCTTCGACAAAGAGGTCAATCGAAGAATCCAACTCGGCTGGGTAGCGTTTGGGAAGCTACGGCATATCTTCACGTCAAAAATACCTTCTACTACCATTACCAGGTACCGACAACAACCACCACCACCCACCTACTCACTGTTATTTGATAGTGTAGTGACATAAGATAAATACTTCTGGTACAATCCGTACAATTAATTCAGCAATCATGCATGCAATAAAGATGAGACGTAGCATGGCAGGCTGGCGCATTTTGGGCGCACTGGAAAAGCTCGGATTAGCGCTGACCGGTTGTCCGACCATCTGACTCGGTTGCATAAATCAGTCCAACGTGACACAATGTGTTTTATGATTGTTTATGTTGTGCATAATGTCATGGACATGAGTCCAGACTGAAAACAAGCGCGAGGATTAATATTTAAGCCTTAGAATTATGCTGAGTTTATACCTATACCTGGGGCCCAAATCTGCTATTACTATTGTGTTCCAATGAAAAAAAAACCAGTGGTATAAAAATTTACAGATTTTTACAGTTTTGGTATTCTACTAATTCAATAGCATTGAAAACTATTATGAAATTCATAGACAACGCTCATTGGCTCAATGGGAGAGAAATTGTTATGGGGGCGTGTCAGCAAGTAATTTTTAACCGACTTCAAAAAAAGGAGGAGGTTCTCAATTCGGTTGTAATTTTTTTTAATGTTTGTTACCTCTTTTCTCCGTCATTTATAAACCGATTTTTTTTGTCTGGAAGGGTACACTTCCCGTTTGGTCCCATTGTCATCAGATCAGGATTTGATTACTTGTTAGTGTACTTTGAAGACGGTTTAAGTTTTTTGTAAAACAGTCCAATTATGTTATTCATTAAGTTAAAAAAAAAAATACAGCCGAATTGAGAACCTCCTCCTTTTTTTTGAAGTCGGTTAAAAATAAGAACAAATATTGTACTTATGAATGATAACAGTAAAATATCATCTAGCATCAGAAATGCGATAGTATACACATAATTATTATATCATTCGCGAAATCCCGATTAATTTAATATACAAATCTGATTCGCTGATTGAGATTAAATTTTAGTTTGCTTTCATCTAAAAAAATACATTCTAAAATGAAGCTACTGTGGGTTGGAAGCCAGAATAGAACATAGTTAAAACAAAATTCTCGGCATTTTTATTTCAAGGAATAAAAGGATTCATTCAAAAAGACTAACATGAAACTTTGAGCTAAGGTAGACAATAGCAAGTAATCAAGATTGAACGTATGAGGTAAAAGTGGACGGGAAATTACAAGGAAGAAATGTGGGATAAAACTTTTGTATTTCTGTAACTTTTATTTAGAAAGTCATGCAAACTATCGGACAGAGATCAGTTAGCTCTGTTATTTTAAAATAGTTAGGTACCATAGTTTGCTATTTCTCTTTTATTTGTATTTGTATGCTAGTTTTAAGAAAGAGATCATTTTTTTAAACGCTGATTATAGTTACATACTAAATAAAGCATGCATAGGATATAAAGGACCAGCGGTTGTGATTATTTTTTCATATCAACAGGTTCACAAGTTCTTTTTTTCATTATGGTGGCAAACGAACATACAGCCCGCCTGCATATGGACGCTTGCAACACCAGGGGTATAAATCGCGCGTTGCCGACCCTGAAGAAATCTCTTCACATCCTTCTTGGTAAACCCCATGCTGTACTCCAATGGGAAAACCACGCCGGCAGACGATCCACCTGATGGTAAGTAGTCACTGCCTCCTATGGACATTTGCAATAATATTTTCCAATGTATTTCCGACGACGACGAATTACACTTCAAGGACATCGGTTCTTTGATCTTTAGAGTGTCACTTGACACCATTAATTCTAAATAAATACATCAAAAGCTAACAAAAAATAAACCCCCGGAAAAAACTAATTAATCAAAGCATAAAAGGCATAAAAACTTTCTTAAAATACACAGCGTTTTTTGTAAGGAAATTGCCATTTCAACATTAATAAAGCAATTACGAAACACACGAAATTGCTCTGTCATTTGAAGTAAGGTGTTACCTATAATTATAATAGTGTGGGGTAATTATAATATCGCAAAGGAGTGTTGTGTATGGCAATTAGTCATAACTATAATATGAGTGAGCTAAACTGGTAATTTTATAACCCCGTACGTGCATTCTGATCTGGAAGATCTTTACACCGAACGACTATTAAATCGTGTGAAAAAATGCCCTATGCCTTATTATGATGAGGTAGGTCGTATAAATGTTTGCCCCTTTTGCAGTATAAAACATGCACCCAGTTGACATTTCAAATGGCTTGTTTCAAGTTTTTATCTCATTTAAAATCATTTGTACAATACAACAGACAAATAAACATACCAGAAACAAATTATATAAAAACGGTATAATTAAAGGACTCGTATCTTCGTCAACAGGTGCTGCTTGTGGGGGCTGGTCTGCTTAAGTTTGCTATTTATTTACTTATTAAATATTTTTTCAGTCTACTTTGTAATTTTGCCGCCGCGCCGGGGCACGCAATTGTTTTCAGTGCGATTAGAATGTAAATATTATGTAATTAATCTAAGCCTGTTTTGAAAAGAGTAATTGCTGAGTTTATTGCCGGCTCTTCTCAGCAAATGCAACCTTCCGAACCGGTATTAGAGTATTAGAGTCAGACTTTTCATAAGTGCCTGCGAAGGTCTATTTGAATAAATGATTTTGAATTTTGAATTTTGAATTTTGAACATTACTGCAAGGCCACGGGCCTTCTAACAGCAGAAAAAAAGGCCCATATTAGAATATAGTTCATCTGCAAGCCCGGTATATCATTAGGTATATCTACTAGATGTTGGGGTCTTCTGATACAAGTATTTAAATACTTAAAAGAATGTCCTAACATTTACTTACAATTTGTAAAACTTGTTACAGAATTCAAACATAATTATTATTACTAGATAGTGTTTCTTAGCTGTCAGCATTATTTATTTTCTTCCAGAAGCCATTAAAAGACCTTAAACCTACTTAAACAAAATTTTAAGTCGTTGTGGGGTGGGGCAACGTTCCAGGAATGTTGCCAGCATTTTGGAAACCACGTTGCATGGCAATGCAATGATAAAAATATCTTTGTGGCAATGCTTATTCTTTTTCTTTCCAAAAATGCCCAAAATGTACCGTATAAATGTCCCTCCGTATCAAAATAGCCAGTAATTTGCCAACAGTTGTGTCGCTTGGTGTATTAAATCCAGTCACGCATGTTTTGCATTATTAGATCCCCCACATGTCGATGGGGCCTCGGTTTATAATTAATTCAATAACGCTCCATCATGGCTTCGTGAAAGTTTTATTATGTTTTGGATGCACGTCGAATGAAATTAATCAATTTAATATTCATGCGGTAAATTTTTGTGCTTACTTTATAATATTTATTTAATAAATTCGTGTTCTTATTACTGGCTCCCAAGTATAAATTCTTTATCTAAATTGTATTATTTGCGGTATCAAACATCTTTATAATAACGCAACTAAGTAAAATAATTGATTAGAAATACATACTGAGGTAAATAATAAAAAAACCGGCCAAGTGCGAGTCAGACTCGCGCACCGAGGGTTCCGTACAAACCTGTAGGTATATAAGTAAATGGTAGTATAGACCTGAGTATTTGATATTAATTTCAATTTATGACCTATTAAAAAAAAACTACTTACTAGATCTCGTTCAAACCAATTTTCAGTGGAAGTTTGCACCGTAATGTACATCATATATTTTTTATAGATTTATCATTCTCTTATTTTAGAAGTTACAGGGGGGGGGGACACACATTTTACCACTTTGAAAGTGTCTCTCGCGCAAACTATTCAGTTTAGAAAAAAATGATATTAGAAACCTCAATATCATTTTTGAAGACCTATCCATAGACACCCCACACTTATGGGTTTGATGAAAAAAAAAAATTTGAGTTTCAGTTCTAAGTATGGGGAACCCCCAAAATTTATTGTTTTTTTTCTATTTTTGTGTAAAAATCTTAATGCGGTTCACAGAATACATCTACTTACCAAGTTTCAACATTATAGTTCTTATAGTTTCGGAAATAAATGGCTGTGACATACACGGACAGACAGACAGACAGACAGACATGACGAATCTATAAGGGTTCTGTTTTTTGCCATTTGGCTACGGAACCGTAAAAACGTGTTACGCTAAAAGTCTGACCCCCTTATTAATAAATAAGGTGTAAGTCAAGTATAGTAATACCTAAGTTTTAAATATACCCGTCACTTTCTAATGTCATATAAACAAAAACTGGCCAAGTGCGAGTCAGACTCGCGCACCGAGGGTTCCGTACAAACCTGTAGGTATATAACCAGTAACCCTAAATGGTATACTATTGCAAAAAGTTTCACAGTTTAAATATTTAGGTCATATTGTGACTGAAGACCTCAAAGATGATTGTGATATCGAAAGGGAGCGCAGAGCGTTGGCAGTGCGGGCAAATATGCTGGCTCGTAGGTTTGCTGGTTGCTCAGTCAATGTCAAGATCACACTTTTCAAGGCATATTGCCAAACATTTTACTCCAGCAGCCTATGGGCTAATTATACCCAAAAAGCATACAACACTCTGCGTATCCAATATAATAATGCCTTCAGGGTGCTGTTGAGGCTTCCTCCTTACTGTAGTGCTTCAGGCATGTTTGCGGATGCGCATACGGACGATTTTTTCGCCATAATGCGCAAAAAAGTGGCCTCTATTTTATACAGGGTCAGAGGGAGCACCAACAGCATCCTGAACGTGTTTGCTGTGAGGTCAGATGGGCCTACTTTAGGCAGGTTTATGAAGCTGCACGTCATGTGTAATTCTTCATATAAACAAGCTGTCAATTTTTCTGTTTTGTCATGTTTTAAATTTGTACTAACATAGCTCTTAAGATTTGTGTATCTATTTACTAACAATCTATGGACCCTGTTGTCTGAGAATAAATGCATTTTATTTTTATTTATTTTATTTTTTTATAAGTAAATGGTAGTTTAAACTTGAGTATTTGATATGAATTTCAATTAATGACGTATTAAAAAAAAACTACTTACTAGATCTCGTTCAAACCAATTTTCGTTGGAAATTTGCATCGTAATGTACATCATATATTTTTTATAGATTTATCATTCTCTTATTTTAGAAGTTACACACATTTTACCACTTTGGAAGATTCTCTCGCGCAAACTATTCAGTTTAGAAAAAAATGATATTAGAAACCTCAATATCATTTTTGAAGACCTATCCATAGACACCCCACACTTATGGGTCTTATGAAAAAAAAAATATGAGTTTCAGTTCTAAGTATGGGGACCCCCAAAATTAATTGTTTTTTTTTCTATTTTTGTGTGAAAATCTTAATGCGGTTCACAGAATACATCTGCTTACCAAAATTCAACATTATAGTTCTTATAGATTCGGAAAAAAGTGGCTGTGACATACGGACGGACAGACAGACAGACAGACAGACAGACAGACAGACATGACGAATCTATAAGGGTTCCGTTTTTTGCCATTTGGCTACGGAACCCTAAAAAGGGCTGGGGCTATCTTAATACGGGTCTTTAGTCATTATGGCCCACTCGCGAATGGCCCGCGGGCCATAGCGCCTATTCTATTTTATTTTCAAATTTTGCATTAGTCATTATGGCCCGCTGTCAAAACAAACAAAACACAATCCTATTTTTGGTACAGATGAGTGGAAAAGTGTTATGATAGAAATAATAAATATTATTTCCCATAGAAAATGAATAATAAAAATGTTTTTTTTTTTCATACAACTTGGTGGTAAGCGGTTACCTTAGCAAAATGGATACGTGTGATAGCCGGGGCATCATTCGCGCGCATATAAAATATATACTCAAGTTACATTAATCTGGTGGTAAGCGGTTACCTTAGCACTATGGACACTCGGGGTGATACCCGGGCCGGGGCATCATTCGCGCGCATATAAAATATATATATTCAATGTCAACTGCTAAAAAAATCTCCTACTCCCAACTCGTCATCTAACAGCTCATAGCAATCCTCACTAGTCTGCCAGGATATCTTTAGAGGAATTCTGCTGACTCCTGACGAACGAGAACCTTCTTCCGTAAGCTCATCATACTGAATTTGTGGCCTTCTGTAGACAGATTTCCGTTCATGGACATGGAGACTCCTGTGTGATACTCAGTGTCTATGACAATGACTCATTGCATGAACATCCATGAGCTTGGAAGGTTATCTGCACGATGAATTACCAAAATTCAAGGCGATGATAGTTCATTGGTTGGTAGTGACGTCGGATGCCGAGGCGAAGGTCCCAGGTTCGAATCCTATAATGAGCCTGAGCTTTCGGTGAAGGAAAACATCGTGAGGAAACCGCTATGGTATCCTCACGACGGGGGTAGGATACTTTGTAACCAGTAACCAGACTGGCTACCACCCTCAAATTGAAAATCTGTCGCCGAGCACCTATCGGCGTGTTCCGACAGCTGCACTTGAGAGCAAGTTCCATCTAGGCTTTGTGAGCTTACCACCTTCGGCCACATTACCACTTACCATGGTAAGACTGCAGTGAAAAATAGGCACAAAAAAAGACAAGTTCCGACTTATTTTTGCCAGTGTCAAGTTGAATTGCAAATTATTATTCTATCATCGGCGAGTTTAGCACGCTTAATGATTGATTTTCATGGCATCACAAGCATCCATAGAGCTGAGGTAACCGCTTACCACCAGGGGGCTAAGTCTGCTATTATAATTGCATTCCAATGAACTATTAATTTATTTCGATTTTTTATGTAAATGTTTATTTCGATATAATAAAAGAATACTATGATAGCGAGGTTTCATGTTTGTGTACTATTTCATAGTAATCACATGCTATTTCATTAGATATTGGTAAAAACCATGTAAAAACCTTGAACTGTCACGACTCACCCTATATGAAATAGACTATAGTACCTACTTACTCTTCTCGCTTCTCTCTCGTCTTGCTCGTCTTTCGTGGATCCACGTTTTTGAGCAAACCTTAAACTGGTTAATGCGAAACACACAAGAATAGTCTTTGTTTACAGTTACACGGCAAAGGATTGGAGTAATTTTGAAAAACACAAGTCGGTGCACGCACGACATCGTCCTCAGCCAATGATCTTCAGTGAGAGACCTCTCAGCAGATTCAACACATATCACATAAACGTCTAGAAAAGAGAGGGTAGGAAACTTGCTTCATACAAGTTTACCCTCAATCTTATTTATAAACACGCAACTAATTTATAAATCAATTTTTATCTTTTAAAGGCACGCTGACGGTACGTCTATATAGATTGATACATCAGTGGACATATCATTATGTTGACAATATGAGATGTCAATAAGTGACAATATTTTTTTTCATAACGCCATTATTATCAGCCTGTTTTATTTGATATAAATGGTAAACCCTTCTTCGATAGAGTTTTAATGCTGGGACCGCACCGCACCTAGACAAAGTGTATTTCACATTAGGATACGTTACGTCCTAGAGTATCCTTATGTCATATAATATGGACGAATACATTTTATTAATATTGTTTTATGTAATCTATATAATAATAATGTTTGTCCAAAAAAATATGCTTAAGACACGTATAACGGTCAGTTAGTCAATATAGATTATGTTATATGGTGCCGATTCTGTTGTTTAAAACTAAACTAATTTAGTCTCACTATATCTCTTTCTAACAAAGAACATAAGAAAGGATGTATGTAAGAAACGTCTATTTGCCCGTAAATTCAAACGGAAATGACTAATTTGACAGCTTTTAATATGTTCTATCCTTTTTCAATAATGTTTGTAAGAAAGAGATGTGATGTGATTATAATTAGTTTAGTGCGATTTTTTATCTATCATAGATTTAGTATCGCTATCTTAAAAATTGCGCGCCGCGTCTCATCGTGTCGCATGTCGTTGTATCCCGTCTCGGTGTGAACTGACCCTTAAGGCGAAAATCCTCTTTTTTATACTACATAATTTGAAATAAAATACACACACTACTACACATCATATACTACACTTAAAAAAAACTTGTATGTAATGTCACTGCTTGGGTGGGCGTTGCAATTACATATTTACTATTAAAATACAAGTTTATCTAAATTGGTGAGTACCTATTAAACTTTATTCCGATTTCTGTGATATAAATGAATCCTGGTCGTTTTCAAAACGTTAATTGTAATAGGTATACGTTACGGTATTTACATTCAACTGACTCTACTTTCAGGATATATGTATGCTGTTGACTCATGAAAAGATCGAGATGCTCTTGCAGCTTATGCAGAGCAGGACCATCCAGAACTTACTAGAGGACTGGTTATGAGTGTGAAAGGGAGCCCGTTTCAATCATATGTGGACAGACATCACGGTCCAGATAGTCTTGGAACCATAAAATAAACTACAAAGCAGTGGTAAAAGGTGGATTCAACATCAGATTTATTGATGAATGGTACTTACAGAATGGTTTGGTGTCATAACCAAAAATATTTTACTAAAAAAGATAAAAAATATACATAATCCATTACAAAATGAAGGACGGACAAACAAACAAACACTCTTTTATCGTATTAAAATAATGGAAAGTAGGGATTTTGTAAGTAGCTATAAAGTTGTGAATCGTTGTGAAATTGGAATTGATATTTCCAGACCCTGATAAAAGAAAATTACTGCGTATGTCGTCGAGGATGGAGGAGGAAGGAGTACACTGACAACTCATGTCATGTCATACTCCTGCTAATTTGACCTGTTGTGCGGTCTCAATTTAGGAAAGGAAGATTGCAGAGCTGGAGAGTACTTGGCAGGAGCTGCACAACCTCACGGACACGCGCCACGCGGGAGATGCTCGCGAATATTCACCGAATAGACATACTCGGCCTGATTTTTATGTACTATACAATAAAACAGTTTCAAGTTATTATGTATTTTATTTAAAAACATTTTAGTAAGGTAGTTTTAAGGTACTCTAGCCATAAACAATGAATGCATTCTTATCTCACTTTATGGCTTGTCTGAAGAGCCTGGCTTGCAGTATGTGGCCTAAATATTGCAGCAGACTGAGGACGATTTTCACACCCTCATCAATAAATTCAATGGGCTCTACATGAGCATCTACACATATATTGTGGAGGACTGTGCAATAAAATCCATGAATATGAATCCAATCCTGGTACTTTAACTTAATATTAGCCTTGTCTGAATTCATGGTTCTCTCAGCTGCTAAATTCAATGAAATACCTACTTCATAAAATATACAATCTACCTATATAGTAGGTATATATAAAAAAATAAATTATTAAAAGAAACAAAAAACCCGACTGCGTAAAACAAAAATTAACTGAAAAGATAAAAACAAGCTCTGGAATATTACTTGAATGATATAAGGTATTGTAGTCGGGGACAAACCAATAACCTAGGTATGTGTTTTTTTTTTAATATTTGTTTATCCCCGACTGCAATACCATATAACATTCAAGTAATATTCCAGAGCTTGTTTTTATCTTTTCAGTTAATTTTTGTTTTACGCAGTCGGGTTTTTTGTTTCTTTTAATAATTTAATTTATTTCAGACTTTTTAGTTCTATACAGAATGAGTTATAAGTATTAGTAAGTAAATGAGTGGTACGGTAAAGTAACGCTAACAACCATCGCAACTCTGTTGAGTTACGTACGGTACCGCTCATAGTACCTACTGTCCTTGCATTAAACATGGTTTTTTGCAGTTTACGTCAAAATGGTAGCACAAAAGTATTGTAATATATACATATATGGAATGGGCTGTTCACAAGCTTTCATTTGATACCCATATTGTTATAATAACGAAATATTTGTTTTTAATACCCCCCTCTTTTCTTATCCGTAGACGCCATATAAAAACAATGTACCCTATGACACTACCACAGTCAAGGCGAATCTAACGACACCTCATATGCTTAAATCCATCAAGCCGTTTAGGCTGCAGAGCGTGCCAAAGAAATAGACATACATACATACATACATACATACATACACTCGAAAAACATAACCCTCCTTCCGGGTCAGTCGGGTAAAAACATCGAGTCTACCGCTGGTATCGATTAACGGCACAGCACGATAGGTTGAATCTTAGCCAACCGCGCCAACTGGCCCGTCAAAAACTACCATAGCAACTCTCGCTATTGATGGGGAGTCCATCCTCAAACATTGTAACCAAAACGGTTTCGAACTGTGCGAGCTCAAAGGCGCTTCCTTCCGCGGACGCTCGGACTATGGAATGAGCGTCCCCGCCGTGGTTTTCCCAATGGAGTACAGCATGGGGTTCTTAAAAAAAATGGTGTGAAGAGATTTCTGCATGTTCGGCAACGCGCTAGGGATACCCCTGAAGTTGCAAGCGTCCATAGGCTACGGTAACCGCTTACCATCAGGCGGGCCGTAAGCTTGTTTGCCATTTTAGTGGTATAAAAAAATATAAAATGTATATATAAGTATCTAATAGCATTACTCTTTTTACCCTTGTCGCAGTCGGGCCATTACTTAATGTATTTTCTGTTTGAATGTCTTTCATAGAATTTGTTTTTTGTTGGGGTTTATCTCCACATCCCAATTTTTAAATATCAAAAATTTGCAATTATTGAGCGAATTACCCTGCGGGACATTCGGAAGTGGGCCATAATGACTAAAGACCCCTTAATACCTGGGTTTTACAAGCCTGACTTACACCTTATTTATTAATAAGGGGATGAGTGAAGGTATAAAAATCGGTATTTTTGATTCGAAGGCTACTTTTAATCTATGAATCACATTCATCAATTGGACGAAAGCTACTTTGTAACATCATAAATTATGGAATACACAGTGTATTAAACTTAGAAACTTCTCAGAGAAGCTGTTATAATTTATTTACAACACAAATAAGTGTCTACTAGTTGGAATTAAGAATGAATTAAGAATGGAATTAAGAATTAAGAATTACGAATTAAGTTTCAGGAGTACATAAATGCTTAATGTATGATAATAATATTCAAATGAACACTGGATCTTGTTTAAAAACGATCATAATACAGTCAGAGAACCAAGGTCATCGACATAGCTCATAGAATTAGCAAGCTGAAGTGGCAGTGGGCTGGTCACATATACTGAAGAACCGATAACAGGTGGGGTAAACCTATTCTTGAGTGGAGACTGCGTCTCGGCAAACGTAGTGTAGGGCGCCCTCCAGGAGTGACGATCTGCGAAAAGCTGCTGGTAGGAAATGGATGCGTCGAGCCGAAGATAGGGCGAGATGGCGCGCATTGGGTGAGGCCTATGCATAGAAGGTGAGTTATAGGCCTATGGCCAGCAGTGGACTGCTACAGGCTGATGATGATGATGATGATGATGATGATGATGATGATGATGATAATACAGACAAATAAAAAAGATTTGAAAAGTTTTTATGAAGTAAGTAAAGGAAAGTTAATAACGTTTATAGTTATAGGTAACGTAGGTATTATGTATTTAAAAACCTTTAGTTATTTAGCTTCTGCATTTGAGGTAACTTGTTTTTAAGCTTGCTTACCACTCAAAGAAGCTTAACTAAGTGATATAAAAATATCAGTAGCTCAAAAGTGCCCACAAAGCGGGCCAGGTACTGTATCCATAACTATGAATTCTGTTTTCACGACAGCATGCTTCTATTTTCGACCTAAAACAAGCAAAATAATAATTTTATATTCCCAGAAGATTAATATAAACGCATGTTATAGCACTCCTCTTAAATAAATCATTTAAATGACGTGAAATATTATAAGAGAGTAGCTTGACACAAGATAAATGTTACATCAAATTGTTTTACCCGCTCGTGCACTCAAAATGTTGCGTGCAGTACAGCTATAACTTACACGTACTATTATTTACTTTGAGCTTTAATAAGGGTAATGTTTAAATATTATTATAGGCTATCATGATATTTTAAAATAACTTTTTTTTATACGACCAAGTCGGTAAATCAGCATACGGCCCGCCTGGTGGTAAGCGGTTTTGTTTTTAGTTTGTTTTTTGTTTGAGCTCAGCCATTTACCTTATCGTTTTTTTTCGGTCACGATAAACAGTTTTTCAGGCGCCATATCTAGATAACGCAACCGAATATTTGGTCAGTTTTTTTTTAATTGACATCAGTACAACTGACACTTACTTTCTACGTCGAGTTCAGCCATTTACCTTATCGTTTTTTTTTCAGTCACGATAAACAGTTTTTCAGGCGCCATATCTAGATAACGCAACCACTTCGCGCAGGCAGACCGACATATTTGGCATCAGAGAGGTGCCCTTTATCCCATGAACATGAGTTTAGCCATTTACCTTATCGTTACCATGTCTGTCGTCACCTCCTAGTATACTAGTTATTTGGCTGCGGTATTCTGTAAGGTGGAGGTTTTTCCCCAATCGAGCTACTTAGTTTCTACATAAATACAGTACACCCCGATTTTTGATGAGCAATATTATCGTCTCT
Source organism: Achlya flavicornis (assembly GCA_947623365.1). Taxonomy (NCBI): domain Eukaryota; kingdom Metazoa; phylum Arthropoda; class Insecta; order Lepidoptera; family Drepanidae; genus Achlya; species Achlya flavicornis. The sequence goes on along the minus strand of OX392491.1, from coordinate 3,457,530 downwards.
CAGACACGTCATTATCAATAACAGTTTTTAGATAATTTCTAGAAAAAGATACGTCAGGGAAAGAACTTAGGAACTCTGGTCTATAGTCCAGCTCTATATCACTTGAACATCGAGATGAATGAGCAAAGTTGTTCTTCAGAATTTATGATTCCTTTTACAATCTAATCCTTTTGTAAAGCAATACACAAAAGCAGATGACCGTCTAATGCATCCGAGGTATTAGTGCATCTCGCAGCACCTAAATTACGTATCTTGCTACCTATTATTATCGTCATAATAACTCAGCCTGTGGACGCCCACTGCTTAGCACACAGACATATATATTATGGTCTTTGACTATGCATATACTTGCAAATATGGCAAAACTATAACACGATACAAGAAATGAGTCCTCCTGATGGGACGTCAGCTTCCTTGACGATTCCCGGTATCTAGTTTACACTAGAGAGCCATTCTTCCCCAAGGGTTTCTTGAGCGGTATGGTCTGCTCATCGCCACAATCTTAGTCATGAGTTCTGTTATCTGTCCCAGTCAAATTTATCAATCTTTTTTATTATTATGGAAATTAAATAACTATAAAGTATCGGCGCCTCGTTTCCGATAGATCAATCATTATGATTGATGAACTGCGAAATATTAAGAAAATAAATTTTAACGTCTTCGCCCATCGATAATGCATTGTGGCCTGCTCGAAAACAGAGATGCTCGGCTTTAAATAAATTTGTTTTAAAATATTTCATTCAATTGATACTCCTAACTCTTAAAATTTAGAATTAAGAATAAAGCTTTAAAATTTCCTTAAATGTTAATTAACGTCGCAGATTTTTTCCGATGTAAACAAACTATATAGAGCACGATTAAATTATTAAAGAACAAAATGAATCAAGCCGACGTCCGTGATCGTCGTTGTTGGTAAAAATAAAATCCCTGAGTTACCATTATTAACAATTAAGGTGGTTTACAAAGGAAAAAAGTTCAAAAAAGGAGTGAAAAGATTTTTCCTAGATCTAAAACGTTGGTACAACTACAGATATCTGCAAACTAGGGATCTCCATAGTTTACAAAGACTAAGGAGATCCCTAGTTTGCAAATATCTGTCATTGTCGGCAGCCACTTTCTACCTGGAGGACAGTCCGCCATTCAACCTTTTGACCACTTACCGTAATAGGACCGTCTGCAAACTTTAATAGGAATATTACTAGAACTAAAAATCTCTTAAGACCTTACTTTAACGAAAAAACTAGCTTTGGAACTAGATTTATTAGGTTTTTCTTTCCCAGCCTACGTCTTTGGTAATGTAGGTACGTAGGTACAGTCGAAGACAAAGATATGTATACACTTATCATTATAAAAAATAAGTAATCATAAAAAGCTCCATTAATTTATACTCATCCAAATGCTCAAAAATATGTAAACAATATAGAAAACATAAATCCGACACGATCATAAATTTGTACACATTAGATAAAACAATTACATAAAGTTCTACATAATTATCCATTCTAGGATTTTTCCATCTATTATTGGGGGCAACAACAGCTTTAGCTACAATTTTGATTCTAATTGGTCTAGTATATAATAAGCCATACAAAACTACGTATAATTTCGACAATGTAATAAGTTTGGCAAAAAAAATATTAATGAGCTACTTGCGATGGCTTTTTAAACTATATTAAGATCAATCCATATCAAATAACAAGTGTTTATTTTTAGAAAACAAGAAACTATATACACGATCAATAAAAACTTAAATCTAAATTAAAAATTAACTAAAATTAAAAATTACAAATAGAAAACTTGTCCCAAATCGCTGCCCTGTGCAAACGTACCAAGAAGGCTGGCGGCATTGCCACGTTGGATGGCAATGCTTATTCGTTGGCCTAGATAAACGCCAGCCTTCTTGTCACGTGAGGTCTCAACTAGACGATGTGAGACCTCGTTAAACAAATGGTGAGCGTCTGGCCCCCACGGGCCCAGCGTTTCAACCCCAAACGCCGCAAATATGTATCCATCACCAAGGGTAGCATATTTGCGGCGCTTCAGACCTTCTTGCTGGGCGGCGGCGGCACCGGCCGTGACTGAGGTAACTGGAAGGTGAGACGGAGCCAAGGTGTCGACGCATGTAGCGTCCCACACCAAAGGTCGTCCCACCCTCCAGGGTACCAAAGTCATTCCGTCCGGCCTCTTGCCATCTTCCCGCACCAAACCGTTCGGTTCTAAAACGGCTGGCACACCGGAAGTGACAAGAGCCCGGCGGATGAGATCGTTAATAGCTGCATGCCGCGATGTCCGCCCAGCACTCCTGCTACACGAAAGCCCGTGATGGCCAAGACGCTCAACACTGTCACCACAAAGGCAGCGATGGGGGACAATACATTTCGTCATACTTGATATCTCTGTATAATAAAAAAATAATCATTGACCAGTGAGAAATCTTATAAAACACCAAGTGTCGCACGCATCAACAAACTACAGACAAAAGTTTAATTTGGCTTTTCGAGTATTGGTCAGAGAGTAGTGTCGAGGTCGCCTGGGTGCCCCCAAGAAGCGATTGAGCAGCCTAGAAAAAAAATTGAAGTTTTTATGTGGGAATAGTAAAAAAAAAAGGTTTTTGTGAACCGACTGACTGCTTTTCTATTACAGCTGTAATCCTTATTTAGCGAGCCTGACTCGCTTTTGACTGGTTATTTTCATTTAATTTACTAGGTATTTGTCTAAATTAAAAAATAGTCACGTTCGGATGCAAATCTCACATATTCGGAATGCGTCAACTCGGCTACACGCGGAATGACTCAGCTGAACACGGCACAAGCACAGCTCGCATCCTGTCATTAATCATAACATTGTCAACTCCAGGGGGAGTTGGTATGTGACTAATATATATTTTACTATTCGTCAAAAAGTTGGAGCTAAAATAAACTTTGAGTCTGGCATGCAAGTCATCCAAAATAACGAATGCTTTTTGTTATACCTACCTAATACCTATCGTTATGTTGTTTTAGTTTTGAGTCTGATTACTACCATGGGACTATCGCGTAACAGGTAATGTGGTAAACTGTATATTGTGTTATGGTGCGTCCATGCTACGCCAAGCGAGCACGAGCCGAACCTCGAACGAACAGGATTCGTTCGTTGCTCGCGATTTCAAGTGTGGACGTACGAGCCTACAACGAGCGCGATGCGAATCCCTGTGTTCGTGAAAAAACTGACAATCGGGCGGAGCGCAGTCCAGCACGCTACGAATGCTCGTTCGAGGCTCGCAAGCCCATCCACGCTACGCGTATGGTGCTCGCAGTGTGCTCATTCGTGGCTCGGCTCGTACTCGTTTCGCCAAGTTTGGACGCACCATTAGATGACCCAACCACGGATGCATAGCGTAAATGTATTTATAAGCAGTTTTAGTGCCGCTTAGTGGTATAATCAGAAAGAGGTTTTGCAAAAAAATTTAATTAAAAATGAGTAAATTTTATAGAAACTATAGATACAGTACGAAACTGGTGAAAACATTCTACCATACAAAACAAACCCAGATATTAAGCTTCCTGCAATTGAAATCAATTCCAAATAATCTATATATATAAAAATGAATTGCTGTTCGTTAGTCTCGCTAAAACTCGAGAATGGCTGGACCGATTTGGCTAATTTTGGGTTTGAACTATTCGTGGAAGTCCGGGGAAGGTTTAAATGAAGGGTAGGGTAGGGTATTACGCGAACGAAGTCGCGCCGGGCAGCTAGTTAATAATACTTATTCAGACCGCAAGTTAGGTCATTCATTCACTGATTGGCGTGAACGGTATATACGGTAATATACGGTACAATGGTAATTTCAGCAAAGCAACATAGGTACCTATCGGTCGGTGAATTTTGAGTAATCATGTTTATGATTAAATTCTATACGGGTTGGTCTTCACCTCAACTGTAATGTAGTGGACACTGGACATTTACAGTGACAGTTCCAGGATTTTGCATTCCATTCCATATCGTCAATACATCTAAGTGATAGGTATTTTAACATTATGTGATATTGATAATAATACTTTTTAACATATTTTTAATTACAGCACTTAACTTTGATGTTAGGACTAAAATTAACTTAACCCTTTTTTGAAACCCCCATTTTATAGCCTTGTTACGACCGAATCCATAAAATTATACCTTGATTAATTATTAAAACTAACCCGTAAAGCCCGTCACATAATATATGTAGCTATAATATATATTTATATGCCGAGCTATAATATAACGGTTTTACATAACAATAAAACCGATATTATGTGCCGAGAAGGAAAACATACAGCATTGTTAATGAAGAAGCAGTGTGTACTTAGCCTTATTTCATCTATGGTTTATACCATCAATGTAGTTCAACCTTTAAACGCTAGAGGCGCTGGCATCGCAACCAGCTAGGGCGGCGGAATCTCCGCCATCTTGGTTTCATAGTCTTCACTTCACCAGAAAGACCTTCCTGCAATGCTGTATGTTTTCCTTCTCGGCACATAATATCGGTTTTATTGTTATGTAAAACCGTTATATTGATGTGCCTCCAGAAAACATACAGCATTGTTAATGAAGATGTGTTTGTTATCTGCTGGTGAAAGAATAAAGCACAACGCTATGATGAATGATGATGGAGAGGTTAATTAAATCTGTAAATTAAATTCAATCTTTAATTACAATTATATAATAAAAAAAAAACTTAAAAATAAATCTTAGATAAATACTGATTTTATCATTTCTCCCCCAGGAGAGTTAATTAATTAACCAAAACAAAATCACAAAAATATAAATTTATTAACCGGAAAAGTAATAATTAATTAAAATAAGGTATATAATAAGTAAGGTAAGTAATCAATATCGTTTCTTATTATTTTGTGTTCGTATACACAATGCATTAAGATGGAGAGCCTCAAGATAATCGTAATTCTTTCTTCAATACTTTTATTGAAGAAAGAATTACGATTATCTTGAGGAAGCTCTATCAGGCGACAGTAATGATTAAAAAGGGTGTTCGAAGATTTCCAATTGCCCCTAGACAATATGTCATCTATTGTTTGATTTTCCAACCATCCTAAGGAAGCTACTGCTGATCTGCAGCTTTCTGGGGATGCATGAACGCCACTGTCACGGAGAACTGTGCGTACCCAGTTTCCAATAACGGTACGTGAAGCTGCTTTTATGTTACCGCAAACAGTTATAAATAGACTATACAAATCCTTGACTTGAGACCTTCTAGGGTTAAGTTTTTCTATAAAATTATGTGTTTTGACAGCTTCCACGCGGACTGACGATAAGAATGGGTATCGGTCTTAGACCCAAAAATAGGTATTAGAAATATATTTTCACCGTTATCGAAGAGACATTCATTTGAAATTCTTAATAGGGTCAGTTCATGGACTCTGCGTCCTGAAGCTAATAAGAGAACAGTTGCTGTCCTCCGCGCTAAGTCGAAAAGTGTGTCCTTGGGTGGATTATTAGAAAGCCAATCCAAAACGATTCTGGGATCCCATATGAACTGCGGTTTATGAACCTTTGGTTTAGCAACTCCGATTGCCTTAAGGGTATGTTTTATGATAAAATTTGAGAAAGTTTGTTGTTCTACATGGGGGCCACAGAATGTTAAAATCGCAGATTTATGTACCAGTATAGTACTATAAGAAAGTTTTTCTTCTAGAAAGAGATATATTAAAAATTTGGCAACATCTGGGGGCTGTGGTGATTTGGGGTTAACTCGAGAGCTAGAGCACCACGTGAGCCATCTTCTTATTGCTGGTAAGTAGGTAGCCAAGGTGGATTGGCGCCAGCTATGTTTTAATAATTCCTTCTCTTGTATAGACCATTCTTTTATTTGTGCCCCCCACCCCCAATTTTCCATACTTTCAGGGTTAGTGTCTGCACTTGTGGAGGAGGTCGTGATGTTGTGACATCTATTAAAGTCTTCGTCGGGTTCTTGATTTCGTGTGGGTGATCCAGTGCTCTGGATTTCAGATCTTGTAGCCAGAAAACTTGAGGCCATTCGGGTGCCACTATCAGGTAAGTTCCCCTGGCACTGTTCAAATGTGTCAGTACTCTGGGTAGGAGGCTGGGAGGAGGGAATACCCAGGCTAGCTGGTATCTCCATGGCCTGCTGAAGGCATCTATATAACTTGCTTGATTGATCTCTGCAGTTTATTGATACGTAATTTCTGACTACAGCAGTCTCTTGAGATGCGAACAGATCTATAACTGGCCGGCCCCATTTGTGAAAGACTTCCGCAGTCGCTTGGGGGAGAAGATGCCATTCTGCCGGTAATTTCCCTCGCGAAAGTCTGTCGGCTACTATGTTGTATCTTCCCGGGAGAAAGTAAGCCGATAGTGTTATTTTGAATTTGCCGGTCAGTTGCAACAGAGTGAATGTCAGATTCAGTAATTCCATCGATTTTGTGCCTCCCTCTTTCCGAATGTATGCTATCAAAGTTCGATTGTCGGATTGGATCAGTACATGAGAGTTTCTTAAAGTATTGATGTTCGTCCTGATTGCTGCTAACACTGCAAATAACTCTTTTTTGTTGCTGTGCCATCTTTTTTGTTGGGTCGACCATATGCCTGACACTAATGTTCCGTCTAATTGTGCACCCCAACCCGTATCCGAGGCGTCCGTCGCCAGGAAATGGGTGGCAGGCCTTTTGTGTATCGGCATTGTTTGATATAGGGCTCCGCGCCACCATATCATTTCGTGATGAACGACTTGAGGAACTGATTGTATATGGCGAGGACGTTTCTTGTCGAAACGCCGCAGGAAAATTTGTAAATTGCGACAGTGTAGCCTGCCTCGGGGAATGACAAAGTTGGCAAAGTTTAGCTGCCCCAGAAGGCTTTGAAGTTGTCGAAGGTTGATGGAACTTTTTTGCAAGGTCTGGTCTATAGTGTCGTTGAGACTGTTCTTTTTGTTTACAGGTAGTGACATTATATTTTCCGATGTTTGCCAACGAATTCCTAGATATTCCAAGTCTTGTGTGGGTAGTACAACTGACTTCTGATAGTTGATTTTCCAACCCAAGTGTTCCAAGAGTCTCACGGCTTCCGCAGCCTGAAGACATAACTTGGAGCGGTCTTGGTGAACCAAGAGGAAGTCGTCCAGATAAAGAAGCACTCGACATCCTTTCGCACGCAAGGTCTCCGCGACCCAGCATGTTATGGAAGAGAAGAGGTGCGGCGCTGAAGCTAGGCCGAACGGCAGGCACGTCATCTCGTAGCGTTATAATTGGCAATCGTAACTTATTCTTAGGAAGACTCGATGTGATCGCGCTATTGGCACGTGAAAATATGCCTGGGATATGTCCAATTTTACCATCCAGTCTCCTGGTTGTAGAAAGTCTGGTACTGAAGCGTGAGAAATCAGACGAAAGTGTTTTGTTTTTACATAATTGTTCAATTCTCGCAGATCGAAAATCGGGCGCATCGATCCATCGCTTTTCTTCCGCAGAAAAAGCTTTGAGATAAAACTGGGCGTTTTCCTTGTCACTAATTTGAGCACATTTTGATCCATGAGTTCCCGAATCGTCCGTGTCATTGCAGGTGACGTTTTGGTTGCATATTGTTTCAAAAGATTTTTTGTTGGCATGATCAGGGGGGGTTTTTTGTATAGTGGTATACGGGAACCAGTGATTGCAGACATTATGAATTTGTTGGCGCCCAGTGCTTGCCATTGGTGCTTGAATTTGTTCAACTGGCCCCCCGTGAATTGTGTATGGTGTGAGTCACTTTTTTCTGTCTTTATTTCGAAATGTATAATTCTTGGTTTGTTTGTTACCGTCACTTTTGTTTTTGTATGTTTGTTTAATTTGTGGTTTCTTATAGGTTTCTTGTTGATAATTTTTGTGTTGGGTATAAGATTTAGACGTCGAAGGTGTTGGCTCATTTAATTTTCTTTTTAGGTTTGGTTTTTCTTTGGATTTAGAGTTATGTAATGGTGACAGCCAGAAATGAGGCCCACCGAGGGATTGGATAAGTGATAACAATTTAGTTTTGTCAAATAAAAACTCCTCACTAGGGGGTATGTTATTAAGAGCCGCTTGAATGTTCTTATCCGGAATATCGGATATAAGTCTTTGACGCCTTATTTCTATACATTCGGCACGTTTCCCACATGCAATTTGCAAAGCCTGTTCTGATAATTTGTATGATGAGGATGATTTTCCAAATGATTCAGTTATTTTACTAAACAAGTTCTCAGAAGTTAGCTCTGTCGGGTTTTTGTGAGCCCAATCAACGATGCCTTGTAAGCCAGATTGTAGCAACTCCCTTTGGTGCAATAAAGCATTGGTAATAGCAGCAACAACTTGTTCAGTTGGAGCTAAATAATCTTTTCCCTTATTCAGGGAACATAATTCGTCGTTTATTTTTAAATTGCAAAATCCAGGAGATGCTATCATATCACTCAATGCTTTACTGTATCTAACGTGCTTCCATGTGGAAGAATTGAAATGTTGGAGTTCAATTAATTGTCTTAACCTGTTTTCATCAGCTGGCTTCACAAATTTCTTATCATCGAAATCAGTTTTAAGAATGCCTAATTCTAGTACTTTTGATGTTGATGTTGAAGGATTCGTGAAGAATTCGGTATTGGTATTATCAGACTGATTAAGAACGTCATTGGTGTTCACATCAGGATTTGCAGCACATTGTTGGTGCATTATAAAATTAGTAAGGAAACTGACCTGGTTGTACAACGCATCAATCCGAGGATCAATCGTTACCTGTACATCACGTTTTCGCTTTTTCCGGGGAGGGTCGTCTTGCTCTGCGTCGCTGCATAGCGAACTGTCCGAACACGAGGTATCCTCTTCTTGCGCAGGATTCTTCTCGGATGACGACGAATGTGTATTCTCCCGTTGATTATCATCCGCGACGTTCACTCGGCGCGGAACTCATTTTAATCACGTTTAATAATTAAAGTAAATTATTGCAGAATAAATTACGGATTTATGAAATAAATTATGATTTTTCGACCTCACGTGTCGAAAGTACACAACGCTATGAAACCAAGATGGCGGAGATTCCGCCGCCCTAGCTGGTTGCGATGCCAGCGCCTCTAGCGTTTAAAGGTTGAACTACATTGATGGTATAAACCATAGATGAAATAAGGCTAAGTACCCACTGCTTCTTCATTAACAATGCTGTATATGGGACTTTTTGGCGGGAACTTGCAGAGTGACGTAGCATTTTCATTTTTATTTTCATAAATTTGTGTATTTTGAGTTTTATTGTGTATTTTTGGTGGTATTTTACCCAATAAAGATCATCCATGTGCACCAGTGAAGTGAAATGAAATGAATTATGTGTATCGTGACTTTTCAAGTTGTCTCAAAATGTCCGTGAAGAGTTTTAGTACAATGACCACCATTGTAGTAAAACATGACTTTTATGGACGGTGACTGACTGAGGACTATAATGTAAAGTGATTTATTGTGACTGGAAACTATAATATAACTCGACACTGGCAGAAATGAGCCCTAATTTGGGCTTGGTTGCCAAAATTAAAAATAAGAAGAAGAACAATGCTGTATGTTTTCTGGAGGCACATCAATATATATTATAGCAAGCTAACACACACGGAGACGCTATAATATATATTTTGCCTTCATTGCATTGATGGTGCGCCTAGCGTTTGCACGAGTTTTATGATAGAGGATGTTCTTATTTATAAAGACAATAATTATGGATCCAACAAACACATTGTTATTGGATTTCATTGATAGTTCTTCGGAGGTAGATGCCGCTGCTAATTTTGATATTATGTTGGTTCCCAGTTAAACACAAAAATAGAACTGAATTCCTTTTCTGGAAATGAACAGAGACTGCGAGCGGACTGGTGGAAGAGTTAAAAAAAGAGAGTGCGAGTGAGTACAAATAAAATGCGCTCAAATAGGCACGCGTGGAACTTGCTGTGCATTCAAAATATGTTGTAATATGTCTTGCTGTACCATAATATATATTAATATGCGATATTACAGTATAGTTTGGTGACGTCACAGAAATATATACTATAGCTGGATGTCACAATCTTTGAGATTGTAATGAAAATGTATCGTAATATGCCCAGCTATAATTTATATTAATATATATTCTAGCTACGTGTGTGATGGGCTTAAAACAAACTCACATACTCCACACAAACACATAAAATTGTTTGAACAAATTTCATCCCTAACGACAATCCAACAAAGTTTAAAATTAATTATAAATGTTTGATTACTAACAGTTCTGTTGATGTTGATGCATGCCCCTCAAAGAATGTAGCGTGTTTTGGCTATAAAATATTTAATATATTATTAGGGTGTATGTGTATGTACTAGTACACTCTTAGTACAATGTCACAAGAAACGTTAAGTGCGGGCGAGGGCTTATTTTAAATTTAAATCAGCGCTAAATTATGTAAATGACAGTGAGGTGGAACAGCGATGCAAAAGCTTATACCTCTAAAAGTAGTAAAAAATGATGTAATAAACTATAGTGGTGTCAGTAAAAAATTGAATCGCGGTTACCAAGAGTTTTTAAGCATGTTTCTAAGTTGCCTGCTATATTTTTTTACGATTGTTTTTGTGCATTACGCATCCCATTGGCAATTACCTAGTTACCTACGTACTGTCGTATCTAAGCTGTGACAAATAATTATGAGAAATAATGACATAAATTTAGATATTAACATATTCAACATATTGCAAACTGAATGATGCAGCTCATTAGAAATACATTCATCACGATTTTTTATTGCTGGTTTTCAATTGTTCTATCAACATTAAAACATCGTTAAAATATTTCGCTAGTAAGTATATTGTCGCATTTAATCACTTATTACATAATAATTACTACGTCTCCACCATCATAAAATGTAAATCAAATAAAATCACAATAATACAAACAAGGTATTGTTGCCATTTAATTAGGAATTATTTTGCCAGTGACGTGTTATATCATAAGTTATATTCTGTTCTAAAGGGATTCCCTCGATGCGTCGAAGGAAGGTCGGAACCCTTGGTGAGCGAGTCGGACTTAGACTCGGACTTGGCTGTTTTTTACTAATGACTACGGAATTCCATGTCACTGATTGAATAAACGTTTAACAATTCATTTGTTATCATTGTTCTTCCTTAATTATAAATTAGATAGCACTAGAATATTTACTCAATATTCACAGGCGAGCTAGACCGCACGCGTGGAGCTGTAATTTTGATCTTACAATAATGTATCAATGATTAAAAACAGTCAATTTCAGCTTTATAAATTCAGTTCTTACTGAATTCATAAAGCTGAAATTGACTTGAAATTGACAGAAAGAAACCCTTGTTATTTCTTAATAACAAGGGTTTCTTTCTGAATAAATTAATCCATTATTTTGTTATTCTTCCGCCTTTTTAATATATCTTCAAATTCTTTTACAAAACCGTTCCTTAAAAAAAATGTAAATGCCTTGTAAATACCGAATGGTAATATATTCTCAAAAAAACTCTGATGCTTTCGTTATTTTGTTGGGAAATTAATCATTTGGGTAAACGATGTTATTAATAAGGCCTAAGGGTCTGAAATAATCTTTCTACGTTGCTGTTCTTGTCTCATTGTTAATACTTCTGGTATTTTATTTATCGTTCTTTTGAATCTATTTGTTAGATTGTCGCATGGGCGTTAGGTGAAAAAGTTATTCACTGTTCATTAGTTTTCTGTTATACATTAGTTCTTGTAATAGCCTCGCTATATCAATTTTCAGACTTCTATCATCAAAATTTGCTGAATCTAATACAAACTCCATCCCCTAGTTTAAAGGGTTGGGGGGGGGTAACAGTTCCAAATGTTTAACTTTTTTTGTTATTTGTACTCATTCTAGCCTACATACTTCAAAGATGATCATCAGTGAGTCCGTGACGGAATCAGGGTTTTTTAGATATCAAAATTGACGTCATATCTCGAGAATTTTGTGTATCTGGCTGGTGTAATCCAAACCAATAAAATATAACAATAAACAAATTTGTTATCCTTCTGACATTGAAAAGATTTGGCCAATCCCACAGAAAAAGTATTTTCCAAAAAATTACGTCATGCAATATCAACTTACGTTACAATGTAGAAGAAGTATCTAAAATATGTAGGTATGTATAATTAATAAATTCATCTGTTGTCCCCAGCACGTATAAAGCACTTCTTAGTATGGGATCAAAGTCCTAGAATTTTCAAATGTAACTGCCGCAGTAGAATATTCGCTTTCAAATGTTAATTCAATTCTGCTAAGAGCTACAAGATTCTCTTAATACAGAGGGGTGAACAAACAAAGGCGGTAATAGTTAAATGTTAATACCACGCACCCGGCTGGGGATTAAGTTAGTTTAAACATGTGCTGTGGGTGTGTAGTTAATAGCTATTTGTTCTTCTTTTTGTTGAAGTCACTTGTTTTAAAATAGTCAAAAGTGTCCAACTTATATTTGCCACGACATTGTTGACACTCCCTTTTACATAAATTTTATTTGTAAAACAAAATCAATTATTAATGTGTTCACTTGAATCAGTTCCTGGTTTTTTTAAGGTTCCGTACCTTAAAATGAAAAACCGGAACCCTTATAGGATCACTTTGTTGTTCGTCTGTCTATCAAGAGTCAAGACCCTTTTTCTCAGGAACGCGTGGAGGTATCAAACTGATATTCATATCAAATACTCAGGTCTAATGTCCCTTGGAGCTGTGAAAAAAGCTGTTTTGCCATGACAAACAGGCCTGAGCTGCATAGTGCATACCTAGTGTTCAAAATTAGACAATTGCACAGTGCTTTACGTCCATTAGAACGCTAAATAAAGACGCACATTTGTAGCAATGCAACGCCACCAACACAACTGTGCACTCCCTAACAATGCCGATTTGCAGCGGCTTCCAGCGATTTAAGCTGGATTTACACAATCCTGTATAACAAAGCCGCGCGTTTTGCAATTTGTTTACTACAGCTTTTTTTTCTATGATAGATCGGTCTGTAGTACGTGATGCTATGTTCGAAGGTGGTCATTAAACAAAGCCTAAAAGGGAAATGGCTCTACAGTAGGTGCCGGAATACAACGGTAGGTGTTTGGCGAGAGACTTTCAAAATTAGCCACCTTACTAGTTTCCTCACGATATTTTCTTTCACCGAAAGCTCAAACTCGTTGTAGGATTCGAACCAGGGATCTATCATCGCCTCATACTATAGACTGATATATACTTTAGCTAATTTGACTTATTAGAATAAATAAGTTAATATTACATTATGATTTAAGTGTGCAAAGTTGGTCATTACACACGAGGCGATATTAGGCGATAATGGAGCCGAGAGTCACATTCATTCATTGAGTAATATACCAAGAATCTTTCACTTTCAAAATATACGTAAGATATTCGTAGGAGTTATGTATTCTAAAACCAACCATAAATTTACCTTAGCGATGCAGCAGTTCCGCCTTACAAAAACGCCGCATCGTTGTGCATGGAGACATTATAGGAAGCGTGGGGCGACAAACCAACATTGGAGCGCGGTGAAAGGCTGGCAAATTATCGGATTACATCCATTCTACTATATCCTTACTAATATTAAAATTGAGAACGTGAGATAGATTAAAAGATTAATATTGAAAGATTTTTTCTTCGGTTTCACCCACGTTCCCAAGGGATATATTATTTTCCCGGCATGAAAAGTGTCTTATGTTAATCCTATATGTCCCTCTATTCAGTAGTTATTGCGTGAAACAGTATGCATACATCTTCACATACTTACAAACTTTTACATGTATAATATTAGAGGAAGAGCAAGAAGGATAGGACAGGATTAGTAGGATAGTTGGTTCGAGGAAATGCTGGTGGCTTTTGTTCCATACTAAACGAAATCCTCAGTTTCTTCACTGGATAATGACACTAGAGAAATTATTATTTTACCATGCAATCTGTAGTACCACTGTATGTCCCTAGGTTGTGTTTTTCTCCATAAATTAATTATTGTAGAAATTAGGAGCCTTCTAAAATCACAAAAACATACAATTTTTAACGCCCTTATCAGACGTCCAGCGAACAAATTTGACGAATATAAAAAAGCAAAGGAAAACCGACAGACTTAGCCAAAGCCCTTCTTATTATGATTTTTGTTTTTTTTTAAATCGCTCCAGTTTTGGATGATTAAGCTGAGGATTACGACATAGCGATTTGGTATAATTTAAAAAGGTATAATTCGATTACTCGTCAGATTTAGATTTATTTGGGGATATTAGCCGAAATAAGTGATAAAATGTACCCCAATAAAACGAAAGGTCATAAAATTAATTAAAATACAACAACAAAAAATTCACTATAATCAAATTAAAATGGAATCATGTCTGTGGCTTTAATTTTACCAAAATAAAAACAAAAGTGTGAAGTCAACTCCACAAATCCTACTTTTTATTTTCTGTAAAATCGGAAATTAACCACCAAATATCAGAAAGAATTTGGGACACTTATGTGTTTTTTTTTTTTTTTTGAAGCGCTCGTGGTGTATCATGATTAGCCGTTCTTAATCGATCGGCAAAGTTAAGCTACGTCTGTCTTGGTCGGTACCTGGATGGGTGACCGCCTAGTGGTATTTCAAATCGAGCGTTTCCGTGCTTCGGAAGGCACGTCAAGCCGTTGGTCCCGGTTATCACTTAATTGTGATAGTCGTTAAGCTGGTTGGATGCCTCCTAGGCGGCTTGAAAAACTCCAACAGTAGGTTGGCCACTAGCCTACCTCCACCGATCCGCAGTGGGCACGCGTGGTGGAGTATCTGCCCATTCCCTTTCACCCTGATTTGTGAAAGGAGGCCTGTGCTCAGCAGTGGGACATTATAGGCTGATGATGATGTGATTTTTTTGCCTTACTTCTTCTAGAACGCGAGAAAATTAAGTCATAAACATAGTTGAAGATAAAACAGACAATGTAATTAAATTAATGACAATGCAACTTAATGAGGCTTACTTGGCGATGAAAAACAGAGTGGCGCAGAATTTATTACACATTTTTATGAGATGTAGTGGATTTTGAACATCGATATATTATTATCTTCCGTCTAGATTAAGGGTTACGTACAAGACAACATCGTGAAAGTGGCCGCTTGGAAACACAATAAAACAAAATTATGTCACTCATGAATGTTCTACGTTCAAACGTGGACCTGCTGAAACTGAAATAGCGACACCGTTGTCTTATTTCTTCGGCCGTTTTTACAGCTTTATTCTAGCGTAATACTATTTCGATGATTTTGAATATTTTATTGTATCCTTTGATATAAATGTGAATGTTTGTATGAATGTGAGAATGTTCGTCACTCTTTCACGCAAAACAACTGAATGAATTTGGATGAAATTCGGCACACAGATAGAATATACTCTTTATTAACATATCGGATACTTTTTATCCCGGTGTAACAATATATCCTTCGGGAACGCGGGTGAAACCATGGGATGAAAGTTAGTGTGGATATAAATGTACCGGAAAGATTAACAGGCAGTCGATTTGGGTATCATACGGCTATATTTATGGAGGTTGATTTGATATTTTTTAGTGTATTTTGAAGTCGATATATTTTTTTTTTATTACTTTTTTTTTATCCCCTACATGAAATGATCTAGCCCCTGCCCTCAAAATCGATTTAAAAAATAGCAAAGCAAAATCACAAAGAATAAAGAAGCGTGAACCATGTGGTAAGAATGGCTACTTAAAACCGTCACCATTGCAATTAAATTTGATAAATGACTCTCTTTACGGTAACAATTGAAGCATAAAACCAATGGTCATAAAAACAACGATAGTATACGTAGATTAAAACTGAAACACTCATCATAATAGGATCACTTTGAATATGTATGTTCTGGCAGTAGCACTTGAAAGCCCTTCTAGGATTCGTGAACAACATCTTTTAACATGGTGATTGGTGATTGTGGTCACAAGCGTACCTATACGCAGTAAACGAACCAAATTATTTAAATCAAGTTAAAAACAATCGCAAAGCATATTCTTTTAAAGCTATTTGTATTTAAATTCGATCATTAGCAGAAATATTGTAACATTCTTACTATCCCAAAATTGTAACTTCAATTTAACGCTGTGTTACCAAAGTAACGCAGACTTATATCCTTGTTTATATGATCTGGGCTTCCTGGGGCCTCCAAAAATAGTACGGTGACAAAAATGCCACGCGTCGATACTGCAACCAGTATAAATCATATTGGAGGGGGATAGTGTCAAATACAGTGTTTGAGATGCTTCGATTTATTTGGAAAGAATCGTAGCAGGATTTTTAGAAAGAAATTGAAGATTTTAATTAATCTAAAATGGCGTTGCTATTGATTCTTGTTTCTGTATTAAAATGGCATTTAAAAAACATTTAGAGCGTACAAATATACTTTTAGTAAATAATTAACCGACGCGACGTTTGAAATGAGAACAGCTATTATTATTAATGTGATATTTTTATCAAACAGAGTTTGTAAGGTACCTATTTAATGTTTAATAGCATGTTGCTAGTGGTGTAATTTCAACATCTTGTACAAATCAACATACCTGATGAATTTCGCCGTTATTGTTAACATTTCGTGTGGAACTGTCTAACTTCATAAAATCAATTATTAATTTTAAAGATAAGTCATTGCTATTAATAAGTTAAACAAATTTGACAAGTCTTCTTCTTCAGATCATTAAAAATTCCAATAACAATCTAAAATTTAAAATTCGTCTCTCGACCTATTTATTTTACGACATATTCGTTAAGCCGTCTTTATTACCCATACCTTAACGCGACCCTACGCCTCTGCTTTTGACAAAAAAACAACCCCCGTATCTAATCTTAATAGTCTGAGCACGTGCTACACCCATCACTATTGTAATTGCGGTGTATCGAATAACATTTGGCAACTATTAATTTTCTCTAAACATTTTTTGTTATGGGTATTTTTTTATAATAGTAATAATATCCGAGGATAGTCTTCCCACATGACTATCTGATAATACTCTAAGCAGTACTATGGAAAACAAATAACTGATATACAACTTCTATCCTTACTTTTTACTTTTCAAAAAAGGCTTAATACAAAAGACAAGAGACAAAAAAAAAAAAAATTTACTGTATTATAGAATTTATAACTCAAACTTTTGTTAGGTGTAGCGGTTCTCTGCTACACTAAACAAAGAGGTATGTATAAGCAAGGAAAGTTCAGTATTTATAAAAATATATTATGGTGGACTTTAAACATAAACTAACAAAGTATCTTTCCAAAAGTACTATCAACAATATAACTGCCATACAAAACAGAAACAGCAAACATAAAATAGACGTAAAAGAAGAAAATCTTCGAAAGATTTATACCCCACTTGGTTTAAACGAAGGGAACAAGATACAGTAGGTAAAGCTATGGTCTGTAGGTCTTAATCAGTACAATCTTGCGCCGTGTGTCGTACAAAATCGATTGCTTAGGGTATCGTAGTACGTGAACGCCGAAAAAGTATTTTGCAAGACAGAATTTCACTGGAAATGACATTTGGCTACAAGATTTTTTGATATAAAAGACCAAAAGAATTTCAAATCATTCAAGTAGACATGCTTACATAAGGCAGGATGAGAATAATATCTGCTATCTATAGAATGCAGATATATAGAATACAATTAATTAACCTTATTATAAAGTGACTCATCATCTCACTAACATTATAAATGTGAAAATAAAGCAGTAACTAACCAGTAAGAGATAGATAGATAGATAGATAATACTTTATTGTTGCACCAAGAAATATCATAACAAACAAAACTTAAAAATATAAAGTGTTACAATGGGCGGCCTTATCACTAATAGTGATCTCTCTCTACCAGGCAACCTTTGGATGGAGAGGATTTAACATAAATAGAGATTCTTGGATTTCAAATGTATTTCTTATTTTACAAACCACTTGATACGAGTATACTTTGAAAGACATTTTGGTAACACGAGCTACATTCTAAGAGTACAGTTTTGGCTCGTCCAGCTTATTTATATCGCCGTCAATCCATACATCCCTCGGCACCCCTAGGTATTGCCGGTTCATAAATTATGAATCTCGCGACACGATACAATCTCAGCCGATGGGAATATTATGCCGAGATCGTATCGGTCCCCCACACATGGACGTTTTTCAAATTTTCGCTTACCGAAACAGAAAATGCTTTGACGATACGTAGATTGATTTATATGTGTTTGTGTTGGCTCTTAGTGCTCGTGGTATATTCATATAAGAAGCTTGCATTGGTGGTGGACGGTGGACTAGAATGGAATTTTGGGAATTATCCGGTAAATTTCTTCACCATCGTCATCACTATAGAGACACGAGTCTCTCCTAGCAATGAGGTGGATTGAGGACATAGTCGGAGATCCAGTGTAGATTGGCGGAGTCTACATGCCAATGAAATTGACTTCTCGGCATGCGATTTTTTCTTTCACTGAATGCCAGTTCGAACACTACTCAGTGGCCAGTGCGGCCTGTGATTTAGTCAAAATTTAATTTAAAAACCTGTTGTGTTTAGAACTCGTTTCCACAAAAGTTTCTGGATAAAACCATATTCGTTGTTCCACAGTCTACTTATGCTATTGTCTCTATCAAACATTCTCTAAACTGAACGTCATAAGAGATATTTCCAAAGCCACATTAATTGGTGGTGATTTGGCCAAAGGCAGAAAGCACATTATACCAAATAGATAGCAGCTTATTATGTATTTAGGTATAACAAATTTAAAACTACATTATTCACAATTAGAACCAATATTTAACCGGAACCTAAACAACCAAAACTAACGGTAATTTCCCAGAACTACAGAATTAGGAATTAGCCCCATTTGTAATATCGACTGGCACGTACAACATGGCCGCCGTGACGCCACCGTGACGTCGTTAACCTAACGAGGACACATAAAGAGATAATGCACAGATTGCACCTAAGCTGGTTCCATGGCAGTGATATATTGACATACAGGCAAACCACTGACCCTCCAGCAGAGATTAAGATTTTCTTCAAGAAATATAATATTTACATAAATATAAAGCACTATGTCATTTGAAATGTTTCGAAAAAGTAGATTTGTTTTTATGATTATTTTTATTTACTACTAGCTGTCCCCCGCGGTTTCACCCGCGTTCCCGGGATAAAAAGTAGCCTATGTCCTTCTCCATACCATAGGCTATCTGCATGCCAAATTTCATGATGATCCGTTGAGTAGTTGAGGCGTGAAGGCGTAACAAACAAACAAACAAACAAACTCACTTTCGCATTATAATATTAGTAAGGATGCTATATTATATTTCTATAACAGATAATACGAACAAATATTCTCCATTTCCAGTCACAAAAATAACACTGCTTATTATTTTGCAGTAAATAAATAATTGCGCGAATTGCAGTACTCATAATCCAATATCCACAAGTTAACATCCTTTCCCGGAAACGAATAATATAAAATATATAATTTATTTTTCTGAAATATAATGTTATGGTATAAAAATTATTCGTCGGATGCCTACGTTATAAAAGAAACCTGTGTGCAAAATTTCAAGTTTGTATGTATCCCCAGCGTTTTAGGCTCTGCGTTGCTGAATCAGTCAGTCAATCAGTCAGGCAGAACAAGTAATTATGTATGTATAGATAATAGGAGATTGTCAGCGTAGTCTGAGTGTTTATCAATAACAATAATAAATAATTACACTCCTGTTTCCGAGAATGCTAATTCTAAATCAGCTACAAATAAATATGCCGGAAACTGCTGGTAGCTGTCCATAAATCATAATTAATATAAACATCAGCACTCTGAATCATGATGGATGGTATCGTTAGCCGTCGATTATTTTATTATATGGTTATTTATATACTATGTGCTCAATGGGTGTCCATGCTACGCGAACGAGCGCGATAGACGTTACAACGAGCCTACAACGAGCGCGATGCGAATCCCTGTGTTCGTGAAAAAACTGACAATCGGGCGCAGCGTAGTCTAGCGCGAGACGAATGCTCGTTCGAGGCTCGCAAGTCCGTCCACCATGATTTACCGTTGTTGGAGCTTTTACAATAACATAACCAAGTTATTTTGTTACGGGATTAAGAATATTGGAAGAGCTGAGATAGGATAGAAATTAATAATGATCTTATTTGATTGATGAAGAATGCGGACATTATGCGGAAGCATTTTAGTATTGTTATTGCTTATCTTTATATATCTCCATTTATTTGTTTCCAATTATTACTCATTATTTCCAATAAATGCTACAAAGTCGTCTATTTACTGTTAAATCCGTTTCCGTAAGTATAATAGTAATTTTAAGGGATTTAGAGAAGCAATAACAAGCATCCAAAAAGCATTTTACTGTAACTAAATGCTTTTAAATTACTTTAAAAAGTTGTGGAAGTCATTATGTCGCGTACACGTGTCGCTACTAAAAAACGTAAACAACAAGAGCATACATAAACAAAGTTACAAAGTTGGGAAGATTAACGAAATTTATATTATGCACCAATCTGAGGCAGTTTAGTGGAGAATGCTCGAAAGTTGCGTCCCAAAAATATGTTGCCATTGGGACATTAAAACTTTGACATGACAAACATGCAGAAGGATAATCTTCTTCGGAAAACTACTAGGTACTTGGGATCATCTCGATTACGTAAAAGAAGGAAGGAAGACAAGTATGGTTATAATATTATGAACGTTCAGTTGGACCAATTGTGTGGATAAATTGATGCGATGATAGCTCAGTGGTAGTGACGTCGGATACCAAGACGAATGTCCCAGGTTTGAATCATATATCGGTAAAAGAAAACATCGTGAAGAAACCATATTACGGTGGTAGGGTACTTTGTAGTACCTATCTGGCTGGCTACCACCCTCAAGTTGAAAATCTGTCGCCAAGCACCTATCGGTGGGTTCCGATATCTGCACTTGAGAGCCAGACCCTTCTAGGCTTTGTGTGCTTACCACCTTCGGCCACATCATCACTTATCATCGTGAGATTGTGGTCACACAGGCCTATACAAACTGAAAAAGAAATTAAATATTTGAAATATGCAATTTTCAAATGAACTAAAATACACATTTGTAAACAAAACGGCAAATAAATAGTAGCCAACTCACACAACTAATAAATAATCAACTAAAATAGTTACTCATTCATCAGCATCTGTTTAAACTTTCAATTTTTTTAGCTTATTTAGAGCGAAGCCATTAACAAATTACCAAATAAATTAAATGAACCACATCAAAGGCGAAGAGGACATAAAAAACGGTAGCTCGTAGCTAAAAAGAAGTAAGTCATAAACACCCACTTTAACGGACTCAAATAATATTTTAAGTGGCTGAAATATAAACGATTTTTGGACGATAAATTTAAACGTTCTGTTTTAGTCGAGTATAATATAATATCAGAAAATGAAAATGGATGGAATAATTTTATATTAATTTGCATGTTTAACAACTCTTTTTGATTTTTTCATTTTAAATAGTATAATGATGAGATCCATACATTGATTTGTGCAAACATTAATATATTTGATAGTTTTGTCTTCCAATATTGAAACTAAATTACAAAGAACATAAAAATAAAATAAAATTTATTTGTATGTCCAATTGATGCTTTTTAGGGTTCCGTATCCGAAGGGTGCCAAACGGGACCCTATTACTAAGACTCCGCTGTCCACCGTCAGTTCCGTCCGTCTGTCTGTCAGTGGGGTGTATCTCATGAAAATAAGTAGAAATTTTCAGAGAATGTGTATTTCTATTGCCGCTATAACAACAAATAAAAAAAAATGAAATAAAATTAAAATTTTAGGAAGCGCCCAAGAAACGTCTTTTATTGGCGTTTATTTTTTCATAGCAAAGTTGAGTTTGTTAATATTGTACGGAACCCTCGTGTGCGAGTCCGACTCGCACTTGGCCGGTTTTTTTTATCGTAATCATAATTTGTATTATTAAAAAGCAATTAAGCTGCAGGTACGTCTCGTTACGACTGATTTCTTGGAATTATCATACTTTTAATACAGGTTTTTTTTAAATATTTTAAATGCCTTTATTTCATCTTTAGGCCCCAAGGATTAATAAAAAAAAACGACACAATTAAAGATAATAATAATGAAAACCAATGTAAAACATTCTGGAAGAGACCAGTCCTCACAATAAAGGGAATCTTAGTGTGGGGGTTGGAGACCGCATTATCTTTATTTGCTCTTTGCTACAAATAAATAATTATTAAATATCAATAGAATATTATCAAATATAAATACCGTAATGATGTTGATTATCGTTTATTTTTCTTCTTACTGAAATAAAACTGTTACCCGTAACTAAAATTATGCTGCAACATTTATGTGCCATCTTTGAAAATGAAAGTTTTAGCATGTTTATGATTATTTCAAATATTTTGTCATTTGCCTTCACCCGGTCAAGTACGGTGAGCTCTGAGTGCTCCCCTATTTATTTCACGTAAATCAAGAAATGTGTTTTTTAAATAGAAGCAATTTATTACTCAGTGTATCACTAAGTGGCTAAGCTATTATGTGTCGCCGAGGCATGAAGATGAGACGTCAACATGTTCAAATGACAAACCGACCAACCGCGTAAAAGTGGATATTTTTACTGTCATGTTAGCATGTGCACATCAAACAGCTTCTTAGCTTGTCTATAATAAATTATATACTTTTTGCATAAAACCATACACAAAAGCGAATATAAGTACGGCGTGAAACTGTGGAGTTGAAATTTGATGTGAATTTATGTTTGTCTGAGCATTGCTGGTTTTAAACAAGTCGTAAAGACGGATATGTACTATGATTTGGCTTTTAAAGGCTTAATTTATGACGTCTAAAGAAAATTAAAGAGTTAAAAGTTTTTTTTTTGAACGAAATGGAATCGCAAGGTCTAGAAGCAATGGCGCATGTGTCATCATTTCTACATTTGAGGCCTTTAAATACTCAGTGGTTAGCTTAGCAGTATGTGTGACGAATCTGAAGTGAAAGTACTTTTTCGTTTTTTTTTTGCAAGCACTGTAATATCCTGACTTACCGAAAAAAGAACCAACCTGTTTCTTGCCATTGCCTCTACTTTCGATAGTCGATTATTCTAACGTAAAATTATATTTTCATAACTACTATATATACTACACGCAGTCGTTTCTGGTTACCCGCTAAGTCATGCCTTCATCCATTGAGAGGCTAATAAAACTGGTCGAATTGGTGACAATTAATTTTTTATGATTTTCAATCAGTTGTATGGTATCAATATGAGTTTCGGTAACCGCATTCACCGGCTGAGCTGATAGAAAAATTCACTGAACCACGAATACTGCAACGTGGAATTTTCTGTGTACTCACGCTGTTTGTGGCGTCATTCCAGTTTGTCCTCGAATTGTAATAAAGTATTTTGTAATTTTCGGCTGTTTAGTCACTTTTAAGTGTTAAATGATGTAAGTAAAAGTATTATTTTAATGCAATGTCTAGTTTTGATTATAATTATTATATTCATATTGACATCAGAAAAAAATACTTTCAGGATTAAGTTGGGTAGGCGTAGCTACCAGCAGGTGTTGTTTCTGTCGACGGACCGGAGTCCACCTTCAGCACGTAGGGTTATTTTCCTCAAGAAGTTGTGTTTTCCTTGTGAGCTCAGTATTTATTAACTTTCTTTTATTTTTACCATTTCTGCAGAATAATAATACAATGTCAAGCCTCTAAAGTGGCAACTCTCTCGTGGATTTAATCAATTGTAAAAAATCATAAAACAAATACTCTATTCAGTTAAATCCATTATATTAAAAACCAACAATCAAAAAGTCCCCACAATAAAACAAGCAATCTAAAACATCGCAAAAAGTTATAATTCAAATCAGTGCCAGCAACGTTCAGTTAGCCCCTATTATTCATAAAACTATTATTATTCCTCTGCTCTATTCCTATTCTTCTTCTATTATTATTAGGCTTCTAGAGTCTAGAATCTATAGAATTTTAATATTCAAAACTTAGCTTCATGCTATCACGGATAATGTATACAGCTAACTTTATACAATCATAAAATATTAAACCACATCTCAAGCATTACAAGCGAAGCATAAATCAAAATATGGCACTCCACCCCGAAACGACATTCTGAATACCTACTTATTTTGTATAAATTTATTAATAATTTAACTCCACAGCAGCGCAAGCCTGTCACGCATTTATTAATGTGCACAGATGTGCCGCTCGTCGGATTCATGGAATCTTTGAGCGGAATCTGCGGACAGAGATTGCTGTCGCAGAAAAAGGAAAAAGTGAACTTAGTGCAGTTTTGTTTGGAGCGCTATTGGTTTCAGTATTTTTTGTAAGTAAATTAAGAATTTACCTTTATCAGTCATTATAGCATGATGTGGTGGTTATACTGGTGGCCGGGAATACGTCTTACTTGTCTAGGTAGTGTACAGCTAGTCAGTCTGAACTGTTCGTGAAAGCTCGAGAATTTCTCTACGCTTATGTTTTAGCCGTCTTTATCCTATACAAATTCCATATTTTTTTTTTTTTTTTTTTATACCACTTAGGTGGCAAACAAGCATACGGCCCGCCTGATGGTAAGCGGTTACCGTAGCCTATGGACGCTTGCAACACCAGGGGTATCACACGCGCGTTGCCGACCCTGCAGAAATCTCTTCACACCCCTTTTGAAGAACCCCATGCTGTACTCCATTGGGAAAACCACGGCGGGGAGCTCATTCCACAGTCTGAGCGTCCGCGGAAGGAAGCTCCTTTGAGCCCGCACAGTACGAAACAATTCAGGTTTCAATATGTGAGGATGGACTCCCCGTCGATGGCGAGAGTTGCGATGGTAGAAAGTAGCCGTGGGCATCATCTTAAACAATTCTTCAGAACACCGTCCGTTGTACAAGCGGTAGAACACACATAAGGAGGCAAAGTCTCTCCTCAGACTGAGGGGCTCTAAACCGCTTGTGAGCTCGGGATCGTCGACAATTCCGATGGCACGTCGTTGAACCGAGTCTAAAGGATCAAGCTGGTATCCAGGTGCCCCCGCCCATAGATGACAGCAGTACTCCATATGAGGCCGGACTTGCGACTTGTAAAGTTGCAGCCTTTGCCCCGATGTGAAGTACTGCCTCGCTCTGTTGAGCACTCCGAGCTTTTTGGATGCCAGCTTAACCTTGTCTTCTAAGTGACTTCGGAACAAGACGTCGCTAGAAATGTCGACGCCAAGGATCCCGATGCTTTTGCTGATGTTCAGGGACGTGTTCTGGAACTGTGGAGCCACAGCAAATGGGGTTTTCTTAGCGGTGAACGCGCAGGCTTGAGTCTTAGTGGGGTTGAAATGGACTAGGTTTAGTCTGCCCCAATCGGAGACACTAGTTAGTGTACTCTCGATTTCAGACAACAGCCGTTCGCGGCTTTCCTCCACCTCGGAACGAGGGATATTAGCACGGCCCGTGTAATAAGCGTCCCCTGTACTGTCGTCTGCATAACAATGAACGCCGTCAATAGACAGCATATCATTGATATGCAGTAGGAACAGTGTTGGGGACAGCACAGAGCCTTGCGGGACGCCGGCATTTATGTCCATGCTGTCGGAGCAGCTACCGTCAACGACGGCTCTTATGCATCTGCTGGACAGAAAGCTGGCAACCCATTTGCATAATCCCTCGGGAAGCCCGTATGCTGGTAACTTCGTTAGAAGACCCCGGTGCCAGACCCGATCGAACGCCTTCGCCACATCTAGGCTTACTGCCAATGCCTCACCTTGACTCTCAATGGCGAGTGACCAACGGTGCGTGAGATACACAAGGAGGTCACCAGCTGAGCGACTGTAGCGAAAGCCATATTGTCGGTCGCTCAACAAATCGTGATCCTCCAGGTATCTCAAAAGCTGCGTGTTGATCACTCGCTCCATGACTTTGGAGAGAAGGGAGGTGATGGCGATAGGCCTGTAATTCGTCGGGTCTGATCTGTCACCCTTTTTGGGCACTGGGTGCACATGGGCAGTCTTCCACGAAGACGGGACTTCCTTTTTGGTGTAGGAAAGCGCGAAAAGGCGCGTTAGTACTGGACACAATTCAGGAGCACACCGCCATCCATAGGAACTCGTAATTTTTTTTTCGTCCTGAACTATCTTTATATTTAAGTAAGTTCTAAAGAAGAATGGGTAAAAACGTCCCCAGACTGTAGCACGATGAGCTATAGTGGTAATTGTAGGTCTCGTCGAGCACATTATTTTATTCTATGACAGCAAGTCTGAATTCCATGGGAGAAAAAAGATATTCACATTTGAAGTTACAAAAATGTTCCTTTGGTAATGATGGTTTTTTAGGGTTCCGTAGCCAAATGGCAAAAAACGGAACCCTTATAGATTCGTCATGTCTGTCTGTCTGTCTGTCTGTCTGTCTGTCTGTCCGTGTATGTCACAGCCATTTATTTCCGAAACTATAAGAACTATAATGTTGAAACTTGGTAAGTAGATGTATTCTGTGAACCGCATTAAGATTTTTACACAAAAATAGAAAAAAAACAAGAAATTTTGGGGGTTCCCCATACTTATAACTGAAACTCAAATTTTATTTTTTCATCAAACCCATAAGTGTGGGGTGTCTATGGATAGGTCTTCAAAAATTATATTGAGGTTTCTAATATAATTTTTTTCTAAACTGAATAGTTTGCGCGAGAGACACTTCCAAAGTGGTAAAATGTGTGTCCCCCCCCCTGTAACTTCTAAAATAAGAGAATGATAAATCTATAAAAAATATATGATGTACATTACGGTGCAAACTTCCACTGAAAATTGGTTTGAACGAGATCTAGTAGGTAGTTTTTTTTTAATAGGTCATAAATTGAAATTAATATCAAATACTCAGGTCTATACTACCATTTACTTATATACCTACAGGTTTGTACGGAACCCTTGGTGCGCGAGTCTGACTCGCACTTGTTTTTTTTTGTTATTATTAGCTATGCCCTGCGGCACAGAATACTGAATACAAGAGATACCAACCGCGTTTTCAAGACAAAAATAACTGTATGTCGATTTCCAGGCTCCGTGCTATCTGTCTGCTAATATTTATCGATATCGGTCCAGTAACATAGCTGTGAAAACATAACAAACGGACAGATCTACTCTCGCATTTATCATATTAAAGTACTAGCTGTGCCTCGTGAGAAAATAGTATTGCATGTCCATGTGTAGGCTCTAAGCTGCCACGTGTGCTCATTTTAATTGATATCAACCTAACTTAGCTAGAAAACGTAACATAAGGCATACTAACCCGAAGAAAACCCCTATAGTGTGGCTCTACAATTCCAGAACACTCCCTTAAACATCAGACAAAGCATCGGGATTTTTGCTGTCGATATTTCTAGCGACACATGCTGTTCCGTATATAGTCACTTAGAAGACAAGGATAAGATGGCATCCAAAAGGCTCGGAGTGCTAATACTGCAACTTTATAAGTCGCAAGTCCGGCCTTATATGGAGTAATACTGTCATCAGGTTCAGCGACGACCCATTACAATTTTGTCGACGATCCCGAGCTCACAAGCGGCTTAGAGCCCGTTAGTCTGAGGAGAGACTCTGCCTCCTTATGTGTGTTCTATAACTTGTACAACGGACAGTGTTCGACCTCATGCCCACGTCTACCTTCTACCATAGCACCTCTCGCCATTGACGGGGAGTCTAACCTCACGCATTGGAACCGAAATAGTTTCGTACTGTGCGATATCAATCGAGCTCAATACCGCGGACGCTCAGGCTGTAGAATGAGCGCCCCGCCGAGGTTTTCCAAAGGTGGTGAAGAGATTTTTGCAGGGTCAGCAACGCGCGAGTGGTACCCTAGGTTTTACAAGCGTCTATATAGGGTACGGTAACCGCTTATCATCACGCGGGGCGTTTGCTTGTTTGCTGCCTTAGTGGTATAAAAAAAAACTATCTTTCGCATTAATAACGTTAAAGTACTATTTGTACCTCGGGATTTTACATGTATTCCCGGGATACAAAGTAGGTACCTACACTATGTACATATATCTTCGGTTACCATTAACGATAAGGTAAATAAAAAAAAACATATTTTAAACCATATTCAGTTTTTATAGTCATCTTCAAGTTTTCATTTTTATTGTGTTTTGCTATTTACCATAATCCAGTCAGTCATTGCCCATGGGGCTGATTACACTTAAAGAACGGCAATTCAACAAAATGTCATATAGTAGGTAGGTAATATGTGAGTGTCATTGTTTGCTGTGCCAAATAACAAAAGAAATAATAATATTTAGATCTTTACCTTATAAAAATGCTTGTTTTTATCGATGTTTATTATAAAATTACACCGAAATGGCTTATCAAATGTGGGTGAAACTTAGCACAAAGATAGATTAACCTCTGGATTAGCATATATAATACTTTTAAACCAGAAAAGTTATACAAATACTGCGGGACGGTAACAAAGTTAATCATTATTTTGGTTGCTTTAACCGTGAATATCTTTTTTTTCCCATGGAATCCAGACTTGGTGTCATACAATGAAGTGATGCCCTCGATGTGGCCAACAATCTCCACCATAGCTCATAGTGCTACATTCTGGGGACGCGTTTCATATAACAAAAAAAAAGTTAAAAGTTTACGAATACATTGTCCCAAAACAAAATGGTTTCGTACTGTACGGTTTCAAATGAGCTTCCTACCGCGGTCACTAAGAAATCGGAAGGAGCTCCCCACCGTGGGTTTCCCAATGGAGTACCTACAGTATGGGGTTCTTCAAAAAAGGTGTGAAGATATTTTTGCAGGGTCGGCAAAGCGCGAGTGATACCCCTGGTGTTGCAGGCGTCAATAGGCTACGGTGACCACTTACCATCAGGTAGGCCATATAATTGTTAGTAAAGAAGAGAGAAATAACGGGCAGACAGACATGACGAAACTATAAAATAATTAATAGATGTAAGATTTTGTTAATTCAAAATTTAAAACCATTTCTTCAAATAGACCTTCGCAGGCACTTATGAAAAGTCTGACTCTAATACTCTAATACCGGTTCGGAAGGCTGGATTTGTTAAGAAGAGCCGTAATACTACACTACTACTTACCTACAAAACTCATGAGTTCATGGTATTTCAGTCGGTGATTTAATTATTATTAGGGTTCCCTACCTAATTGTCTGATGAAGTCTGGGATACATTTTTTGTGAGCACTAGAAAAGCATGCAATAAGATTGAAAATTGAGTGTCTCAATGTTGCTTATCTCCCAACTAACCAAGCGTCAATTATCATTTTAGCAGGGTCAGCAACACGCGATTTTTATGTTGCAATCGTCTGTAGGCTACGGCAACCGATTACCATACCACACCAGGCAGGCCGTGTGTTTATTTGCTAAATTATAAATTTTATTACGAGTACATCAATAATTAACAGAAAAAATAAAGAGATAATCGTGCTCTATACCGCCGAGGAATTACATCATATATTAAACTAGCTGTCCCCGGCGGTTTCACTCGCGTTTCCGGGATAAAAAATTATTTTACGGGTTATTCTATGCATATAGTATAGATGTCAAATAATAAAATAGAAAACATCGAACTATTAAAAAATATTCAAAAGTCTTCGCTCAATTCAGTACATAAGAATACAGAATCCGCTAACCCCAATGGCTTCCGTTGTACTTAACCATTTTTTACATCCAATTTCCCGTAACCAATCACCTGTCTCGTTCCATGTTACAATAAATCCCCTTATTTCCTTAGGGATTAGTTGTTTGTATACCCGCTTGTGCCAATATTTGATCAAAGACGTAGCCTAAATGTATACTCTCTCAAATTATTGCCGCACTGCAAGTTTACCAACAAATTCATTACAGGTGTAGTTAAGCTATTGTAATGTTTGAGTCAATAGTTTATGTATAAGATAGAGTAATTAATTGCATGACGTGATCTACTGGTTATATTGATCGATGAGTTTCATTATGGATGCTGGATTTGCGAAATTAGAGATATAATCACTTCAAATTGATAGGTACATCATATTTTTAGCGCACGTCGCGTCGTGAGGCGCCCCTCTTGTGTGTGAGCTTCAACGATAGATTCTTTTAAAATACTTAAATTATGTACCTACTAGCTGCCCGGCGCGACTTCGTTCGCGTGGTGCCACCACACCCTACCCTACCCTACCCTGACAGCAAAATCCCCATTAACAAAACGATCCGCAATTTATTGAATACATTTGTTACAAAAAATTAGATAAATGAAGAACCGCTCGACAGATTTTGTACAAACTTCACATAAACCATCTACTAAATAGTCCGAACAAAGCATAAACATTTGGTTTGGATAGGTGAGCCCGTTCTTGAGTTATAAAATTACAACGAAAATTGGCATTCATTTTTATATATATAGATTTTTATATATATATAGATATAAGCTTAAAAAATGTAAGAGCGTAATTTTCAACGCCACTTGTTTCGTCTATGTCAGCAACAAAACCCTTATCTAGTCAGCCACAATTTTTTTATCACCATCGGGTGAATAGTTATTTATTGGAACGCAAACGTTACAAATATTTAAACATTCATTTTAATATATTAACGGCCTTACTCATAAATGCTATTTAACTAATACTACTGAATAAATGGTCAAAAAATAACGTCCCCTTCTCTCATTGTCAAACAATTTGACGTAATTTAACTGACTACTCAATCAGTTTATTACTTAAATAACGTTTTATGAGTAAGAGGGTAAAATGTATCATGAAAGCTTAACATCAAAATTAATTCCAAATGAATATGGTACGTTATTTTCCAGACTGTCAAAAATAATTTAATAGCCGGCTAGACGCTGTTTTATTGTGTACGTAAAGGTCATATAACGTAGCTTAATTTAATTATAACGAAGTTCCAAAATAAGTTATTTCTAAGCTGGCTAAAGATTTGTATCCCTGGAAGGAGTAACTTCAACTTTGACCATCTAGACTTAATGCTTCAATTTAATAGATGATGTTGACTATTCCATCTCAAGTCATCGTGTGTACAATCTCTCAGGAGCCCACACAACACATCTACAACCATCTGATTTAATAAAACCGGCCAAGTGCGAGTCAGATTCGCGCACCGAGGGTTCCGTACAAACCTGTAGGTATATAAGTAAATGGTAGTATATACCTGAGTATTTGATATGAATTTTAATTTATGACGTATTAAAAAAAAACTACTTACTAGATCTCGTTCAAACTAATTTTCGGTGGAAGTTTGCATCGTAATGTACATCATATATTTTTTTTAGATTTATCATTCTCTTATTTTAGAAGTTACAGGGGGGACACACATTTTACCACTTTGGAAGTGTCTCTCGCGCAAACTATTCAGTTTAGAAAAAAAATATATTAGAAACCTCAATATCATTTTTGAAGACCTATCCATAGAAACCCCACACTTATGGGTTTTATTAAAAAAAAAATAGTTTCAGTTCTATGTATGGGGAACCCCCAAAATTCATTGTTTTTTTCTATTTTTGTGTCAAAATCTTAATGCGGTTCATAGAATACATTTACTTACCAAGTTTCAAAATTATAGTTCTTATAGCTTCGGAAAAAAGTGGCTGTGACATACGGACGGACAGACAGACATGACGAATCTATAAGGGTTCCGTTTTTTGCCATTTGGCTACGGAACCCTAAAAATGCACCAGTTTATTCAAAAACCACTAAGACTTAGAACTTTATGAAAGCTGGAAATTGATGAAGCAGAAACAATTTACGGGGCAATAAATTCAGTCGTACCATCTTAGTACTAAGGATGCAACTTTATGGAAATTGTAAGTGGTAATATCCACAAGACACAGCTGGTAAGGTTGGCAGAATAAGTAAGGAAATAGAAGAAAAATAATAATATTCAAAGCATTCAGTGCATATAATATGCATAAGCGTATTGTGGCAAACAATAAAAAATTAGAATCGGCTTGTGTCTAATACCAATATGTTCTTGCAAAAGTATATCTACTACCTATCGCGCCGCAGGTCGTGGGTTCGATATTATCGACTGCAGCGCCATCTGTCGGGCTGATTTGTGAATCTAAACCATCCAGGGCGCCACCCAAACGCATACAAAAAAATTCATTCAAATCGGTCCAGCCGTTTAGGAGAAATTCAGTGACATACATACGTACAGTAGAATTTTATATATAAAGACTAGCTGCCCGGCGCAACTTCATTCGCGTGGTGCTACCCTACCCTGTGGTGCTACCCTACCCTGTGGTGCTACCCTACCCTACACTACCCTATAAAAATAAAATAAAAAAAATAAAAAAGCTTTTATTTAGATTCCTTATACTTACTTACACAGATTAATTAAAAAAGTTAAAGAAATTTACATATACAAAAAATAGCTAAGAAATGTATTTAATTTAATGTTATTGTTAGTAGATATAGTTTTTATATATTTTTTGTTAGTTTATTGTTATTAGTATAAGGACCGCCAGAAGCGGTAAAAGCCTCCTCCAAGTTTTTCCATTCCTGTCTGTGTCTGGCAATTCTTGTCCATAGTTTCCCAGCGACGCATACTATGTCATCATGCCATCTTTTAAAAGGTCTGCCTCGTTTGCGTTTCTTTCCTCTTGGGATCCAGTTTGTCACAACCTGCGCCCATCGGTTTGCTTCTACTCTTTGTAAGTGTCCTGACCATTTCCACTTTAGTTTAAGGATTTGTTCGATTACATCTCTCGCTTTTGTTTTTTCTCTTATCGTCGTATTTTTCACCCGATCTTTTAGTTTTAGGTTCATGTAACTTCGTTCAATACCTCTTTGACAAATCCTTAACTTTTCTAGGTGTTTTTTATTTAGAGGCCAAGTCTGACAAGCATATGTGAGGCAAGGTGTTAAGCAGATATTCAAAGCTTTTGTTTTAAGTTTGGTCGGTAAACTGCCTTTAAAAATTTCTTTCATTGCCCAATATTTGTTCCATGTATTTTTTATTCTCCTATTAATCTCTTTTTCTGTACATGCACTAAAAGAAATATTGTGACCTAGGTAGATATAGTCTTTCACGTATTCGAGAGGTATAGAGTTTACTGTTATCGGTAATTCGGTTTTATTTGTCATAACTTTTGTTTTTTCTTTATTTACCAGTAGACCTATAGCTTCACTTTGCTGACTAAGGGATTCTATCATGACTTGCAGCGCATTTGGCTCTTCTGACATTAAAACTAGGTCATCTGCAAATCTCAAGTGGGATAGATATCTACCCTCAATTTTGATGCCCATATTGCTCCAATTCAGTTTTCTGAAGACATTTTCCAGAACGGAGATGAAAAGTTTCGGTGAAAGTGGGTCTCCTTGTTTAACGCCACGCTCAATTCGATGGTCCTGCTCTCTCTAGTTTTACTCTTGCTGTACTCCTATTATAGATTTCTTTTATGAGCTCTACGTAGTCTTTATTAATCCCTTGTTCTGTCAATGCCTGCCATATGTAATTATGAGAAATACAGTCAAATACACTACATACACTACCCTACCCTACCCTATCTAAACCAACCAGGGCGTCACCTAAAAGCATACAAAAAAAAACAACTGTACGTGTATTTGTCACTGAACTCATCGTTTAGATCGTTTAGAGCCCTGGATCGTTTAGATTCACAAATCAGCCCGGCAGATGGCGCTGCATTCGATAATATAATCTAGATATCGTACCGACTGCATTCAGACAAAAAAAAATCTAATCGGTCCAGCCGTTTAGGAGGATTTCAGTGACATACATACCTACAGTAGAATTTTATATATAAAGATAGATTACATAGGGTCAGTGCATATAAATTTAAATGGAACTATTGTTACTATACTTCATAAGTACTATCATTATCTTTTTTGTCCGCCTGACTCTCTGTTTGATGCATACTAGCTGCGCCCAATAGTTATTAGCACGAGGATAAAAACCCGGATAAAAGACCAAAACTTTATTGTGATGCGAGAGCGTTTGAGTGGACTGTATCTAGGGTGCCTAAAATTTAAGGCTAGATAATTAAGACTCTTTATTACAACAACCAAGATAAACTACGTGACATAATAGCTTGTAAGCTTTATTAATTTATTTGTTTTGAATTGTAAAGTAAAGGGTCAGCTATTTCGGCCAATGGGACAGTACCTTCACTGTATACCAGTTTGCAGCTCGTTTTTTCAAACGGCCAGAATATATTTTTTTGCTATCTGTGTATGAACGCCAATCGATTTCCGACTTTGTTATTACAGGCAGCCTACACAAGTCGCGCAATAGGAGCCACAGCTGCCGTGCCTTTGTATAATAATCCTTTTATAAGTTTGTCACTTGTTTAAATATTTCACTAGGATTTCAATACGCATCTTAGTGCTCCGCAATTTTACCAGTGTTGCCGAGGGATCTAACATTCTATAGGGATAAAAAGTATCATGTTCGTCTAGATACATTCAGGCACATTTTATCTCCATTGATGAGTTCTCCGTTGAGGCGTCAAGAAGTAACAATTAACCTCACTTTTGCATCTATTATAAAAACTTGCTGCCCACTTGTGTAATTGCAGGCTGGCTTGCTAAAGCAATTAAATAAACTGATCTCTTACCTCAATAGTAGACTCTAAGGAAGATCCCCCAAAGAGGGCATCGTCTACATACATTCCATTGCGGACTACTTCTGCAGCTAGCGGGTAATCCTTCTCGTAGATGTCAGCTAGTTCCTGAAGACATCTTGTAGCCTAAAAAGCTCTGGCGATTATTCTATCACAAACTTTAAAAAGAACTATGAATGAATAGCACTCATAAAGCGAAATATTATGCTCAATAATGAGTGTAAACTTCACTTAAAAAGCGCACAGAAACCTCTCACAATTTTTTATTATTTTGTCCAACATAGAGCGAAGATAACAGCTAAAACATTCCAGTAAAAAGAATTTTACTCGGCTGAATATAGGTCAAGTCGTGGTTTACGTTTGCTTTGATGTTTGCAATAAAGTATATAAAACGAAGGTAATTGCCGGGACATCTATTACATGAAGTAAGTTACATTTAGAGATGTGAATTTTATGTAGGGTACGAGATTTTTGCTCTTTTGAATTGAGTTATTTCAGTCACAATTTGTTAATGACATTTTATTCTTTGTATATAAAATAAAAGAAAATAAAATCTCCACTCTAAATAATTTTAAGGGAGCTCTTTTCGGGCTTTAATTTTTGATGATAGTATTTGAAAACTAAAGTTTATAGTTTCATTTAAATTTGAAATCTAGGTATTCTTAATAAATGAGAACGACTTAATAAACCAATAGAAGCACCTTAGCAAGAAGCAATTTCATTAGAAGCCCTTGAACCAAAATATAAGAGGAGCAAAACGTGACGAACGACGTCACCTTCTCCTCTAATATTTTGGAGAACCAAAAATTTGTAATCCAATAACAAGACCACAAATAATGACGTCATATTTTGTAAGGTGTTTATCATTTGGCCAAAGCACAACTTGTCGTTGATTTCTACCAATTGGCTCATCAGAGTTCATCACTTGTTCAGTCAATCGGATCCCCGAAACTGAATTACGATTATTTCCACTTTTTTTGGAATCTCTTCTCAATTTAAGAGCTGATATGCGATCGAAAGATTTCTAAGTCTAACCGTGGGTATAATTTAATTCTAAGCCATCTGTATTTTATCAACACGTAATTGTAAGACTATCAGTCTGTTTATCAAGTCCCTAACAACGTCACCAACTTTTTTAAGGCGATGATAGCTCAGTGGTAGTGAGGTCGGATACCGAGACGAAGGTCCCGGGTTCGAATCCTACAATGAGCTTGAGCTTTCGGTGAAGGAAAACATCGTGAGGAAACCATAGCACGGTGGTAGGGTACTTTGCAGTACCCATCTGGCTGGCTACCACCCTCAAGTTGAAAATCTGTCGCCAAGCACCTATCGGTGTGTTCCGTCAGCTACACTTGAGAGCCAGTTCCTTCTAGGTTTTGTGTGCTTACCACCTTCGACTACATCATCACTTACCATACTGAGATTGTGGTCAAACACAGGCCTATACACAGTAAAAAAAAAAAAAAAAAAAAAACACCCGAAATAAATACAATTACATGTATCGACAAACATAATCTAAACTGAAAAAGTATTTCGTACTGTGGACTGTGGATGCAGAATTAAGCCAAACGCAGTCCGGAACTATGCCAACAAAAACAATTCTACAGTTGGACGAACTTTTGCTCTAACCATCGACAACTAGACACACGAACCGATATTCCAAACAAGTCTACTAATAATATACAGACGATTATTTGTGTGTATGTCAATCTGAAGAGACGTTGTGTAAGACGCATTGGTAAATGGAGACATAAGTTCCTTGAAAGGTGACTGGTAACGCGTCCTATATAATGTGTAGGTTAAAATGAATATCGTAAGGAAAAAAGTTATGTTACTAGTGACTCCAAGGATCTTTGTATGCCATAGACGTTTATTATTTTAGGAGCTCACCTCAGCTCATAAATGGTAATATACTGTAGAGTATTATCATCACCATCATCATCTTGTGAACGTCCACTGGTCATAGGCCTTCCTCAATAGTCACCACATCTTCCGGTCCTCCTGTTTTAAGTAGAGTATTATCATCCTCATCAGCACATAATGTGCCACTGCTGAGCACGGGCCTCCTTTCACAAATGAGGGTGACAGGGAACGGACATACCCTCATAAATCTACTGAGATTTTCTATAGTGAGCACCTCTACCAAACTCACGGTCATTAAAGACGGCACACTATACCAGACAACCCCTTTCTGCGGCGTCTGGTAGGCGGGACCATCTGCACTAGGTCACGCCGCCAAAGTACTCGCCCCTGGTACTCATGAGAAAATGTGAGTCGCACCGTGATCACTCACTACCATTTGTCCAGAATAGTACCGGAGCTGTCAAAGTCGCTCACCACACGCACCCCAGCATGCCGGTACAAGCGCAAGCACAAGCACACCTTGTTGGTGCTAACGGATTCAGTCTCCGCCAGGGACGCCAGATAGGCTGGCACCCATTTATCCAGAATGGTCCCGGAGCTGTCATGCACGCTCACCTCTCGAATACGAATCCACGCATCTACCGAATGCCTTTTTTTTTTTTTTTTTTTTTTATTTACGTGGGGAAATCCTCCTAGGATACCCGACCGCCCTGGGGGGAGCGGCCTGGTTATGCCGGACTTTTACCGGCTAAAACCCCACGGTGGTCGCCACCTGCGCTACAGAGGGGGGCGGGCTCTCGTGCAGATCGCGTACCTGCTCGCCCCTCCACGCGCGGCGCTGTGATAGCCCGTCCCGGGGGAAGTGTGATACCTCCCCCCAGCACCCTCGCAGTGCTATCGCACGATGAGTCGTGACCACAACGACCCATCGTCCTCCTCGGGGCCGCTTCTGGGCGTTCAGGGCCCCCGCCCCGATTGCCCACGACCCCGAAGGTCCCCGTTTAGTCGCCTTTTACGACAGGCAGGGGAACACCGTAGCTGTGATTCTAAGCCCCAGCTAAAGGGCAGGAGGGCCGCCACGAGGCACTGCTGCGCCTCGGCGGCGTCGTCTCCGAGCGGGATCGGCCCTCTCCCGATCCCGTTCAGCAGCCTCCTTCTGGACCATTATGGTCTCGCAGAAGGAGGCTACGGCCCTCCACGCCGTATCCCCGCTCAGCATCGCCGACACGACTGCTGGCAGGGAGAGATTCCGACCGATCAGGTCGACCAGGATCCGCCGCTCGGGTTCCCACGCGGGGCACACCGCGAGCGTGTGCGATGCGGAGTCCTGGTTGCTCCCACCACAATGGAAGCAAGCCGCCGTTGCCTCACGTCCGATCCTACACAGATAATCACCGAAGCACCCATGCCCGGTGAGTATCTGTGTAAGTCTGTAGGTGAGTCGTCCACCTTGTCGCTGCATCCAGGCCTCGAAGACCGGCAGGACTGCTTCGACAACGCGTTTGCGCGCATGCCGCTCCTCGCAGAGCCTTGCGCGCCACGTCGCGAATGCGATAAGTCGCTCCTGCCGTCTGATCGCCTCTTCTGGATCACCTCCACCACTCTGGCGGACGATGCGGATCCGGTCATATACCCTCGTATCCATATCCGCCAGAATGTCTAGTGGCGGAAAGCGAGCCAGAACAGTTGCCGCCTCAAAGGATATTGTGCGGTATCCCCGTACGATCCGTATGGCCATCTTACGCTGGACGCTGTAGACTTTTGTTCGACAGCGTCGGATGGCCAACCTCTTCGCCCATACGGGCGCCCCGTAAAGGGCTACGGATCGTATGACCCCCGCATAGAGGCGGCGAACTTCCTCTCTCGGTCCCCCGAGATTGGGCAGCAGTCTGTGCATAGCACCCGCTACCCTCTCGATCCGGGGGACTAGGCGATCAAAATGCTCTTCGAAGCCCCAGCGACTGTCCAAGGTGAGGCCCAAGTACTTCATGTACCGCCCCACCCCGACTTCCGACTCACCTACTCGGACGCACGAGTCGGGTGGTTCCCTGCTTCTTGGCAGTTTGTGGAACCATAGCGCCTCGGTCTTGTGAGGCGCTATTTCCAGACCCAACTCATGGATTTTGGCAACGACGACCTCCACCCCAAGCTCGGCGAGCTGTTTGGTCCCCTCGAAGGTATCCCCACTGGCGACCACCAACGTGTCGTCTGCATAGCAAACGACATTTACGCCAGCGGGGAGATTGACACGCAGAACCGCATCGTACGCTAGGTTCCACAGCAACGGGCCCAACACCGACCCCTGTGGAACCCCACACGTGATCTCCCTCCGGATTCTCCTACCGTCTTGGTCCATGTACAAGATGTACCTGTCGTGCAAGTAATCCCTGACTATACCTTGCAGGTAGGAGGGCACCTGATGGTATGCCAGAGCCCCCCTTATTGCGTCCCAAGGCAGAGAGTTAAAGGCGTTGACGATATCGATACTTATCGCCAACGCCACTCCACCCCGGGATACAGCCTGCTCCGACAGAGAGCGGACGCGCAAGACCGCGTCTACGGTCGAACGCCCTCGTCGGAAGCCGAACTGGCTATCAGCCAGGTCAGGATCAACGCACGACAGATGCCCGTTGAGACGAG
Organism: Achlya flavicornis; assembly: GCA_947623365.1. Classification (NCBI taxonomy): domain Eukaryota; kingdom Metazoa; phylum Arthropoda; class Insecta; order Lepidoptera; family Drepanidae; genus Achlya; species Achlya flavicornis. The sequence goes on along the minus strand of OX392491.1, from coordinate 3,418,438 downwards.
CGGCAAGTATTCGTTCGAACAGCTTGCCCACCTCGTTCAACAGGCATATGGGACGGTACGCAGAGGGAGAATCTGCGGATCTGCCTTCTTTCTTCAAGAGGACCAAACTTGCCTCCTTCCAGGCCGTGGGGAACTTGGCATAACGGAGGCAGCTGTTGAACAACTGCCTCAACCTGTTCCCCAGGGCAGCCAGACTCAACACCCACACCCGACCCGATACACCGTCGGGTCCTGGTGCGGTATTTCGGGCTTTCAAGCGGCCAATAGCTCGATCTAGCTCCTGTACGGTCACCCCCAACTCGTCATTCCACTCCCACGACGTCGAGGGGTGAACTGAGGGACTTGACCGCCCCGCCGGGAAAAGAGTAGTCACTACTCGACCCAGCAGGTTCGGATCTAGGGTCTCCGTCAGGGGAGGCACCCATGGCCTGAGTTTACCCAGGACCATCTTATATGGGCGCCCCCATGGATCCTCGTTGAGTCCCTCCAGGAGCTCATCCCAGCACCGTTTTTTGGCGTCTGAGATGGCGATCTGCATCGCAACTGTGGCCGCTCGATATGCCCTATAGAGACTGGCTGAATCCTCGGCAGGAGTTCGCCTTCGCCTCCGGGCTCTGGTGTAAAGGCGGCGGCTTCGCAAGCAAATCGCGCGAATTTGCGAATGCCTACAGCTGGGTTGCCGGAAAGCTAATCCAAAGGGTAGCCCTCTACCTTCTATCCAGGAAAATGCCACACAGGGACGGACAGTAAACTTACACGCATGCCTACTGTGGCTTGGTGGAGGTAGGCTAAGGGTCTACCTACTGTTGGAGTTTTCAAGCCTTTCAAGCCAACTTAACGACTATCAGAATTAACTGATAACTAGGATCAACGGCTTAAGTGCCTTCCAAAGCACGGAAAACACTCAAGAGTTGAAATACCACTAGGCGATGACCCATCCGGATACCACTCTCACCAGTGACTGATTAACTGTGCCGATCGGTTATGAACGGCTAATAAAGCAACACCACGAGCTCTTCTTATATGTATAATAAACTAAGTATGTACAAGCGTACCCAAAGGGAAAGTTTAGCTTGCTCAAAACAATTGGAATTTCCACCGTATTGCAAACTTTTACATTTATCCGTGTGTGTTCCGTAAAAACTTTGTATAGGTAGGTACCCCTATTTTTACAAAGCATTTAGCAAAGCAATTCAAACATTCAGCATTTAAAATTTTCCAGTAGAATTAAACCGAACAAAATAATGAAACAATACGGTGGAGAGATCTCTCGAGTACATACGTGTTTGTCAATATTCATGTTAGATTTATAATCACTGAAGTTACAATGTTGAATTGTAACAGTTACTTATTTTTAGTCTTACTTAGTTAATAACAATAAGATATTGTTTAAATTGATAATAATATGTCAGAGAAATTGAGAAAGAATACATCTAGTACTAAGAAAAATCCAACCAACTCGCAATTCACTGCATGGGGAAAAACCTAGACCTTACTGAATATAGAAAGAAAGAAAGAAAGAAATAATTTTATTTGCCCACCATAAAGGAATATTATATCTAAGTTACACACAATTAATTGAAAATAAAATAAAATATAGCAACGTTATTAACAACAAAGATACAAAAAAAAAAGTACACATAGTTAAAACACAATATTATGCATAGGGGACAAATATGGCCTACAGCTCAGCATTATGCTGCAGCACATATCTGTACCACAGCGCTGGTCTTCTGCTAAGGCCAGTCAGTGATGTGACGGACATCTTGCTAACAATACAGAGAAAGTAGACTACTTACTATTACTTTATACCTATAATATTAATTCAAAATTTTTCAAAATTCAAAATCATTTATTCAAATAGACCTTCGCAGGCACTTATGAAAAGTCTGACTCTAATACTCTAATACCGGTTCGGAAGGTTGCATTTGCTGAGAAGAGCCGGCAATAAACTCAGCAATTACTCTTTTCAAAACAGGCTTATATTCATTACATAATATTTACATTCTAATCGCACTGAAAACAATTGCGTGCCCCGGCGCGGCGGCAAAATTACAAAGTAGACTGAAAAAATATTTAATAAGTAAATAAATAAAATTTTGACCACTAGTTATTGAAACTGGAGTATTACAAGCTTTTATTTAGCTTGCAATATATGTATCCAACTATGTTCGGGTGGAATCTTGCAAGTCGAATATGACCAACTACCAGTGGTCGAATTGTTGTGATATTTGGTATATATTATTATATTGGATGACAATGCAAGTACAGACAACAAAAAGTGAAGTCACCAAAAAAAGCTTTTATTAAAAATGATTTTTTACACACAACATATTTTCGCACTGAAAATATAACGTTGACAGGGCCTTAAAAAGTTCAGTAATACCTAACACCCCACTAACATACATTATACACAAACATACAGACTTACATAAGCAACAAAAATACGGTGAATTATAAATAAAATGCAACCTTCTGGCTTTTGCATCATTTGTTTTGTGCAATTAAGCTTGGTAACCGTTAGTTGGTATACTGTCCTCCTGAATCAAGTCGTGCTTAGTGCAGATACCCAATGATATTATAAAAGAGATAAGCTACCTCAATACTAACTCAGTTATTATTGAATTAGGTGAATGCGATAGATAATACGGAACCTATGGTACAGAAAGAGTTAGCTATATGTAGCCCGTAAGCAAATGTCTGAATTTGTCTGCTACACTACAATTAGCGTGCATCAATGCAGATACCGCTATAATATTTGTGTTTCATGTAATTTTATATTGAGAAATAGATGACTTTTCATACGCCTTATATTAGAAAAACATACATTTTTGAAAATTTTACAATTACAATTCACAAGAACACATGTTTGGTTGTGTTCAAACCACAACAATCCCGATACCTTAGGTTGATAAAAGTGGAATTTCTATAATGGACTGGTGTATTATACTGCGGTAGCGGAAAATATACCTCATAAATGCTATCGTTGGACAAAAATAACATCTTCCGTTCACTTTATATCCGTTCTTGGACACTATATTATTATAGAAACAATTGTTAGTTAGTTCTGAGAGTTATTTTATAAATATCTCGATGAGCCTTTTAATGAACTATGTTGCTTCATTGAATGACTGAAATAAGTGCATATAACATCATTGTAAGGATAAGGAAAATCTACAGATTTTTTAAATAAAATTATTCAGTTCGGTAGAGGCAATCACCATATTATATTTATATTCATCATCATTTTATGTCCTCAGCTAATCGTTCCCATATTTTTGCAATTATTTCTTTGATTCGCGGTGTTTATTTTTAACCGACTTCAAAAAAAAAGAAGGAGGTTCTCAATTCGGCTGTATTTTTTTTTTAATGTTTGTTACGTCATTGTTTTTTGTCTTGTAGGGTACACTTCCCGTTTGGTCCCATTGTCATCAGATCAGGATTTGATTACTTTTTAGTGTTGTTTGAAGTCGGTGTAAGTTTTTTGTAAAACAGTCCAATTATTATGTCGTATTGGATCAGCTATTTGCGCTAAAGCAAAAATCTACACGGACAAAGTCGTGGATGCTGAAACATGTGCTCGCAGGTAATATCACGCCAGCACTTTGTAAGGGATGAAATATTAACAACTTACACGCTCTTTACTTTTATTTTTAAGATGCTACAACGAAGATGGAATTTTTCTTACACACATTTATTTTTTGAGGTGTACAATTGTTTTGTTCTCAAGCTTTGTTTTTGTTGGTTTCTTACGAATAACTTAATGTTTTGCTTGGGTCTTAGCATCAAATTGGTTTTGTAACCGACTTAAAAAAGGAGGAGGTTCTCAATTCGGTTGTATTTTTATTTTAATGTTTGTTACTTCATAACTCCGTCATTTATTGACCGATTTGGAAAATTATTTTTGTCTAGAAGGGTACACTTCCCCTTTAGTCCCATCTTTATCAGATCAGGATTTGATTACTTCTTAGTGTACTTTGAAGTCGGTTTAAGTTTTTTGTAAAACAGTCTAATTCATTTGTTAGTTTCGTAGTTGCTAGTGGTTAGTCGAATTATTTTTTATCTAATAAACAAATAATAATCATAATACGTCATTGCTGATTAAATCTACATTGATTCATTCAGCTACTTATGATCATTTATTTACAACAAATATGTACATATTCCAATGCTTCCCATTGATGGCAAGGTTCTCAGCAGGCTGGCAGCATTTCCTCTTTAGATAGCCAAGCCGATGCGTTGGCGGAAAAAGCTCTCCGCCCGCTGGTCTCCAGATGCCTCGATCAATTTGGATTCAGTTACTTATGTTTGATTCAATTTTGTGGGTGTAATCATAATATTTAACCCATAATATCCATATTTCAAAGGACTTCACCTTAAACGTAGAGTTTCATCGCCGGTGGCTTCATAGCCTGTATGCTACTTTGAAGAGGGGTGGCTGTCACATGCATGCATCATACTTGAGAACAAGTACTGCATGTGGAGGCTGTTATTATATCTGCATTTGTACGGCTATCTGAATTGCTTACTTCTTTCACATGTTTGTATGACCTGACATAAACACAACAGAAAAACCCTCAGGTATTATCATCAATCAGATATTTCATAAACCAGTGAAAGCTGAGAAGAAACCATTGATTTACCATAAACTATGTTGGAAGCCATGAGCCATTCTGATCGTAATAAAACCAGCCTAACGACCCATGTTTATGTAACACACTTTACATTCGTCATCCAAACTCGAGCAAAATTACAAATTTAATATCTCTGCGTAAATTTTAATAGTATTCATAAATCCGTCTCTGTCAGCCTCTGTGTTGTTGGAAGAGGACAGGAGACGTGACGCCTCGCTTCATAAATCCCATAATGTCGGTAACAGGTGCGTTTACCTGACATTGACTGAGGATTACTTGTGCCGGGCACGGGGGTGTTAAGGTATTTGCTTCACACGCAACGATTTAGAGTAAAGTTGCTAGCTAGAGAGTTCTTGCAAGAGGAGAACGAGTCCCCTTTCGTATCCTGAAATTCGATCATGATGTATTTGTATTGACTAAACAGCAAAATTACCAAACCATTTTGATGATAATATGGTAAAGAGATCATCTTACATTGGACCAAGGTTACTTTGTCTCTACTTACAATAATGAAGACCCTGTTCGGAATGGACAACATTTAGCAGCTCATAGTAACCGGAAAGGTTGGCGATAAACGTCCAAAACGGCGCAGTCTACTCAGATGGTCCGACCACCTCCGCACATCCCTGGAGATAAACTTCCACGACGCTCTTGACGCTGCCAAGCACCAGACGCAACACGCGACATTATCCGTGCTAAAATAAGTGCACAGGGTAATATCACGACACTCAGAAATGAGGACACACTACGACTCGAGGAGGAGATTCGGAATGGATTCACATGTCATAATTATCTGAGTTTCTTGTCGGAAGTATTCTCAGTTTTAGTGTATTACGAAATGGTTGGTAGAATCAATTTTAACGATGTTAAGTGCATTAATAAAATATTTTTGAATTTGAATATAGATGCAGTGTGATCACCAGTCAACATCTTTAGCCGGATCATCACTATTACTAGCAGCTATGAGATTGTGGACAGACGCACATATGTTCTGACTGAGGTAGACTCACAGCTAGATCCGAGTGATCCAGACATCAAATTCGCTGGCTCAGTACTCGCTCAACTGCCTACGAAGCGCGTCATACATGGTCGAACACATACCTTAACATTATTATATGAGGGAAATATATAAAATTGTTTTATGTGGTGCTTCACACGTCATGTAGGCTTTACACTGCTAAGGTTGATAATAGAATATTTATTTTTCACCATCGTATGTGTTAGACTCACAATCTGATTGGGGTGGTATTAGGGAGTAACTTTTTTATGTCAACGGGTTGATACCTTATGGTAAGCGTTTACGCACGCTATGGATATATTTCAATATGTTGTTGACCTTAAACGCTCTCATGAGAAGAAGAGAGAAAATATAAATATCCATTTAAAGAATTGTATGGATTACTGAGGTCACTTCTATTCGTGCGATTCTATGGAGGTGTAAGGTGGATGACACCTCCATTTAAAAGGGAAGATCTTCCGCCAGGCTGGGTCATCGTGCCTGGGGACCGCGGTCCAACTGTACATGTCGCACAGTTGTAAATATGCAGATTCTCGAGAAAACTTCTGAAGCGCGATGCAGGTTAATGTGGAGCCACGCCATCTATCTTTCCGTATGTGAACTATCTCAGTGTTACTGATAGATGGCTGATAGATGTCGCTACATCACTCCCTTCCTAGACCGGAGGTCGATCTGTTGTTGCGTCGTTGCGTTAAGCTTGCAAGTGCCAGTGCTGCTCGAAGTCTACGGTGAGTCGAGACGGAGCGCAGATGCTGCGACAGGTTGAGCCGGCTGGTCCACGTAATGCAGAAACCGCCACGCCGGAGAGATGATCCGGGCGTGTGCTGCGGTGGACTGTGCGGGCGAGGAGCTTAGTCGCAGTGTTGCCTTGCAGGACCAGGAAGCACGGTGAGTTGGCTGCGATGGACCTGATTGAGGCGAAGTTGGCTTGCTGTGTGACTGCTTGCTGGTGGGGAGTGATGGATGAGCTTGGAGAATCTGCTCAGAAGTGCTACTGCATGTTCCGTGATTTTGGAGGGTTGGAAATATTCCCATCCATCACGTCGGGGTCACCAATATGGAGGTGCAAGGTGGATGACACTGTAGAAGATTGTGGTTTTGAATTAAACGCTTTGTGGCACTTGAGAGAATGGTTTATTATACACACGTATTATAATTACATGTATTTCTAAGATTAATATTAATAAGTTATTTTACGACACGTATAGTGGGCTCGAGCAGCCAGCGATAAAGAGCATGAGAACCCCGTACAGTGTTGCCAACTTATATTTCTAAAAGTCCATACTAAGACTTGTTCTATTACATCAACCCCCTTTTTTATAAAAAAAAAAATATAACTAAAACATACACCAAGACCTACACATTCAGACATATAAAACCAGACTATTGAGGTCGAACATGGTGTGAGGTTCTTATATATACACAATCATTACAATCTTTAATTTCATATGATCTATAATTATTTATTGTTTCTTATTATTTTTCCAGGCATCCATTTATTTGTTGAAGGATCCTTTTTAAACCATACATTTTGTCCTGGATGGAAACTATTCTTTGCTCTAGTATTCTTATTATAATTTTTTACATTCCTATTCTTAACATAGTTAAACTCCATTTCTACATTTTTGTTTACTTTTGGTTTCAAATAATTATAAGTTACAGGTAATTTATTTTTCAGATTTCTACTCATTAATAGCTGCGAGGGTGTGAAATGCGTGCCACATACTGGAGAAGATCTATATTGAAGCAAAGCCATTCGCCAATCAGTTTTATCATCATAACATTTAGTTAGCATTTTCTTGGCTATTTGCACACCACGTTCTGCCATCCCATTTGATTGAGGATATCTTGGACTGGAGAATGTGAATTTAAAGCCCCATTCTAAAGCAAATTTTTTACATTGCATTGAATTAAAAGGAACATTATCTGCCACTACTTCAGATGGGATGCCAAAACAAGAAAATATTTCTATCAATGAATTTATTATGCTGTGTGCACACTTGCTTGAAATTAATTTAATGTCTAACCATTTTGACATGTAGTCATAAATAACCAGATAACTTTTCCTTTGGAAATCCATAATATCAATTCCAATTTTTGAAAATCGTAATGTAGGTACCTGATGTGTCAGTAGGGGTAGTAGTAGTCTGCTTTATATTATTATTTTGATATTTTTGACAACTAATACATTTTTTTACAAGTTTTTCAATGTGTGCATCAATTGATGGCCAATAGTATAATTTTCTAGCAGTTTGTTTCATCTTAGTTGTACCTAGATGCCCTTCATGCAACTTACATAAAATCTCAGATCTTAAAGATTCAGGTATTACCAGTCTGTTAATGCGTTATTTAAGCTCATGTATGTGGAAATAAAATTCAGTTGCCAATAAACCCTGCTAAAGCAAGACGTGTATTTAATTCAACATCGACACAGTGATCTCAAAGGAAATTCAACCTTATCCACGCAACATATGGTCGCATTCGAACCGCATAGGACCTCACCTGAGTATCGTCGGACACCTGCGTCGAGAACAAAAGAACCCGCATTCCTGAGCGATAAGCCGACGCCCGTGCAGTTTTTTATGCAAGTTATTAGTAGAATCATCATGTTGGAGCTATCTATTAGTGAAATTTCATCGCAATAACATACATCAATCGTTAAATATCAGTGTTTTCAAGATTTCGAGTTTTTATATGAACCATGACGTCTCAAGCAGAACAAGCATTAAGTATACTAGAAGATACGGCGTCCCTATTGAAGAAAACTCAAATAAACCTAACAAAGTGCCCCAAGCAGCGTTTGTCTAAACCAGGCTATCTACAGACTCGTATTCAAACAATTGAAGATTACTGGGCGACTTTTAAGAAAACACATCAAGACCTTTTAAAGTGTACTACTCGGGATCAACGGGGACAGATTCCATATTTTGTTAATGAAGAATTCTTTATACACGAAGACTTGTACCTATGTATGTTGGGAGATCTGAAAGACATGTTGACTTTATGTACTAAGAAAGACAACCACTCTCCGTGCTGCAGTACATCGAGTGATGAAAAGGTACATTCAAAAGTGAAGCTACCAAATATAAAACTCCCCTCATTTTCTGGTAACTACGAAGAATGGCCCACTTTTAAGGACTTGTATGAATCTTTAGTTCATGAATGTAAAACATTGAGCGATGTGGAAAAATTACACTACTTGAAGACTATCATCACGGGCGAAGCAGCATCTTTATTGAAGAACATTCAAGTGACTGGTGCTAATTATGTTCAAGCATGGGGAACGCTGACTCATCGATACGGTAATAGGCGCCTAATAGTGAATGCACTACTTAAGCGATTGTTTGCGCAGAAGAAGTGTACCAATCAATCCGCGGCACAACTGAAAGCCCTCCTGGACACTACCAATGAGATTGTAAACAGTTTAAATAATCAAAATGTGCCTACCGACTCCTGGGATCCTATCCTTATATTTCTGGTTGTGCAGAAGTTGGACCCGGAGTCACACAAAGAATGGGAACAGGCTGCCTACTCGGTGAACTCTGAGAAACTATCCACCTGGAAGGATTTGTGTGAGTTTCTAGAAGCCACGTACCGTATGCTAGAACTAGTTACCCCTACCACTAGCACCAGAAATACCAATCAGCGAGTTCTTCACACCACCACCACTGAAAATGATAAGCAAAAATCATGTGCTTTATGTAAGGATATGCACACACTGTCTCGTTGTGATTCGTTCAATAATATGACAATTAATGAACGAGGAGCTCACGTCAAAGCAAACAAACTGTGTTTTAACTGCCTTGGAGCGGGACATTTGGTATTTAAGTGTCGTATGCCAATGTCTTGTCGCATCTGCAAGCGTCGCCACCACACACTTTTACATCAATCCGAGAATACGGATGCGTCGGTTCCCCAAGTAGAATCTCAGCAATCGGCGACATCCAGCCAAGCAAATGTAGAAGAGAAGAAAACTTTAACTGTGGTTGCATCACATTACAACGAAGGGCAGACAATATCACTATTAGCCACCGCAGTAGTTATTTTGAAGAGTGAACATGGACACACTACTGTGCTGAAGGCGCTGATAGATTCAGGATCTCAAGCATGTTTCATAAGCGAGAAGGCAACTCAGATCCTGAAACTAGATAGAACACCAGTAAATCTTATCGTCTCTGGAATGGAATCCATGAAAGTAAGAGTCAAGCATGAGGTCAAGTTACAAGTATTATCACGATGGGAAACCAATTTCAACTTACCTATCCGAGCCTACGTGATGTCCAAGCACTTGACCTCCAACATACCCACAAGCACCAATCTAGGGACTGATTGGCCGCATCTAGCAGGCATTCCATTGGCAGATCAAAATTATTATGCATCAGGAACCATTGATCTGTTATTGGGTGTAGACGAATATGCAGCAATTCTGAAAGAAGGACTAATCAAAGGTTCACCAGGTACACCGTGTGCTCAAAATACCTACCTGGGCTGGATCTTAATGGGTGGAATAACAATGAAACTCAATGCACGAGAAAAGTCCTTAACGGCCATGAAACAAGAAGTTGACATAGAAGATTTACTGAAAACAATATGGGAAGTTGATACGGAAACAAAGAGAAAACTTACACAAAAGGAACAACTATGTGAAGACATATTTAAGAAGACACACAAGCGAGACAAATATGGAAGATACATAGTTAAACTACCGTTCAACACTAACGAACCAAAATCAACAGAAGGAAATACGCGACAAATAGCTATGAGAAGATTCATGCAACTAGAAAGAAGTTTTAATCAAAATACAGAACTAAAACAAGAATACAAAAGGGTAATCGAAGAATATAAAGAACTTAAACACATAGAAGAGATACCTAAAGAAGAATTTAAAAATAAATCGGTATACTTACCCCACCACGCAGTAATCCGCACCGACAAGGAGACTACGAAGACTCGTGTCGTTTTCAACGCCTCGTGCAAGGGTTCTAACGGCACTTCGTTGAACGATGAACTCTTACTGGGTCCAACACTTCAAGATGACCTGAGAAGCCTAATTGTAAAGTGGCGACAACATGCTGTTTGTTCCGTTTCTGACATTGAGAAAATGTATAGAATGGTCTGGATTAATAAAGAAGACGTAGACTACCAAGGGATACTGTGGAGAAATGATCCATCGGAAGAGATTACAGACTATAGACTCCTAACTGTGACTTTTGGGACGGCGTCCGCACCCTATCTCGCAGTAAAGACACTCATTCAATTGGCGAATGACAAAGGTGACAAGTATCCGGAAGCTGCCAGGGTGTTGCGCGAAGATCTATACGTTGATGACGTCATGTCCGGATGTGACGATCTGAAACAAGCAGTAAAAATCAGTCAAGACTTAAAACAGCTACTCCGCCTAGGTGGTTTTGAGCTTAAACAATGGTCCTCTAACAATCGTGATTTCATGGAGACAATCGAACCAAGCGAGCGATCATCTAAGGCGCATCTAGAATTGAATGTGGATGGAACAATCAAAGGATTGAGTATTCAGTGGAATTTAGGAAACGATAAATTTGAATACAATCTGAACTTACCTCTCATCGGCGATGTGACTACGAAGCGAAGCATCCTCTCCGACATTGTAATGGCGAAGATTCTGATTCAACAGTTATGGTTTGAGAAAGTTGACGGGAACGAAACACAATGTTTACAGCAGAAGATACAGTTCACTAGACCAAACATAATACCTACAGACCTAGAAAGGAAGAAGAATACCGTACAAGTTATGAAATTAGCAAACAATGAGCATGAGGAAGAAAATAAGTTATGTACGCAGTTTAATAACTTTAACGCATTTGGAGAACCACTGAAGACAATCACTTACAGCCGAAGATTCCTGAAACAAAAAACATTAAAAGAAAATATAGATAAAATAGTTACAACTGAAGACCTGGAACTCTCCTTACAAACCTGTAATAAAAAAGCACAAGAGAGAATAAAGAAAAAGGTTAAATTAAAATCGTTAGATCCTTACCTGGATGAGTATGATATCCTCAAGGTGGGCGGCTGGCTCAGAAAGTGACAGTGACAGTGACAGACATGAGTGATGAGAATAAGCTTCCAATTATCCTGAGCCACTGCAGCAAACTTACCTCTTTAATTATCACAGTAGCCCTATCGAAAACAGAGTTGAATGGAGGTTTGCAATTGATGTTGAGTCACCTGCGGCCCAAGTATTGGATAAAACAAGCACAGAACTTGGTTAAACAATGTCACAGATTAACAACATGTTATGTTAATCAACATTTTTATTGTTAGTGAGCCCACCAATAAGTTATTGATGTACTTAGTTATAACATAATGTAATGTATTTTTCCGCTATAAATTAGCATGCAATTGTTAGTGAATGTAACAACTTTGACCCTTTTTTGTATATTTGAAAGGACTATCATAGTCCTTTGGTGGGCGGCTTATGTTAATGCGTTATTTAAGCTCATGTATGTGGAAATAAAATTCAGTTGCCAATAAACCCTGCTAAAGCAAGACGTGTATTTAATTCAACATCGACACAGTGATCTCAAAGGAAATTCAACCTTATCCACGCAACACAGTCTGTGATTTAAAAATATTAATTGTTGATCTATGGTTAGATATTGTCTTAACTTATAATAATACATAAGTTTCTCTGGTACATTTTTTTTATTTTCTGGCCAACCTTTAATAATAAACTCCTTTAATTTATTCAGTGCCTCCTCTTTGTTAGTTTCTAATACCAATCTATGTTTTTGTTCTTCTGAACATTGTAAGTGCGAGGCTAAACCTATGCAATGGACAACTTCAAACATATAAGATTGATCCATGTCAATCTCGTTTAGATATGAGCGAGATAACAAATCAGCAATATGCATTAGTCTTCCTTTTAAGTATTTAAACACAATTTCATATTTTAATAATTTTAATTTTAGTCTCTGCAAACGAACTGATGGAATTTCATGGACCCCTTTTTTCAATAAACTTTCCAAAGGTTTATGGTCATTAAGTACTGTGCATTTTTTCCCATAAATGTAATAATGAAATTTCTTTGTTGCCCAGACCACACTTAAAAGTTCTTTTTCAATTTGTGAAAAATTCTTTTCTGCTTCAGAGAGACTTCTTGAAGCATAACTTACTGGTTTGTTATCCTGCATTAAACAACAACCTAAACCATCTTTGCTTGCATCACATTGTATAGTGATTGGTAAATTACTATTAAAATTTTGTAAGACTGGTGCTTTACTAATAAATGTTTTAATATTAGAGAAAATCTCTTCATGAAGTTGAGTCCATAACCAAATGGTGTTTTTCTTTAATAAAATTTGCAAAGGTGCTACTAAATCTGCTAATTTATCAACAAATTTTCTTAAATAATTTACCATTCCCAAAAATATTTGTAATTCTTTTTTATTTGTTGGACTTTTAATATTTAATATAGCTTTTATTCTATCAGGGTCAATTTTCATGCCCTCCTTCGAAAAAATATGTCCAAAATATCTGACTTCTTTCAATTTGTATTGAAATTTTCTTTGATTAAACCTAACATTACATATCTTTGCACGTTCAAAAACTTGTTTTAATATTAAATCATGTTCCTCATCATTATCAGCACAGATCAGCAAGTCATCGCAGTATATTATAACACCCTGTATATCCCCAAAAGTTTTTTCACTGTATTTTTGAAAAATTTCCGGTGCAACGGACAAACCAAAAGGTAATCTTTGAAATTTATAACAGCCAAAAGGACTACTAAAAGTGCAAAAGTCTGCTGATTTTTCTGATAATCTTATATTATAAAAACCATCTGATAAGTCAACAACTGAGAAAACAGATTTATTACATAGTTTAGCAACTATTTCCTCTAATGTAGGAATAAGATGATACTCTCTTAATAATACTTTATTTAAATCTTTTGGGTCTAAACAAATCCATCACTTTTCTCAATAATTACAAGATTACTTACAAAAGATTTTGGGTGTTCGACTTTCTCAATAATCTGGCTTTCCTCAAGACTTTTCAATTTATCAGCCAAACGATCCATCAAAGCATGAGGTACCCGTCTTGGTGGTTTAACTACAGGTTGAGCTCCTGGCTGAATGTGTGAATGAAAACTTTTAATGTTCTTTTCCCTAAGGGTTTAATTTTGGTTCCCCCAAATGCCTCTAAAATAATTGTTGTCTCAGACCAGTAAGGCTCCTCATCATCGACAATTTTTTTTAAATCTTTTACAGACAAAACATTGACTTCTGCCCCTGTGTCGCATTTGAAGTGAATCCTCTTATTTTCTACCCTGAGCATGCATGACCATTCATTGCTGTTACACGTTTTGTTGTTACCTACTGAATGACACACTTTGACTAGTCATAAATCATGAACAAAGTTGTTATTCTGTTCCCTATCATTACATGACAAATCTTCTTGGTTCCTAATATCATGCATTTTTTTATTTTTACAACCCTGAGCAAAATGATTCATTTTATTACAATTAGAGCAAGTTTTTCCAAAAGCCGGGCATTGCCGGGGACCATGTTCTTTGCCACATTTTAAACAATGATAAAATTGATTACTAAAATTATTATATTTTAACTCATTGTTTGTTCTGCTGTTGTTATAATTATTATACTTAGCTTGACTACGCCTGTTGATAGTATCAACTATCTGCGATGACTCGGGAGTTTTCTTTAACATTTTGGCATGTTCATTGGATAACTCCGCTACTCTGCACATATCTACTGCCTTGTTGAGGGTGAGGTCACTGACTTCCAGAAGTTTCTTTTGCAGTTTGTTATCTTGAATCCCCATAACAATTCTATCCCGAAGCATGCGGTCTTCCATGTCTTTATAATTGCAATTTTTTATCATTTTTCTTATTTCGGAATAAAAACAATCAAAATTTTCACCCTCTTCTTGATTCCTTTTGTTAAAATTGAACGTGTTTATTAGTTCATTTTGCTTCGGCTCAAAGTATTGATCAAATGCTACGATGACCTTCTCATATTTCTCATCTTCTTCCGCATTTTTTAATATGTTGTAGTACAGTTCTTGCCCTTCCTGCCCAATTGCATTGAGCAGTATTGCCGCTTTCCTTGTTGCAGATAACCTCTCCAAACCAGCAGCACACAAGAAAATTTTAAATTGTTGCTTAAATTTCTTCCAGCGTGGCAACAAATCTTCGATGGAATCTAGCTGTAATGCTGCTGGCATTCGATATTCAATATTGATAGCCATATTGTTACCTTCTTCCATGTGCTCGTTTGTCGTTCTTGAAAATGGCGTCGAACAAAGGCGGTATGATATCACTTTATTGGAACAAAATTATTCTTGCAGGTTCAAAACCGACTGCGCCATGTAGAAGATTGTGGTTTTGAATTAAACGCTTTGTGGCACTTGAGAGAATGGTTTATTATACACACGTATTATAATTACATGTATTTCTAAGATTAATATTAATAAGTTATTTTACGACACGTATAGTGGGCTCGAGCAGCCAGCGATAAAGAGCATGAGAACCCCGTACAGTGTTGCCAACTTATATTTCTAAAAGTCCATACTAAGACTTGTTCTATTACAGACACCTCCATTTAAAAGGGAAGATCTTCCGCCAGGCTGGGTCATCGTGCCTGGGGACCGCGGTCCAACTGTACATGTCGGACAGTTGTATATATGCAGATTCTCGAGAAAACTTCTGAAGCGCGATGCAGGTTAATGTGGCGCCACGCCATCTATCTTTCCGTATGTGAACTATCTCAGTGTTACTGATAGATGGCTGATAGATGTCGCTACAATTCTATTTACAGCATTGGACAATTCCATGTTAACAAAGACGAATGGTCTGCCTAAGGTTTATTTTCGCATGAATTTTGGTCTATAGACCGCAATGCAGGCTTAGTGATAAGTGGGCTACATTTTACATGGAACTGCGTCTCCGGTGAACATTTTGGTTGCATTTTAAATGAGGACTTGCAACAAGTGAGCAAAATTTGCGTAAAGTGGATTTGAATGGCTATCCATTTGTCTTGAGAAATATATTGGCTACAACACTAACTTTACGGTCATTGGTGCCGATTCTGTTAATCGCACTAAACTAATTTTAATCACACCACATCTCTTTCTTATAAACATTATTGGAAAGGATAGAATATATTTTAAACTGTCAAATTAGTCCTTGCCGTTTTATCATACATAAATTATCCACTGAAAAACATAACCCTCCTTCCGGGTCAGTCGGGTAAAAATGCGGAAACCATAGGATAGCTTATATTTGACCTAGCGATGGGCGATTGTTACTAAAAACAATCGAATTATTAGATTGTCCAATTTATTCGAATCATTCGAATAATAATCGAAATCTTTCGATTGGTCATAATACGCTTCGTGCGGCACCGCGCGTGGCCTGTGCCGTGCGCTGGCTGTCCGTCCGCCGAAAGCTCTTCGCCGCGCTCAACCGTCGATTGTGCATACTATTGCAACCTGCGTTGCGTGCGTCAATTTTCATTCGAAAGGTCGATTGTTATTCGATTGTTTATTCGTTAGAAAGAATGAATCGACAATCGAATGTACAGTTTTACAATTGTCGATTCTTTCGATAATTTTTTTTAGAACAATCGCCCATCGCTAATTTGACCGCAACTTTAAAGTACATAGTTAGTAATTATGTGGCTGAAGCTGGTAAGCGTACATAGTACATAGCCTAGAAACTATACATTTCAATCACAGTACATTTCTTATGGCAATATTAAGTAGGTACCTATAACTATAACCATGATATGTGAGATCAAGGTGAAGTATAATAAAATTATGCTGATACGATATCAGGGACATGAACATGATAGCTTATTAATTCTTAGGCTTTCTCAGTAATTTCGTTATTCTAGAAAGAAAGAATGTTATCTATAATTATCTGTGCGCTATAATGTAAACAATTGCGGGTAAAAATCAATTTACCCCACGCAGTCAGAAATAAAACACGAATTAAAACACAATTAAGTTATTAATAATGCAAAATCACAGCACAATTAATGTGATAACACTGGATATGAGGTATTATGTGAAAACTATGACACACCACTGAACTTTGGAGGTAAATTTTACTTTATATTGCTACAACAAAATAAACAAATACAGTAGTGATCGCGTACGACGTCCGTGATGTCACTCCATATTTCTTCTACGAATATAGTTATAAATTCTAGCAGAGCCTTTGTGAACAATGATTTATAATCATGTACACATTTGTTATTGACTTACTGTTAATAAATTGTTATGATTTTATACTTTGTAATTTATATTTTTTATAAACAAGTTTATTTGGCGTATTTTGTATAATAATAAAAATTCAAACCTCAAAAAAAACAAAAAGGGCTATCTACCGAAATTAGAACTTATTGATATAGGTACATACACTGTCTGTGAAAAAAATGCATAGAACCTAAGGGCCAAATCCCGATATACGGCCCGAAGGAAAGTTGACGAAACTTAACTACATTTTTTACAAGCTTTTATGACATAAGCTTTTATTTAGTTTCACCTGTCCGTTGTCTGTAATAGAATCGTGCAAGTAAAATACATTAGTATAACTGATGGTAATGCAAGTAACAAACAAGAAGTAGTCACCAAAAAATTTTTTATAAAAAATGAAATTTTTAACAAAAAAATATTCACAATTAAAATTGCCGCATAAAACGATGATCGGACTATCGTGTATTGTTTTTCAGAGTAGGCCTCCTGGTCTGCATCGCACTATCGAAGTTTCCGCGAACGTTGCATTACAAGGTTCAGGCATCAATACCTAGACGTTAGTCAATTTTACTGCGGAATAAGGATGCGGTCAGCATTATAGCGGATGACACAAATACAAAGAAACATCGTTCCCGCTCCCGCATAAAGCGCTATCATACATACTGCACAAATTGTTGCTCTCTAAGACCTATATAACAATTAAGTTTTCAACCAAAACAAAAGACTTTGGGCGCGCGCGCTCATAAAGTTGCATCGCATTGTAGTTCGACTTTCGGGCACACAAGTTTCCTCACGATTTCCTTCACCAAAAGATCAAGCTTATCGTAGGTTTCGAACCGGCGACCTTTCACAGCATTAGAAATCATTACCACTGAGGAATTGTCACCTTGCTTCCCGCTATCACGTAAACCATAATCCTATTGTGCTAAATTTCTCAAAGAAATGTTATTAAATACTACAACAGTAGACTGCAGCCGTATACAATTATAATTTTCCAAGATCCACAGTTTCTTTACAATCGCCTTTCTATGACGCTGTTGGTTCCAAGAACAGTTTACTAGTGTTTTCCACTTGGAGTTCCATTTCAGTTCAGTTATAATGCATAGCTTGCACGCTTTCGTCAGGTCAGGTGTTGTGAAGGAAGACTTTTAAAGCATTTATTGATTTAACCACCTATTTAATATTCAAAAGTCATTGATTAAATTTAATTGATTGAAGCGCTCGTGGTGTAGCATGATTAGCCGTTCTTAATCGATCGGCAAAGTTAAGCTACGTCTGGCGAAGTCGGTACCTGGATGGGTGACCGCCTAATGGTATTTCAAATCGAGCGTTATCGTGCTTCTGAAGGCACGAAAAGCCGTTGGTCCCGGTTATCACTTAATTGTGATAGTCGTTAAGCTAGTTGGATGCCTCCTAGGCGGCTTGAAAAATTCCAACAGTAGGTTGACCACTAGCCTTCCACCAATCCGCAGTAGGCACGCGTGGAGTATCGCCCAGTCCCTTTCACCCTCATTTGTGAAAGGAGGCCTGTGCTCAGCAGTGAGACATTATAGGCTGATGATGATGATGATGATTGATTAAAAATAATTTGTAGCTAAAACTTAGGTTGTCTCATGTAACTTTGGTGTATCAATATCAATCAGTTTCGAATTAAAACAAGCTTATATAAGCTATTACCATATCAAAAGTAATCGTAAGGAACCGGTTTCTGATAAAAACTGATTGCAACAAAGTAATATAATAGCCCCGCTGATCCTTACGATCTATGAGACTTCTACCACATTTAGCTATTTTACCAAACGTATACAAATTAATTCATCATACAATAATGCTGGAATGAAAGACAAAAATATACAGGGCTATTTGGTAATATACCAACAATAACCTCTCAGGACTATAGTACTAACATCATGAACACATTTTTTTGTTCTATGACTTTTATTAATTCATCAGATTGTAAATCATCAGAATTTCATAAAAAATCTATTTTTTTTTTTTTTTTTATTATGTATAGGCCTGTGTTTGACCACAATCTCACCATGGTAAGTGATGATGTGGCCGAAGGTGGTAAGCACACAAAGCCTAGAAGGAACTGGCTCTCAAGTGCAGCTGTCTGAACACACCGATAGGTGCTTGGCGACAGATTTTCAACTTGAGGGTGGTAGCCAGCCAGATGGGTACTACCAAGTACCCTACCACCGTGCTATGGTTTCCTCACGATGTTGTCCTTCACCGAAAGCTCAAGCTCATTGTAGGATTCGAACCCGGGACCTTCGTCTCGGTATCCGACGTCATTACCACTGAGCTATCATCGCCTTAAATATTCAATTAATTAATTCAACGCTCTAAATGTTACAAACTCTACGCAAAGCAAAAGATTGAGTGACATTGCACTGGAGGCGTAGGTACCTTCAAAAAATACAGAATTGAAATTAGTTAGAACAACGAAATCATGAAAGACTTTTTTAGTAAATGAAAATTCATAGAACAAAAGTAGTTTTTAGGGTTCCATAGCCAAATAGCAAAAAACGGAACCCTTATAGATTCGTCATGTCTGTCTGTCTGTCCGTCCGTATGTCACAGCCACTTTTTTCCGAAACTATAAGAACTATAATGTTGAAACTTGGTCAGTAGATGTATTCTGTGAACCGCATTAAGATTTTCACACAGAAATAGAAAAAAAAAACAATAAATTTTGGGGGTTCCCCAAACTTAGAACTGAATCTCAAAAAAAAATTAAAACCATACGTGTGTGTCTATGGATAGGTCTTCAAAAATGATATTGAGGTTTCTAATATCATTTTTTTCTAAACTGAATAGTTTGCGCGAGAGACACTTCCAAAGTGGTAAAATGTGAGTCCCCCCCCCTGTAACTTCTAAAATAAGAGAATGATAAAACTAAAAAAATATATGATGTACATTACCATGCAAACTTCCACCGAAAATTGGTTTGAACGAGATCTAGTAAGTAGTTTTTTTTTAATACGTCATAAATTGAAATTCATATCAAATACTCAGGTCTATACTACCATTTACTTATATACCTACAGGTTTGTACGGAACCCTCGGTGCGCGAGTCTGACTGGCACTTGGCCGGATTTTTTATGATGTTAGTACCGTAAGATTGTGTTTTACCCATAAACCTGTATAACATAATATCACAGTTATACAGCTTATAAAATTCTTAAATGAATGAGTGCGATTTTTTTACAAAATATTTTTTAATATTCCTTTAAATTTCACTTAAAGATTGTATGCACGCTAAAGTATTTATAAATTCTCTTTAATAACGCCTGAGACTAGATTTCAGTGGAATTTTAGTAATTTTATGGAGTCCAGTATTTGAAATTGATTCTCAGAGTATTTACTTAGCTAATATTAAAAGCTTTTATTATTGGGACGTATTCTATAAATCTGCATTCGATAACTAATTGTGTGTTTGCTTAGTTTATGGGAATTTTAAGCTTTTAAGTATCACTCTATTTTATTTATATAAGCTAGGGTCTTAGAATAATGATTTTCATAATAGACTAAAAACCGCTGGGGTCAGCCCCCAGCGGTTTTACCCGGGTATGGTGTTAATTTTCTTGCGCGGAACCCTAATCCTTTTTCTGTAATAAAAAATAGCCCTAGTTACTCAGCTAAACATCAGCTATCTGCCTGCGATAGTCCGTCAAATCCGGTCCAGCCGTTTTGGTATAATTATAGGTACCGCAAATACTTTCATAATCATTTAGTAAAAAGCTGTTATTTTAACAATTACAAACGGACACTTCAATTTTATTTATTAGTATGGACTAGTTTCTGACTCTCATAATTTAGGAAAACAATATTTTAACTCATGCACATATACATATTTCATAAGAAGCCACCCTCTACATTTCATAGTAGTATATAGCCAGTGGCTTAAAACTTCTTCGTTGATTTCTCATCATCAATCAAGCCTTGATCTTTAATCACTGACGACTGAAATTTAAATATCTGGAAATTTTGCATATTCTCCAATATTCTCTGATACACAATCATTTAGGTTCATTCTCTTAAAAGAGTATGTAAGTGCTCATGTTGGAATGAACAGCATAATAATAATAACGATCGTTCAACGACAAAGAACCCTTTACGGTATGTACTCCTATGATTGTGTTTTCATACAAAATAATATTCAGACAAAATAGAAACTAAAAAAAATATCATATTTAAATCTTTTCTTTTGTTTTTTGAGAATGTTGAAAATATTTCTGGATGTAACCATGGTACTAATAGTAATTAGTACTTTTTCATATATTTGTTGATATCCTAACTAATATTATAAATGAAAAAGTGATTTTGTTTGTCTGTTTGTTACGCTATCACACCTCAACTACTCAACCGATCATGATGAAATTTGGCATGCATAAAGGCTACTTTTTATTTCAGGAACGCGGGTGGAACCGCGGGGGATACCTAATTTATAACAATATGAATGTGCGGTGAACCTAATGGGACATTAAATCCCAATCACAAACATCCCAATGTAAACAAAAGGTACAAAAAATTAAGAATAATAATGTCCTTTTTCCTTTTACGAGAACGCCCTCATCGTTCCCATCATCTTAATGCACCGTTGATGCCGTTGAAAAATCAAGAGGCCCTTATTTTCCTTCTTTCAACTATGGAGGTATTATAATATAATTTCCTGGGGGAAATATAATGAAAATGTTGGTAGAATAAACGATATTTTGTTGCTTATCGTTTCATTACTACGAATATGAGATTTATTTAGTAACACACTGGGAGTCAGTAAATAAATCCAATGCACATCATTGGGTAGACACTAACCCCCTTATTCATAATGGCTTTTTAACTAAATCAGTGTAATAGTGTCCTCCGTCTCTCTTTCGATCACCAAATGTCACGTGTCAGATAGAGACGTCAGAATTTTATCTAATAAACGTTTGATAACTTCATTATGAATAAGGGGTAACTATACACCATGATAACTAATAAAGCGGGTACTCATTCACAGTTAGGTACATAGCAAAATTAAAGTGTTAGCTAGGGCAAAAATGCTTTCGTATGTCTGTCCGGCGGATGTCCGGCTGTTCTATTCTACAGGTCGGATTTCTCAACCGGTTCTCGTGAAATTTTGTGAGCAAGTTTGATAATTATATGGAATATTTTTGTCGACTCAGTTTTTGTCAGTGTATGTTTTTTTTTTCAAACTGGCAGAGCCATGGGCTTTGAAATAAGGATGTTGTTCTAAGGTGAAAATTTATTCAGTTTTAAGTTTTGCAGAGACACACTCGTTTTAACAATGTTCCTACCTTTGATTAAAGATACATCCAGATAGAGTGTCGCAGCTGTGCACGCGTCGATAAAAATAGGCTCTAACTGTTACGGGCTAAATCAAATAAAAATAAATAAAAATGCAAAATAATGATTTATATTTAAATTTCTCCCGATTTTAATTGGAATATTTTAATAACTACTATCATTATGAACGTCATTATGACAAGCAGTATGAAGCCGAGGGAGCGTAAAACGTAGCTGTTACGCGCAGCAGCCTATAAAAGTTGGCCTGTTTTGTATATTCGTGTAGTATGGCGACGTTCTTTCTAGGTATATTTATTTCTATGGTTCCTACGTCTTGAAACAGAACAACATGCAATTCTCTTGTCTCCGGAATAATACAGTAGGCAAGTATAAAAGGCTAAAGCCAAAAAAAGAGGGACATAAATCCAGTCACATAAAATATTTAAATCCGTCCTCAATCCACGGTAAGAGGTATGCCCTTATAATTCTAGTGAAATACTCGAAGTGGTCGAAATCAGGAGTAGATTCGAGAGCTATTTGATGGGGTGGAATCGTTATTATTTTAATTTTTGCATATGAGACGCAGAATTATTTTTGTGAAAAGGCCATTGAGGTTAACATCTCTTTTAATCAGAACTAAAAACCAAACCTACGAAAGAATAATTCGGACACAGCAATGAGTATAAATTAAAGATACAAACACTGTTTACAATTTGTTTTGTAAACATTTTAATTGTGGTAATTTTGCAAATTAATTAATAAAAAAAATTTAAGAAAAACGCTCGGATTTTTTTGAAAGTAAGATTTTTTATTTAATAAAAGGTACACATATCGTAATGTCTCTCACAGACTATCAGCTCTTTACAGGCTTCTCGAGAATAGTTCAAATATTCTCTATGTATGCATAAGTTTACAATCTTGTAGGATTGTAACATGCCGTTTGTGTTAAAGTATACGCCCTCACGAGCCAGCTTGTTTGCCTACTGACGTCTGGGATAGCACTGCTACTACCGACCGACGCCTGTTACACTGCTGTAGCAGGGCTGCTGTTTGTGGCTTTTCACGATTTGGTTCGTGTTACCTAAATGCTATTCAATACACCAGCTAGATATATTTTAATAAAGCGATACTTCGTCAGACCTGACGTATCTTCTATTGCACCTCCTGTATATATTATTCTTCACCTAAACTTTCGTTATTGAAGGATTTTAACCCACTAATCTAGTCACAGAATTTGACGTCAATAAAATAGTACTTGTATTATTGTCATCCACTCAAACATTAGTGAAAAAATCTCATTCTGACATAAATCGTTTTAGTTATAAAAACAATAGGTTTTCTAATACACAACAGTGAAATAGTACAAGAATACCAGTTCATATGAAGTTCACAAGAAATATCGTTAAGTTTATCGGAGACGCAAGAAATATCACGTTCGACATCCCCCGAGGATGCGACAAAAAATGTGGACACTCGGGGAAAAACGTTTGAATGTATTTTATATAGAGAATGAATTCAGTGCAATTGGAATCAGATTTAGCTCGATTATTTACGAGCCAGTTTACTTGTTGTTTTGATTTCTGTCAGATACTTAATATACTTACAGTAGTCGTAGTGCGTGTTACCAGTGATGACTTACGGAACAAAGATGTGTTATTTCACTGCTGGCCGCATAATTAAACTCAGTCACTCAGCGAGCTATGGAACGAGCTATGCTCGGAATTTCCCTACGAGAAAGGGTCCGAAATGAGTTTTTGGTCCTCCTATGAATGTCCGTAAGAGAACAAAAATAAAACCGGCCAAGTGCGAGTCAGACTCGCGCACCGAGGGTTACGTACAAACCTGTAGGTATATAAGTAAATGGTAGTATAGACCTGAGTATTTGATATTAATTTCAATTTATGACCTATTAAAAAAAAACTACTTACTAGATCTCGTTCAAACCAATTTTCAGTGGAAGTTTGCACCGTAATGTACATCATATATTTTTTATAGATTTATCATTCTCTTATTTTAGAAGTTACAGGGGGGGGGACACACATTTTACCACTTTGGAAGTGTCTCTCGCGCAAACTATTCATTTTAGAAAAAAATGATATTAGAAACCTCAATATCATTTTTGAAGACCTATCCATAGACACCCCACACTTATGGGTTTGATGAAAAAAAAAAATGTGAGTTTCAGTTCTAAGTATGGGGAACCCCCAAAATTTATGGTTTTTTTTCAATTTTTGTGTAAAAATCTTAATGCGGTTCACAGAATACATCTACTTACCAAGTTTCAACATTATAGTTCTTATAGTTTCGGAAATAAATGGCTGTGACATACACGGACAGACAGACATGACGAATCTATAAGGGTTCCGTTTTTTGCCATTTGGCTACGGAACCCTAATTACACACATAGCTCGTAGACTTAGTAAGCTGAAGTGGCAATCGGCAGGCAACATCCCTCGAAGAACCGATAACTGATGGAGATGGAAGGCTCTTGAGTAGCAACCACGTACTGGTAGGGGACACCGTGCGGATCGACCTCACCAGGTGGACCGGCGACCTGGTCAACGACACTGGGCACCGCTGGACGCAAGCGATCCGTTCGAAGTGGAAGTTACGGGGGAGACCTATGTTCATGATAAAGATGTCTGGAAGTAGGTAGCTGAACTCTGCACAAGTGCACCTTGCTCATGCTTATACGAAAGCCAGTAGCTCAATAATTGTGTTTTTTTAAGGTTATTTTTTAGGGTTCCGTAGCCAAATGGCAAAAAACGGAACCCTTATAGATTCGTCATGTCTGTCTGTCTGTCTGTCTGTCTGTCTGTCTGTCTGTCTGTCTGTCTGTCTGTCTGTCTGTCCGTGTATGTCACAGCCACTTATTTCCGAAACTATAAGAACTATAATGTTGAAACTTGGTAAGTAGATGTATTCTGTGAACCGCATTAAGATTTTTACACAAAAATAGAAAAAAAACAATAAATTTTGGGGGTTCCCCATACTTAGAACTGAAACTCAAATTTTTTTTTTTCATCAAACCCATAAGTGTGGGGTGTCTATGGATAGGTCTTCAAAAATGATATTGAGGTTTCTAATATAATTTTTTTCTAAACTGAATAGTTTGCGCGAGAGACACTTCCAAAGTGGTAAAATGTGTGTCCCCCCCTGTAACTTCTAAAATAAGAGAATGATAAATCTATAAAAAATATATGATGTACATTACGGTGCAAACTTCCACTGAAAATTGGTTTGAACGAGATCTAGTAAGTAGTTTTTTTTTAATAGGTCATAAATTGAAATTAATATCAAATACTCAGGTCTATACTACCATTTACTTATATACCTACAGGTTTGTACGGAACCCTCGGTGCGCGAGTCTGACTCGCACTTGGCCGGTTTTTTTGTCTGTATCTATGCTTAGGTATATATATGTTTTCTTTAATTATTTGGAAAAAAAAAGCCAAACATAGTCAGATTGTCAAAAAATATTTAAGAAATGTAACCTTGCTGAGTTTCTTGCCAGATTCTTCTCAGTTGAAGGCCGAGTTCCGAACCGGTGGTAACTTCAGTAAATGTGACCTTCATAAGTGCCCTTCTGGGGCCTAAATTGAATAAAAGCCTTTGACTTTAACTTCAGCAGTGGACTCCTTAGGCTGATATGATGATTTGCAAATTATGGCCAGAAAATAATGAGGTACGTATACTTATTGTTTTTTTGTAGTTTCATTATTATCCTTTATTACCATATGGCCAAAAGCTAACCAATATTTTTTCATAAATGACTTTAGGACAAATTAATAAAAGTGATTAAAAAGTAAGCAGTCTTATTTCTAAAGCTATTCTCTAAAATATTTAATAGTATACAGAAGAAAATGGCAGATGTTGCACTTTTAACATTTTTTGAATTTCAGTTTTTACAAACAACCTTTTACCGATAATAGTATAGCATTCAACTATGGGCCAGGGCCAGTTTAGTGAGGTTATTAATAAAATAACTAGTTTTTGCTCAGTGGTCGAAATTTAACCGCAATTAATTTACATTGAAGTATGAATTAATAAATCATCTCCTAGATAATAAACAATTTTATAAAACTTTATGCATTTTCTTGCACAGTATTTTATCTCCGACACATTGAATTATTACGCTTAGAAGCGAAGTATCGAACAAAAATCCTCGCGACACGTAAGCCACTTGACAACCAATGTATGCGTGAGTACCATATAATTACACTCGCTGACACGCACACAAGCGCACGAGTAATGTTGCAAGCTAAACGAAATTTTTCGGTAAAATTAACCTTCCGATTTCGCCTACTACTGAAATTGGAAGTAAGTATTCACAAAAATAATTAAATAGTTTAAAAAGTTGTGCGTCTTAGATAATTTATTATAGACACAGGCCTGTTATTTATTTATTACTAGTTGTTTCATAGTACTTATTTCGGGTATTTTAACATAATAAACCAAGATAATGTGCAGTGCTATGAACGATCGTACAATTTGTAGCTTTCCTTGGTAATGATAGGTTTCAGATATGATAGGTTGTATAGAAAAAGAAGATTAAGTAGTATCTAGGTATTTAATTTTCATTAACAAAATTGAAATATTAAAAGCCTGTTAGTTGAATTTGTTTCCGGAACAACTGCCGCTTTGACAATATTTTCCTAGCTATATTCTCTTTTTTCTACCAGTCTGATTCGAAATTATTTCACTAATATGAAGCTACATTATCCCAAGTATTATAAACTACTTATCCCAAGAACGCAGGTGAAACCGCGGGGGACAGCTAGTCGGTTATAATAGCTATAAGTAAAAGAAACAAGTTATCGGACTCAATTACTTTAATAATAACAAAATCAGTATCAATTACGTAAAACAACGCAAATTCGCACAGAAAACAGCTGGCAACACTTTGCTCGAAATCTGAGTGAAGTATTTTTATTTTTGAATATTGTTATTTTAGATGAATTACACAATAAAATTAGTGGCTTGCCTGTGGAATGTTACATCAGAATGCTTATCTTTCTTCCCTCATGAATTATGACACAATTTTACTACACAAACCGTCATATTTATTATTTTTCTCAGAGCTGCACTCACTAAAACGTCACTCAGTACACTGACAGCGCGGCGGTCATTTGGAGCCATTATGGCTCCAATTGAATGGATTGTTTTTCGCGCGTGTACTTTGCTTCTATGTGTAATAATTCAATGCTCCGACAGTACAAATGAGGAAGCGACGGAGATGGCTCCAGTACGGTGCTCAAGACACACGAATAGTTTTTATGACAACATACATAAGATACTTTATGTTGACCTGGAAAAGACCGAGGTCTGAATGTCATTGTTACTATTGTTTTCTCATTTTATATTTTACTAGCTGCCCGGCGCGACTTCGTTCGCGTGGTGCTACCCTACCAAATCGGTCCAGCCGTTTATCAGTTCAGTGACATACACACGTACAGTAGAATTTTATATATAAAGACTAGATATACAACGTGGTCACTCACGCTAGCTAGCTAGCTCCTCCTTCCTATATAAACACGCAAAAAGTATTCTTCAAATCGGACTAGTCGTCATTTAAGGCTGATTATGATAGCTCAGTTGATATTGACATCGGATTTGATCGGATACCTAGACGGAGGTCCCGGGTTCGAAGGAAAACATCGTGAGGAAACCATAACACGTGTGGTAAGGTACTTTGTAGTACCCACCTGGCTGGCGGCTACCAACCTCAAATTGAAAATCACCTATCGACGTGTTCTATTCTAACAGCTGCATTTAAGAGTCAGTTCCTTCTAGGCTTTTTGTGCTTACCACCTTCGGCCACACCATCACTTACCATGGTGAGATTATAGTCAAACACAGGCCTATACACAATAAGTAAAAGCCGTACCTGAGATGAGCGTGTTCAAATATACGAACTCTTCAAATTTCCGCTATCCACCATGGTAGTTAACTAAGGCGCGAGACGGGCAGAAGAAGCATACGGATAATGCGGAAAGATTTATTGTATTTAAACCTGCGGATGCAATGGGGACGCGAATATAACCACAATTATGTACATAATTATAAATAAATACTTTATAGGATGTATTTATCAATTCACGTTTTATTCGCTCAAAGAGCAGCTCGACTGGGAAAGTGCCTCTACCTTACAGAATCACCATCATGATCATCAGCCTATAATATTGCACTGTTGAGCACAGGCCTCCTTTTATATATGAGGGTGAAAGGGAATGGGCAAATACTCCCACGCGTGCCCACTGCTAATCGGCGGAGGTAGGCCAGTGGTCAACCTACTGTTGGAGTTTTCAAGCTGCCTAGAGGCCTCCAACTAGCTTAACGACTATTAATATATCACAATTAAGTGATAACTAACGGCTTTACGTGCCTTCCGAAGCACGGAAACGCTCGATTTGAAATACCACTTGGCGATAACCATCCAGGTACAGACCATGAGGGTGGTAGCTTAACGTTGCCGATCGATTAGAACGGCTAATCATGCTACACCACGAGCACTTCCTTTAGGAATACCGCAGCCAAATAACTTTATGTTGTGTTCAGGCGCGTGAGTAAGGTCGCCAGTGCTCATAGGGGTTGGGGGAAGGGTCGGTAACGCGTGAGTGAAGCCCCGTGTGTTGCAAGCGTCCATATGGCTACGGTAACTGCTTACCATCAAGTGGGCCGTACGCTTGTTTACCGACTTCGTCGTATTAAATATATAGTAAAAAATACATTACTACATAATATTGACAAAACGTGTTTTCTTTGCGCTGGCAATCCAGAAATATTGTAATTCAGCCGGTACATAATAATGTTACTCATTAAATGTTCTTTGCGGTGACTCATTTGAATACTCCACAGAGCTTAAAACGGTTCTTGTTAAAATACCTACTTGATTTGCACTTATTTAATACACGAGTGAATAAAATCTCAGTCTTGAGTGAGTATGACGATTGCGAGTATAACATAAGGTTGAGTTTTACTAGCGCGTTTTTCAGTAATGTCCGATTACTAATTTATATCTGACACTATCTATACTATATGAAGCGCTCGTGGTGTATATAGCATGATTAGCCGTTCTTAATCGATCGGCAAAGTTAAGCTACGTCTGTCTTGGTCGGTACCTGGATGGGTGACCGCCTAGTGGTATTTCAAATCGAGCGTTTCCGTACTTCCACATATTATTAATCATTCAATGATTCGAACCATATGATCTTCTGCTAAAAACAATACACGATTGATCGATCATCGTTATCAAATATTAACCAAATATAGGTACCTACTTACGTCTCGTCAGTTTCGCTGTCGTACCTAAGTATATCGTATTTCGAAGTAGACCCTCGGCTTGACATTCCTAGAAATCGAATTAAATAAATAAATTATATCAACGGTTACAAATATAATTTACTGATTTTTTTCATAAATATATTTAGGGTACAGTCCTTCAATCTTTTTGGATGAGTGGCACCCAATGGCTGTAAAGTTATAAGTCTGTACATTAGTGACGCTCAACTTATTACCAAAACCATCCAATAAATCTACAATCGCAACGAAACTTCGGAATCAACCCTTAACAAACTCGAAATGAATTTGAAATTTTCTGTCTCATTTTGATTGCGAAATTCTGTATTAGCATTTTACTGTCTCTGCGTTGATTTCATATGAAATTTAAATTTGTAAGGCGGTTAAAATAACATTCAAGTAACCGTTTTAATGGCGACGCGCTGCTTCCTGCTCTTTTGACATATGATTTTTGCAAAGCAAACTTTATGCTCGTGTTATTTTTCTTCATCAAAGTATCCTCGCATTTGATAAATGGTAAAGTTCAGCATATGTTAGAAAATAGTACTAGTAGAATCATGGAAAAGAGAGTAGAATAACAAACATAAGTTTTATATAGATATATAATATACACACGACGCTGTAATATCCCAGGATTATTAATATATTGAATTAAATTAATTATGAATGAAGCAAAAACTTTCGCTCCTTTTTTTAGCCGATTGCGTGCGTGAGATTTAGCATAGTTAATGTTTATTTGGGGCAGAAGTGCACAAAGCTAATATTTTGATATAATAATGCAATTTATATACATTATTTTAGTAAAAAAACGTTACACACACTACAATGCGTAACATTACATACTACCATGGGTTTGAAACACCACACACATAAACTCTTTTGTTTATCTTCTTAGTTTTGTACACAGGTTTTGTAGTAGGACAACCAAATTCCTTTTTGGAATTATTTTATTTTTTATTTTGGTCTTATCGCTAAGAAGCGATAAGACCGCCTATTGTACTTACAGTAATTTTTTTATTTTTAAGCATTTATTTTTATACTTTGTTAAATACTTTTTGTACAATAAAGAGTTATCTATCTATCTATCTATCTATCTATCTATTTTTGCCAGTGTCAAGTTATATTATTAGTTTTGTGAAAAATAATATAGGCGTATTTCGACTCATTGGCGACCTCTAGTATTATTAATTACCAGTAGAATACTATTCTAATTTTATTATGTGTAAAGATTTTATTCATCGGAATCTCACGAGTAAATAGCCGTGTCGAAACCTACTAAAGCTAACTATAGAAATTGTGGTTAAATCACTAGTAGAATCAAATCTTTATTGATGTTTACTTTCGTAGAACAATATGTCTAAATATTTCAGGGATTCGCGACCATATTGGTCCGTTTGGCATATTGTGTTATGTATGAATGTTTTTTTAATAATATGAGTCATTTATTTATTTTTATTTTTATTTATTTATTTATTACAAGATTCAAACGGTTTTTTACAAATTTTATATATTAACATATTAAACAAGCAAACCTGGAGATCTCTTAAAGATTTACAAATGAGCTATATAGACATCACAGAACCTACGGTCTACAGTACACATAACAAACAAACAAACAACACAAAAACCACATTACTACAACATATACTATAAACAATACATAGAAAGGACAAAAGAAAAATAATAGATATACATTGTTTAAACAACAAAAAATAAATAAATACATAACAATCACAAAGCATAAAATATAGCAATAACAATGCAATAACAAAATACGTAACAGTCACAAAGCAAAAACTAAAAAATATGGACATAATAATATGAATAGTACAGCAAATTACAGAAAAACACCACGCACCTGTTTTTAGGGTTCCGCAGCCAAATGGCAAAAAACGGAACCCTTATAGATTCGTCATGTCTGTCTGTCTGTCTGTCCGTGTATGTCACAGCCATTTATTTCCGAAACTATAAGAACTATAATGTTGAAACTTGGTAAGTAGATGTATATAAAGATATATTAGATGTATATGTATGTAGAGTATATTAAGATTTTTACACAAAAATAGAAAAAAAACAATAAATTTTGGGGGTTCCCCATACTTAGAACTGAAACTAAAATTTTTTTTTTTCATCAAACCCATAAGTTTGGGGTGTCTATGGATAGGTCTTCAAAAATGATATTGAGGTTTCTAATATCATTTTTTTCTAAACTGAATAGTTTGCGCGAGAGACACTTCCAAAGTGGTAAAATGTGTGTCCCCCCCCCTGTAACTTCTAAAATAAGAGAATGATAAATCTATAAAAAATATATGATGTACATTACGGTGCAAACTTCCACTGAAAATTGGTTTGAACGAGATCTAGTAAGTAGTTTTTTTTTAATAGGTCATAAATTGAAATTAATATCAAATACTCAGGTCTATACTACCATTTACTTATATACCTACAGGTTTGTACGGAACCCTCGGTGCGCGAGTCTGACTCGCACTTGGCCGGTTTTTTAAAATTAATTTCAGATGAAGCAAAAATATCTATATCAATTAAACATTTATTATAACTATCACATGCACGCCTAAAGTAGCAATTTTTTGCATAATTAGTATGACAATTACTAACATGAAAAGTTAATTTTGAACGAGAGGATTGCCGTGGGACTTTAAAATTAAGGTTTTCTAATAATGGGCCTGAATTAATTCTATTGTTTACAATTTTATACAAAAATAGCGCATCTAGACAGCTTCGCCTGCCTTCCAAACTTGCAATGTCATGTCGCTCAGCAGCAGTTTTATAGTCGGTAAAACAGTGGCCCGAGCGATATTCTAAAGACTTTAAAAATTTGTTTTGTATCTTCTCAATACGTGAAATATGGACAATGTACATCGGATTCCATACCAAGCTACCGAACTCAAGTATATTATATATATTATATATTATAGAGTCATATTTGAACGTTCCTGTAAAAACTGTAAAACTGACTACCTGTATTACTGAATACAGTTTTTTTTTATTATAAACAAAAAGTATCAATTCCACAATATGCTAAATGAACTACTATGGTCGCTAATCATCTTGTTCTACGAAGGTAAAATCAATAAAAACATGCAAAAAATTTAATTTCTCGCCTCATGCTGAACAACCATCCACCTTAAGTAGGTAATACTGTAGTCAGACTGTAGTAATGTTAGGATAATTCATATCGATCAAGATATACAATATTAGCTACACACCCCATGACCCCTACCCTATTAACATTATTATAATTCACCCAGTACAATCTAAACTGAATTAATTAATTCGAATTTGTAGCAGTATCCTTGTCTCAAATACTTTGGCTTGATTATAAATGTACATAATTACTAATATAGGCTTTTCTAAATAATATATCATGCTAGGTTAAGGTTCATTTACATTAGGGGATATTTTATCCTTGACTAATAACATGCCGCGGTGTCACCCGCGTTCCCGAGGAAACTTATATTTTCCTGAAATTAAAAGTCATCATGTTATTTCAGGGACCATCGTCTATCCGTATCGTTTCATCAAAAAACGTTCAGGCGTTATATAACTGAGCGGTGACCAACAGACACAAACACAATCTGTCGCATAATGATCCTAACTATAATTATTATAAATGCGAAAGTGAGTTTGTTTGTTACGCATTTACGCCTCAACTACTCAACGGATTATCATGAAATTTGGCATGCACATAGCCTATGGTATGCAGAAGGACAGCGGTGATGAATGAGCTTTTGATGATGATGATTAATCCCAAAAAATATATCATATAAAAATACCAGCGTAACACTACCATAGAAAAAATATTTTAGCAAAAAAAAACATAAAAAAAATAAAGTGTTACAATGGGCGGCCTTATCACTAAAAGTGATCTCTACCAAGCTCTAAATATCTAACTAACAATTATATTCGGTTAATTATTACGTTGGTAATTTAACATTTAGTTACCGAATAGGAATTTTAGTTCCATACAAGGATTACGCTCAATTACTGAATACAATGTCGTTTATTTAAATGTGTTTTCGTCTCTCTTTCACTTAATATATACAAAACCGCACTATGAACAGGTTCAAGCCCATTCTGACTCCCTTTCGCACTTATGCAGACTTATATTCAAGTACTATTTTTTGCCTGAGAAGCCCCACACAAGAGAAGCGAATGGAGAAATCGAATTACACGGCGATCCAATGCACTTCATTGGCTGATGCAGCCAGGCGTGATATATTGCCGCGTTTGTTTCACATTTTGTGAGGTAAGGTAGGACGTCCTCCTTTTTAAAGTCTGTTTAACATATTCTACTTTGACCCAATGGTCAATATATAATACTACGTATAGAGACCATATATAATTGGATCGCCGTGTAATACTACGTACTACGCCGTGTAATTCTATTACTACGTATAGGTCGGTTAACTAAAGCTGGCACGTTTCAACACATTTACACCGTCTCTCTCGCGCAAAGTCAAGCTTATGAGTATGAAGGAGACAGTTATTGTTTTGCTTTTGCTACTGCTCATAAATATAGAGTGGTCTATTTTTGCATTCGTCCATTAGACTTGACTGATTGCAAATTTATGAGTACTGTGAACGTGCCAGCTTTCGTTAACCGACCTGTATAGAGAAGACGCCACACATCACAACTATGCTCCGTTCAAGTGAGGCCATCCGACCACACTTGTTGTTGTAGAACGATGACCGAAACGCGTAATCGCCGTGAAAATCACGGTGTTTGCGAGAAAAATATTTCTAAAAGCGCTCTGTTAGTGCTACGTGTTTACTACTGTCAAATTTTTTTTTTTTTTTTTTTTGTTGACCTTTGTTTATGATAGCTTCTCTATACGTTGTAATAATAGCTCAATGACTGACGAAGACAATCAACAAGTAGTGGTTACTAACTAGAAATTATTCAGGAAGATTGTGTAAGGCGAAAATTATTATTATTTAGGTATACATTTATGATTTTATAAAGGAATTAATTGAGTTACGTAAAGCATCCTCCAAAAACTGCTACATTAAGGCAGAAACGTATAAAAGTATATATTTCAAGTCTCCTGTTAAGTTTTCCGCTTCGTTGGACCGGGGAATTACCGTCTGTCCTTGTCATTTCGTATTTTATTTATTCCTTTAACGGACTTCAGACACTTGGAAAATGGTTGTTATTAATTATTTTATTAAATGTCCCGAAGGTAGTCGTTTGAGAGAGCTGTCGACGGTTGTCTGCTTTTCCAATGTTTGAATTTGAAACACAACATTTATAATTTGACCAACTTGTAATCAAATCTTGCAAGTTAAGTTTGACCCACTTCCCGGTTTCCGATTGAGCTGAAATTTTGCATGCATTTGTAACTCGAATGACAATGCAATATTATTATAAGATGGAGCTGATCTGATGATGGAGCCGGAAGATGGCCATGGGAACTCAGTAAGTAAACTAACCCTTGATTCGTCTTAACAAAGACTGCTTCTAGAGTCTGATGATTAAGTTGGTCGACTATGATAAAAAAGCATGTTTAAAATTTAATAAATTATTTCAAATATGCACCTAATAAAATGTACATCAGTAAAACGGTTTCTCTGCAAGCTCTAAAATAGGCTAAATCGAAAAACACCGCATATCGAAACGGCGAGCAAATGCAGAAAAAAACAGTTGCAACTTTGCCAATAAATTACATTCGCGCCACTCAGCCGCTCTAATCGGGACTTTTGTTTATGCCTTTCGGATATGTGATGTGGAAGTCATAAACTGGAAGCGGGAGATGATTATAATCATTACTTAATAATGTAAAGTAAAATCAGTCACAATCAGTAGGTACCTACAAGTTATTCTTGCACAGTCAATTTTCCGACCTATTTTATATCAGTCATGATCATGACAGTTTACGTGCGTTTGCTGCCAAGACTAAGGTCTTCACGTGGATGTGGGCTTTTTTAAAGAAATTATTTTCATTTATTAATGGTAATGTTTTATTTTTCACATGCTAGGTCATAAAATCGTAAAAAAATATCAAATTTGCGAGGATTCTTACTGGCCCTTTATTATTTTCAGGATCTCTTGCGGTCTTTGGTCACACCATGAAAAGCTGAAAAACCATAATCTCAACCTCTTGAAATTTAATCTCATAGAATATTCACTCTCAAAGCTTGTGCTTCTTCTTGTTCCTGACCATTTACATCCAGCCTGTAGTACCTGAGGACGTTGGACCCACTGTGTGCTATTTGGGAACTGTAATAGGTACTTGCTTGCTAAGACTAAGTTTCTATTCTTACTAGCATGACACTGACTGTTGCTCGCTCATTACTTGCGCCTTATCAGGGGTTCCGCTCAGTTTCTTGCTTATCGCTGAAACAGGGATTTAAGGGAATTCCTGTAGAGGAAAATAATGTCTAAGTCGCTTTGATATATTTCATAGATAAAAATACCTTCGGAGCTATTTATTTCTAGCTTCCATTTAGTTGAAAGCAATGAAATACCATTGTCGGTACTATATATAAACATAATATATATAATTCCCAGCAGGCTGGCAGCGTTTCCTCTTTGGATAGCCAAGCTGATGCGTTGGCGGAAAAAGCTCCCCGCCCGCTGGTCTCCGGAGGCATAGATCAATTTCGATGACAAACTGCGAGCAAAACGGCGAGCTTCGGACCCCACGGACACATCGGTCTCGACCGCAAAGAATTAAATAAAACCGGCCAAGTGCGAGTCAGACTCGCGCACCGAGGGTTCCGTACAAACCTGTAGGTATATAAGTAAATGGTAGTATAGACCTGAGTATTTGATATTAATTTCAATTTATGACCTATTAAAAAAAAACTACTTACTAGATCTCGTTCAAACCAATTTTCAGTGGAAGTTTGCACCGTAATGTACATCATATATTTTTTATAGATTTATCATTCTCTTATTTTAGAAGTTACAGGGGGGGGGACACACATTTTACCACTTTGGAAGTGTCTCTCGCGCAAACTATTCGGTTTAGAAAAAAATGATATTAGAAACGTCAATATCATTTTTGAAGACCTATCCATAGACACCCCACACTTATGGGTTTGATGAAAAAAAAAAATTTGAGTTTCAGTTCTAAGTATGGGGAACCCCCAAAATTTATTGTTTTTTTTCTATTTTTGTGTAAAAATCTTAATGCGGTTCACAGAATACATCTACTTACCAAGTTTCAACATTATAGTTCTTATAGTTTCGGAAATAAATGGCTGTGACATACACGGACAGACAGACAGACAGACAGACATGACGAATCTATAAGGGTTCCGTTTTTTGCCATTTGGCTACGGAACCCTAAAAATTGAATTTGGTCCAATCGAAGCGTATTTTTTGAATTCTGAATTTTCCGCAGTTCTGTTTTTTTTTATTTTATTTCCTAAATTAAAGATAATTTAACGTTTTTAGGGTTCCGTAGCCAAATGGCAAAAAACGGAACCCTTATAGATTCGTCATGTCTGTCTGTCTGTCTGTCTGTCTGTCTTCCTGTCTGTCTGTCTGTCTGTCCGTCCGTATGTCACAGCCATTTATTTCCGAAACTATAAGAACTATAATGTTGAAACTTGGTAAGTAGATGTATTCTGTGCACCGCATTAAGATTTTCACACAAAAATTGAAAAAAAACATTAAATTTTGGGGGTTCCCCATACTTAGAACTAAAACTCAATTTTTTTTTTTCATCAGACCCATAAGTGTGGGGTGTCTATGGATAGGTCTTCCAAAATGATATTGAGGTTTCTAATATCATTTTTTTCTAAACTGAATAGTTTGAGCGAGAGACACTTCCAAAGTGGTAAAATGTGTGTCCCCCCCCCTGTAACTTCTAAAATAAGAGAATGATAAATCTAGAAAAAATATATGATGTACATTACGATGCAAACTACCAACGAAAATTGGTTTGAACGATATCTAGTAAGTAGTTTTTTTTTAATACGTCATAAATTGAAATTCATATCAAATACTCAGGTCTATACTACCATTTACTTATATACCTATAGGTTTGTACGGAACCCTCGGTGCGCGTGTCTGACTCGCACTTGGCCGGTTTTTTTTTTACACATATTTCACTCTTTTTATACGGCATAATCTCAGACACTCATACGTATATTTATATATATTACTTCCGTGAAGGTTACTGATAAGTAGGATTGACGTCTGACAACTTCTAAAGAACATTTTTAGGGTTCCGTAGCCAAATGGCAAAAAACGGAACCCTTATAGATTCGTCATGTCTGTCTGTCTGTCTGTCTGTCTGTCTGTCTGTCTGTCTGTCTGTCTGTCTGTCTGTCCGTGTATGTCACAGCCATTTATTTCCGAAACTATAAGAACTATAATGTTGAAACTTGGTAAGTAGATGTATTCTGTGAACCGCATTAAGATTTTTACACAAAAATAGAAAAAAAACAATAAATTTTGGGGGTTCCCCATACTTAGAACTGAAACTCATTTTTTTTTTTCATCAAACCCATAAGTGTGGGGTGTCTATGGATAGGTCTACAAAAATGATATTGAGGTTTCTAATATAATTTTTTTCTAAACTGAATAGTTTGCGCGAGAGACAGTTCCAAAGTGGTAAAATGTGTGTCCCCCCCCCCTGTAACTTCTAAAATAAGAGAATGATAAATCTATAAAAAATATATGATGTACATTACGGTGCAAACTTCCACTGAAAATTGGTTTGAACGAGATCTAGTAAGTAGTTTTTTTTTAATAGGTCATAAATTGAAATTAATATCAAATACTCAGGTTTATACTACCATTTACTTATACTATACCTACAGGTTTGTACGGAACCCTCGGTGCGCGAGTCTGACTCGCACTTGGCCGGTTTTTTAACTTTATTTTAATGTGACATCGGAGTCGTGGGTGTCCTTAATTCTTATATTGTTTCACATAGTACAGTGAGACTGAATAAGCTTCGTCAACAACAACTTATATTATTATGGCTGAGTAAAAGTCTAATGTACGAACGAATAGATTAGAATTATTTCCTTTACGACAAAATTGGAAGTAGGTATCTCGATGGAATCTTAACACACGTCAACCTTAACGAAATGTGACATCAGCAAAGATCTAAGCTAAGATCAATTTCATCCTAATTGGGTCGAGAATAAAGAAAATCTTGTAACCCGACCCGACCTCCCTTTTGTAAGACTCGTAAATGAAATAAGATTTTGGTTCAGGTTTTGTATTTAGTTATAGCATGACTAGCTAAGCCCCGGGACTTATTATGCGTCAAAATGTCATAGTTTAAAAACCGGCCAAGTGCGAGTCAGACTCGCGCACCGAGGGTTCGGTACAAACCTGTAGGTATATATAAGTAAATGGTAGTATAGACCTGAGTATTTGATATGAATTTCAATTCATGACGTATTAAAAAAAAACTACTTACTAGATCTCGTTCAAACCAATTTTCGGTGGAAGTTTGCATGGTAATAATGTACATCATATATTTTTTTAAGTTTTATCTTTCTCTTATTTTAGAAGATACAGGGGGGGGGGGGGACACATTTTACAACTTTGGAAGTATCTCTCGCGCAAACTATTCAGTTTAGAAAAAAATTATATTAGAAACCTCAATATAATTTTTGAAGACCTATCCATAGACACCACCAAATGTATGGGTTTGATGATTTTTTTTTGAGTTTCAGTTCTAAGTATGGGGAACCCCCAAAATTTGTTGTTTTTTTTTATTTTTGTGTGAAAATCTTAATGCGGTTCACAGAATACATCTAGTTACCAAGTTTCAACAGTATAGTTCTTGTAGTTTCGGAAAAAAGTAGCTGTGACATACGGACGGACAGACAGACAGACAGACATGACGAATCCATAAGGGTTCCGTTTTTTGCCATTTGGCTACGGAACCCTAAAAAGGAGATAATAGCTCAGTGGTAGTGAAGGTCCCGGTTTCGAATCCTACAATGAACTTGAGCTTTCGGTGAAGGAAACATTGTGAAGAAACCATAGTACGGTGGTAGTATACTTTTTAGTACCCAATACCCATCTGGCTGGCTACCACCCTCAAGTTGAAAATCTGTCGCACCTATCGGTGTGTTCCGACAGCTACACTTAAGAGCCAGTTCCTTCTTGGCTCTGTGTGCATACCACCTTCGGCCACATCATCTTTTGTTCCATTACAGCAGTCACAAACACACTTTTCGCATTTATAATATCAAGTAGGGTATCTTGGATGTGCTTAGAATAAATAATCCGGAAAAGTGAACCCTCATGGCGGACTGAATGCGTCTTTTTGTGCCATAATAAGGAAAATTATTTTGATGATACGATGTTTTTCACAATTTCACCAAAGTAATGATTTATGGGGTCTGTTTTCTTTTGTGCTAAATAATATTTTCGAGGAGAGTAAAAACCAAAAAAATGTAAAATAACATGCTCCCCTAGACAACATGGTTTTGGACAATCGTCATCGATAGTAAACGATCAACCTTTGTATGGGATTGACATAAGAGATTGGTAAAAATCACGTGATATTTCGATTTGAAATGTCAATCCCATACAAATGTTGATCGTTTACTAACGATGACGATTGTTGATAAGATAACCATCAGC
Organism: Achlya flavicornis; assembly: GCA_947623365.1. Taxonomy (NCBI): domain Eukaryota; kingdom Metazoa; phylum Arthropoda; class Insecta; order Lepidoptera; family Drepanidae; genus Achlya; species Achlya flavicornis. The sequence goes on along the minus strand of OX392491.1, from coordinate 3,378,360 downwards.
GCCCATAAGGTCAAACCTTAATGTGGCTAAGGCTACAAGAAACCATACTGGTGTTCTCTTTCTATATCACGGAATAATAAACATGATTTAATGCTTATATAACCTAATATCCGGGGCACATTTAAAATAATGGGTACATTTGATCTGCTAACAAACTTCAAAGGGATATCGTTCTCTCCGTGAAATATATTGTGTGACTTCTATAAGTTAGAAACTGATATCAATATGTTTACTTCGTATGTCCTTACCCCATAGTAAACCAGTGGAATACTTCGCTAAATGGTGGCAAAGAGGGTTATTTGGTTAGGAACCCGAGAAGTTGGCTAATATCTGGCAGATAGCATTGTACGTATAATATATGTGATTTCTACGGGTTTGGCTAAAAAATTTAACGTATATTTAGTAATATTCATTCGATTATTGGATTAGGTATAGGGTTTTAAGATTGTCAAGAAGTTCCTTGCAAATTTTTATTAATTTCAATATACACAACAAGAGAGAAACTATTAAATGTAAGCGAAGTAGAAAGATGAAACACGCGTTTAAAATACGAGTTGTTTAAGTCTGGGACCGTGTTCGTTCACAGTATTGGGATTCAAAGTCGAAGCCTAGTAGGGCACTTATGAAAGTCAAAAGATACTGAAGCTAACACCGGAATGGCCATGCGTTCAACCATCATCTCTTAAAACAAGAAGAGAGGAAGAAGACTAGTAGTATAGTTATATTACTGTTTGAGGTCTCAAGTAATAAGTCATTTTAATAAAAAGTTAGTATTGCCTAGCAAAAATTACTCCAGGAATGTTTGTACACATGCGCTTGAAAATCAAAGTTATTCGTTCGTGATGCATCATCACCATATGCCATCGATTCCACCTGCTATAGTTTTCCCGATATATATTTTATTCCAGTAATATATTATCTATACCAAATTACATCGAAATCCACTCAGACAGTACGGAGCTGGTAACAAACATACTTTCGCATTTAGTTTTAGCTGATTTCATTCCAGATTTTAACGCCAAAAGTTAAGGATATAGATTTCAGAGTCAGCAACAGACAGATTTCATAATTCGAAGAGTTGATAACTGATGGAAGCCTCTCATTGAAGATAAATATTATAAAGCATCCCCCACATCATGCATCAAAACATGCTGCGGCGGCTGCACACAGCGGATTACATGAGGATAAGTTCAGATACGTGAGATGCACAACATATTTTTACTCTTACGCCCATGTACAGGTGACTGAGCGGGACAAAACTCGGCTAGAGAGAGAAGATCCTTGAAACCCATCTCTTCTGGGAGGCAAGAGTTCATGAAGATATTATTTATTCGTACTGTGTGGTTTCAAAGGTGAACTGGTTGTGAACTGAGCGCCCCACCCCGTGGTTTTCCCAAGGATGCAGCATGGGGTCTTTCAAAAAGGGTGTGACGAGATTTTTGCAGGGTTGGCAATGCCCGATTGATTGAACACCAGTGGGTGTTGCAAGCCTCAAAAGACTACGGTAACCGCTTACCATCAGGTGGACCGTATGCTTGTTTGATACCTAAAGATGGGTTCAACCAAACAAGTATTAGACTTATATCATCTTGTATAGTAATTTAAGTGTAGAAAGTTCGGTAATGTGAATAAACCATTCAAGTCCAAGTTCAGGAGGCCCGAGAAACTTGAAGAGCAATTTGACAAGTTTTAACAAAGGCTACTTGGCTACCTCACCTTCACTATATTTGCATTTATATGAGCCGTCATTACGCCTGCCTTGAAATTAAGGTAAAATTCTAAGTTACAAGATACTAACATGGTGAACTTAATTCTAAAGTTACTTGGGAATGTACTTGTGTAAAGGTGCTTGTCAGGAGGTTGTGGTCTAGTGGTAATTGAGACTAAAGTCTTAACTAGATTATGATACCTCTTTAAAGAAGCTTAAGCGATGTTTATAAATTTTACTAGATTCACTGCGCTTTGGATGAAGGGTCTGCGTGCTTCATTACCCGGTAATTAAAACTACATCCGTGAGCATGCCCAGATTAGTGCTTTTACAGGCTTGCACGTGAGACACTGTCTGTAAGGAGGGACAGCATATATCTTAACTTGTTGATCGGATCAATAATATCCTGGAACATTTCTTCACACATGGCTATCTAAACGCAAACTATGCAGAGTATTATGGAAACCAGATAACTGATATAATAAGATCATAATTCGCAGGTCCGCGAAAAATACTATAGATATATACTATAGATTCAATAATATCAATAGCATATATTAGTAAAGAATATATAGCAGTCGGGGATAAACAAATATTGCAATTCCTTATAAAATTCAAGTTATATTCAAAATATTATAGATTTAAGAGCTTGTTTTTCACTTTTCAGTTATTTTTTGTTTTACGCAGACGGGTTTTTTGTTTCTTTTAATAATTTAATTAGTATTATATATAGGCTTTTTTTTAAAATAAAATTGTGTGTACCAGAGCACACACACAAATAGCTATATACCGTTTTACAGGCCATTGACAAATATTGTCCTATATAAGATAACAATAACAAAATATAACAACTTAACAAAATCCAATGATAATTATGTTGCATAAATTGCCCACCGGTATGTCACCAAGAATGTGTACCCAACATTGCATATAATCACTGCATGCTTCCAATGCCGTCGCTAATGAGTTCATCTTAGCTTAATGAACTAAGATATGGATACTACGAGCGCATTCTGCTTTCTGATTAACATGTTAATGAACTTATCCACATGTATACATATACACTGACAATTTAAAGATGGGAAATGTTAATACTGCATGGTTTCAAAATCCTTAGTTCTGCATGACAGAGTACAACCTTGATTGTTTTTGTCTTCGGGTCTAACTATAAATAAGAAGAGTGTTGTCTAATGGTGCGTCCATGCTACGCGAACCAAGCACGAGCCGAGCCACGAACGAACCTACAACGAGCACGATGCGAATCCCTTTGTTGGTGAAAAAACTGACAATCGCGCTCGTTCGAGGCTCGCGAGCCTGTCCACGCTACGCGAATCGTGCTCGTAGTGTGCTGGTTCGTGACTCGGCTCGTGCTCGGTTCGCCAAGCATGGACGGCCTATATTATGTCAAGAGTATCAAGTGTGAAAAGCTTGGGTTTGAAAAACTAATTAAAATATTTATTTTATTATTTACTACCAGCCCTAACACGGCAAAGTAACAATGTATGTGTGAATAGTTTTGCCACGGTACATTTATCTAATATTTACCGTGGTTTTGCTAAGCGTAGCGAGACCTAGACTTCGAGTTGTGCTTGGCACACGCTCGACAAATGCAATCTTCTTCTTCGAGTGTTCTTTAAAGTTAAAGTATTGCAAACAAATCGATTATTAGGACTTATTTTTGACATTGTCGAGTTATAATTTCTAGTCAGGTTTTCACTTTCACACAGTCATCGTCCGTACAAATCAGGTTTAGTAAAATGGTAGCTATTCTACTAAAAAATTCACTGGACTTTTTCGAGACAATTTGAAAAGTCACGATGCACTCATTCATTTTATTTCACTTCACTAGTGCTTTTAGATTGATATTTATTGGATAAAATGCCACCGATGTGAAAATACACGATTTTACGAACGTAAAATAAAAATGCGACGTCGCAAGATCTTGCAAAAAAATCTACAATCGATTTTATTCGATCATTGCTAAATCAAATGTGTTCATTGGCATCATTTTATTTCTTCGTTTGGTGTGGGATAGTCTACCTATTTCTATGCTTATCCTTTCTTATTACAAAATGCAACATCTCTCCGTCTACATGTTTATAACTTGAAAACCACAGCTCGGACGGTTTGTGCGGTTAACACAGAGATTTCTTTATAAGTTTTAGGTGTCTAATTATGAAACGAGTCAGATACAAAAACTGCCAAGCGGGTGGAACCACAGGCATGGGCTAGTACATAATGAAGTTATGTTCAAATATTGAACCGTTTTATTTGTTCACCAAGCTTGGCTTCGCTTGTTCTGAGGACTAATAACAAAAGGGTTTCTTAGTAGTTTGCTTGCGTATGTTTTGATTAAATTAGCTACTGGCTTACATGGAATGTTGATGGATCTCTCTCGTATCACAGGGTTACTAATAATTATGATCTGGTCGTCCTTGGTAACGCATATTTCAATTTAGTTGATTGATTTTTTGTCCAAGCTTTCGAATTTAAGACTTTCATTTGTATTGAGGCAGTTTATCAGTATACAATTGTGATAAAATCAAGACTGCATCAAAGCGGGAGGCCGTTGTCTTCAGTGGGCAGCCCTGGCATTGCGATGATGATGCCAATTATTTCAGCCGATTAAACTTAAGAGTGCGTATAAAGCAAAATAATATTATCTAAGAATGGAAATTTACCCAAGTAAATAATATTTAAATTAAAAAATATTTTTATTGGTATTTTCATTATATACGCAATGGTTCAGTCAGAGCAAAAACATAATGGAATGAAAATTCCTCAATCATAAAAACATCACAAAGTTACCGAGCTAATATTAATTAATTTTCGTTTTTATTCGTTCATGGTTTATCTAAGTAAGACAAAAATTCGATAAAAAATATCACTTAAGTATGACCTAGGGCTGATACTAAAGATTTTTTTAAATATTCTATACTTTACTAGTTATTTAGATGAGAAGCGCTTAGTACATTTTTGTTCCGCGAAACACTCTATTGCCGTCTCATGCCACGCGAGTATTAGACAATAGTTTGTTTCATCTGCCAGTCGCTATATTTTCTGGCTTTAGTTTGCTTGCAATATACCAAGATTTTAATAATTTTAGTTTGTACGGGCTCATTAGTTACCATGCAATGTTACGCCAATTACACGCCTTTTGAAACAGGGAATTAGCTTTGCGCTTTTAAACTATATGTGACACACTGGCACATGGTGTTTCGAGCATGAAATAAATAAATAAATATCCTGGGACATTCCTCACACACCAACTCCCCAACTATAAGCAGAGCTTGTACTATGGAAACCACAGATACCTGATATAATACATATACTACTTTTTGTTTGTAAATACATACTTATTTAGCCATTTATCTTGCGTAGTAATAGTTTCTTTTCTTTTATGTGTATTTTCGGATTTTCTTGAGCTTCATCACAATACGAACTAAGTCATGTAATCTATTTATATTTAGGTAGGTAGGTACCTACCTAGATTTTAGACGTCTAATCGCAATAATTGTTCAAAAATCTTAACAAACTTACGTTTTAATAAACTAATAATTAATTAATACTACTAATTACTAACTAACTAATTAATTAGTATTATTGATCATTCATTTTCTTCTCGTAAGCTCTTTGAGAGTTGCCACAATGCTCGCAATTACATCTTTATATTTAAATTATTTTACGGAATATCAAACGGTAACCCACAATTATAATTATACATGAAAAATAAATAAAACCACTCGCGGCTATCTCTCGGGCACCCTTTGTTTTTGTCAAAACGTTCCTTGTTTAATTCAAAAGATTATTCAATTCAGTACAAGCTGAAATTTTCTGAATTAATGAAACTGTGTAAAAAAAGTTGCTTGATTACTATAATGTACATACTATGATTTACCGGTACCGTAGATTGAAAACCAGAATTCAACTACAATTAAAGTCTGAAAAATGCCTAGTTTGCTTTCATAGTAGTAAAAAAACAGATAAACTCAAGCAGACCAGCCTGTACAAGCAGCACCTCTTCACAAGTATGACATGTGTGGCAGCCATCGCCCTCCTAGTCATATTGGAAGTGGGTGACCAGTCACACGGCGCTGCCGCAAGGAAATTCCTTAAAGGGTAAATAAAGTTTATTATAAATGTTGGAAGTGTAATTATTAAAGGTACCTATAGCAATTATACATACGAAACTACCCAATTATTTTGACAACGCTTTTAACACAAATGCATAAATTAATTGGCATAATTACTAAATAAGTCAAATTTCCAAATAATTTGCTCATAAAATATCAAGTAAAATATGTATCAAAATACATTGTGAAGCACAAATTGATTAACAAATTACGTCGCACTGCAATGTTTTAATTAAGCTCTTCTGAGCTACTATGGGATTAATGGATTACTATAGCTATTAAATAATTGTGGTTTTATTACCCTGGTCTAGCTACCTTATTTTATTTTATCACCCAAATAAGAAAAGGAACATGCTTTATGTAGGCAATTGCGTAATTTCTTTCAACAACTCCAACAGGGTTGAAAAGATGATCACCAGACATCAGTGTTAGTCGGTCAGTGGACTGTTTAAAAAAAGACCAAATATATAAATAAATTGGTTTTTTTATTGTAATTTATACTCACTAAATCCTAGTGATTTGCTGTACATATAAATATGTGGTTATGCCTGTGGCTATCCGACATTCAGAGGCTGGCGGTTTGGTCATCCACAAGCCTCGTACAAGTACCAAAATCCACAAGCCCATATATCCGAAGCATGTTACCACAAACCAGTCCTGAATTAGGTACACTGCGTACTGTTGAAGTATTAATAACTAGCGGCCCGGTACGTGCTTCGCTACGTATAAAGTGAAATAATAAAAATGTGATAAATGAAGAACCGCTCGACCGATTTTGTGCAAACTTCACATAAACCAGCTACTAAATAGTCCGAACAAAGCCTTTGAACATTTGGTTTGGATAGGTGAACCCGTTCTTGAGTTATAAAATTACAACGAAAAGTGGCATTGATTTTTATATATATAGATATAGATAGATGATAATTAAATGTATATTTCAAGTAAATAAAAGCATTAATGTATTAAGTACCAAGTAAACTACAAAAACCGTCACTTCTCAGGAAGAGACTTCAAAACTTTTGAAATAAGTTACGGATGTCAATAAAGTAAATAAACTTGGTTGGTATCATTGTTTGACCTTTTCCGGATTCATCATCATCATCATCGGCCTATAATGTCCCACTACTGAGCACAGGCCTCCATTCACAAATGAGGGTTAGAGGCAACAGGCAAATACTCCACCACGCATGCCCACTGCGGATTGGTGGAACTAGGCTAGTGGTCACTCTACTGTTGGAGTTTCCAAGCCGCCTACGAGACCTCCAAATAGCTTAACGACTATCACATCACAACACAGTTGCTGATATTACATTTACTTGAGTTTTGCGTGACATTTTTTACGCCATTTCAGCAGGCTGTTGAAATTTATGCTTTAATATCACAACTCATATTGTTTTGTTAAAATATTTTTTTTATATAAATTAAACATAACAAAGTAGCCGTGACATGTATTGTATAATGCCCGTTCCCTATAAACAAAAACGAATCGTTTTGCTTACCAATGGTAGGTTTTTTTATTGCCAAACTTGGCATATTGATAATTTCGTAAGCTAATTTTACTTGTGGTAGCTACTTCCATATGGGAGGGTCTGCTATGCAAAGCTTTGAGGTCTTTGCTTCATTATTAGTAAAGATGTAAAAGTCTAAATTTTAACCGATAACGGTCCGTAAAATATAGGAATCGGCCATTAGAGAACTTAATTAAATGTAATTAAAAGTTCCATTTTCCTTCTGTTTATTTTTGTACTCTTGTAGGTTTGCTCATAGATTGCAAACTGGTATATCGAATAGTTTTAAAACAAACATCAACTAAATCCTAAAACCTCCGAGAGACCTCTCTAGAGATAATTGAGGCTCTAAAATAAAGTGAACAGCAAAACAGAATGTGTGTGTGTGTGTGTGTGGGTAAGCTCCTCCTGGAAGAGTCGTTGGTTAGATTACAGTGAATCCGATTTTTACTATCTATGTTCTTTTATTACTAAACGTGCTCTACATTTAGAATAAAAAAGCTGTTGTAACTGTAACACAGGGTGTGCCGTAAAAAACAGCGCAGCATGCAAATGCAAATATGAAAAAGGCTCATTAGTCTCCAAGATTATTAAGAAAACCTCACGCACATACCTTTAATTAATCCCATGAATAAAACTAATGAAACTCTAACGACATTCATCAAGCCATGCCTTAATTAAAGCATACAATGCCAAGTGAGACTGGTTGACATTTACGCGAGTGCTTTCTGATTGTATTTACGTTTGCTAGAAATAGAAAAATGTCCGTGGCAACGTAACGAGGAGTCCTCTGCGAATTAAAGCTATCCTACCATTGGAGCTAGACGAGATTTTAAAGAAATAAAATAATGTATTATTAGGAAATCATTCCACGGTTTAGTTGGGTGATTTGTAGTACCTATCCGTAATCTGGGTAGTTTTTTGAAGTGAAAACTTATTTAGCGGCGTTGTGCGCTTTTTTTGTGATGGGTAAAAAATGTTAAACTTGCGTCAGGGCACGTGACTTGATCGAAGAATCGAAAGACGGAGGGAGAGTACGCCGGCGCGGCGTAGGAGAGGAAGTATACCCTCTTTCTACCGTGCGGCGAAAATGTATGCCTGCGCCTGCTGTTTCGTTTAGGCGGCGCCGGCGCAGGGCGCTTGCGCGAATGTTCGTGTGTGTTTGTGTTACAGCGTGCCAAATAGTTCTGAAGTGTTAAATGTCTAATGTCCGTAATATAAATTGTCGGTAATACTGTGTCAATGGTAGTACTTTTATACTGATAATTAAAGCAATTCGTGCAAAATTATTCCCTAAACATTCCAAAATATCAAAAATGCACAACAAGTTTTCACTTCTGCCGGCACTCCCGGAGTGCAACCCGTTGTTTTTTTTTTGTGTGCATAGTATAATTGTATACGTCTACAGCATTCTAAGTTGTATGACAATGATCAAACAAAAAAGTGTTCAAACTAAATTATACTTTCAAACACTAAAAATAAATAGGTATATTCAATGGATTTCAGTGCTCCTAGAGTTAGAAAGTCTATCGCTAAGAACCTGTTGTCAGGCTTATATACCTACCAGGCCTTGTGTGTTTACCATCTTCAGGCATATCAGTATCCATCAGTATAAAACAAAGATTTTTATTTGTTGGATTTGGTTCCGCCCCGAATAGCAAAATAACTAAAAAAATAGGGTAGGGTAGGGTAGGGTAGAGCAAGGCAGGGCAAGGCAAGCCAGGGCAGGGCAGAAAGATCAAATACCATGAAAAAACACCAATAGTAGTAGTTGTAAGCTGTAGTGTCCATGGATTTCGCCTCCAACCGGGACTTTCAAAACAGAAAACTGTCGGTGCACGACAAAGTGCAACTTCGAAATGTTGGTCGATTTAAAATCTTAGTGCCGTTTGATAGTTTCGCTCTTCGGGATTTTGTTTTGCCACTCGTTTTAGAGTCGACGAATTTTAAGGTAAAAAACTATTATTTTCACAACCAAGATAGTAATTATATTCGGATATTTCTTTTTTACTGACCCATATACATACATATAATTGACCAGTATCGAATATAGCTTCCCACAGTCTAACCGCTATTTATATAGACTCCGCCGCGCCGCTTCCAACCAATTAACATTAATCTTAAACAAATGAACTACAATACAACAACCATCCAACATAATAGCTAAAGGGTGAAGACATGGACTTAGCTCCATCTATCAAGATAACGCCGAAACTCTCCGAAATAACCGCATAAATCAGGCGTGAACTGATTTTACGCTCCACTGACTAGTCTGTGGTATAAACAGATATACATATAAATAGATGCGTCAAGTGTATGTATGTACCACAGAGAAATGTACTTTGCGTGTCAAAATCTGTGCAAAAATGGGGCCGAATGTTCTTCTTTTGAAACTGTTTCGCGCGGACAGGGAACTCGCATAAGGCTGCATGTCCACCAGATATGTGTAGCAAGGGATAAGTTTAGCTGACAAATAGGATAGCTTCATTTTCACGTTAAAAATCGAATGCCAGCCTAACTAAATCAATCTTGCGACATTATGGTAGGTACAAAAAAAGTTACACGCTTGGTTTTCATACGGATGGAGGGACTTGCGGTATCTATTTAGATTTATGCCTGTGGTGGTATATAACTAACTGAGTATGGACACAGGCAAAATGGTGCGGTTTGAAAATCCGTGAAATATTTTTGGTCCCACATAAGCTTCCATGTACGCTTTAATTTAGTGGTTGAACCTTTGAAAAGTCAGCCTAGACTGCCAAAGTTAAGTTATATTTTCGCTCTTAGATATTCTTAATTTGTTTTTTTTTTTATTATGGTAAGATGTGACATAAAGTGATAAAAAGTCTGGAAGGAAGGATTATATAATAATAATTGTATAATAAAAAAAACAATTGTAGGAGTCATGTTAACCTACTTTACATAGGATATATTTTAAAGAACTATAATGATGCATTTAATAAATTATCTTATTTACTAGCTGTACCCCGCGGTTTCACCTGAGTTCCCGGGATAAAAATACTCGGGGATAATCTAGATTCCTATTAGTGAATTTTTCGATTCCGTTTCAGAAATTAGCGTATTTAAACAAACAATCAAACAAAAATCTCTTTAGCTTTATTATATTAGTATAGATTTAAACAAATCAATCATTTATTAAACCGCTACAAAGGTAATTTCATTAATCACAATCAAGCCTGTCATAGTTTATTGTTATTAATTGCCTCGGCTTAACTTTTGTCCAATTAACAGCTGTTTAGCCCAACGTTATTAGGAGCGTCTATTAAAATTCGGGGAACATTGACTTTAGTTCGGACAACGTTTACTTGTAACATTTATTGCAGTAAAAAAATAATTCTAAAAGAACTCGATAAAATTGTATATTTCAAAATAAAATTGTTAATAAGCACCGTCAAAACAAGGGTTGATACCAAAAATATTTGCTCATCATTATAAAAAAGAAAACTCGTAAAATTGAACCGGACGGCGAGCCAAGAATCGGTGGTAAATCTTGGATTTAACGCAGTGAGCGGATCTAAATCACTGGCACAGACTGCTTTTGTAAGCACAGTTAGACATTCGTAGCATGAAATGAAGACTTTAATGCCAGTAAAATATGTTCTTCAAGCTGGAAATGTAACGACGACATACAGGAATCAAAAAACCGGACGGGGATTTTCTTCACGGGGCTTTACCTACGTTCCGGAGGATCAAAACTGTTTGTGGATAAAATTCCAGAATATTTACTAGACTAGTTTACATCTAGCAAATTTATCCATGTTGCCGAGGAACCAATAGAGCTGGGCCATGCCTGGGGACCGCGGTCCCCAGACACGATGACCCTGGCGCCTGGCGGAAGATCTTCCCTTTTAAATGGAGGTGTCATCCACCTTGCACCTCCATAGGATCACGCTTTTATTGTATTACTATCTGATCATACTGATTATGAGGATGAATAAATATTATTTTGTGATTTAAAATATACATTTATTATTTTTTATTCCTTATTTAATAACTGCCAGCCAAATCATCAAAATTTTCACATTCCTAATAATATCATCACTGAAACATTAAGTGGAGCTTTTTTATGTCTCTTAAAAGCTATAAACGCATGGCTCTCGGTCATAAAGATTCGATGTGCTCATAAAATGCCACCGAAATTATTATGATGCTTTAAAAAATGGTTTTCCAGACGAACTCAAAGTAGGACAGACCAATTTTCTATTAATACATGCATAATTGTATATTGCTTAATCATTTAATTTTGAAGAATTTAACTAAATTTTATTAGTGGCATATGAATATCCCTTACTATAATTACGCCCTGCGGTAACAACGGCGTTATAAAACAGAGGCCGTTTGCCGCAATCTCACCATGGTAAGTGATGATGTGGCCGAAGGTGGTAAGCAATCAAAGCCTAGAAGGAACTGGAACTCAAGTGCAGCTGTCGGAATACACACCTAGGTGGTTGGCTAGCCACTACAAAGTAACCTACCGCCGCGCGCCGTGCTATCGTTTCCTCACGATGTTTTCCTTCACCGAAAGCTTTTTTAACCAACTTCAAAAAAAGGAGGAGGTTCTCAATTCGGTCGTTTTTTTTTTTTTTTTTTTATGTTTGTTACCTCATAACTCCGTCATTTATGAACCGATTTGAAAAATTATTTTTTTGTCTGGAAGGGTACACTTCCCGTTCGGTCCCATTGTCATCAGATCAGGATTTGATAACTTCTTAGTGTACTTTGAAGTCGGTTTAAGCTTTTTGTAAAACAGTCGAATTATTTTTAATTTTAATAAGGGGCGATAATTTTAATAAGGGGCAATGACGAAGCCTAAGATGAAACACGCTTACTCAGAAGAAACTTATTCACTCTGGCCTTGAAACTCAAGATCATTGTAGGATTCGAACCCAGGACCTTCGTCTCGGCATCCGTCGCACGTCGCAGCGTTGTCACTATCATTGCCTTAAAATAGGATAGTCAGATAGTAGGATATAATGTTAGCTGCCGATTCCAATTGTCGATACTATAATTACCTAATTACATTAAAATAAACCATTTCATTTAAATAATGTGAGCCTAATGGTACGGAGCACGAGTAAATTTGGTGAAACGTACCGTTCACAAAGTGAATACCGCAACACAGTTATAGGTTATTAGGTGGTTTAACTAAACAACTGGGTGAAATTCATTTGTTAAACTATAATGTGAAGTTGGTTGATTTTATGTTTAATTAATTCTTGATTAACTTCACACATTGGTTTATATTGTTGGCATCACAATGTATTCAATATTTTATTCGAAGAATACACCAATAAAAAAAATTTTTCTTTATACGACTAAGTCGGCAAACAAGCATACGGCCCACCTGATAGTAAGCGGTTACCGTAGCCATATGGACGCTTACAACACGAAGCATCGCTCACGCGTTGCCGACCTCCCCAATGAGCTCTGGCGACCTTACTCACGCGCAGGAACACAACTTTACACAACATAAAGTTATTTGGCTGCGGTATTCTGTAAGGTGGAGGTACTTCCCGAGTCGAGCTGCTCTTTGAGCGAATTAACGCTACGCTCTACCTCTCTTTACGGGATAGTTGACGTAGTTGGTTAAGACTACACATATCACTCCTCAGGTCGTGGGGTCAATTCCCAACCAGGATATGCATTTGTTTGCATGAACATATTGTCTGCATTTCCAATCTGGTGTAATTTATGTGCGTATATCAAGTATTAATTTACACAGTTTTTTGTTAAAACCTTTTTTCTTGACTGTACTTGCATTGTCATCCAATATACAAATGTATACCAAATATAAAGTCAATCCGACCTCTGGCAGTGGGTGAAATTCGACTTGCAAGATTCCACCCGAACATAGTTACATACATTGCAAGTTAAATAAAACCTTGTAAAAATAAAATGTATATTAGAAGTATGTTGGTAAACTGTGAGCAAAATACGGTCATACCGAATCGCCTTTTCTCTTTGTCGCTTTGATTGTCTAAGCCACGCACAGTTATTAAATCACTTCAACCATTCTTTCAAATCAACCAGTACCTATTCCATCAAATTAAGAACATCCCCTCATAAATTACCCAACGAAGGGGCACAGTGGAAAGAATTACAGTATTACACACAACATTAGGTGTAGTTTGTAATTCAAATGCAAGAGGGGTAACAGATGGGCCCCCTATGTTACTTATTGCAAATCCCTGTTGGATCCTTTTATTAGCAAGGGAGACATGGTGCGGTATACATTTTGGCGTTTATTAGGTGGGTCTTTGTTTTTCGACAAAGAATTTAAACTGACATTATTGGTGATATATTTAGAACTAGCTGTCCCCCGCGGGTTCATTCGCGTTCTCGGGATACCTCATACCAGTATGGAGAAGGACATAGGCTACTTTTACTTATTACTTTACTTTTGGTTTACTTTTAGCCTATGGAGGCTATCTGCCTGCCATATTTCATGATGATCCGTTTAGTAGTTGAAGCGTGAAGGCGTAACAAACAAACAAACAAACTCACTTTCGCATTTATGATATTAGTTAGGATAGTTAGGATTAATTACATGGAATAGAACCATATAAGTATTACTAAATTAAATGGAGAAAAGAAATTTCACCAAGATAAACATATTGAATTTCCTTAGTTACTCTAAATCAGTGATTCTCAAAGTGGTCCAGGTTGACCCCCAGGGGTCTTCACAGGGGGCTTTACTATCGAAATCAGATACATTTTCGTATACCCCTACTTACAACCCACATTTTTATTTTCCCGTGAAGACCCCGTTCGAGTCATTCTGGGGCTGCTGGGGGTTCAATGGACCACGTGCCATTTTCACTATTAAATTATGTTTAAATTCTTCCAAATCAATTCAGACCTCCTCCACTACAACTATCATTTATTATTGCTACAACAATCGACCCTTATCCGATCATGGCATCATTCCTGCGCCAAGCATTCCGTGGTTGCCTCTCATGAACCTCTCTTTCCCATAGGTTAGAGGTTATATTTCTTAGAATCCAATAATATTAATAGGCATAATAACATGGAATAATTATACAGCACTTTATTTCGGTTTTAAAACCTCACTATTCTCTATTATTAACCCATTCCATACCCGCAGGTACGTTCGAGCTCACTCAAAGAATTCTTAAAAAGGTTTTTCGACGCAATGCCGTGACTCGACTCGTGACCTATATGTTAAGAAAACTGCCGACGGATATTTCGTCTTTAGGCTTTAGTTTCGCCGACTCTAAATAACAAATTTTGTGGCTTTCATTGAAAAAGTAATGCAATTTGAAGAATTGCAAAAATAAGATCTTAGTGTAGAGATAAAGCCGGCCAAGTGCGAGTCTGAGTCTGACTCGAGCACCGAGGGTTCCAACCTTCCTAGGACGTATATTTATTGATTTGGCCCATCACTTGTTAAAAACCGGACCGTACAACAAAGTTTTTTGAGAAGGTGTATTGATGATTTTGAAAAAAACTGTGCTAGTTAGAAACATCCTATTTTACCCGACTAAACCGAAAGGAGTAATGTTGAAACAAAAATTGTAGAAAATATAGTAGATACTTCTATTTTACCGAAACACCTCAACGTAAATAAGCTTCGAGTTTCCATTGAATATTTAATAGAAAAAACTTATCACAAACTATCCACCCAGAAGTTGTGAAGTTGTCCAAACATTTATGTTCAAAAGGCCTCATTATTCAAATCAAGTTGTAATTCAATTTTATGAAGTATTCGTGAATGTATTTTAACTTTATTGAGGGTCTTTTGATTGGCAGCATTGAAATTATTCGATGTTTCGTTGGAACTACGTATATTAAGTTGAGTTTTCTTCCGCGGACGCTCGGACTGTGGAATGAGCTCCCCGCCGTGGTTTTCCCAATGGAGTACAGCATGGGGTTCTTCAAAATAGGTGTGAAGAGATTTCTTCAGGGTCGGCAATTCGCGAGTGATACCCTTGGCGTTGGTAGCGTCCATAGGCTACGGTAACTACTTACCATCAGGTGGGCTGTATTGCCACCATTAGTGGTATAAAAAAAGCAAAAAATAATAATTTGTAATTATCGTATTGAATGTAATATTGTCAGAATTATTAGTATTTATGCGTTTTCGGATAGTACGTATAGGACCCAGCCTACCTACACGAAAACACAAGATTTGAGTGAATAGTGAATTTTCTGGACAAGTTTGGAATTTCTTCAAAACACATTATTTTTATTCTTAAACACAAAAATAAATTTATTCGAAGCATTTTATTTACAACACGATTTTTTCAAAGGTCTAAATCCAAATAAATAAGGAAAATTATAATTTCTTAAGGCCGCTTAATTTCTTAAAACGCTGTTTTTATCTTACAACGAAAATCGCTTTACGTAAGATGTTTGAGGAAAATTCCTAAAAGTGTCTGAATGTTTCGCTCGAGGGGGTTGTGAAAAGTTTTTATAAGATAAAAAACACTTTGTTGTTAATGAATACATTTCAAACTTAAAACTATTTTTGCTTACATTAACAAAAAATATAAAAACATTTTAACAAAAATAAAAACCGCAGTCAAAATACACTAAAAATTATGAAATAATTCTTATCTGACACTGTTTTGAAGTAACCGAAAGAGCATGCATCTATATAAAAGAAAGTCGTGTTTATTATACTATTTAGGTACCTATAACTCATGAACGGCTGAACCGATTTGGCTGAAAATTGGTGGAGAGGTAGCTTAAAACCAGGAGAAGGAAAAGGAAATAACAAACGCTCTAGTCGCCACTACGATTTTCGAAGGTTCCCCTTGATTTCTTTGGGATGCCATCATCAGGTCATGGTTTCCTTATCAAGGTACCCTTGAGATATCTCCTTCCCAACAAAAAGAATCATCAAAAACGGTTAATAAAAGACGAAGCTATACGCAAACACACATTAAATAGGTATATTGAGAAACCTCCTCCTTTTTTTGAAGTCGGTTCATAAAAAAATAGCTTGGCTATGGTACCACTTTTGCATTTCCACTGCTATCCATAAGTTGGTTCATTTGAGTATGCTAAAAACACACGGAGCTTTCTTTAATGTCACAATCTTTTGCCTCAATTTTTACCTAACTACCCGAGCCAGGATGGTAAAGATTTTTAGGTTTTAAGACACGTAGAAAGTAGCATTTATTCGCTCAAATAGCAGCTCGACTGGGGAAGTACGACCTTACAGAATACCGGAGCCAATAACTTATGTTGTGTTACTTCGTGTGAGTAAGGTCGCCAGAGCTCATTGAGGAGGGGGGAAGATCGGTAACGCGTCCATATGGCAACGGTAACCACTTACCATCAGGTGGGCGGTATACTTTTTTACCGACATGGTCGTATAAAAAAGTGCATGTAGATTTATGTCCCTATTATAGAACGTAAAAGCTCAAATCACGTTTTGAGCATAGATTGAAATAATTTAAGTTATTTTTTTTAATACTAAAGTGTTCCAAACGGGACCCTATTACTAAGCCTCCGCTGTCCATCCGTCTGTCCCTCCGTCCGTTTGTCTGTCAGCGGGCTGTTGCCCATGAACCGTAATGACAGCTGACATTTTCACAGAATATGTAATTCTATTGCCGCTATAACAATCAATAATAAAAATTTAATAAAATTAAAAAATACCTAAAGAAGGCACCTTTTTGGCGTTTTCATGGCAAAGTTGTGTTAGTTAATATTGCACAGAACCTTCCATGTGCGAAACCGACACGCACTTGAATGCACTTTTTTAAATAATTTGCGATCAAAATGGCCACCGTCAAACAATGTCACGTGATCAAGTTACAACAACAACAACAATCAGTTATTAAATAAATAGCGTTTTGTATGCTATCGGATGGCTATCGGAGTAAAAGTATGATCTGATTCGACGTCGGAAGTTATTACATTACCATGATACCATACAATAATAGTAATTATGATTGTCTTCCTCGAACACCAATATATAACACATAGGTATATAATAGCTTCCTGCCAGCTGTCATATCACATCACACGGCCGACGGAGCTGAGATACCCCGCGTTTACCTGACGTGAACACGTCTCGTTCGCTCTATACTTGTTTATGACTATGAGCTATAAAATGGAGGGTTTATTTTGGAATGGGACAAAAACTTATTGATATCAACATAAGTTATGGTAACAGTTTATCAGGAGAAGTCTCTGGTCCTAAAACTATTGTTGAACTGTGTTTCAGGAACCAACGTTTTCTCCCAACTTTTGCAATTTATCTTTACGTCAATTGCAAAATATGTATGTATGTATGTTCAGACCTTTTTAATTTTATACCTACAACTTGTACGTAGTATTTATCTACTCTGAGCTACTACTAAGGTAGCAAATAAGCATACGGTCCTCAATATGGGCGGTAAGCGGTTATCGCAGCCTATTGACGCTTTTAGCATCAGGGGTATCACTCGCGCATTGCCAACCCTGCAAAAATCTCTTCACATCCTTTTTGAAGAACCACATGCTGTACTTCCTTGGGAAAACCACGGCGAAGAGCTCATTCCACAGCCTGAGCGCCGCGGTAGGAAGCTCCTTTGAAACTGTACGAAACCTTTTTGGTTCCAATGTATGAGGATGGACTCCCCGACGATGGCGAAAGATTTTAATAATCCTGCTTTCGGCTACAAATGTAATTAATAACAAAATAGGGCAAATATTACTTAGATGACTTCTCTATCCACCTTTGTAACTCTACAACGGTAAACATCTGATATAATGCCACTTCTAATTTATTACCCGCCTGTGTGTATATACATTCGAATCTGCTCAGGGTTAAGGTTGAGCATCCATTTTCACATGTGACAGTGATTATTCCTATAGGTATTCAAATTGAGCGATCTGTAGTTTACCTTGTTGTAATAAATGTTTGGGGAATAGAAATACGTTGTCTATATTATTATATAGTTTTCGGTTGTTGCTTTTTTAACCGACTTAAAAAAAGGAGGAGGTTCTATGTTCGACGCGTATTATTTTTATTCATTTTTTATGTTTATTCACCGACTAGCTGTCCCCCGCGGTTTACCAGCGTTCCCAGGATAAAAAGTAGCCTATGTCCTTCTCTATACCATAGGCTATCTGCGTGATAAATTTCATGATGATCCGTTGAGTAGTTGAGGCGTGAAGCGTAACAAACAAACACACTCCCTTTCGAATTTATAATATTGGTTAGGATTAATTGGAAACGGACGTTACCTACGGTAGATCCCGAGGTGGTCCCATTAACATTTTATCATGGTCTGATCACATTGAAGAAGTTCTTCTATCTCAAAATTATAATAATAACCTCACCTATTCATTTTTTTCAGTTATTAGATAATACATTTTTTTCAGCCTATAATGTCCCACTTTTGAGAATAGGCCTCCTTTCACGTATGAGGGTGGAACGGAATGGGCAGATACTCCACCACGCATACCCATGCGGATCTGTGGAGGTAGGCTAGTGGTCAACCTATTGTTGCAGTTTTCAAGCTGCCTAGGAGGCCTCCAACTAGCTTAACGACTATCACAATTAAAGACACACACTTCCCAAGCACGGAAATTCCTCGAGTTGAATTACAACTCATACATCCAGGTATCGGCCTCATTAACTTTGCCGATAACCTTGCTACACCACAAACGCCTCAATATAAATGTGTCCTACCTGACATAAAATCGGAAACTTTATTCTTACCTCTTTTCTTGTCACGATGTGTAGTTGTTTGAGGAAGTCAAAGAGCGACGGAAGGTAGTTAGGAGAATTGCAGCCTTTTGCAGTCGCGATTTTCCTTCGTCTTTTCGTCTTTGTTACACAAAATATATAAACAATAATAGAAAACCTACAATTTTTGACCGGCGCGTGAAGTGCATGCGAAGCGTCTCCTTTTCAGCTTGGGCAAAAATGACCGGTGGCAGATATCCAGCAACAGTTCCTCTTCAGGTCGCATTTGATTTGATTTGTGCAGGTTTGATAATTATATTGTCAATTCCGTTTTTGGACATTTTTCAAAATGACGGAGCCATGGGGGATGAAAATATCATGTCAGCCAGACTCGCGAGGTCTTCAGTACACACAGCCACTAGTATAATTAGTAATAATGTAGCACAATTTTATCGTGCACACACAGCATGTTAGTTGTCCTTCAATCCTTACAATTTTGAAGAATTTCGAGACAGCATAGTCACTATACGTGCGTGACCTTGTGCACTATAATTGAGGCTTATTACATGACAAGCCTTGTTAAATCTAGGTTTTACGATAGGCCTGCCTCATTTATTTTATATAGAGTGAGAAAGTGTCAGATATATTTAAAAACCTGGGTTTTACTAGACAAGAAAGTCTAGCCATCTAACCATCTCAGTAATAAATAAAACCGGTCAAGCGCGAGTCTGAGTCTAATTCGCTCACCGAGGGTTCCGAACTTCCTTGGACGTATATTTCTTGGTCAGGGCCATAACTGTTGAAAAAACCGAACCGCATAACTAAGTTTGTTTGTAAACGTTTTTTTATGATTTCGGGAAAAACTGTGCTAGTTAGAGACTTCGTTTTATTTTTCCTGTGATATTTATATCAATTTTAATTATTTGAGATTTTTCGCTATGCTAATTTCGGAGGTAAGCAATATTTATAACTATTTCAAATTCCAAATCAATAGCATTAGTGGTTGGTGACAGCGCTATTTCTGTGACACACTGAAAAAAAGGTTCTACAAAACTAGTTATGTATGTTGAAGTTTTGTTGTCTGGAAACTAACTTTGGTAACATTTAATCTTATATCTTTTAGATTTAATCAAATAATTTAGTAATGAACCAAAACTAGTTTTGTTACTGGTAATTTTTAGTTCGCAAGTCACTCTGTTTAGGTTATTGGTAGTAAAATTTTGTGTTACTGTTAAATAATTTTTTTTTTCAGTGCAGACAGTCGGACGAAGTGGCTTCATAAGGTCTTGTGGTCAGAAATACAGCACTCAGTAATAATTGTCAAATTGTCAATACCCTACAATAATATTGGACGCCTAGAACTTTGCGCATGGACCGTGACAATTAAATCTGTTTCGCTAATCTAATTGGCTCAGTAATCAATTAGCAATCTCACTTGGGATTGACTTTGAAACTAAGCACAAACTTGAGATAGGTTTGTGATGAGCACTTAGACAGTTTACGTAGTAGGGTAGGTGGCTAGTCTAAGGGAAGAAGCAAATTAACACAACAAAGTTAATCTCACTGAAAACTACTGGACAACGGATCAAATTATTATTTTCCATAGGTGAGGAGAGACGTGGCTTCATCTGCAATATATTTGCCAGATGACACTAAATACGTGGAAAGTAAATAAGCAGTAAGGTTCCTTTTTTTTTATTTACAAGCTTGAATACGGTTATTCTCGTTATAAACCAGAGAAAAATATGCCCACAAAAACTTTGCCCGTTACTCTGGTTAGGGGCTTATTTTGAAAAAATCCGAAATACGTTTCTCTACCATATTTCTAGTAAATTAGACCAGATAAATATTATTTCACATATTATTATAAACTTTCGCACCCCCTCCCACCCCTTAGGGGCTAAACGATCCTTCCTAAATAATAACTTCAATTTAAAATCAACAACCTCTCCAAATTCTAGGATGTAAACAAACCTGAAATTTTAAAGTCCGATTCTCATATCACAGGTAACAATTCGCAGACTTGGCATTCTACTGATGCTATTACACGAAGATAGTGCTTTTCATGGCTTTAGGTAACCTACTTTCGAACAACGCCTTACGTGTTCTAGATAGGAAGACGTAGTATTCACAAATGTAAGGATGGACTTGTACCTTTGTTCTCATAACATCCGATTGCGATGGTAGGTAGTTTAGCGAGCCGTTTGTGCAGGCCGCGAAACTAACAAATATAGAAAACTAGCTGCCCGGCGCGACTTCGTTCGCGTGGTGCTACCCTACCCTATCCTACCCTACCCTACCCTTATACATGCTATGTATCAGAGATGGCGCTGTATGTGAAAAAAGATTTTCCCGCTTTTCTGTTGAAATTTTTCCTGAATTTTCTTTGCTATAAACCTCACGGAGCCCGAGACCTTTCCAAGGAATGCAAAACCGTGGAAATCGGTTAGTTCGTTCTGGAGTTATAGCGTCAGGAAGGAAAACCCGACTTATTTTTATATAGTAGATAACTGGACAAAGTCAGGATTTTCACCAGCTTGTTCGAGGGTCAAAGAATTGTGAATATAATTTTCCGCATTACTTAGTGTCTCATAAAAAATATTACTATTATTACTACGTACATACAAAGAAGCTATCATAAGCAAAGGTTATGGTCCCATTTTTTTAGAATCAACTAAAGTTCTCTTTAGCGCTGCAACAATAATTAGTCGTCTAAGCAGACAGTAGAAACGTAGCGCTATCTGAACGCTTTTAGGAGTATTTTTCTCGCAAACACCGTGATTTTCACGGCGCTTACGCGTTTCGTCTTTGTACAACAATAAGTGTGGCCGGATGGCCTCACTTGAACGGAACATAGTTGTGATGTGTGGCGTCTTCTCTATACGTAGTTATAATAGTCTAGAACAAAGTTTCGCCACCAAGCAATTTTAAATATGAGTATAATTATGAAAACAAATGCAGTAGTATATTAAACACAATGAAACATTAGTTCCAAACCGTTAACGGTCTAAACTATAATATGAACTTTCAAACTACCATTTATGTGACAAACTGACCGACTGAAGGCAAAGAGGATGCCAAGAAAATATTTCATTGAAATTGATGGCCTTTTGGCAAAGAGTTGCTAACGGGCGCAAAACAGAAAGAATTTTCTCATCGAGAGGTTTAAAAAATGCATGAATAAAAACTAGTTCACGTTATATTTTTTATTCATTCTGTATGAATAAAAAATATTTCGGAGACATTTTGTTTTCGTTTTGAACACTTTATTTTTTTGCCAGCCGTTTTGCCGGTGGCGGCGTTCCCCAGAAAATATCTGGGGATATTAGGAGATGGAAGTTTATATGGGTTATCCATTAAAAAATGAGAGGGAGCTGGAAGGTGGCCATGGGAACTCTTTAATAAACTGACGCAACACCATCGACTTTGGGCTCATTTGAACCGTCCTGACAAGGACTCTGGTTCTAGGGACTGATGATCAAGTTGGTTGACGATGAGATAAAAGCTTGTATATTTTTAATTTTGTTCTTGTTTCATTACAGACTTATCAGTGAAATAGCTTATATCCGAGGATTATCTAGCAATAGAACAATTTGGCCGAAAAAAACATTACCGTAGCTCAATTGTAATAAGACTATGTGTCACATCTACCTATTTATGAAATAATCTTTGCGCACAAAATTCACTTAACCGACCTTGGTGGAAACCAGTCTCGCATCCAGTTTCCTGTTAGAGGAAATGAGCTGTGCTTTAACGTCCATCGCCGGTTGCCTGTATGCGGGGGCACACTGCTACCTCCGTGGATGGGAAATGAAGGTGTAACCTGCAATTTGTCACACTCTTCGTGATGTTCATTTGTTACTGATGACACGTAACGCAATTATTTATTTTGGTTTGCTCATTGAACTTATTACTCTTAATAATGTTAATGAATGCCTCCTCTGTTCCGAATATGTTATTCGATAGGTTATAATTATCATTAAATAATCAATTTCCTGGACATTTGATCCTGCATCATTTGCAATTGCAACAAATGAAACCCGACAAGAATCTGAGTCAGAATCGCGCACCGAGTGTTCCGACCTTCCTTAGACGTGTAACTTCTTTGGTTTGGGCCATAATCGTTAAAAAACCGGACCGCATAACTAAGTATGTTTGTAAAGGTTTTGATGATTTCGATGAACTGTGCTAGTCAGAAACACGGTTCAATTTTTCCTGTAAAATATACTTCAATGTCTACCTGCTGTAATTATTTCAGATTTTTTACTTTGCTAACATCGGAGAAAAGGGGGAATGCTATTTTTTCTAGATGTTTCATAATAACTCAAAAACTACGAAAAATAAAAAAAAATAACAACCTGTTTCGTAATATCCAAATAAAGCCTTTTCATATGATACCCATTCAAACTTAGTTTGAAACCCTAGTCTGAAGTTCTGTCCCCGATTCTAACCCCTTTTGAAAAGAAATAATTTTTTCTTATGTGATATGTTTGGGTCTGTAATATTTAATTTCCAATCAACTGATACTGACGGACTGACAGACAGAAGAACGGAGTGGCACCATAAGGGTTATTTCTTTACCTTTTTGGTTCAAAACCCTAAAATATCTACCAAATACCCATAGTACCACTAACTTAAACACCATAACTTTGAATATAGTGAAAAGCAAGTGCGAACTAAGCGGTTCGCGTTTGAACTGTTTTTGATTAAATTCTGAACTTTGAACGTTTTAATGCTCAATAATAGCTTCAGATTGTTAGTAATAACGTTTATTTGGTTTCTAGAATCATCATTATTATGATACCCAGGAAATTTAGCTTTTGTTGCTCTGACGTACATACCTAATGTAGAGAAATTGACCTAAATTTCAAATTTTCACTCCTAACAAACCAAGAGCTATGCGAAGAAACCATTTTATATAGCGATGGATATGGCGGATTGATAATTTATCTATAAAATATATAATAACAAAACGAATTTCACTATGCCCTAAAAACATGTTTTTTTCCATAAAAACTACTGCTATTTACTTACTACGGATATATTTTTTTGGGAACTGGTTATCATCTGCAGCTGTCGGTTCGTCCTTGGCAATATATGACCAGGCCATTACTAAAAAGTCCCTAACAAGCTTGACAATGAGCTATAATCCACATATATGGAACTATAAGTAGGGCCTTTTTAGGGTTCCGTAGCCAAATGGCAAAAATCGGAACCCTTATAGATTCGTCATGTCTGTCTGTCCGTCCGTATGTCACAGCCACTTTTTTCCGAAGCTATAAGAACTATAATGTTGAAACTTGGTAAGTAGATGTATTCTATGAACCGCATTAGGATTTTCACACAAAAATAGAAAAAAAAAACAATGAATTTTGGGGGTTCCCCATACATAGAACTGAAACTCATTTTTTTTTTTTTATAAAACCCATAAGTATGGGGTGTCTATGGATAGGTCTTCAAAAATGATATTGAGGTTTCTAATATATTTTTTTTCTAAACTGAATAGTTTTCGCCAGAGACACTTCCAAAGTGGTAAAATGTGTGTCCCCCCCTGTAACTTCTAAAATAAGAGAATGATAAATTTATAAAAAATATATGATGTACATTACGATGCAAACTTCCACCGAAAATTAGTTTGACCGAGATCTAGTAAGTAGTTTTCTTTTAATACGTCATAAATTGAAATTCATATCAAATACTCAGGTCTAACTACCATTTACTTAATACCTACAGGTTTTACGGAACCCTCGGTGCACGAGTCTGACTCGCACTTGACCGGTTTTTTTTATATCCCACTGCTAAGCACAGGCCTCCTCTCTCTGCGGATCGACATATTTCTAGCATAAACTTCTATAATGAATGCCAGCACTCATGTATTCTGCTCTGCCTATTATGTTATAACACACAGCACTTGTACTGTATCCTGTACACTGAGTATCAAAAATGCAAACGCGATAGTTAGTGTTTACTAACGTCAATTCATTACACTCAGTCTGGCTGCCCGATCGCATGGCTGGCTCCAACCACATTATACAAATATACATATTGTACTACGTAGAGCTGATTATGAGTTTAAGGTATGTCATACAATAAGTAGTACATCCAATATAAGACAAATACATAAATATCCTGGAACATTCTTCACACGGCTATCTGATTCTAAACTAAGCAGAGTTGTAATTCATATTTGCCATAGATATGTTCGAACTGTGCGATCTAAAAGGAGTTTTCTTCCGCGGACGCGCGACTGTGGAATGAGCTCCCCGCCGCGCCGTAGTGTTCCCAATGGAGTACAGCGTGGGATTCTTCAAAAAGGGTGTGAAGAGATTTCTGCGGGGTCGGCAACGCGCGAGTGATACCCCTGGTGTTGCAAGCGTCCATAGTAATCAACTAATAGCTCGCGAAATAGAATGATTGAGATAGCAATAAGAATGAAAACAAAACACGAGAGCACAGCCTGGCCTTAATTGTTTTCCTAAAAATGCGATTTTACTTAATGCTAATTGAGTATTATGTTTAGACTGAATGCTACTTATAGAAAAATAATCTCAAATGGCTTTTATTAAAGTTTTAATTACATGAGCAATTTTATGAGCGTTAAAATTCGATATCTCTTGGATACAGTTACATAATCAGTCACGAGAATACTTATAATCTTATAATCTTTCCTAAAGTCATTTGTAATTATGTGGCCTCGTAAATAATACTGTTAAGAAGTTTTTAGTGTGCCCTAAACCTTATCGCTTAATCCACCATAATTTTGTATTTGAGATGAAATCGTAAAACACGTGACACACTGTATTATAGTTTGTACAACTATATAAATCAAATCTTTTCATTGCTATGTCTAATATTTCTTATATACCAACAAATTTACAAGAAGTATAGATTTACTCGAAAATAGATTCTAGTAAGTAAGTAAAAGGTACAAAATAGTTTGTGCCCAAACTCAGAAACGTTTGTGTTCCGTAAAAAAAACACTACTTCAACCAAACGCTAAAGTCACAAGCGTTTATATAGATTAGATATACTCCAGCCATACAAGTTCTGTTAGTTTGGAATTAGGTGGCCGTGTATGAGGAATGTCCCAGGATAAGCAAAACTATCATCCACAATCATGTTTTTCAGCCTAGATGTTCAGTTTCACTGCTAAAAACAAAAATCCGGTTTATTTCCTCACTGAACATGAGCTGGCAATGGCTGTGCATCCAGTGAGCAGCGGAGCTCTACAGACCGCGTAAGAAAATAAAAGCTTCTTCAATAATATACTCATGTAATAGGTATGATTTCTGTGTAAAAAATAAACTAATTAGTCCGTCAGTTAGATTATCAAAAAATATTGGACACGTATTTTTTGCTTTACCAAATTATAAAAAAATTACAAAGATAAAGCGAGTCAAAGTGTCGGGAGTGGGGGCTCGTCACTTCAGAGTAAAAACTTACAATAATGTCAGGCGGAATTTCAAAACACGATATCCTCGTATTTTTTTGTTTAATTGACAAGAGAAAAAATACTTGTTTAATATTTTTTGATAATGTTAATGGCGGACTTAATAGATTTTTTCAGTCATCTAACCTATTTTAATTACTACTAAAGAAGAAAACAATACATACATTACACAACAAATACATTATAAGAATTTCTGGGAGTTTGAGGCTCCCAGGCAGAGTAGCTGGAGGTGATTCAAAGAAGAAGAAGACCAGGAAAGACGTGCTTTATTTAGTATTGATAGCATTGAAGTTATAAATGAAAATGTGTGTGTAAAAATAATAGTAGTAAAAGTACAATAATTTAAATATAAATTTTATCAAAAATAGGCCAGTGCTTTGAGTAAGCAGTATATAAAACAACGGTTTTAACAAGAATGAAATAGATTTGCTGTCTAAACTTGTTGACAGTGTATAAAATGTCAACCACATCGCATTAACCCAAGCAAACATAATGTGCAACAGTAAATTGATTGATGAATCGAATTATTCGAACGTTGGCAGACTGACGGATTAATTAATCGATCTCTTAATAGCATGGATATCGATGTGACGTTTGGTAATTGTAAAGAAAACTTTAAAAAAAAACGACTTTAAATAGGAGTCAGTGAATAAACAGGACATACATGTACACAAATGTATGTCCTGGGTGCAAATCGATCCCACGACCTGCAGCGTGATAGTCTTATCAAATACACCAACTGGCGTATATTTTGGTCCTGACATAATATAATATGATCTTAGGTACATATTGATATCCAGGGTGATTAGGGACAAATATATAAACTTAAAGCCATTTACGCTTCGTAGCCAATAGATATTAGATAGTTTAGCTAAGCCACTAGATAATACATTATTGCTACACAACATGTGAACGGATTCTTAGGGTAGCTTTCCACCAGCGATGCGTAGCGATGGATGTGTGTGTACTTTCACTCATTAGATAAAGCGATGACGATCTTAACCACAGACACAGAATAGATAATAGTACTAACGTACCACAGAGCATAGAAAAAAACTCGCCTCCTGAGTACAGGTTTACTTTTCAACCTCTAGCCTTATTTTCAGGGGTGATTGAACTCATCATTATAAACAACTTTTATTTTGGGACCAACTCTGAAATATCGTAAAGAAAAACTTTTTCTTATACATTTTGATCGTGCAGCGTTGAACTTTTGTATGAAAAGTTTATTATTTTTTCAATCGTTGGTCCCACCCATAGTTAAATTTGTTCATAATGAACTACATTGACCTCTGAAAATTTAGCTAGAGGTTGAAAATAAACCTGTACCTAAGGGGCGAGTTTTTAACCGATTTAAAAAAAAAGGAGGAGGTTCTCAATTCGGATGTTTTTTTTTTTTTTTATGTTTGTTACCTCATAACTCCATCATTTGGAAAATTCTTTTTTTGTCTGGAAGGGTATACTTCCCGTTTGGTCCCATAGTCATCAGATCAGGATTTGATTACTTCTTAGTGTACTTTGAAGTCGGTTTAAGTTTTTTGTAAAACAGTCCAATTATTTTCAAAGCTCTGTGGTTTAGATCGTCATAGCTTTATCAAAGTGATTCTATTAGTGGGCTACTAATGATGAATACATTGACCTCTGAAAATTTGGCTAGTGCCCTGTATATTTTGTCTGATCAATTAATTTGTCGATATTAGATATTATTTAAAAAAAAAAAAATTTGGCGGCCGTCTCCACTCACTCGATAATGCACTATGCGCAATTCACGGGGCACGAGTACATTGTCATTGTTTTCGTCTGTATATCAGCGCGCGCGATCTCCTTGCTCAGTGAACTAAACTGCGAAAAGGGCAAAAATCTTTAACGCATCCTACGTCATTGGTGGAAAGCCACCCTTACAATGATATTGGCCTTATCTCTTAGTGATCTATAACACTGTTTACACCAAGTTATGAAAAATTTATTTTGCATGTTGTTTTTAGGGTTCCGTAGCCAAATGGCAAAAAACGGAACCCTTATAGATTCGTCATGTCTGTCTGTCTGTCCGTCCGTATGTCACAGCCACTTTTTTCCGAATCTATAAGAACTATAATGCTGAAGCTTGGTAAGTAGATGTATTCTGTGAACCGCATTAAGATTTTCACACAAAAATAGAAAAAAAACAAAAAATGTTGGGGTTCCCCATACTTAGAACTGAAACTCATTTTTTTTTTTAATAATACCCATAAGTGTGGGGTGTCTTTGGATAGGTCTTCAAAAATGATATCGAGGTTTCTAATATCATTTTTTTCTAAAATGAATAGTTTGCGCGAGAGACACTTCCAAAGTGGTAAAATGTGTGTCCCCCCCCCCTGTAACTTCTAAAATAAGAGAATGATAAATCTATAAAAAATATATGATGTACATTACGGTGCAAACTACCAATGAAAATTGGTTTGAACGAGATCTAGTAAGTAGTTTTTTTTTTATATGTCATAAATTGAAATCCATATCAAATACTCAGGTCTATACTACCATTTACTTATATACCTACAGGTTTGTACGGAACCCTCGGTGCGCGAGTCTGACTCGCACTTGGCCGGTTTTTTTTTATACTACTTGTTTTTGTCACAACCTCGTCACAATGGTATGTGATGATGCAGTCGAAGGTGGTAAGCAGACTTTGCTAGAACTGAGCAACTGGCACTCAAATTGGCACTCAAATGCTGCCGAAACATAATATCTACCAGAAAAGCAGTACCTACTCTAAAGTTCCTGACGACCGTACTATGGTTTCTTTACGATGTTGCCATCCATGAGAAAAACGCACATTGACTTTGCTGCAGTAGTAGTAGAAATTAATAATACATTTCATGTTGCAGAAAAAAATAGTAAGCTTCTGTCACAAGTGACACTGGTACCAAAAGGGTTAACGCTTGCGATAATCGCCGCTCGATTATCACTCGTGTGCGGGCCCCCTTATTCGTTTCAAAATGACTAGTCAACGTTACGTCAAGTTACTACACTACGCAAAATTAATACCGTAAGGTAATTAGTTGTCAAACAAAGTTCAATTTTATTCACACTAAGACAAAAGTATTCAGTGTAATCTATGTAAAGTTATGCGTGAGCCGTATGAATTAGCAGAAGTTTGGAACATAGAAATTTTAATCAAAATGTATGGAGGTATAGAAGTGGTTTCAGAACAACATTGTGCCATGTTTCTCCGTGACCTGCGACACTAACGTCCATATGACTTAATCCTAAATGAGGTATAAGTCTGTTAAAAAAAACATGATATATTATGTAAAAAATAACAACAGTCCTAAATGAGGTATAAGTCTGTTAAAAAAAACATGATATATTATGTAAAAAATAATTACAGCTTAACTCAGTTTTATTAGAGTGTAAGTAAGTAGTTGCAGCGCTTGTTGCTGATTACTTGTTTGTATTCACACGTATGGCAACCACACGACAGCGTCGTCGCTCGCAAAATGAAGTCAAGCTGCGGTTACGTGTGAATAGTGTCGCTGCGGCTCTTTGCGGTTGCTTTGCGGTTGCGTTGTGGTAGCTACAAAATGTTTGTATCACTAGGTACCGGTGCTGCTGGTGGTTGCGTTATGGTTGCAACATCGCTGCGGTGTGGTCGTTATTACACACGGGGTTGATAGTGACGGCAAAATGTGGTCCGTGTGAATTCAAATCCGCCCTCATGGTGTGGTTGTGGTTCGTGTGAATAGAGACTTTATTATACCACTTCTAGTATTCATTGAGTGTTCTATGGTCTACTTTTATCCGTTAAATTCACAATAGGTGAATTTAAATTTTAAATTCGATAGGCTTACAACAGACTCAACAAACTGATACTAAAGCTTGTTCAAAACCTTTATAAATACCTCTGAAAGTTTTCGAGTGGACTGTGTGGCGGTTGAAGGTGGTACTTCAACCACTTCATATTACTATCATGGAATTACGGAAAAATATGACTATTAATTGTAAAAGCTGGATAAGTGAAAGTATGACTTGCGCCTTGTGGGTTCCGTGCAAACGCAAATGCAAGTTAGGTAATAATATTTTAATATTGTTAAGTACTTGCTCTGTAGTACTTCATGCCAAATTACAGGAATTGGATATTATTTTCAACGCTAGACCTTTACCCGTTCCTTGGAAATGGTGGACAGACGAACAGACGCCAAAGAGATCATATCCTATAGGGCTCCGATTTTTGCTATTCGAAGTCTCGTATTCGCCAATTATAGTAAAATCCTTAATTCTTAATTAATTAAGAAAACGTACATCCTACTAATCCTAAATTTTTACACACACACGCAATAAACCTCTTATACATTTGGAAGTCGTCTAATTTTGTAAATACTAGATGAAACAATACAGTCAGGCTGCCCATCCAAGTCCAGCAATCATCACAAGGCCACCCCACATTTGGTTACTTTTACCTACAATCTATTGGATGTGTCTATGGATTGTAGGTAAAAGTGGAAACAACATATAAACCACGTATTTGCTAAACTTCGATCCATAGGTACCTACTGTACACACGGCTACAGATCAAGCTATACATTTCCAGTATAAGCTGATCTCGCATTGTATAGGATTTCCGTACTATGGGAGGTCAGCTTATACTAGAAATGTATAGCTTGATCGGTAGCCGTGTGTACAAATTAACTCGCTTGAAATATAAGTTGCCTTTCAAAACGCAAAAAACTTATTTATACGAGTTTTTCGTCAGCTGGCATAAATAGCTATGGTTTGACCTATAAAACGCATTTAAATGATATTTTAAAACAAGAATGTTAAAGAGTATTGTGCCCAAATACACCAAAAATAAATGTAAAGATGACACAGATAGTAAGTAATGAACGTTTTTGATCAAACCAAATTTTATGTTCTCAGCCAAAACACCGCCTCAGAATCACGAACGTCCTCGCCAAATACAGATAAACCCCTTGCACCTTATTACAAAACATGGTTTAAAGGAAAACCAGGTTTTAAAATAGCCTCGTCCCTTTTTATTATATGACGTTAGAAAGTGACCAAATGACAGTAAAACCTGGCTTTACTTTAAACCATGTTTTGTAATAAGGGGGCTTGAGGTTTGCGTTGTGTGGTTATAATATACGTTGTAGTACACACGGCTACAGATCAAGCAACATTTATTCAATTTTTCCAATATAAGTTGACTTCAAAAAAAACAAAAATAATTACACTTCATACAAATTGATGTAAATATTCCAGGCAAATAGAATTTTAATATACTTAAATATAATACAGAAGTTTTTTTTGTTTGTTTATTTTAACTTGCTAATCTCCGCAACAACCAGTCGGATTCGAAAAATTATTTCACTACCTACTATGTTATAGGCTACTTTTTATCCCAGTGACGCGGGTGAATCCGCAGGGGACAGCTAGTTATAGAATATACTTTCCAAAGTAAATAAATTGAATTTAATAGAATGTGTATGTTTCTTGTAGACATATAGCTAAAGCCTATGTATGTTTCAGCAGAGCTTAGACAGTTCAAAACAGAAGGCAGCACACAAAATATTAATGTCGGTTTTATTTACGAACATTTTATTTCAATTGGCGATTCTCAGACGCATTTTTACTACTAACATTACAACTTCCGTACTGAATACGAAAGAGTAGCCTCCTTTATATTTACCGTTAGTTCTAAAAATCAAGAACTGTATACATCCTAAAATTAGGTTCAATTTGCAATGGCAAAGGTGATTTTGTGGGGTACGGCAGAAATGGTTTTCTCTTAAAGGTCATAAATAAATTTTACGTCATCATAAAATGATGTCTAAATCTGTAGATAGCATGAAATACCAATTTTCGTTCCTTATACTGTATTTCATTCTTCGCAGTGATCATTTTCTTATGAACAAAACTAATAATGGATTTAGTTTATGTTGAGACTATCTTTTATGTAGTAGGTACCTAGTTTCTATTTCACCTATATTTTAGATGGATCTAGAGACAAAAGAGTACGATGCTTTATTGTTAGGATAATAATGTGCACGAATATTCACGAGTTAAATTCCAAGATATAATTGACATTACGTAAGGTAAGTTACCAAATATACAATGTGTAACAGATTAAGATGCTAAACCGTTAAACTGGCTACTGAATCGATTGTATCTATATTAAAAGTTAATTAAATCGATTAAGAAAAGGTTTATTTCCAATATAAGTTGACCTCTCATTGTACTGAAAACCTATACAATGCGAGATTCTATAACTAGCTGTCCCCTGCGGATTCACCCGCGTCACTGGGATAAAAAGTAGCCTATAACATAGTAGGTAGTGAAATAATTTTTCGAATCCGACTGGTAGTTGCGGAGATTAGCAAGTTTATATAAACAAACAAAAAAAACTTCTGTATTATATTTAAGTACTAGCTTTTTGCCCGCGGCTTCGCTCGCGTAGACTATAAGATTTGTTCGCGTAATAAACGCTAAGATATTAATTTCGTTAAGATTCCTAATTGTTCTTGTGAACTCTGTGGCCAATGCGATGATGGGAGCGCGGCGCGGCGACAGCTGGTGGAGGACCACGTGCTCCCATCCATCAATCATCAATCAGCCAGGACTTTGCTTTTTAAATGAGTAATTTTAATCTTTTATATAAAACCGGCCAAGCTCAAGACTTAGTCTCACTCGCGCACCGAGGGCTCTGACCTTCCTTGGACGTATATTTATTGGATTAGTCAACAGCATTACTGGTTGTTGAAATATACCTACCGCTGTAACAGTCGAACAGACAGACTAACTTGCACCATAAGGGTTTCATTATTAGCTTTTTAGTTCGGAACCCAAATAAAAACGAAATACCAGTCACTAATAACGATAGCCCAAGCACTATACTAAAAATTAGTGGCAAAGTAGATGCCTCATAGAGTAGGTATAGGCTACACGTTAAGAAAGGATTTCCCGAAACGTAACCACTTGAAAGAGAAATTGGACTCTGGCTGCAAGCAGGTTCTCTCGTTACTAATTTGGAGCAGCCCGAGCAGGGAGGTTCCCCCTTACATCGCAGTTGTTTTCCTGCGGTGAGTAAGGTCGCCAGAGCTGGGTGTAGAGGACCAGTATGTAGTAGGCACCAAACAATACCTACCGCTGCCGGCACAACGACTCCTCTCAACCTTCAAACACTTTTTCAAGAAGGGTGTAGAGAGAGATTCGGTAAAGCGTGAGTGATACCCCTGGTGTTGCAAGCGTCAATAGGCAACGTTAACTGCTTGCCATCAGACGTACAGCAAGTTTTTTATTTGTCCTGTCTTCGTCGTAAGTGTAACTATTTATATGCCCTATATATGCCTATGGCTACCAGTATGGTAGTTTTGTCGATCAGGCTGGCCACCATACATACTATGGTGCGTAAAAAGCACAGGCAGGATTCCGCTCCACTCCGACTTTAATGACATCATTCATAGGGCTCTTGCCAGAGGTCTCGTGTCAGCTATTCGTGTATCGAGTGGCTTGAACGTAACGTAACGATGATAAGAGGTCCATCTGACATTAATGTCCTGGAGCTCATTGTATTTTTCGCGACATATCGAGGCGTCTGATTGACGCCTCGATATGTCGCGGTTGATTGGTTCCTATAGCCAAAGGGCTGACGAATACTCCAGCTAGAAGATAAGCATCACCATACAAAGTTGCCGCCGCCTGCAAAGTTTGGGCACACTACCAACTGGCAGCAAATTAGATCAGCTATATTCTCTTTGTGAACTGCTGGTCTCTTTTTATTTTTATTTGTGTTCTGTTTGTTTTCTATTTCCCACTTAGTCTGTCAAGCAATTTCATCATATCTGAATTGTTCATGGTCGTTTTTGAGAAATCGATGAACATACATGAAAAAAGAACATACGCGTCCAACTTACAGTTTCCTCCTTCTTTTTTGAGTCGGTTAAAAATAGGATGCCTTTTATCACGGGAGAGTTCCCGCGAGGGTGGTACAGTGGGAATAGTTACTCGACCCAGAGCTATGCCATATGTAGGCAAAGAACTTTAAATGAGAACACATCGTGAAGTTTTACAGGTTCGATTCTTACTTAGGTAAGCCTTATTCATAAGTTCTTCGATGCAGCTGTACTTATTTGTGGATTTTTTTTTGTAGTGAACAAAACTAAATGGTCAAACGGGAGAGCGCTGATGGCTCTCATCAACCAAAAAACTAATATCAAAATCATTGATCCTGTCATAAAATTGTGAGAACGAAACCATAGTGCGATTCAGGAAAAAGACAACGCCATCTAGTAGTTCTCTCCCTCTGTGTCTGTGCCGTGAGACGGCCTGTAAATAAATAAATTGAGATATCTTTTTTTCTCGTGAGCCGATTTTGATGAAACAAAGCCTAGTTGAAGCGCCAAGCAACGCTCAATCACTCTGTGGAAACAGCATGCAAATCCGTTCAGTGGATTCGAAGATTATCCTGTTCAAACAGACAAACAGACAGACAGAAAGACAGACAGACAGACAATTTTTTTTTAAATGGTATTTATGTATTGTGTTAGTCATTCTACATCACCCCCAATCAGTTTTTGGTAAATATATTCAATGTACAGACACGACTTTTCTACAGTTTTATTATATGTATAGATATATGTATAGATATTAAAATTCTATTTGCCTGGAATATTTACATCAATTTGTATCAAGTGTAATTATTTCAGGTTTTTCACTTCGCAAACTTCGGAGATAATGATGATAAAGGTGAACGCACACTTATCCGGACCGAAAGCATCGAACGAAACGAATTTTTGAATTCTGTATATGAATCTTATGAAAGCTCGCACACTTGCCCGCGTCGAATCGTCCGCATCTGGATAAGATTTCATATTCACAATTCTAAAATTCGTTTCGTTCGATGCGTTCGGCTCGGATAAGTGTGCGTTCACCTTAAGATGGTATTTTTTTCGAAATTTCTCATCATAAGTAAAAGTAAAACTACGCATCATTACAGAAAAACAAATTACAAATGAATCCCTGATAAATGAGTATGATACCCCACTTAAACTTATAGCTCTACTTTGAAATAACGGTCCCCTATACTATTTAATATTCTGTGCCCCCCTGTGCCCCCATTCCCTTTTGCAAAGAAACTAAAAATATTTTTGTAATTTTTAATTTTCCGTAAGGTTATCCAATCGTATGGCAAATTAAAAAGTAATATTTAAAACTATTCCAAAGTCAATAGCATTAGTGGTTGCTGGAATATAGCGCTGTGACAGACGGACAGACATACAGGAAAACGGAGTGGCACCATAAGGGTTCCTTATTTACGTTTTTGGATCCCCAAAAAGGTAGGTACACTGAATTTACTTTGTAATGAAAAATAATGGGAATGTGCGCGGGTTTATTTTATTTCACCGCATAATATTTCCGACGGAAGAAACTTTGAAAAAATGCCCGTGAGCTTTGTTTCTATTCGTACATTTATCAAGACTTGCGTGTAATATTTATTATGTACCGGTTGTACAGCAAATATGGGTCCCTTTAATACAAAAATAATGCTGAGATGTGGTTTTAATTACTGAAAGTAGGGTTGGGTTTCTTCCCGGGAATAAACCCAACTTCGAGTAAATTTCCAATTTAGTGGGAAAGAACCCGGGAATTTTCCCATTGGGTGGGAAAATACTCAAATGGGCATATTTAGTATATTTTGCGTATATAGCGAGAAATACCTTTACCAAATCGTTTGAATAACATTTAACATGATTTCTATTAGGGTCATACTCATATCATACAATAAAATTTTTTTTGCGTTGTTTTTAAAAAAAGCGACGTTTTGGGGTGTAAGGGTTGTGGTGGACAGTCGGTGGACAGTCGGACAGACGGTCTCGTGCAGAAAGAGCACGTGCACATGTACGACGCTTATATAGCCCGTCCCGGGTCCCGAGGGAGGTGTTGCAAGCGTCCATAGGATACGGTAACCGCTTACCAACAGGCGGGCCGTATGCTTGTTTGCTACCTAGGTAGTATAAAAAAAATTTGTGATAACTTCCTCCAAGGTCCGCCTAGGTCCGCGCGTAGGTGATGTAGGTACATACAACAGCGAGTATGATTAAAATAACAATCAAAAGCATCAACAAATATGTTTTTTGAGGAACATAAAGCCATTTGAGTATTTTCCCGCTGTTTGGGAATTTTCCCGTATTTTTCCATTCTTTTCCGTATTTTCCCGTATTTTTCTTTTCTTCCCAATATTTTTCTTTCCCTGCCCATCCCTAACTGAAAGACTTAAATAAAGTGCCGACGCATATTTATATGTTATATATAGTTATATTAACATAGTTGAATTAAAATTAGGGTTACTTACTAGGGTTTTTTTTCCGACCTTTTTCCGTTCCCGAGACAGGAGAATGATTTCATCACAGAATCGGGAAATTTTGAAAAGTTAGTTTTGTTATCAAAAGTCTAGTAAAGCATGTAATTTAATTTTCAACACACTCGCTCGTAAAGTGACAATTATTGTAAAATTGAAGTCTGTTTTTTTCCTCGCAAGTGTGTTGAAAAATGTCGTATGACACTCGTGTGCATTGATTTATTACACTCTCAGCACAGAGGATTGGAGGGAACAGAGTACAAGCTTCTAAGGAGCGTTAAAAAATTATACCTATTTTGGTAGGGTTAGCACAGGAAAATAACATTAATTAAATACAAGTATACCTATCAACTTTTTCGTGATGATAGAATATTTCTATTTACATATTACATTATGACTTATTATCGGCTCCCTTATCGCGTTCGCTTGCGGCTCATACCGCCTCGAGTTGGCACACTAGTATCATAATGTACTATTAATTAACTATTTATTTATCTCAGACTCAGTTATAAACACGGAAAAGAGAATACACTGGAAGGGCGATGCGTTAGAATTTGTATCGGAACCAGCGTCGCCAAACTCACACAAATAAATGTTAAATCATATATTGTACTACAAATAAACAATCCTTTTGATTGGTCGTTTCTATTTTACTCAAAAATAGCTTTAATCACACAGGTCATACATATGAAAATATACCTTTTTTCGTTAACATAATATTTATTTTTCTATAGCGTACAAAGTATTTACGTCGTTTTGTAATCTAAAAACTAACTAGATTCAATCGACGAAAAAGTTCTGCCACTCGGCACTAGATGGCGTTATTTTCATGGAACGCAATTTTGAACTCAAACGCATTAGACATAATGTTGATAATTGCGTAATAGCTGCGTCGACTGGCGCCGAGTAGCAACACTTATTGCTATTCGCTTAATGCAGCGAAAGTAATCGATAAAATATCAATAAAATTATCGATATTTTAATTTCGTCGATACTAAATTTAATTATTTTTAGAAATTCCGTAAGAAAATTCACGTTCGATAAGAATAATTGTGCTAAGAATACTGAATTGTAAAAAAAAACGTTTAACATGATGAAGTAAATTAAAAAAAAGTTATTTTTACACGGTTTATTGCCCTTGAAATAAAATTTATTTGTTTCGAAATTCTCGTTTTGAAAGCTTAATTTTAACAGATGAATGCGGATATTGATATAACTTTCAAGTATTGCCTTAATCAAATCAGTGATAAAAAGATGAATTTTATCGATATTGATCGAACAAAACTATCGATGCACGTGTTTTGGGGTCACGACAGGTCACGACTCACGACGAATGTGAAAGAACGCAATACATTACGTGCGGAGTTGCGCTCGCTACCTTGCGTACAAATAAAGTGAGTACATTGCCTTCAATGTATAATTTTGCAGTAGTATCAGAGTTTATCGTTTACACCTAAAATTATCATAATCTCGAATACATTTTTATAAATATCACAATTAAATAAAGGTTTGTAGACTCATCGATGAAAGGAAATCCCTCCTTGAGTTACACTCCGACTCCTCACTTCGTTTCCTACAGGAAATAATAGCGCATCACGACATAATTAATATTTTTCGCGGAGCTACGCACCTCTGCTAAGTATGGCGGATACTACGAAGCGTTGACGCGTGTTTTGGTTGATATATGCCCATTTGATGTCATGTGTGGCGCGCGGGCTCCGCTAGCATAGCGTCTCTATTATATTTCTTTTCTCTGTTGTTATAAATCACTTGTTTTGGTATCAATATGATGTTTTAACTGCTTCTGTTCTCGTAAATACGTGTTAGAATTGACTTAAATTATTTTTGATTTTTAAAAAAACGCTGATCCGGATTATCTTCTAAATTATTATTTTTTCTAAATTTTAATATCATTTTTATTTTCTTCAAAAATCTACTCATGGTTCCTTTCAGCGTTTTTCTCTAAACTACAGATTTCAGAACCTTCTAATTTTGATCGCAAGACGACGACGTAAAACTTCGTGATATAGATTTGCATGTGCTTTAAAGCATTAAATTTCATAAAGAAATTCCAGGGAATTCCCTGGAAATTACAAGAAAAACCTGACTTCGGCAACGACGAATTTCCCGGGACTTCCTGATTCCCGAGTCCCGGAAACGAATCCTAGTACCTAACTACGTATATGTTAAATTTTAATAAAAGTATGTTTTCGAAAACGAACAAACAGTAACCTACTTCAAGGAATCTATATTAAACTTATATAGAATCTATATTAGACTTGAAGAGAAATTGTAGCGAAGGATTATAGAAAGCGATATTTTTTATATAAAAAAACACTGGTCGACCACTAGTTAGACATACCTACTTTAAGAAAAAAATAAAGTAATTACACAATAATATTTTAGAAAGCAGCAAACTTAGCATAATGTTAAGTACCTACGTGCACTGTCGTAAACACAAGCGCAGTTTCAGTTTCCCCCATTGTGCATATAAAAGTAAATATATGGTTGGTCAGATATTCAGCACCCATTGCCATCCGACGACGTGACAAAGCCGCCAGCATTTGTGTATGCGTTGCCTTCTGGCAGTGAGCTCTTCGTTTAGATTATTTTATTTCGTATAACTTTCTTACATTCAAATGTAAGGTTCGAATTAATTTTGGTACATGTACAGAAATAACGTAAGAAAGATAAGTAGTTATTTTAATTTAGAGTGGCTGGCAACATTAAAAAAAAAAAGGAAAGATGTCGGTCACTTGGCTGGCTGGGCACTCGGCGTTGGTAGGTTGAACAATTAAGAATAAACTTGAGTAAACTAGATCTAATGAGTGTTTGGTAATTAGAATAAAATACTTAATCGCATACATTGTTCCTATTACGGCTGATCCTAACAAGTCAGAAGCGGAAGGACAACGCAAATTGCGTAAGTACACGCCTGGATTTCATACTTTACAATGGACGGATAAAAAAAAAAAAAAATTAAAAGAAGTTCGTTACCAGTTTATATGTGACCTTGAATCATAGCTTGATTAACTCCTGGTTTCTGAGGCATTTTTCTATCTAAAGCTATGATGTGCACAAAATTTGGTGATCTTTAATATTTATAATAGCTAAATTGAAATAAAATCACCACGTGTGCATATTTAATGCTATTATATTTATGCTTTGATATTGGTCAACATTGCTATCTTATTATATGCTTGCGTAAAAATTACTTTAATCTCAATGTGTGATCTAATCTGGGGGCCCATCGGAGAAAACTCAAAATATGTTATAGTTCTTTGGTAATTCTCTCTATTTTGCATTACTGCGGGGTTTATAAAAGGGGTTAAAACTTTGTTATTTTCCCCCTAAAATGTACAGATATTTAGATATTTCGATTTTAACATATTTTTTTTATGGGCCGAGTTTCAGGCTATGGACGAGAAAAATGAACGCGATGCCAGTCATCGCAAGCTTGAGACCCCGCAACGGGGAAGGTCACGACGCAGTCGCAGTCGAAGCCACACAAGTAGACGCGAGCGCAGCCGCAGCCAAGGGAGTAGGCGCGAGCGCAGCCGTGCCAGTAGGCGCCCGCGCAGCCGTGCCAGTAGGCGCCCGCGCAGCCGTGCCAGTAGGCGCCCGCGCAGCCGTGCCAGTAGGCGCCCGCGCAGCCGTGCTAGTCGGCGTCCACGCAGTCGTAGTCGCAGCCATAGTCGACGCCTACGAGATAAGGAAACTGCTTTGGAGCGTGAACGAGAGCGAATTCGTGTGATGGAGCACGATCTGCAGCAGGAACGAGAGGTAGCGTACCGGCGACAGCGAAGTGAGCAACACTACTCGCGCGCTGACAGCGTGAGGCAGGAGCAGTCCTCTGCGAACGTCGGGCATCAATCAAAAAGGTCATGTAGTCCTGTTTTTACTTCTAAAGATATTTTTAAAATAATACAATCTGTGAAGGGGGGTTTGTTATCCCAGCCACCTAATCAAAATGCACCATCGAATGTAAAAAGTTTAGATAGCAAAAATATTCTTCCGGAATTCAATCCTTCATCTAAAAACCAGCGAATGGATGTCTGGCTTAAGAAAGTAAACGAGTGTGCATCTGTGTATGGTTGGGATGACAGGACCACCGTCCATTTCGCTATGCAAAAACTGCAGGGACTGGCCAAAACTTGGTATGAGAGTCTAAATTCAATATTATTTACATGGCAGGAATGGCAGGTTAAGCTAACAGGAGCTTTTCCTTGTGAACAAAATTATGGCCAGTCCCTGGAGGATATGTTAAGGTGTAAGAGTAGATTCAATGAGGCAATAGAGAATTACTTTTATGAAAAACTTGCACTTTTAAATCAGTGTGATATTTCGGGGAAGCGAGCGGTTGACTGTATCATTCATGGTATCACCGATAAAACTATGCGGTCAAGTGCTCTGGCACTACGTTGTGTTGAGCCAGATCAGCTATTAAAGTTCTTGTCGAGCAATAATAAAGAGACTTCCTCTCAGACACCTTATAGGGATAGGAACCTGAGTTCATTAGATGATAGGCAAAATAACAAGTCGAATCCCAAAACGACACATAACTACGGGGTTTATTGCTATAACTGTAAGGAGAAAGGTCACCCGTATATGAAATGTCTGAAACCTATTATAAAGTGCAACCGTTGTAACAAAGTAGGTCACACTACCGAAAGTTGTACATATAAATCTGATACAGGGTCGGTTAAAGCCGACACTGATCCAATGGGGCCTAAATAATACAGTCCAGAAGACTACAGGAAGAGCACCGTCTGAAGTGATGTTTGGCACTTCAATTAATGGTGAAATAATTCCAATATTAAATGAGATATCTGATGAAACACGTGAAGTTAATGATCTTTCTACTATTCATAAGGAAGTTAAAAGCAAAATTGATAAGGGACAAGAGAGTCAAAAAAAGGTATTATGATAGGGGAAGGCATCCAGCATGTATTTACAAGAATGGTGATTTAGTTAAAATAACGAAAATAGCATTCCAAAATGATGGTAAGAGTAAAAAGCTCATGCCTTCATATGAAGGTCCCTATAGGGTAGTAAAAACTCTCGGCAATGATCGGTACAAGGTAGCTCCTATCGCAGGATTTGAAGGCATGAAAAATAAACGTAAAACGACTGTTGCTGCGGATCGTTTGAAGCCATGGATTCATGTAGCAACATTAGAGATTCATGCCGATAATGATACTGATTCGGATACTGTGGATGATATTAACGATAGGGATATGTCTGGGGAGTAGGTTTATTAATTAGGTATTTACAAATCATATTAATCAACTATTTTATGTGATTAATTATTATTATTTTGATTTATTTTGATATTTTTATTGTTCTAATAACGACTGATTTACTATATAATTGTTCTCTTTTATTTCAGGTCAAGCACGAGAATTGGATGGATTCGTGTCTTGGCCTGAAGTATAATGGATGGTTAAAGTCCTTGAAAATGGAGTTCAAGGCAAGGATGGTTAAAGTCCTTGAAAATGGAGTTCAAGGCAAGGATGGTTAAAGTCCTTGAAAATGGATTTCAAGGCAAGGATGGTTAAAGTCCTTGAAAATGGATTTCAAGGCAAGGATGGTTAAAGTCCTTGAATATGGAATTCGAGGCAATAGTTGTGGATGGTTAAATAATTAGAATTAATTGTTTAGAATTTATATAAATATGTATGGAATAAGTTGATTAAAATTAGTTTATTAATTCTTATTGAGAAAAGAATATGTAATTGCCTTATGGTATTTAAAATTGGTGATAAAAATAATAATAGTAGTAAATATAAATCAAATCAAGTTATTGGAGTATAAAATTTTATTGTGTTTATTTATTAGGAAAATTGAAACATAATTTATACTTATTGTAAAACTGTTTTTTTTTTTTTTTTTTTTCTTTCTCTTCTTTTACTGTATTTTGTTGTATTATAATGGTTGGATTTTAAATGTATTAAAATATAAGTTTATCATAAAAATAATATCCTAGTCAGCCAAGTGTAAGGTCACTACCAGGTACATGTATGGGGGCATACATGTTGCCAGGATGGTCGAGTGTAAGGTTCGAATTAATTTTGGTACATTTACAGAAATAACGTAAGAAAGATAAGTAGTTATTTTAATTTAGAGTGGCTGGCAACATTAAAAAAAAAAAGGAAAGATGTCGGTCACTTGGCTGGCTGGGCACTCGGCGTTGGTAGGTTGAACAATTAAGAATAAACTTGAGTAAACTAGATCTAATGAGTGTTTGGTAATTAGAATAAAATACTTAATCGCATACATTGTTCCTATTACGGCTGATCCTAACACAAATTGGTTGTTAAAGTTAGTAAAATATAATAAGTTTTTGGTCTTTCTAAAATAGATAAAATGTTGAAAAACTAAATTCAAAATCCACGTGTTGCACATCAGGTTTTCAAATTACGATTTTCGAATTAAAATTTTAATAAAACTGTGTTATACGTGAAGTACTGATATTTGAGTAGGTAATTTTTTGTCAACAGAATATCGCCACAGTTTTATAAGCATAACATCCAGTGTTACATCCATATTTGCGTATAAAGAGCTAATCTACCTCGTCGACTGGCTAAACCAATACCGTCTGTCGGAACGAATGTGACTCGATATTCGTTCAACGAACAGAAACAGTATTCTATGCATATGCAATGCGTACGTACGACTGCGTATTAAGAATCCGTGTTTGTTTTGCGAAATTGGAGTGAACGCTAAATGTGGTGAGCCGAGAGCCACGGAAGCCGATTGGAATGGACAGGTTATCGGTTTCAAAATAATGAAATTGGTGTGGAATAAAAGAGATGTTGTCTACACCAGGTTTTTCAGAATAGAATTCGATAGAATATTGTTTTTCGGGTTCCGAACCAAAAAAACGGTAAAAATTTTTTTTTTTCCATTAAAAATGAACTTATAACCACAGAAGCACAGACAACACATGACCATTACGTTGCCGACCTTAACAAAGCTTGCTCTCATGTCTCAAGTGATAAAGGAATAAATCCCTTACAAAAGCTCTATACCAACATAATTTTTCCATGTCCAGCCTTCCGTCGGATGACGAGAGATACGATTCCTGTAACATTAGATAACATCAAACCTTATGGTATGCGGGTTACACAGCTTAATTGCACATCAGGCCTAGCAGACGCGTTCCATTGTTCGTTGGGCAATAATGCCCGCGATATATCTCTTGCACCTCGCTTCGTTGTTGACGTGTTCTCGGTAAGGCCATCTCTTTTGCAGACTATTTACCTAATCGCAATAGACGCAATCAAAACGATAAATGACGTCGCCTACTATCTGTGTGGAATCCGCTAGCACCAACAAGGTGCGTTTGCTTTAGCTTACTGGGGTGCACGTGGTAAGCGACTTTAACAGCTCTGGTACCATTCTGGAGAAATGATAGTGAGTGATCACGGTGCAACTCTCACATCTAATGAGTACCAGGGGATACTCTGGCGGCGTGACCTACCGCAGTTGGTCCCAGACGCCTCGTAAGGGGTTACCAGGTATACCGTCTGTTATAACCTAACGGTCGGTAAAGGTGGCCATTTAGAAAATCTCAGTAGAC
This sequence comes from Achlya flavicornis, assembly GCA_947623365.1. Classification (NCBI taxonomy): domain Eukaryota; kingdom Metazoa; phylum Arthropoda; class Insecta; order Lepidoptera; family Drepanidae; genus Achlya; species Achlya flavicornis. The sequence continues at coordinate 3,333,981 of OX392491.1, read as the reverse complement.
AAGGACGTTTAATACAGACATACCCTGTCTGTGTTAAATATGAATATAATAATAATGTTAGGTGTATTGAAAGAAAATTATCAGTAATGCATTAGTGAATTAGTTAAAATAATACGGAAACCTGATTCTGCAGGAACGACTTTCGATTGGCCAGTTTTTGTTTAGTTTGGATAGGCTTATGTTTCACCATAATCTCAACATGGCATACAGTTACAACAGCACATACAGTTTTGAAGCTCTCAAGTTTTAGTTAACAAATTTCCGACTTCAGGTTGTTGTGTTGATTTTTATACTCGGCAATATCGAGTTTAGAAGCAACTGCTATCAACGGGTGCTAGGATAGCAATTATTACATGGAAGAATTATGTCAATGTATTATACTGTGTAATATGTCAACTATGCGTTGGTGCCGGATTAAAAAAAAGTTTTCGATAGAAGCTATATCCCGGCCTCGAATGCGTTTCCCTCACAGCGAGTCTACCACATTGTGGTCGCTGAGCGCAATGTTTCCGCTCGCACTCACAGATTGCATTTCATGACATTTTATATATCATTTTCGTTTGAATGACGTTACAATGAGCGTTTTGTAATGCGTTGAGGATATCATGAGTTCCATTATTTTGGCAAATATAGTTTTCTCTATCTACTTTATTCAACAAGTCTCAAATTCACTTTCACTCAAATTCTGAAAACTATAAAAATTTTCATATAATTCAGTCGGGTTGAAATAGTTACACTTGTTCAATGGGACAAGATTAATTAATATTGAATGAATTGCTCACATACATTCTAAAAAAATTAAAATTGATGTATAATTAAGCTGATGTGATGGTATGACTTGGATCCTTGGAGTCGTGGGAGGCCTCTGGTTTGGGACGCAAAATGTGCTGACACCCTCGCGGCCTCTCACCGCCATAATACATCTCAGGTGGCGGGCGCGGCAGCTGACACTGCGGAAAGCCTCAAAAGGAGGAAATATGCAACTATTGGAGACGGTTACATATTTCTTCCTTTTGGGGTCGAAACAATGGGTTGCTGGGGTACAGAGGCGCGCAGTTTGGTTACGGAGCCGTCCAGACGCCTAATTGATACTACAGGCTACAGGGGACCAAAGAGCTGGCGCTTACCTCGAGCAACGCATTAGCCTTACAATTCAACGAGGTAACGTCGCCAGCTTTTGGGTACCCTGCCTGCAGGCGGCGATTTAAACGCAGTTTTTTATTTATAATTCTTTCCTTGTATATATAATTTTAATTTGTATGTAGTTTAGTAAATAACTTCTTTATGAAAAATGTAGAATGGCAATAAATATGATCTGACGTTTATTAAGTTTTAATTTCGGTGTTTTCTTTCCAAAATGCAGAGCAACTAGCTCTTGAGTTATCAAGGTTGACACAAGTAAGCCAAAATGGGTGAAATTGGGAATTAATGTTTGCATGGAAAAAAAAAAACTGCCCAAGACGTTTGTTTGTCTCAAAACTAGGTTCAAATACATTATGTTAATAGGGATAATTAGAAGCGCTCGTGATGTAGCATGATTAGCCGTTCTTAATCGATCGGCAAAGTTAAGCTACGTCTGTCTTGGTCGGTACCTGGATGGGTGACCGCCTAGTGGTATTTCAAATCGAGCGTTTCCGTGCTTCGGAGCTAGTTGGATGCCTCCTAGGCGGCTTGAAAAATTCCCACAGTAGGTTGACCACTAGCCTACCTCCACCGATCCGCAGTGGGCACGCGTGGTGGAGTATCTGCCCTTTCCCTTTCACCCTGATTTGTGAAAGGAGGCCTGTGCTCAGCAGTTGGACATTATAGGCTGATGATGATGATGATGAATAGGTATATATCTCATAAGAACAGATTTGTCCACAAAAAGAAGTGTCTGTTTTTTGTCGGGCTTTGTCCTAGTTGTTTTTGTAATTTTTAAGTACCTAGTGGCCAAATACTGTAATACCTACATAGTGAGCGGGCAAGGAAATAATTTTTCATTGCGAAAGAAACAAGAACAACCCATTGTAATTCTCCAGTCCACTAGACAACAAGTCGTAAATGTGCCTACGGTCCTACCCTATCTAATACTATTACATAATAATTAACATATAGGTTAGGTACATTACAAACAGGATGTGACCTATATCAAGTTCACTGGGCCGCCTAATACAACCTTATTAAACAGTACTATACTATTGTGATCAAAATGAGAATAGAAATGCGAGCCATATTGTGACATAATTTCTGAACAATATAGTTGAAATTATGTTGAACTTTGACATTAATATGTAAGAAATGACAATATTTAATTCAAAAATGTTTACTAGTACGAGCTAGTACCTATTAATAGGAATATTGAGTGTCAGTAACTCCGTTTTTATTAAAATGTCAATTTTGTTCTGTGTAGAACTGAGGATTTAGATTTATATAGAAAGCTACGGATACTATAGGTTCCTTGTCTATTGTCTATAAACAGGAAGGTGATTCCGTAAGGTATCTGTGGTAAGGTATCCTTTATACCTTAACACAGATACCTTATTATTCATTCTTATTTTCTTTAAAATTCAGCTCGGGTGTCCTTTCAGCGTTTTTCTCTAAGTCCTGTAGTTCAGAAGTTACGGGCTAGAAAAAAAAACACCTGTGTTATAAAATATCTTTCCATTATGAAAAAAAAATCACAAGCTTGACGATTTTTTTTTTTATACCACTTAGGTGGCAAACAAGCATATGGCCCGCCTGATGGTAAGCGGTTACCGTAGCCTATGGACGCTTGCAACACCAGGGGTATCACGCGCGCGTTGCCGACCCTGAATGATGAACGATGATTCCACTGTAACTATGCTTTATCTCTCTCGTTAACTAATCAATCCCGTGAGAAGCTCATATTTCATATACTGATCGACAAGATTTCATAACATTTTCACTAACTGTAAGCAGTAAAAGTAAAGAAGAGAAGTACTTAAGAGAAGCTGAAAATCTATGCAATGATAGCAAAGTATATAAAAAAAAGAAAAGTTACGTAGAATTTTATAATCAGTTGTAAATCGAACCCTTATGTAGTTGTATAACGCGTCTGAAAGCATCTAATAAATAATTTGAGCACCACTGCTATGCCATATAACATCCTGTTGTTCAATAAATCACGCGTCGACTGATAACTGCAATCGAGCAGAACACGCGAATAAACATTAGTCTCTTTGGTAAGCAGAGAGTATTATCTTTTAGATTTAAGTGTTCTTACCACAGCTATATTATCACATAATATTGTGAGAGTATAGGAGGCCCGTGCTCTACAGTCGGACATTATAGGCTGATGACGATGGTCAAAACGAACCCCAGGTAAAAGAACATCTCGTATCTTTAATGAAATTCGTTTCTCGTGAAATACCTACAATCAAGTTATCGGAAAATCGTCATATCAATTCTATAGTAGGTTTTTTGTATGAAACTGTCTTTTCTTCTGTTCTTTGTTCCTGTTCTTCCTATCCATGGGGCAAAGCTACAGCCAGAAACAATACATTTATTTTTAAACTAACAGTAGCAAAGTGACATAGAAGACCCGCAGTTTTATGTGCAAGATATTATTATATCACTACGAACATTTAATAACTGAAGAAAAAATTTATATCCGCGCTTCAGTTCACCTATTGGGCATCCCAGTAGGAAAACTTACCAAGATTAGCCCCCATCGTTGTTCACCCATGAGCAAAATACATCTTATCCCTTACACCAATGAACCTAGAAATGAAATTCGCGTGGAAATAGAACAATTTAATAACAATTATGAGCTGTTGTAAACTTGCGGTTCCACGCCACTTACCGAGCTGACGGATCTTTTCAAGCCTTGTCACGACTAACAAGAACACAATATTATTATTATATTCGGGGTGTCGTCGTGCCGTCTCGTCAGTACAAGCCTCACTTGTGCCTACTTGGGCCAGAACTGATTGTACTCACCTTTTTTTTCTAAACCACTAAGGCTGAAGAAATCTCTTCACGCCCTTTTTGTTAGTTAGTTTGAAACAATTTATGTGTGTTGATGGCGAGATTTGTGATGGTTAAAGGTAGCCGTGGGCATCATGTCGAACAATTCTTTAGAGCACTCTCTGTGTTGTACAAGCGGTAGAACGGAGGAAAAGTGAGGGGCTCTAAACCGCTTGTGAGCTCAGGATCGTCAACAATTCTGATGGCACCTCACTCACCTCACCTCAGAGTAAATATAACCTAAAGGTAGTACCTACTCACATATCCTACGTAAGAAATAGTGCTTCACTTAAACTTAAAGTTCTATATCATATAAGGAAACACATTTCTGAAGAGGTGAGAATGTTATTATGTGACCTTTTAGTACTTGCCCCTTTTTACTATTGCAGTGCAGTATACGGACCCAGGATATGGAATAAAACAGAACAAGCTATACAACGAGTTCAAAATTCATGCGCTCGTTTCTGTTTTTCTATACCCAGGAGAGAGCATGTTACACCTTACCTTGTAAAAAAAGGCATACTAAACATGAAGTCTAAAAGAGAACTTCATTTAGCTTGTATCACGCAGAGAGTAATTTGGAACAAAAAGCCTGAGTATCTTTTCGAGAAGTTGACGTGGATGAAGGACATTCACCCACTGAACACACGTTCTAAATTTCAAAATGGTCTCACTATTCCCAAACACTATACCACACGTTTTCAAGGTAGCTTCAAATATAAAGCCTCTAAAATCTGGAATACACTTCCACCACCTTTAAAAAAGAAACTAAGTTATAATACATTTAAAAAACATTATAAAACTATTTTACTAGTTCGACAGAAACATAACTTTGAGGCTACTTTCAAAAACTGATCATAGCATTATGTAATACACTGAACACACACACATAATATACAAACACGCATTTTTTGTGGAGTTATTTGGGAGTATGGACTTTGTATAACTTTTTTTATCTTTAGTAATTGATACCGTATTTCAAGCTCATTTTCTTTTCTTTTTTAATCTAATTTTTGTGACCCGTTTTTTTTTCCTCGGTATCTATTTATCTCGGCGAAAATCTTAGTCCGACTACAGGGGTAGGCTGAAAAACAGCGTAGTTTGCATATTGTGTACGCTACATTCGCTGAGCCTACCCTATTGCCATATTTTTATTTTATTTTTATTATATTGTACCTAATTTTAAGCTTATTTGTAATTTATATTGTGGCAATAAATTAATTTTCTTCTTCTTCTTCTTCTTCTTCTTCTTCTTCACTTTATTATAAGGCGGTGCACCGCCCAAATTTTTTATATGTCCATGTGTATGATAATACAAGTTCTTCTTCGGACTATTTTTTTCAGTGTCAAGTTACATTATTAGTTCATTTATCATACAAATAATTGTAGTTTTTTTTTAATATAATATCATCAATTACAATAAACCGCTCGTAGTGTAGCTTAATTATCCATTCTTAATCGATCGCCAAAGTAAAGTAATCACCGGAGATAACGGAATCCGGATGGACCTATATGATAGCTCAGAGTATATAAATACTGCATGGGGTTCTTCAAAAAGGGCGTTAAGAGATTTCTTCAGGGTCGGCAACGCGCGAGTGATACCCCTGGTGTTGCAAGTGTCCATAGGCTACAGTAACTGCTTACAATTAGGCGGGCCGAATGCTTGTTTGCCACCTTAGTGTTATAAAAAAAAAAAACGTACAAATGATAGAGTCGAACTTTGCTATTGAAAATTCATTTTCGAATTAAAAGTACTACGGAACCCCATTTATGGTCCTACGTGCTAATAACACTTTTTTCACAGCGTCATAAAACAACAGGCATAAAAAACCCAAACAAAGTCACAGGCACACACAGGCAGTAATATAAAACAACGTTTAAAGTACAATTAAGCAATCCAAACAAAAAGTTATTACAGTAATAAAATGTCTTTTAAATTGTCCATGAAACCTAATTAAGGCCCCTAATAACACTGACCGTTTGCTTTTTTTATTTTTACATTAGGCACAGTGGAAATAAAAAGATGATTTTCATGCGTAAGTGGTAAATTAATTTAAATTTAATAAATGTACTGATAAATATAACACCTTTTTCAAAAAGTAAAGCCGGCTTTTCACTTTGGGATATAATATAATATAAATTGCATCTTGAGCTATAATATTTTATCGCTCGTCATACATTTTTGTATATTACATCCAAAACTATAAATATTTTTTCGACAAAATGAATGACGAGCGATAAAATATTATATCCCATAGTGAAAAGGCGGCTTAAGTCGGATGTCGAGATGAAGGTCCCGGGTTCGAATCCTATAATGAGCTTTAGTTTTCGTTGAAGAAAAACATCATGAGGAAACCATATAGCACGGCGGTAGGGTACTTTGTAGTACCCCTGAGCTTACCATCGGCAAAAAAAGATGCAACACAAAAAAAAAGGGGGGCACGATACAAGAAATGTCTGTATGGAACCCTTCGTGAGCGAGTCCAACTCGCACTTGGCCGGTTTATTATATTACTTTGACGAGTAGCAGAGGCTAGGGAATTTCTAGCATAGACAAAATAGGCGTTGCAATTTTGCAAAGCTCGCTGATGGATCGTTAATTATAATGATTAATTAGAGATATATCACCCTCATTTGTGAAAGGAGGCCTGTGCTAACAGTGGGACATTATTAATCCATTTTTTTTTTGATCGAAACTGAATTCCATTTCCATAAATGTTTATTTAGTAGTTCTCATACAAAATCAGTATCATTTACTACTGCGTTTTACTAATAGATGATCATTTTTAGGGTTCCGTAGCCAAATGGCAAAAAACGGAACCCTTATAGATTCGTCATGTCTGTCTGTCTGTCTGTCTGTCTGTCTGTCTGTCCGTGTATGTCACAGCCATTTATTTCCGAAACTATAAGAACTATAATGTTGAAACTTGGTAAGTAGATGTATTCTGTGAACCGCATTAAGATTTTTACACAAAAATAGAAAAAAAACAATAAATTTTGGGGGTTCCCCATACTTAGAACTGAAACTCAATTTTTTTTTTTTCATCAAACCCATAAGTGTCTATGGATAGGTCTTCAAAAATGATATTGAGGTTTCTAATATCATTTTTTTCTAAACTGAATAGTTTGCGCGAGAGACACTTCCAAAGTGGTAAAATGTGTGTCCCCCCCCTGTAACTTCTAAAATAAGAGAATGATAAATCTATAAAAAATATATGATGTACATTACGGTGCAAACTTCCACTGAAAATTGGTTTGAACGAGATCTAGTAAGTAGTTTTTTTTTAATAGGTCATAAATTGAAATTAATATCAAATACTCAGGTCTATACTACCATTTACTTATATACCTACAGGTTTGTACGGAACCCTCGGTGCGCGAGTCTGACTCGCACTTGGCCGGTTTTTTTTATCTACGTAAAGTTTCTTAGTTTCATTACAGTTTTTTTTTTTCAGTTCTCTTAATGATAGTATATGCATCATCAAGAAGTGTCGATGACCTGCCGCATCTACACAGTCTTCGATGCGATGATTGCGAAAGGGTCTACGCCCCAGTATGTGGCAGCAATGGCAAGACGTTTACCAATGAGTGCAGGTTGAATTGCATCAACTATAAGTTACTCTCAGGAACAACTACAAGAAAAAGAAAAAACAAGCGAATTAATATTGTCAGGTAGATATTATTTAATCGGCTTCAAAAAAGAGGAGGGAATATGCATGTATTTTTTTTATATTTTTATACGATAGCTTACATCGATATATAACTGTAAAAAAATATTCCGCGCAAAAAAACTACAATTAATAGGACAAAAAAATATTTAAAATTATTACATGATAAGGGCACTTTTAAACATCTCCGCGCGCTTGGCGTGACGTCACAGTCTATACAACTGTCAATGTCAACAACAAAGTGCAAAGTGAACTACTGTAGAAGTATTATTGTGCGCTGTAGTTGATCAATATCTTGTATTTTACGACTATTTATATGATGGAACAACACAAAAAACCGACGTATAAGTACTGTATTGTACCTAGGTGTAAAACTACAATAAGAAATGCACCCGATAAAGTTTTTTTTCTTGTTCCGAGAGGTATGGATGTAAGGAGAAAGTGGTGTAAAATCATGAAAAGAGACATGGTATCTCCATCAACTTGTTTGTATTGTTGTGAAGATCACTTCAACGTAAGTATATCTTAAACAATTTACACTAAGAATTTTGTTTTATGCTCCATTTAACAAATGCCAAAATAACCTATAGGTATAGTTTAAAACCCGGTGTAGGTGTTGTTTGTGTATGTTTTGTTTTAATAAATAATGTTTATATTTTCAGTTAGAAGAGGATACAGACAATTTTATTGAGTACAAAATCATGAATTTACAAGAAAAACAAAAGACTACTTTACGATTAAAGAAAGGTATCCTTCCTCATAAATTTGTGTGTCAAAAAGATACTCACTTGCATCCACCACCAGAGAGAAAAGGTTACCTAAAGAGAAAACATCTAGAAATAACTGGAGACACTTTCTCTGCTCCTCCGGCTAAACAATGTGTTGGTGGCCTAAAAATAACTGAATCATCACAAAATGACAATTTAGAAGCAGGTCCCAGTACATCTTCATCACACTTATACATAGAAGATCCCGGAAACATAAACATTGGTGAACCTAGTTGCAGCACGTCTTTATCTAATGTAATTTATAATAAAAACATTATGTATGTTGAAAAGGCTGTTCAAGTAAATAGTAAAGTACATTATAGAAGTAAAGGTGTCAATGTTAAAATGTGTCCAAAGAAAAAAAATATTGCTGTATCTCCATTTCCCATTATATCTAAAACAAAATCAACATCTCCATTGAAAATAGCTCAGACTTCCGGAGTTAAAAAAAAATTGTTTCCCGATGACCATGCTGATATTGCATCAATCTCTTCCGCTCAACCTTCAGTGTTATCATCTTTCGAACCAGAAATTAGTTCTGAATCGAGCTGGATTATAGAGGATGATTCAGAAAATGAGACACAAATAAAAAATCAAATGCGTAGTTGCATGTTAACAGCAATAGAACAGGAGCCTAAAATGTTGTTAGGATTACCAAAAAAAACATACTATTTAATAAAATTACTAAGTGAAAACATTCCGCTTCCCACACTAGACATTTTAATTACTTTAAAGAAAATAAAACTAAATGAGGCATTCAGTATATTAGCCTTACAATTTGGGTATACCCAGAGTACAATTAGTAGAATTTTTTCAAAATGTTTACCTTTATTAGCAGAGAAAATGAAACAGTTGATTGTATGGCCAACACCACAAGATATTTATAAAAATTTGCCTATATCATTCAGGGCCAGGTATTCTAATGTTGTTTCTATCATTGATTGCCTAGAAATACAAATTGAAAAACCATCAGATGCAGTCCACCAGTCACTTACTTGGTCTCAATATAAAAAATGTAACACATTGAAGTATCTAATATCCAGTACACCTGATGGCTTGATTAATTTTATCTCTGTTGGATACAGTGGCAGGGCAACAGATGTAATGATAGTTGAAGACTGTGGTTTTCTCGAGTGTTTACCACCTCAAACTGCAGTTATGGCAGACAGAGGCTTTAAAGACATATCATATATGTTAGGAAAAAAAAACTGTACTCTTATACGCCCTCCTTCTGTGTCCAAGTCTACTCCTAGTACAAAAGAAGATGTAAAACAGTCGAAAAGAATAGCAGCATTGAGGATTCACATAGAACGTGTTATAAGTAGATTAAGAGAGTTTCACATGTTACTACCTCATGCATGTGTTGACCATAACTTAATTCCTATCATAGACGAAGTTATAATAGTAGCTTGCGGTTTAATCAATATGCAGGATGTGTTAATAAAGAAATAGATTTATTAAAATTTTTGTTTTATTTGTTTGTCCTATTTAAATAAAACAGGAAAAATTGCGTTACACCAAAATACAGTACATTTTTCTATTAGATCTTCACAAAGCTTCTTATCATAGTCCACTTCTACTATATGAATTTTTTTTGATTCTTCAAAATCACTGTGAGCTACACAAAATAGTGCTTTTTTTTTTTTTGCAAAATGCATCTGTAACTGAACCTGTGCCATGCATTTTGCAGATATGGTGTTATTATTTCTAATGTACTGACTCACAGTTTTCTCTGACGAAGGGCATTTAATTTCAATACTATAATCAGTATTTTCTCCATCAGGTGATGCACCCATTATGGGATGTTGTGGATTTAATAAAATTCCACATTTATTTATTTTTATTTTCTTAATTTTTCCCACAACCTTAATCACTTCACTCTCTAACAATCTTCCTCTTTTCATGGCATCTGTGTCTCGCAGTTTTGATACTCCCATGATGGCTTCGTTTAAAGATCCATCAAATACTTTGCAGTGTGCAGCCTCATATGCTTTTGATGCAGTGATCCTTGCATAACGGAGCTCGTACCATAAAGAGCAGTTACTTTGGTTTAAAGTTGCAAGGGCAGCTTCTTCACATGCTTTAGTGTGCATCATCTGCTTGCAAAAGTCAATAAACTCTTGTGCACTTTTAGGTTTGTTCTGCATCATGGTTACTAAATAATGAATGGATAATTTTGTACAGTTGCTTGGCTCTTTGTAATATTTCATCAGCTGGTTCTCTGTGTCACCAACTTCCATACTATAATTTTTCACCACAGACAAAAAACTGTCATTTAAAGTCTGTGTTGACACAGTGCTAGGCTGTGTCTTGGGCGCACTACAAATATCCTTCGCCTTAACAAACTTGAGACTTGTACCCACTGAGGACAACTTAGACTTTTTCCAGTAGCATTCTACACTAGTGGATGGTGGGTCTTCACTGCGCCTATGTAGCCAGGCCAAAAATGCAATGGCATGCTTACAGCCTCCTGGAAGATAAAAAAGATAGTAAATAACTATAAAATCTACCTCTAATCTTAAAAACTAAGAGTAAAAATACTTTTGTATCGCTTAGACTTACCTTTATGTGCTGCGCAGTCTTCACATTGCACAGACAAGACAGTTTCTTCGGCCTCATCACAGGTAGCTGTTACAGTGTAACACTTCTGGCGGACATTATGTTCAGGTGTTATTCGGGCCTTTACAGTACAAATATCACCCTCCCGTTTAACTTGGACATATCCAACTGCTGAATCACCATATGACTCACGTTCAGATCTATAAAAAACACAGTGAATGTAAATACAATGAAAAGAATCTTTTTTCATGGAGCCTTGACTGAATTCTACAATACAATGTTAACTTTCGATACTAAGATGGTTCTAAGCTATGTTCTCTCATTCAAGTTTTAGGTTATGCTTATGTTATGTTATATTTTCTTACGTACCTATTGCATATTTTCTAGAAGTGTGTACACGATCGTATCAACATTATATCAAATATGTAATTACCTTGCAGCTTTAACTCCTTTGAATTCAGCAGACGTAAAATCCGAACAGGAAGCAAAGAACGTTGTCATCATAAAAACATCAATTTTGGGGATATTATCCGATTGCGCCTGTACATAACCGCTATCAGTCATTTTTGTTCGAGTTTTTGTAACGAGACAGATGTAATATCACTTCTAAATATGCGAAGAACTCACAATAAAACTAACTCACGACTAACTCCTTGACAAACAATGCACACAGTTTGTTGTTTTGTTGACATTGACAATAGTTGACATTAAAATATTGTAGTGTAGCCTGGGCTTGTCGAAAAAATATCGATACATCGATATTATTATATGTTCAACGAGAAAACTTGTTGAGCGTTATTTAATTTTTGATATATTGATGTATCCATATAAAATTCCAATTATCAAAAAGGTATGCAAATCAAATTTTTTTACGACCGAAAAATTACCTAATTTTTTTATAGCTCATTCAAAAAAGTTTCATCGTAAAGAGTGGCATCAGTTGTAAATCTCACAGTACCCAACCAATAACAATAGCATAGCACATAAATCAGAGTTTTTCTTCTCGCAGTGTCAGATAAATATTGGTTTGATTCATAAGTTTATAACCCGACTTCGGCAGAGCATACAGGAAGGGTTATTTTTTTAACAGTCTATATATGTTTGTATTTATTATTTACTTTAGTTTCCTCGTAGCTTATGATTATGGTTTGTTAAAAAGATATACACTAATTTAAAGCGCGAATATTGTTTCTTTTTTACCGATATATATCGATACTTATTTGTATTTCTGACATCCCTATTGTAGACTTTGACGTCACAATTCTCTGACGTTGCGTTTCAACTACTTTGAATTTCCCGCTCGTTTTTTGGACATTTTAATAATTAATTTTATAATTATAAAGAAATAATATCAAAAAATATTGATACAGGAATAATTCTACAGCAATAAAGTTAATGAAAAAAAATATTTGAACCCTATTTGGATCACACGCATATACCCTATTCGACACGTATGTATGTAATATTATTGGAACTGCAATATATTCACACATGATAATTTATTAGGGCTTCCAAACAAATATACAAAATTTCATAGGTGTATGTATATATGTATGTATGTATGTTTGTCCACACATATCTCCGAAGATATTAATCGGATCGTAACCATTCGTTTTTTTATTGGTTTACGTTTACTTCAACTTAGGGAACAGTGCTAGTTTCATCGAAATCGGTTCAGTAGTTTTCAAGATATGGACAAATATGTGTGACGGCCTGGATTTTTGATACGAGGTGTGGCGTCAAAGGAAAAATATCTCAAAACTTTGGTCAAATTCTAGTGCATTTAGTAAAAATAATATAAAGAAATAAAAAAGGAATTTAAAAAAATATCGACTTCAAAATACACTACAAAGTATGGAAATAACTCTAATCTGACACTGATTTGAAGTCAGCGAAAGATAAAGGATTCAATGGAATTTACGTCTATTGAAAATATTTCGCTGACTTCAAATCAGTGTCAGATTAGAGTTATTTCCATACTTTGTAGTGTATTTTGAAGACGATTTAATTTTTTTATTTCGTCATTATTATTCTTACCTTGGAATAATAAATAGTACTTTGTACAGAAGGCGCAGCCCGGATTAAACCCTCTTTAAAAAAGTCAGGAGGATCTCCGCAACTTCGTCATAGCAATATTATTATTATTTTTTATTTTTTTTTATTCAGTAGCTATAACAAAACAGTATTTTTTACAGGTATGGACCCTGCATTATATTTAGAAGAGGAAACATGGATAATATGATATCACCAAATAATACTGGATTCGAAAATTCCTCTAAGATATCTAACGAAACCTTGAAACCTGGAACCCAAACAAATCTGAAAAGAGTTCTTATCAAAGATATGGCTACTGAAAACTCAAAAACATTGGATAACGGATCCCATGAGTATGTGACACATAGTCTTAATTATTATGATGCCAATTATGTGATGGTAAGATAGTAAACTTTGAAATAAGCTGGAATAATAAAATTATTTGTTTGTTACTTAAACCACACACTACAAAACTTTAAATGTGCTCTAAGGAACAGGTAGAACTAATAATTTTGGAATACAAGTTAGGAGTTTTTTTTATAATAATTTATTTAAAAAAAGTGTAGTGCAGAATATAAGATACAAAATGATTATACCGGAAAGATGTACAAGTAGGCATATAGAAAGAAAGAAAAGATAACATTTGCATCTAATGGGTAGTGATACCTAAACTAGGTAGAACCTGTATTATAGGCATCAAACTTGCTCAAATCAAAGGTATATTTAGGTTACGACTCGTCAATAAAGGGTGGTATCTGAGCTTGTATACTCTATGTTACTTATAATAGCGTTTTAAGATCAGAAGTTGTTGTTGTCTTAAAATAAAATAAAAAAACACATTTATTTATTTATTTATTTGTTTAATTCGCTGGCAAAAGTTATTAATTTCAGTATTGATGGTATTGACTAATGGCCGATTCCAATAATTTACGAACCGTTATCGTTTAAAATTAAGACTCTTATTATCTTTACTAATAATAAAGCAAAATCCTCGAAGCTTTGCATAGCAGACCCTCCCATTTGGAAGTAGCTATCACAGGTAAAATTATCTTACGAAATGGTCTATATGCCCAGTTTGTCAATAAAAAAACCCTTCCATTGGTAAGCAAAACGATTCGTTTTTAGGGTTCCGTAGCCAAATGGCAAAAAACGGAACCCTTATAGATTCGTCATGTCTGTCTGTCTGTCTGTCTGTCTGTCCGTCCGTATGTCACAGCCATTTATTTCTGAAACTATAAGAACTATAATGTTGAAACTTGGTAAGTAGATGTATTCTGTGAACCGCATTAAGGTTTTCACACAAAAATAGAAAAAAAACAATAAATTTTGGGGGTTCCCCATACTTAGAACTGAAACTCAAATTTTTTTTTTCCATCAAACCCATAAGTGTGGGGTGTCTATGGATAGGTCTTCAAAAATGATATTGAGGTTCCTAATATAATTTTTTTCTAAACTGAATAGTTTGCGCGAGAGACACTTCCAAAGTGGTAAAATGTGTCCCCCTGTAACTTCTAAAATAAGAGAATGATAAATCTATAAAAACTATATGATGTACATTACGGTGCAAACTTCCACCGAAAATTGGTTTGAACGAGATCTAGTAAGTCGTTTTTTTTTAATACGTCATGAATTGAAATTAATATCAAGTACTCAGGTCTATAATACCATTTACTTATATACCTACAGGTTTGTACGGAACCCTCGGTGCGTGAGTCTGACTCGCACTTGGCCGGTTTTTGTTTATAGAAACCGGGCATTATTAGTTATTCCGTCAACACACAAAATAACTAAAATTTTCCGACCACAAAAACATAACAGCCATTAAAATTAAGTCTCCAGACATTTCTGCCTATTAACAATACTCTTAGTTACCTTTATCTTAAATTAACATTTTAAACAATAATACAGTCTTGTTTATTTTACTCAAAACGAAATTAAAACGCTGTAAGGATCTCCTCAAAAGCAGAGTCAAAGAAACTTTCGCAGTTCACATAAGCCAATCGAGAAAGACCCTCCAAGCTTCTCTCAACCTTTTTAAATACTACCTTAGTGAATTCAGTTTTGGATGGCAAAGAGTTGTTGTTAAATTGGTCGAATTATTATTCAGAAATCGTGCTAACTAATGACGGTGCGCAGACGACAGTATTTCTTATTGGATTTAGGAAAAAACAGGGTAATGGTTACTCTCGGTTCATTTTGTTGATTACGGTTGCAAAGTGATAAATGATACAAAGATTTAGAATAAAAGACGGGATTTTAAGAAGAAGAGTGGTATATAAAAGATTGGATGAAGCAGTGATAGAAATTTTGATACATCATCTGTTATTGGGGACTAAAGCTATTAAACAATGAAAAATATCATGAGGACAGGTGACGAGAGGTCTCTTCGCCTGTACGCCAGCTAGGAATAATGATTTCTCCAGTTCAAATTTCAGAACAGCCCGTTTGGAGAAGCACCTCTATGTTACAGAAAATCATAGCCAAATGTGGTATTGTGTCCTTTCAGTGAGTAACATCATTAGAGCTGCATGAGGCATGAGGAGACACTGTGTTAGCAGTGTGCGGGGACCAACAGTATAGTACCAAAGGACATTGCGCTTTGTACCTTCTGCTGCCGACATAGCGACTCCTTACAACACTTCTTCAGATTCCATAGCAAAAAGGTTTTAAAGAGCTTTCTTACCTTACGTTTACAATCAGGCGGACCTTGTGGAATAATTACATACCTTGGTATAACTCTTTAATTTTTTTTGTCATAAATTATAACCAAGTAAACAGCAAACTTGTAACTCAATCGTATGAACGATTCGTAAACATAGAAGACGAGACGAACGAATGAATACAAACATTTAATTTAATGAAATAGATTTATTTTCAAGTCATTACTGCATGCTTACAATTTGACAAACTCCACTTAAAGTAAGAAAGACGCCATTATCCATAAATTGCATGAAGCATGAATGAAGGTTATTCACTCATTACGCTTGACTTTGAATGCCCCTGTCTGATCAAAAAGTTAGATAGCAGAGAAACATATGATGTCTAATATGGACTTCAATAAAGTGAGCCCTTATTTTAAGTCCATTCGATTTCAATCTCATTTCGCCGAACAAATATTTTCTGTCGTCGATAATCAAGTGATAAAGATCAGATTTAATTTTGAAGTACTTTAATTTCTTGTTAATCGCTTGACACATTCATTCATAATAAAATGAGAAAATAGCTCTGTTTGTTTGTTACCTTTTCATGCCTAACCTCTGGAATAACAGATGGTATGGTGAAGGACCCAGGCTAGGTAATTTTCATCCCGGGAACGCAAGTGGAACCGGATTTTAAGAGATGTAGAGCGTAGCGTTAATTTGCTCAAAGAGCAGCTCGACTGGGGAAGTATCTCCACCTTACAGGATACCGCAGCCAAATAACTTTATGTAGTGTAAAGTTGTGTTCCTGTGCGGGAGTAATGTCGCCAGAGCTCATTGGGGAGGGGGGAAAGGTCGGCAACGCGTGAGCGATGCTTCGTGTGTTGCAAGCGTCCATATGGCTACGGTAACCACTTACCACCAGGTGGACCGTATGCTTGTTTGCCGACATAGTCGTATAAAAAAAAAAAAAAAAAAAAACTGGACACATTCGTCGCACGCCTGGCAAAAAAGATGTTTGCGAGAGCGGATGGATCGTCTCTGGATCACATCCGGGGACTGCCCCGTGGCGCACCCTACCCACGCAGCGCAAGGCACTTCCACGCGACTTGGTAGCGGAGGAAGAAGTAGAAGCTGAGGACGTGGGCCCCCCCTAACACGTTCGCCGCCCGTAACTTCAACCGGTGACTGCTCCTGCTGGTAGGGCGGACCGTACGGGTGGCGATACGTAACGTAGAAACACCCACGACACAAAAGAAGAGTACCTACAAAAGAAAAGGGAAAACCACCAAGAACAACCATGACAATAAGCCAAGGACCCGTCCGTATTGACGAACAGCGATTGAGCCCCCAAGAAAGGGGTACGGCCCGGACTTGGTTCCCCATGCGCCGTGAGGGGTAATGAGAAGACCAGAGAACCTAGTACAGATGGACCACGGTTCCTGCGGCATGATTACCCAGCCTGGCGGAAGATCTTACCTCTTAAATGGAGGTGTCACCTTGCACCTCCATAAATAGAATAGTGAGTAGAAGAACTTATACCATTCCCCGATTGCAATGAAATTTTCACGTGCGGAGTCGGGGTGAATCAGCTAGTGCATAAAGCCTAACTCACATGGACATAAATGCGACATCAGCATTATTTCAGCCCGAAGAAAACTAAGGTTACTATAAAACAGATTGCAATCTCCAACCTTCATTGTGACTGGATGAGAAACAGTGCAAGCTCGTGTGAAGGGCTCCGATCTGAATTAAATGTTATTGTGCGAATAATCTAGATAGCAGCTAGATAGACGTCATTTATAGTGAGATTATCTTGATTACTAACGATTTAGTTAAAATTGTTTTAATACGACAGTAGGATTTGCAATTCATTGGCATCTGCCATGAAATTGTTCATCATTTTAAAATAGACTTGATTAAACATGACTTGCCAAGAATATTATTATAAAATGTAATTTTACTTAACTGACAACAAATTTTCGACTTCAGAGAGAGGAAAAACACGACTTATTCAAAATGGCAAGGGAGACAAATTAAAACATACAAATCTAAAAGTAGACTTGCCTTTCGTTCAAAATGTTTGCTTCTTTACATAGAATCCATTATAAATAAGCGTAGGTGGATTTGATGTCATACGGTTGAATGTCTGATATATTAGTATCCCGGTTTACATAATTTAAATAATTATTAACCTTATGGTTCCCAAACATTTTAGATCCCAAGTTTGCTGAGATAATCCATTTCTTCCAAATCACGGAAACGGTTACTCTGATTCATCATCATCAGCCTATAATGTCCCACTGCTGAGAACAGGCCTCCTTTCACAAATGAGCGGGAGAATCACAAGGGATACTCCACCACGCGTGCCCACTGCGGATTGGTGGAGATAGGCTAGTGGTCAACCTACTGTTGGAATTTTTCAAGCCGCCTAGGAGGCATCCAACTAGCTTAACGACTATCACAATTAAGTGATAACCGGGACCAACGGCTTTACGTGCCTTCCGAAGCACGGAAACGCTCGATTTGAAATACCACTAGGCGGTCACCCATCCAGGTACCGACCACGACAGACGTAGCTTAACTTTGCCGATCGATTAAGAACGGCTAATCATGCTACGCCACGAGCGCTTCTCTTACTCTGATTATGATGAGAAAACTCTGAACATTTCTGTGAAATTCCTATTGTAATAGTATTAACCATTTCTGAGAATAACCCAATATTAATAGGTGTCAGAAACGCACTCCATCGGCGGCCGTACTGTTGCCTTGAGTCTTAGACGACTTGAAGGATACTGCATCGATAGTTTCTATAAAAAAACAATCAACTGATGAAAAAGCAAAACCAAATGATGAAAAAAAAGCAAAGAGGAAAGCTTAATCCAATTTATTAGAAAAGTATTTTGTCTCTCAAATTAAATGTAACGACACGTACCTACTCCCACCTAAATCTCTTCCTTTAACATTGTTCCTCTTATATTCTTACCCTCTTTTATCAGACAATATAACCCTTATTACACTTTATTAAGGGGTAAGATCATAAACTTTGAGTCACTCAGGCTATACTGAAACGTGCGTGGGTGTGACTAGTAAAATTTCACCTGAGGGGAGCTTATTTGTAAAGATTTTGGATAAAAAGCTATTGAATACGGACCGACATGTAAAATTAATCATGCTATTAATTATTTTATACGTATCTTACCCTTCGGTTCCACCCGTGATTTCGAGGAACCTATTTTTTGTGTATTGTTTATAGGCCTGTGTTTGACTGCAATCTCACCATGGTAAGTGATGATGCGGTCGAAGGTGGTAAGCAAAAATAGCTCACAAGGAACTGGCTCTCAAGTGCAGCTGTCGGAACACACCATAGGTGCTTGGCGACAGATTTTCAACTTGAGGGTTGCGGCCAGCCAGGCGGGCACTGCACACTACCGCCGTGCTATGGTGTCCTCAAGATGTTTTCCTTCACGGAAACATCAAGCTCATTGTAGGATTCGAACCCGGGACCTTCATCTTCGTATCCGACTTCACTACCATTGAGCTATCATCGCCTTAAATTTGTATATTTTCTAACAATTTATATACTTTTTAATTTGAAAATGACCTATTCAACGATACCCCACGTGATGTGGATATACCTAAAATATGTTTGACATTTTATTTCTTAACTTTGTGGGCGTCACAGATATGTACAGTCGCGGACTAAAAGTGTTTACCACCTTACGGTCTATAATCGCTTGCACATTTCTGTTTCATAAGGTTGACCGGAAATAAAATGAGTATTACTAGACGTACAATCCACGTTTGACATGAAAAACAATTCAAAGAGGCGAAGTATTGAGTTCGAATGACAAATATATCACAATATAATAATAAAAAAAACATTTGATTAAATGAGTTTACATTATGAAAAATGAATGAAAATAAATAAATAATAATAATTATTATTATCAAAAAGTCATTGTCAGCCTTTTTGCTATGTTCGATACTTAAAAAACATTTTACAATTTTAAAATGTAATGTGATTATTGTTGATATAATATTAAACCTTATTACGCGCGGTATGAGATGGAATTGAGTTTGAAATGTGATAAACATTTTCAGACCGAGACTGTATGTATATCTATTATCTATGGTGAACTTTGTTTTATATTAATGTATCAGTATAAATAGCTGAGATATACATACGGACATTATGAAACCCCTATATTGGTACAGAAGTAGGTATTTCCTTTTACAAAATTGTATAATTGTGAAATACAACTGGTTGCAACAAATTTTAATTATTCCAACCAATCTTAATATTTGAGTTTCTGTTACATCAAAAGTTGTTCCCAAACTCATTCCTCAAGATTTATTGCGGAAATTCACTTTATATACACAGATCATAAAAAAGGATATACCTAATGTCAAGTTTCATTTAAACTATTTATCACTACTCTTCAATGAGAATGTGTTTACAATCGAAAGTTACTTTGATTAGGTACTTATTATAGTAGAACGAGAAGTCAAGCATTTTTTTTTTAAACGGGAATAAAACTTGAATCATAGGTCCAGGTCCCAAAATCAATTGTTTTAATCTCTACACAAACGTAGGATATTATTGACATTCTATAATATGGAAATTATAGAATGGGTAATGTCACATAAAAATATGCAAGTTGGGGTCAGTCAGACCGCTTTGGGTGGCTTTGGTCCAAGTCAACCATTAATGGTCAACTTTATGACACATACGCGTAGCATTCAACTGGCAGCTCAAAACCTCGTTATCAGCAACATATCTCCATGTTTTTATAACCTGAGTAGAACGTCGGTTTTGAACGTAATATTACAAGCTCCCAAGGGATGGCAAAAAATAGACTCGCAATACAAAATCCCGATATGTGCGGGAATAAACGGTACGATGGAAATATTTGACTTATTGAAATTTTTTATGTAAATATTTTACTGAGAATTTGTTCACACGTAGATATTTGTCAGACTGTTTCATTCTTCCATTTGGCTTTTTCCTCTAACTGCTGAGGAAAAGGCGAAATTAAAGAATGCTAGAGTTTAGCATATTTAAAGAGTTCATACCAACATGTAAATATAGCTATATATAAATTATGTATACTTCTTATGTATACATAATTTATAATATATACAGCTTTATTAACTCTCAGCTCACTTATCTATAATCAAATCGGCTCTTAATACCGCCTCGTGTGTAATGACCAACTTTGCAGACATGTATCATAATATACCTACTATTTCAACACACTTGCTCATAAAGTGACATTTATTGCACCGTTCTTATTATTGTTGCAGCTTATTACGCTACGCACTAGTGCTTTTTACTTTACATTACCGCAGTATTTTATAATAGGTATAATCCCGATTATGTTAAGTTCGTACCTCACTGCAAGTAATATGTGTGTAGACGAAGCATTCGGGTAAAATAGTTTGACAGCGCATCACTTTAAAAAAAACTAGCGCGCCATATTTGTTAACGTTCTCATTGTGTGGTTGATTATTATCAAAACAACTACTTCAAAAAAAATAAAAGTCTTATACTTTTTTTTCCTCGCAAGTATGATACTCGTGTGCATTGATCATTACATTTTGCACACTTGTATAATAATCAACTATTACATAGCCTATGAACGAAATCCATCGTCTCATATAAAATCAGTTTGTGTTATAGGAAAAATATAAAATATCACGTTTCCCATGGGGCATGGAGACTTCACTATGAGTAATGGGAAACGAAAACGATATCAAAGAAAATGTCACAAAAAGCTTCATGTATATTTTCAAAGTAAAGTAGGACTGGGTGTACAATGACAAAGGCCTCTTTACATCATTATCAGTAGGTATTAGGGAAGTGACATGAAAATATATTATTCGATTTATCTGAAACGCCAACTTATAACCAAGAATCTTAATATTATATGGATGTAGCACTGGCGTAAAATAAAATATCGTGAAGACGAAAAATGTCTACATTATTACGTCACACACGCGTCACACATATTTATTTTTCAGTGACAACATTGTTAGCTAATTCGGGACAAACTTGGAACATATCTTCTGTACAATTTTTATCATGTAGTTGACTTTCTACCACCTATGTTTCTGTTATAAATGAGAGCTTGCAACCAAAGCTCAGTGTTAAAACCTAACTGCGGGGGGATGAGGGATGTAAAAAAGTAGCCTTAAAACCTCACGACGTTTGGACGACTCCAAATTGTCCTTCTTATTTGAAGTCGATTGATATTAATAGATCAAATAGTGAGGTATGGCTAAATCATAGTGTGAAGTCAAACTGCAAGTTTTATTTTCACTAAATGGCTATAAGGTGCTGCGCAGACGATGTACTTTAGTCTGCGGCACACAAAAAGTCTGTGTGAAAACAGGGTTCCGGCCGGACTTTTTTCGCATCGCATTTTTTTTTTCCGATAATAACAAACTTGATATGCGATGTGAAGTAAAATATTTATGTAGGTACTTAATAATACATGGTAATAGATATGAAATACTACTTTGTAAATTCTAATATAATAGCTAGTTGTCTGGTTTCAATAGTACAAGTTGCTATTTAGTCTGAGTTCGGCCATCTGGACCGTGTGTGAAATGTTCCAGCCACATCGCTAACTAGCTCTCATCATTTTTCGAAATTTGAAATAAATGTTCCTTAAGGTTAAACATCAGTACCGAGGCGGGAAATTTGTTTTTTTTCGAGTTTTTAGGGTTCCGTAGCCAAATGGCAAATAACGGAACCCTTATGGATTCGTCATGTCTGTCCGTCAGTCCGTCCGTATGTCACAGCCACTTTTTTCCGAAACTATAAGAACTATACTGTTGAAACTTGGTAAGTAGATGTATTCTGTGATTCGTATTAAGATTTTCAAACATAAATAGAAAAAAAAAAATGGGCGTTCCCCATACATAGAACTGAAACTCAATTATTTTTTTCATCAAATCCGTACTTGTGGGGTATCTATGCATAGGTCTTCAAAAATGATATTGAGGTTTCTAATAAAAAAAAATCTAACTGAATAGTTTGCGAGACAGAAACTTCCAAAGTGGTAAATTGTGTTGTATGTTGAATAAATGGCTTTGACTTTGTGTGTCTTGTAACTTCTAAAATAAGAGAATGATAAAACTAAAAAAAATATATGATGTTACATTACGATGCAAACTTCCACCGAAAATTGGTTTGAACGAGATCTAGTAAGTAGTTTTGTTTTAATACGTCATAAATCGTAAACCGCAATTGACCTTTCATTTATTTAACAGTTACAGCGAGAATGTCGCGGTGACAGACAGCCGTGCGCAATACGAACTGAGAGTGATTTGCTCAAGCGGAGTCATATTAAATGTCATCCTTTTTAGTAAGGCGGACTATCCATCTGGGTAGAGGCACGATGCCCTATGAAAATCTTTGGTCGGAACCCTCTCGGTGTGTGAGTCAGACTCAGACACTTGGCCAGTTTTTTTTTTTTCACCTTCGTAGAACAATATGGATAGATATTTCAGTTATTAGCGACCGTAGTAGTTCATTTAGCATATTGTGGAATTAATCCTTTTTTTTAAGATTAACTATTTTTGTACATTTCCCAAAATAGTTTTAGAGTAACAGTGAGAAACGTTAAAATATGGCTCATATTACAAAAAAAAACATTCATAATACAATGTGCCAAATGATATTCTACGGTCGCTAATCACTGAAACATGTATCCATATTGTTCTACGACGCCTGTTCTTCTCAGTTGAAGGCCGACTTGCGGTAACTTCAGTAGCTTTGACCTTCATAGGTGCCCTTCTAGGGCCTAAATTGAATAAATGGCTTTCACTTTGACTTTAAAGGTAAAAAAATAAAAACTTGAAAAAAATCAAATTTACCGCCTCAGTACTGATACCTTAACTTTCGTGTGGTAGTATAAAAAAATAGTAGGCTTCTGTCACCTACAAGTGAGATTGGTAATGAAAGGGTTAACTCGGCAATAGTCGCCGAGTAATAATCGCTCGTGTGCGGGCACCCTAATGGAAAACATCGCGAAAAAACTATAGCAGTATTAAGGTGCTCTGTAATAAGACCCCTGGACACGCCCCATTCACATGCAAATGATAGTGTTATGAAGAAGACAACAAGCTGCCGTTACGGAAACAGCTACGAGGGGAGTTACCTATATGGTACAAAGAAACTTTATCTAAATTTCCATAGATAAAGAAAACTGTATTTTACACAAAGTAGCGGATACTTCCTCCTTTCTTCCGAGGTCTATTTTTTTATTATTCGAGGAGATAGTTAGTAATGTTTACAAGCTAATAAGGAAACTGTCTTTTAAAATTTAAAGTCATATAAAAATGAAAGGTCATATAAAAAAGTAAGGTCATATAAAAAATCCTACAACCTTTATTGGTTTCCTCACGGTGACGTTCCAGTTTCCACTTTCCATTGTATTTTCAGTAGGTGTTCGTCCATTCACCTTCTAATAGAGCTTTCTGAACAAATGTTTTAAAGATTTTTCAACACACTCGCTCGTAAAGTGACATTTATTGCACCGTTTTTAGTATCTTAATGCAGCTTATTACGCCCTAGTGCTTTTTACTTACTGCACAGTTTTATGATAGGTATAATCCTGATTATGATAAGTTTGTTTGTACCTCACTGCAAGAGATATGTGTCTGTACTGATACTGTCAAAAAAAAAAATTGCGCGCTACTTATATTTGTTAACGTTCTGATTGTGTGGTTGATTATTATCAAAAAAAACCGGCCAAGTGCGAGTCAGACTCGCGCACCGAGGGTTCCGTACAAACCTGTAGGTATATAAGTAAATGGTAGTATAGACCTGACTATTTGATATTAATTTCCATTTATGACCTATTAAAAAAAAACTACTTACTAGATCTCGTTCAAACCAATTTTCAGTGGAAGTTTGCACCGTAATGTACATCATATATTTTTTATAGATTTATCATTCTCTTATTTTAGAAGTTACAGGGGGGGACACACATTTTACCACTTTGGAAGTGTCTCTCGCGCAAACTATTCAGTTTAGAAAAAAATGATATTAGAAACCTCAATATCATTTTTGAAGACCTATCCATAGACACCCCACACTTATGGGTTTGATGAAAAAAAAAAATTTGAGTTTCAGTTCTAAGTATGGGGAACCCCCAAAATTAATTGTTTTTTTTCTATTTTTGTGTAAAAATCTTAATGCGGTTCACAGAATACATCTACTTACCAAGTTTCAACATTATAGTTCTTATAGTTTCGGAAATAAATGGCTGTGACATACACGGACAGACAGACAGACAGACAGACAGACAGACAGACAGACAGACATGACGAATCTATAAGGGTTCCGTTTTTTGCCATTTGGCTACGGAACCCTAAAAATCTACTTAAAAATTACACGTCTGTTCTTTCCCCGCAAGTGTGTTGAAAAACGTCGTATGACACGCGTGTGCATTGATTATTACAGCTCGGCTCATTTATCTCAGTTAATAACCAACTATGAACACATGGTATCATAATGTACTATTATATATTTTCATTTGATATTAGCATTTCGAGGAACTGCATGATCATTACCACTTTAGCTTACATATATTCAAACATAAAGCCTGAGCTGAGGGACCTTATGAGAAATATATGCTTCGCCCCTTTTAGTGCAATCACAATCTTCTTAGTCCACATTGTATGGAACTGTAACTTAAATAAAAAATCAACATTGTTATAATCATTATCAAATTAATCCGGATCATTTCTGCTAAAAGAATATTTACGTCTAATAAAATAACATACAATTGTAACGCTTATAATAAAAATAAGTATCACTCCTACATAATTGGGGCTTTCCATGATAATTATATTAATATTTTATTCGTCTATTGAAACCACAATATTATTAACTGATTAAAAAAAAAACACAACGATTTCAATCCAAAAAATACAAGATATTTAAAAATCTAGTAATTTTGCAAAACAATTCATTCAGCCGAGTCCTGTCTTAAGAAGGGCTGACGCTGGGCTGACGTGTAAAGTTATTGTTGTTTGTCTTATTCGCTATAAGGCAGGCAAAGGTATGAGCCATACAGCCTTGTCTTAAGTTGTCTTATTTCAGTTTTCTCGAGTTGTATTAATATACTCACAAAATAAATCACTTCATAGAGCCCGCACTTTCAGTCACCGTCCTTAACTTTTCACGGACTTCTTGAAACAACTTGAAAAATCACGATACACATTAATTATTTCATTTCACTTCACTGGTGCACATGATATCTTTATTGGATAAAATACCACCGATAATATGCAATACAACTCAAAATACATGAATTCATGAAAAAAGTCACTCTGCAAGTTCCCGCCAAAAAGTCTGACGTATAAAGTACTTAATTGACACATTTGAATTTGACAATACTTTTTATCCACTGATATATATAGATGACGCAAGTGTATGTACTTCGCGTGCCAAAATGGAGAGCAAAGCTCTCTTTTGAAACTGTTTCGAGCGGACAGGGAACCCTCATAAGGCTGCATGTCCACTAGAGATGTGTAGCGAGGGATGTGTTTAGCCGACAAATAGGATCGCTTCATTTTCACGTTATAGCTCCAATACCAGCCAAACTAAAGCGCTCTTGTGACATTATGGTAGGTAGGTAGAAATAAAGTGTGGCACGCTTGGTTTTCATACGGATGGAGGAACTTGCGTTATCTATTTAGATTTATGTCTATGCTTTTATCAAAGACCATAGTGGCAAGTTGATCATTTTTTTTTACCAACTCAAGAATTCTGTGGTGCGATTGATACTCTTTTGAGCAGTTCCTGGAATTCAAGTGATCAGTGATGGTTCAGTGATGGGCGCGCATCCTATAACTACCAAACTTTTAATTCCAGGAACTGTTATTCAACAGAGTACCGCGTGATCTACCGAATTATACACATTATTATTATTTAAATAAGATTATATTTGGGCCAGGCTTGAGCTTATTTCAACAAGCACCAGATATTTTATCTATTAGAACGAGCAAACTTGAATCAAAATCAAAGTTAGGTACAAGTTATTTTTCGTCTGTATCTATGCTTAGGTATATGTTTTCTTTTTTATCGTTAATTATTTGGAAAAAAAAGCCAAACATAGTTAGATTGTCCAAAAAATATTTTAAAAATGTAACCTTGCTGTGTTTCTTGCCGGATTCTTTTCAGTTGAAGGCTAAGTTCCGAACCGGTGTTAACTTCAGTAAATGTGACCCTAATAAGTGCCCTTCTGGGGCCTAAATTGAATAAATGGCTTTGACTTTGGTGTTGAGAAATTAAGGCCGTACTATACCTCAAAAGTGCTCCACCTCTCACTTTTGATCCTGCATATCAATAAAAGTAACCAATCAATAATTTTGAAAAAAATATATAGTACAGTTGAGGATATATACTGACTCCAGTATGATGTGAAAACACGATTCCTAAACATTTTCTCGATAGAAAAAAATCTCAAACTTCCCTCTGAATTTTACAAATAAATCGCAGTAGTCAATTAATACTTTACCTATACTAATGAAACTTTTTATATAAACTGTAGTTAGTACAATACGTGTACCATATGATTTGAATTTAAAATAATGTTTTATTTTAATTTGTTAGAAATTAAATCTCAAATATTTCGAGTGGTACGATGCGCTGCCGCACAGATTCAGTCGCGCTCCGGCGTTCGAACGGGGAACCCGTATCTCTTGCTCTCACGACCCACGTAGATACGTACCTAATAAATTATAAGTGAAGTGTATTTTGTTTTAAATGGGAAATGATCGAGACAAGAAAAGAAAAGATGGAATTGGAGAAAAGAAAATGCTACACATATTAAGAATAAAATATTGAAGTAAGTACCTACCTAAAATGAATCATAATATGTGTTTTTACTTATGAAGGCATTTTGGTTTGTATTTACCAATAAATTCTGAGTCTGATTATTGTAATGGGTAAGAAAAGTAGGTAATTTCCAGTATAAGCTCCTCTGATCTGACCTTCCATTGTACGGAAATCCTATACAATGCGAGATCAGCTTATACTGGAAATTTATATCTTGATGTGTAGCCGAAATAAAGAAAATATAGGTACCGGACGTGGACCCGTGCCCGTAAGTATCAACCACCTAGCTAATTAGGTTAGATACTAAAATGTTTTCACAACAGCGTAAGTAAAGCACGTACATTTAGGTTCCTACCTACTAGGTAGGTATATATTATGCAGTAAATTGAATTTCTACAATAAACATTTTATTGGTAAATATTAGGGTAGTCGTCCAAGTAAATGGCCACGGTCACATATTATTTTATTAGTATGAGATAAAGAGTAGTAAAGCCTATTTTGTTACAGAATGCAAATACCAACGTACATACCTAATCATAATTGTACCTTCTGTTCTGTGGTACCTACCCACCTACATACATTTTTCATTTTCAGAAATAAACATAAACCCGATTCTGACTGCAATACAGAAAATGTACCGCACGTGGACCCGTGCCCGTGAGTATCAACCGCCTAGCTTATTAGGTTAGATACTAAATGTTTTCCCAACAGAGTAAATAAAGTTTGCACAGGTTATTAGGTAGGTACCCACCTACTAGGTAGGTATATGTTATGTAGTGAATTGAATTACTTCAATAAATATCTTATTGGTTATCCTTACTACTATTATAAATGCGAAAGTGAGTTTGTTTGTTACGCCTTCACGCCTCAAATACTCAACGGATCATCATGAAATTCGGCATGTAGATAGCCTATGGTATGGAGAAGGACATTGGCTACTTTTTATCCCAGGAACGCGGGTGAAAAGGCGGGGGACAGCTAGTTCTAAATATAAGGGTTAAATATTAGGGTAATCGTCCAAGTAATTGGCCACGGTCATATTATTATATCATTTTAGTAGTATGTAAGATGAAACGTATAGCCTATTTTGTTACAGATTGCAAATACCAACGGAACACATGGATGCCAGTAGTTCCAAACATGCAAACGAACCTGATTTGATGGCTTTACAAACTGTAGAATTGTGAGTTTATCTAACTATCGTTACCTATTAGTGTGTACTTTAGTGTAAGTAACTCTTTCTGTCTATTATCTTTTTACATCTTAACTTCAATACATATAATTCTTAGTTTACATACATATAATATATTTACATTTTGTTCTCATATATAAGTTTGAATGTAATTGGGTACTTTATTTCTGCGATTCTTAACTTATTATTACTCACTTAGAACGAAGTGTTAGTTACATAAATTACATAATTAATTTAAAACTGGTTATTTCAGGTACGTAATAAACTATTGTGGAAGCGAAGCAGAGCATATTATTCCCGTGGATGGACGAAGAATCATCGATTTGGATCATTTTTTAAATCACTTCAAACAATATGTAATCACAACAAAGCGTTTGGATGTACATTGAGTAATGTCCACATTATTGGAGAAAAAAGAAAAGCTACTTTCCAAATACACGTTGAAATGCAACATGTGCAATTTAAAATTTAGTCTCGACTCGGAACCCAAATCAAACCAGGATTTAAATAAAGCTGCAACATCTGGCATTATATCTACTGGAATTGGCTTTTCCCAATTTAACGAATTATTTTCATCAATGGATTGTCTTTTACTTACTTATTTATTTTCCCGTAAGAATCTTCTCAATAGAAAGATGAAGTCTGTAAAGTCGTTCTCAAGTTATTGCATGACCAAGGGAAATAGGGATTAATTTTTATATATACATAGAGATCTCTAATAGGCATGTTTAGTTTTTCTTACATGCACTAGAATTAGACTTGAATTTGATGTTTTCCCTTTGAGAGCGCACCCGTAGCTGGTATCAATATGCCAGGCCGACACACTTATTAATCCATATTTTGAAAACTACTGAACCGATTCTGAAGAAACTTGCACTGTTCCCTAAGTTGAAGTAAATGTAAATTAAGCCTACAATTTGTACAATTGCAATTATTTAAATACATTTAAAAAGATAGTCAAACATAAGTTATGCAAGAAAGGGTACTATAAAGTTTCAGAGTTTGTAGATGACAAGAATGCATTTGAATGAATTGTTCGCTTCGCAGGCTATTGTTATATAATAATATATCGTTTAGAAATTATAATACTTCTAAGTACACATAAAAAGCTTGCTGAGTTTTTTGCCGGAGTCTTCTCAGTTCAAGTTGTATTTGGAACCGGAGTAAGTTTACGTTCATAAGTGCCTCATTAGGGCCTATATTGAATAAATAATTTTTGACCATATTCCTAACGCCATGTGATCAAAATGAAACAAATTGTTTAATTAAATCGCTAAATAAAACATCTGCAGAAGGATATGACGAAATCGCTACAAAAGTAATTAAATACACAACAACAACAACAAACAAGAGCTTAGCCCGATTTTAGCTTATTTAATAAATCTATCCTTTGAAAATGGTGAATTTCCAGACTTATTGAAGGGGTCTGTGATCAAACCACTACACAAAAAAGGCGATAAATCGAATATAAATAATTATAGACCAATAACGTTAGTACTGATTCTGTCAAAGTTATTCGAAAAAGCTGTGCATAAAAGGATTATGTCGTTTGTAAATAAGCTGAATATTATTAAAGAGGAGCAATTTGGATTTCAGAGTAAAAAATCCACTACATTAGCTGCATTTAAACTGGTACGTGAAATAACAGATTCTCTCAACTCAAGACTGGCAACGTCTGTTATATTCTTTGATATGTCGCGAGCTTTCGATTTCGTATCACATGAACTTCTAGTCACTAAATTAAATAATATTGGCCTACGAGGTACAGCGCTTAAGTGGTTGCAGACTTATTTACAAAATCGGGAACAATATGTCGAGATAAATAGTTTAAATAAAGAACTGGCACTAGTTTCTCATAAATCGATAAATAGAGTTAATGGCTGTGGTGTGCCTCAAGGAAGCGTCCTGGGGCCGTTGCTTTTCTTGATCTATATAAACGACCTTCCGGATGTGACTACAAATAAATGTACCCTTTTTGCTGATGACATATCAATAACTATAAGTTGTAATAAAAATTTAATTAATAATTATGAGAATGATATAAATAGTAATATCAAATTAATTTTGAATTGGCTTATTAATAATAATTTAAATTTAAATTTAACAAAAACACATTTTATACAATTCAGTAATTATGGATCTAAGAACGCTAAACTAAACATTAATTATAAAGGACAGGATATAATGGAAACGGACCAAACAAAGTTTATGGGTCTATTTATTGATAGGCACCTAAATTGGAAGTCGCATATAGATTATGTTTGTAAAAATATTAATAAATTCATATACGTATTGAACAGATTGAGACAAACATCCGCGCGTTCTACTATATTAGCAGCGTTCCATGGTCACATAGCATCTACATTAAAATATGGGTTACTTATTTGGGGAAATTCTCCAGAAGCATTCTTTGCTCAAAAGAAATACGTTCGAGCAATATGTGGTGTACCACCACATGCCTCATGAAGGCTCCTGTTCGATAGTCTGGGTATATTATCTCTTCCTTGTATGTACATACTTGAAGTTGCATTATTTGTAAAATCTCATCATAGTTATTTTAAAACAGGGCAGGATATTTATCCAAGAAACACAAGGCATCCAGATCGATTGGTCTTTGACAATCCGCCTCGAATGGCTCTTTATCAAAAGCAATGTTTTGCAATGTGCATAAAGGTATATAATGCGATACCAAATAATATTAAAACACTTCCACTGATACGTTTTAAATGTAAATTGATACAGTGGCTAAAATCCCAAAATGTCTATAATATTAATGAATTATATAGGTAAAATTGTTTGTCATAGGTTTTTCGTTTTATTATTATTTTTTTCGTTATTCTTAGGCTAAATTGTATTTGACATTTGAGTAAAATAGACAAAAAGTTAACATAGTCAATTAAATTAATATAATACCTTGTTCCTATATGTCTGTGTATAATACTTAATTTTAGTAAATTAATATTTAAATTGATAACGTGTTTTTGATTTAATAGTAATTTGTATTTTATTTAATAATTTTACCTAGTATACCTAGTGTACCTATTTGCATGCTTATTATGAAAGCTGAATGTGCTGAATACTATAACAATGAACTGTATACATTTTAAGACCTTGTAAAACCACATTTAAAGCAAATAAATGATATTCTATTCTATTCTTTGATTTTATTTCCATACCTAGTTAGCAGATGTCAAATACTGGTGTATTTACCCTATCGTGCGGCGCTTTAGTACTTTTTTACAATCGTTTTTAGGGTTCCGTAGCCAAATGGCAAAAAACGGAACCCTTATAGATTCGTCATGTCTGTCTGTCTGTCTGTCTGTCTGTCTGTCTGTCTGTCTGTCTGTCTGTCTGTCTGTCCGTGTATGTCACAGCCATTTATTTCCGAAACTATAAGAACTATAATGTTGAAACTTGGTAAGTAGATGTATTCTGTGAACCGCATTAAGATTTTTACACAAAAATAGAAAAAAAACAATAAATTTTGGGGGCTCCCCATACTTAGAACTGAAACTCAATTTTTTTTTTTTCATCAAACCCATAAGTGTGGGGTGTCTATGGATAGGTCTTCAAAAATGATATTGAGGTTTCTAATATCATTTTTTTCTAAACTGAATAGTTTGCGCGAGAGACACTTCCAAAGTGGTAAAATGTGTGTCCCCCCCCCTGTAACTTCTAAAATAAGAGAATGATAAATCTATA
Organism: Achlya flavicornis; assembly: GCA_947623365.1. Lineage (NCBI taxonomy): Eukaryota > Metazoa > Arthropoda > Insecta > Lepidoptera > Drepanidae > Achlya > Achlya flavicornis. The sequence goes on along the minus strand of OX392491.1, from coordinate 3,301,594 downwards.
AAAAATATATGATGTACATTACGGTGCAAACTTCCACTGAAAATTGGTTTGAACGAGATCTAGTAAGTAGTTTTTTTTTAATAGGTCATAAATTGAAATTAATATCAAATACTCAGGTCTATACTACCATTTACTTATATACCTACAGGTTTGTACGGAACCCTCAGTGCGCGAGTCTGACTCGCACTTGGCCGGCTTTTATTTTATTTCCATACTTAGGTCAAATAACTGTGTATTTACCCTATCGTACGGTCGACTCGTGAGTCGTGCGTGACTCCTGCCGGGCTGCCGTGTCATGAACTCGTGCGAGTGAGATAGTTGCGACTGCGCGATGCGGGGGCTGCACGGCCGAGCCATGAAGCGGGGGCAAAATGTGGATTTGAGCTGGGGTAGTATAAGCTCTTAAATAAAATTGAAAGCAGGTAGGTACAATTTTCAAATTATAGGGTCATACATTGAAATATGTTCTTCTTTTAAGAACAATTATCAGTATTACATATTCAGTACTCATTTCCAATCGCTTCTCATATAAATATTTATCAAAATTGTAAAATATAAAAAAATACAATACAATCTTTTAAGAAGGCTGTACACCGATGAATCATAGCCTTTACATTGTCATCAACTGTAATAAATTATTAAAAGAAACAAAAAACCCGACTGCTTAAAACAAATATTAACTGAAAAGAGAAAAACAAGCTTTTTAATCTATAGAATTTGGAATATAACTTGAATGTTATAAGGTCTTGCAATCGGGGACAAACCAATAAACTAAGTACTTATGTGTTTTTTTTTATATTTGTTTATCCCCGACTGCAATACCTTATAACATTCAAGTTATATTCCAAATTCTATAGATTAAAAAGCTTGTTTTTCTCTTTTCAGTTAATATTTGTTTTAAGCAGTCGGGTTTTTTGTTTCTTTTAATAATTTAATTTATTTAAGACTTTTTAGTTTTATACATAATGATTTGTAAGTATTAGTAAGTAAATGAGCGGTAGGGTAAAGTAACGCTAACAACCATCGCAACTCTGTGAGTTACGTACGGTAACCGCTCATAGTCCTATACCTACTGTCCTTGCATTAAACATGGTTTTTTGCAGTTTACGTCAAAATGGTAGCACAAAAGTATTACAATATATACATATATGGAATGGGCTGTTTACAAGCTTTCATTTGATACCCATATTGTTATAATAACGAGATTTTTGTTTTTATTACCCCCCCTCTTTTCTTATCCATACACGCCATATAAAAATAATATACCCTATGACACTCCCACAGTTCAGACGAATCTAACGACACCTCATATGCTTAAATCCATCAAGCCGTTTAGGCTGCAGAGCGTGCCAAAGAAATAGACATACATACATACATACATACATACATACATACATACATACATACATACACTCGAAAAACATAACCCTCCTTCCGGGTCAGTCGGGTAAAAAATAAGAATAAACTTTCACGATTTCACGATCATGTCTACCATTCGATGATCATGTCAAAATATTTTTTATGGTTATTTTACAATGTTTTCTTACGCATACGTTTTCGTATGCCTATTTTCCCCGTGAATTTCGTTTTGTATTTTTTTATATTTTACAATTTTGATAAATATTTATATGAGAAGCGATTGGAAATGAGTACTGAATATGTAATACTGATAATTGTTCTGATAACATGCATATCATTAGGATGCTATATTATCACTCATAAATTCAAACTGAGGAGTCACGATGGAGTATAAGGATTAATTTACCTCAACAATATCACCTTGGGTAATTTTTAAATGGATTTATAAATATTTCTGCGTATAAAACAGCCCAAAATGCAATATATCCATTATACAGTCCTTCCTAGCAACTTAATCAAATTGTATTCAATTCACAGTACCTACCTATTTTATTTCCACAATTATTTCGGATATAAATTGAAACTTTGAACCATTAACAAAATTATATCAATTGGTAAAGTCATGTATATCTCCACCCAGTAATATTCTTGGACATCATAGTAAACTGAAATATAATATAGGCAGGCCCTGGCAGGCCGTGTATATTTATCACATTTACTCAGTGATATGTAACCATAAGTCAATGCATTTACTATTTAGTCTAATAGCCTGAATTAATTCAAATTACATTTAATACAAATTCAAATTTCTGTTAATTCCAAACGGTTTTCAAATGCTGTGTAATAATGTTTTTTTTTATTTATTTATTCATAAAAACTAGGTACTAAAATATTTACATAATCTGCCAAACTGTGGGACAGTTTGTCGGCAGCAGTTCCCGTGGATATTATTCATTTCATGTACAAAATTACAGTGACTTATCAGTTTGTTATGTGTAAATTCACATTATGTGTAAATGTCAACTTCATGAGTTACAGCCCACTGACAGAAAGATGGACGGACGGACGGACAGCGGAGTCAGTTATAGGGGTCCCGTTGGCACCATTTGATACCCTAAAAAAGGGGTTTGTTTATCTATACATATAAAATGCTTTGTCCTGAATGACTGACTGACAATCAACGCACAGCCTAAACCGCTGATCGTAGAGACCTGAAACTTGGAGGGTGTATTCTTTGTATGACATAGGCATCAGATAAGAAAGGATTTTCCGAAATTTTAGCCCTAAGGGGGTGAAAAACGGGGGGCAAAGTTTGTATGGGACAACGTGATTCCTTGGTCCGATCTACTTCAAATTTTGCATAAACATTGTTTAACAGAATTTATGGAAGATATGTATCATATTTTATTGAAACTCATCGCCAAACGGGGTTAAAAAGGGGAAGAAAGTTATTTTAGGGGTGATTTGCATCGAAGTTGATATCAATACTCCTTAGTGCTTTTGATTTAAATTTCATTCTTTTATTTTGACACATGTTTGAAATCTCAATCCGATTTTCACAGATTACAGAATAAGGCAGATGGAGCGAACGGAACACGGTGAGTGAGGCCAAAAAAGCAAATACAAATTGAAAAAAAAACACATACCAGGGGGGCAATTACGTAACTAAATTTCAATCATTTTCGAATTGAAATCGGTTCAATATAGCGGTTTTCTGATATCTTTTTTACGTTCTGATAACCGCAAATACAAACAGTGGTTCATTAGCAATGGAACCATTTCCGATTTTGTAATATTTCTACCGATTCAGAGGTTATTTCAATCGGAATTTCATTGCAATAAAGTTACGTAATCCACGTACTGATATTCGCTTTTGAATTTGTATAGCAAAAATCTTTATTAAACGAAAACACTTTCTTTTTAATAAATTAGCACACAGCAGCTTTTAAACATAGCAAATACAAATTCAAAAGTTAATACCAGGTATATGTATATATTTTCAATTTGTACCTAATTGCTTTTTTTGGCCTCACTACCGTGTTTCGCGCACTCTATCTGCCGTTTGTTCTGGAAACTGAAATGCTGTTTAAAATTGGAATGTCAAATATTAAAGAATATTTCTTCTTCTTCTTATTTTTAATTTTGGCAACCAAGCTCAAATTAGGGCTCATTTCTGCCAGTGTCGAGTTATATTATAGTTTCCAGTCACAATAAATCACTTCACATTATAGTCCTCAGTCAGTCACCGTCCATAAAAGTCATGTTTTACTACAATGGTGGTCATTGTACTAAAACTCTTCACGGACATTTTGAGACAACTTGAAAAGTCACGATACACATAATTCATTTCATTTCACTTCACTGGTGCACATGGATGATCTTTATTGGGTAAAATACCACCAAAAATACGCAATAAAACTCAAAATACACAAATTTATGAAAATAAAAATGAAAATGCTACGTACCTCTGCAAGTTCCCGCCAAAAAGTCTTCTAAAGAATATTTAAATCAGATTAGGATTCGAAATTTGTTTGGAAGTTCATTTTCTCGGACTTTTTCGCGGGAATTTGTATAGTGACGTTGCGTTTTCATTTTTATTTTCATAAATTCGTGTATTTTGAGTTTTGGACGGTAACTGACTGCATGAGGACTATGTGAAAGTGATTTATTGTGACTAGAACTTATATAATATAGCTGGAAATTGGCAAAATACACACTCCGTGTAACGCCAATAAAAAATAAAAGTTAATTTTCTCTATTTCATTAGAATATTTTGATTGTAGTAAATTTAATTTCTTTCTCATTTGTTGTTATAAGATTCTTTAGAGTTCGATTTTTTAGTGTAGGTATAATATAGGATTTTAGTTTTAATTGTAAAAATATCTGTGTTTGATTTGTTGTGTCTAATAATCAGTGGCGTGCATTGGTTTTCCAAGGAGAAAATTCAAACCGTACGCGGGTGAAGCCGCGGGGGGTCTGCTAGTATGTAATAAACATGATACAATTTAGATGACATTCGGTATAACTAGCTAATTAAGTCATGATATGGCCAAATGATACATTCAATTAGTAGAAGGGACGTGCCTATGTACAGTCGAGGACATAAATATGTATACACTTAGTAAAATTCAACAACGGTTTCCTCTTAAACTACTGATTGAAATTATGAGATATTATAAAGACAGAATCTTCTAACATATACTATTATGATTTGTGTAATAGTTTAACACTTAAATGTTAAACATGCGAGAAAATTGCTTTTGAATTTCAGAAAGTGTATACATATTTATGTCCTCGACTGTACAAGAAGATAATGTAACTATACTACCAGAAAACACTGGTAGCTAGCTATGAGGGTACTCGTGCTATACAACACTCCACCATCCCAACATGGTTTCCTAAATTTAAAGTCATTTAGGATTTGAATTCAAAACCACTGCCACGGCATTGGTACCACTGAGCTGAGTTATTTCTATTATTCGTGCTTACAAACTGCAAAATGTAATATTCTGAAACAGAAAAGCTTGAGAAGTCTACTTATCAAAGAAACTTTGTTAATAACTTGTTAAGACCTTAAGTTGTTAACTGAAGAAGAGAGATAAGAAATTTAAACGCGTTGAATGAAAGTTAAGCTTAGCGGTTAGACTGTTATTTCTTATACTCGATATTACAAAAACAACGTTTTAGAAAGGAAGATAAATCATATTCAATTTAATGTAAGAAAACTAAATTAAGCCAATACAATGTGACTACCTATATATTAATTAAAATCTAACTAAAACTAATATTATAATCAAATCAAAAATCAATCTTCTATCTTCTATATATATAAAAATGAATTGCTGTTCGTTAGTCTCGCTAAAACTCGAGAATGGCTGGACCGATTTGGCTAATTTTGGGTTTGAACTATTCGTGGAAGTCCGGAGAAGGTTTAAATGAAGGGTAGGGTAGGGTATTACGCAAACGAAGTCGCGCCGGGCAGCTAGTTACTAATAAAAACCTCCCCTACTTCATCCCCTGATGGCAGAGTAGGTACCTAGGATGCTGGCGGCATTGCCTCGCTGGATTATGAGACGTATTCTTTGGTTTGAGTAGCCGCCAGCTCTGCGGGGCCCCACATGACGTCCACCAACCATTTAGAGACCTTAGATTTCCTTAGAGGTCCTTAGATTTCAACCCTAAACGGCTAAAATATATACGTGTTCGATAACCCACTTTACGCCGTTTGAGGTTCTCTGCGTTGTTGGCAGCTGCGCCGGCCTCAGTCGATTTACCGGAGATGCCATCCCACATACTTATGCATACATGTATAAAATCAATGTAAACAAGCCGGTTGGCGCAGTTGGTTAAGACTTCACCTATCACGCCGCAGGTCGTGGGTTCGATTCCATGTGCATGAACATGTTTGGATGTCCTGGGTCTCGGTGTAATTAAGTATGTATTTATGTATAAAATCAATGTAAACAAGCCAGTTGGCGTAGTTGGTTAAGACTTCACCTATCGCGCCGCAGGTCGTGGGTTCGATTCCATGTGCATGAACATGTTTGGATGTCCTGGGTCTCGGTGTAATTATGTAAATTAAGTATGTAGTTACAATACAAAAATTAGTATATATAATATATCAGGTATCAGCTCTGCTTAGTTTGGGATGAGATAACCGTGTGTGAGGAATGTCCCAAGATATTTATTTATAATGTTTGCCTGTTTATCAGCTTGTCATGACGAGCATACGGCCCACCTGATGGTAAACGGTTGCCGTGGCCTATTGACGCTTGCAACACCAGGGGTAACCTTCTCGCGTTGCCGGGCCTGCAAAATCTTGTCATCCAAATAGAATTTTTTCCCCATTTTAAAATGGGGAAAAAAATTCTATTCTTAACGTCAGGAATAAAATGGCAGAGAGATGGTAATAAATCTATAAGAGCGTGTCTAATTTTCCTTCAGATGTAGTGTTTACAGAAAAGGTTGTTGTAAATCTCAATAGAATATCAGCAACGTAAACAAAAGGGTGAAATCCAGAGAGAATTCTTGTTTACGAGCATTTACCTCCTTTACGATCTTAATCCTTACGATTAAGGTAGGTCGTAAACGTAGCAACACGTGTTTATAAATTTATACAGCATCGTGATAGGTATTCCGTTTTTTTTCTTTTTTCAAAACAAACATATTTCAAAATTGGATATAAAAAACCATAGAAATAAATATACCTAGAAAGAACGTCGCCATACTACACTAATATACAAAACAGGCCAACTTTTATAGGCTGCTGCGCGTAACAGCTACGTTTTACGCTCCCTCTGCGTCATTCTGCTTGTCATAATGACGTTCATAATGATAGTAGTTGTTAAAATATTCCAATTAAAATCGGGAGAAATTTAAATATAGATCATTATTTTGCATTTTTATTTATTTTTATTTGATTTAGCCCCTAACAGTTAGAGCGTATTTTTATCGACGCGTGCACAGCTGCGACACTCTATCTGGATGTATCCTTAATCAAAGTAAAAAACATAGTTTTTGTAAAAGATGATATTTGTATACATTTATATTAAATGCAGTTAAAATGTTAAGCCACTTCTATGAGATATGACTTCTATGGAAACATTTAATATAGATTAATTTACACCTCCGATATTATACCGGCTTGTTCTGATGCACTTATATTTTGATGTCTGTGCTGCAGGCCAACCACCATCTCATAAAAAACAATATTATTATAACCTTACTTGCGTTATGCTTGCGTTACGTCCTTCCTTGACATCCAACGTCAAAACAGGACAAAAGACAAGGTTATAATAATATTTTTTTAAGAGATGGTGGTTGTCCCCCTTGGTCAGAATTGAAACCATAAGCCACAACTTGTGGCGTGATAGGTGTCTTAGCAACCGGGCCGTCATTTAATGCAAAGTCCATTTAATAAAGATGCGTTGAAGAGATTTTCATAAATAACAAGTGTAAGGAGTCAATTACAATAATATATATATTCAAATGTAGATAATAATAACAACACGTAATGACAGACTATGGCGGTGACAATTAACATAAACGTAGTGTATCACTTGTAGCTGCGGTAGAGCGACTGGCAAGCAGCCGCCTCGCGTCCCGCTCCGTCGCTAGACGCGGGCGAGAGGCCCGCGGGGCGCAGTCAACGAGTGCGAGAGCTAGCGTAGGTACCTACAGCGCGGCAATGCTAGTGGCCTCGCGTTACAAAAGTTATTTTGTGTTTTAATTTTGAATGATTTATTACTTGGGCTTCAAACCAATTTCACAACACAGCATGTGAGTTATTAAAAATGGCGTCTTCAGGGTCAGATACACATTGGCATTTCACCGATATTGCAGTGACTTCTATTATGTGAACTATCAGCTTGCTTGTCAATAATGGCACTTATTGAAAAGATATCAATTATCTGGTTAGATAGAGCTGCTTTTGAGTGGGCGAGGGATATTGCGATATAGCTTAACTTGCGCGGGCGAGCTGATTACATGTAATACAAACCCTGAGTCTAAACTAGTCTAGGTATGATCCAGAAAAGATCTTGAACTGTATGTTCATCTAGTTTATTTTATAATAAGTAGTGAAGCTTGTTGAGCCCAAAGGCCACCTTTACAAGAAAGCGGTTCAAGATACCAGAACCTATCCAAAGGGTCAATCATCGGAGATTTCTGGGCTAGTAATGATGAGCACATATTATCAAAGGTCTATTGCATTTGAATACACGTTTTCATCTTCAAACCTACCGAAATTGCTTATATAGACCATACCTTTAACCACAGAACCCTACTGTACAGATACAACCCACGATTAGTTATTTATGGAATACGAATAAACTGTTCGGAATCAGCCAGTGAGGTGAATATAAATCAACGAATTATGGTACGCGCCCACCGGCGGCGTTCCCTCGCCAATTATTATGTAAAAATATTTTTTTGCTCCTGTACCTACTGAATCGTTTTTTAACGTGGATGTTTGAAGTTAATAATACAAATACAATGTTTGTAAATTAATCTAGATCCGTGTGGTAATTATTATACATAATTACATAATGCTTAGGGAAGGAATTTTCAAAAGTCTTTTCTTTCACCACCAACATCTTTATATTCACAGTTTCTTACCACAGTGACTTTACCTGTACGTATAAAGATCTCTTAGCCGACGTCATTTTATATGAGTAGCAGTTCAATTAATTCAAAATAACTTCGCAGACACCTATGAATAGTCTGAATCTAATACCAGTTCAGAAGGTTGCATTTGCTGAGAAATTTTCATTACGGTGGGCATCCGGTAATAAACCCAGTATGAGATATTCTTTTATTTATATATTTATTTATGTAGGTACATCAAAAGTTATTACATTCAAATAGTTTAAAATGAGGTAAATGCATAACGAATGATAGGTACATGCCACTATGCCACATGCTTCTATTGATGAGAGCGATATAGTTACATAACTTACTTATTTTTTTACTTGTGAAAATGTCCTTAAAAACTTACAGTAACTTAAATAAAAAATACTAAAAACTAAACTTATTATAAATTAACATAATTATCAACTAGCTTTGGCACACAATAGGCAAATTTACATGTGGTATAGGTATTATAGCCTGTCTTCGATTAATAACATTACCGCATCTAATGATTGTTGGTTGTATGTCCTGACGTAGTTGGCGCACTCTGCCCGATTGCTTTTAAATGAATCGGATTTCATAAATGTGAAACAAATTTATTTGATTTGTACAGATTTTATGTTTCTAATGGCATTGATATTTATATTTAAAAGTTCAGCAAAATTTTCAGTTTAAAAAATATTTTAAACTTAAAATTTATTTCAGTTTAACTTTCGTTTTTACTGGGAAATCTATGCTACTTTGGGATCAGTTTTATAAATCGCATAATCTTAAACAATTTGTTTTATTTACAGATTCCCAAAATTGTTTTCATTCTAATGTAACCTCTTTTGGAAAGGTCCATTCCAAATACTAACTTCTTCTACCCTTGAAAATACTCTTATAACGGCTTTTTTTCTCTCTTTCTTTCTATTAACTCTTGGTAGAATTTATTTATTTTTTGCAAAATATCCTTTACGACTTTCCAATTCTTGAACAAACAGGCAAGGGCGATAATTTGTTACGGAAATAAAAAGAGGTAAAGTCATGTTCTGGCCAAAATACTTGCCCTAGTTTTTCAATTTCACGAAGTCCGTGTATAGTTGTGGTTTGTTTATGAGCATAAGTGTATCTTTATAATATAGCACGATATGGTATCTTCGAAGCTCCCGACCTTACCTATACTAAACAATTTGTAGCACTGACACTTTATGAGATAGAATAAATTCTCTACCAGCGGTATAAACGTAATTATTTATTAAAAGCCATGCACTTTTGGGCTTTTTGACGTGTGGTAGTCGGCCATCTCTTATTCATGCAAGACATAGGTAAGTACTCAAGGAATTTTATTACTAAGATTTTGCATACTGCTTTGAGCCAGTGCTACTCTTATATTTTTATTATTATATGAATCTATTCCAGAGTAGAAAAATGGCGCGTTTCAAAGTAGCATAAAAATTTCAAAAGCTCACGGGAAAACGAAAGAAGTTTCCACCAGCAAAGGTGTTCATTGTATTTTTTGTCAGGCTGGTAAGTACGCTAAAAACGGTCTGTTTGTCATTTGTTACAAAGGGGCCGTCGCCTATTGACACCAAGGGGAATAAGTTGCCAACCTTTACAAAATCTAATAAGCAATTTGCTCTAAAGACTGACTTCCATAACATACACACTGGTAGGTGCTTAGCGACAGATTTTCAGCCACTCTTATGTCGGCTGTTAATGTAGCCAACCTATGTTGGTTACAACGTACAGCCGTTGCAATGTACGCTACACATTTGTATTGGGACTTTATTTTCGTTTCAATTAATGCAATGTTTATGTAACCTTTACACAACGCTTATCAGAATGTTCAAAATATTGAAAGGTCCGCGTGTATATTAAGTGGAGAATCCTCTGTAAAAATATTGAATTGAAATTCGCGACTTGGAACATTAATAAAATGAAAAAATAATTCTTACATACATATTTTTTTAAACTGGTTCGGGTCAGGTACAGCCAAGCGATACGAACACCGTGATGGAATCAGGAATCGATGAGCATAGGGTGCAGATAATTAGACACACAGTCCAATACACATGACACAGGGACAATACACACGGTGTGTGTATGTACCGCGAAAATAAAATTCGCTGTCAGGTACTAAAGTTTCGGTTCATATGATTTTTCTAGCCTACATATGAATGCCTTAAAATTATAATAGACCTTACATTACTTACATACAGAGTTACTTTTTAACCGCCAGCCGAATTTTCAGGAATTAATGTACCTACTTATTATAATGAACAACTTTTACAATGGGACCACCTCTGAAATCAAGAAAAATAAAACTAACTTTTCATACATTTTGATCGTACAGCGTTGGAACGTTTCTATGAAAAATTTAAAGTTGTTCATAATGATGACTACCTACATTAACCCCTGAAAACTTAAACATTGTTTAACCTTTCTGTTATGTACTCGCTGTAGTTTCGCTAGTATGTACAGCGTTTTAGGAACTCCCAAAACATATCAGCATTGTTTAAGACATGCAAATGTGATTACGTATTAATGGCTCCCGGCCGAATAACAGGTTATTTAACCCTAATGAAGCGCCAGCCCAATGTAACAATATTACCTTAATGTACGTATTAATAATGGATAACGTATTAATTGGACATTAACATGTGAATGTTATTTGTAAATTAGATTATTTCCTTTACATTACAGATGATTTAAAGCTGTTGAAAACGAGCACGGATTAATACGACCAATACCTTTGAATTTAGTACACATTGCTAAATATATAAGGTATAAAATAGCCAGGCTCTCTAGCCCGGGAAAAAAGAAGAGAAACCCGGATCCTTGATTTTTATACGTTTTGAACTCCCGTATGAAACCCAGCGTGGTTTCAACCGCGCCCCCTTTTTTACCCCCTTGGTAAAGGAATTTTGAAAAATCCGTTCTTATTGGCTACGAACGCATATATCAGTACGCAGACATGCAGTAAAATCCTCCCCTTAAAACCCCTTTTTGCCCGATTTTCGAATTAAGTTAATCGGATCGCGAAATTTCACGTTCATAAACACAAAAAATAAGATTTTTCATACAAACAAAAAGCCCCTTGGAGTAAAGGAAGATTGAATTTCCTTCCCTACCCCTTCTTAGTACCTACAATCACGCATACACGCCATCACGCACGAACGTTACAAAAGCTTACAAGGTGCATGCCTCAAGATGACTACACGCAACTTTAAATAAATAACGTGTTACAAATTAAACACAAAGATAACATTAGTCTATCTATATCGCTAATTGCTACAGGAGACTGAATGTTACTATCATGACATAAAAGCAAGAATTGCTGCGCTCTAATGGGTAGTGTCATTAGCAAGGGGTAAGCACGTGATAGGAATCATAAATCTTACATGGGCACAAGTAATATGAAGAGACGACGGGATTAATATAAAGACGCGCAGTATACAGGAGCTCGAGCGGTACCGCTTACCTACTAGACTTGTTCATCTAACTTTTGAACTAAATCAAAGTTCTCGCTACTCTGTCTGATTCATAATACTACACTAAATATTTAGATTTAGAAGAATAATGCCCGGTCCCTATAAAAAATTAATCGTCGTTGTATAACAGCTACCAGGCGTTTTCAAGTTACCGATATCGATACATTTTGAGTGTTTCACAATGTTTTTGTCGTGCCTACGACGAACATCTTTCGATTATTTGTTTACCGATGCACGATGGACCTCTTTGCGTTCCGTTTTAACAGCAACAGTATAATGTAACGTTTAGAAATAGCATCATATTAATATATTATGGCGCAGAACTTAGAATCAAAGTGTCCTTAAATTTAAGGTTTTTTGATCGCGGCGGTTTTACTTTGACGCTGTTGTGTGCAACAGTCACAGTAGATTCTTCATATCACTGACACCATGTGACTCGAACTCTTTTGTCGAAATCGAAAAGATTGCCAAATGAAGACATCATTCAGATTGGGTAATATTTTTCTTTCATCTGAACGTTTATTTGGGATAATGGGGACTTTCTTTGCAGAATTGTTTGTACTTTATGTTATTATGACTTCATATAAGAATGCCTCATTAAAATGTTGTTTAAGGTTACGGTAGCTGAGTGACAGTGACACATGTTCCCATATTTTCTTTAAAGGGGGCTTGTTTAATTATATAATGTTAAGTTGCTTATTCTGAATAAGGTTGACAAATGTATGTAAAAGTCATCGATATATTATCTTCTGTCTAGATCTTTGGTCTAGATACAAGACAACATCGTGAAAGTGGCCGCTTGGAAACTCAATAAAACAAAATTATGTCACTCATGAATGAATGATCTACGTTCAAACGTGGACCTACTGAAACTGAAATAGCGACACCGTTGTCTTATTTCTTCGGCCGTTTTTACAGCTGTCACCCTTATTCTAGGGTAATACTATTTCGATGGTAAAAGTTATGTTTCTAATACAGACTATAATGTCATCAAGTTCGTGACGATGTGGCCAACGTAAAGCTCAGAAGGTAGTAGCTGTGTGTGTGCGTGTAAACGTACGGATAGATAACTTGTATTCAAATTAAGGGTTACCTACACAACCAAATTCGAAATGTTTTTTTTTTATTATTTGTTTTTATTTTCTTTGCAAAAGGAACGAACCGAAATAGACCGAAATTTTAAGTCGGGGCACAAGTTTAAATTGAGTATCATATGAAAGGGCTGCATTTGTTCATTCCTATACAGGTTTTTATTTTCTTTTATATTGCGTAGTTTTTGACTTATGAATAAAATATAGTCAGACTCAGACTCGCACTTAGCAAGTTTTTTTAAATAAATAGGGTTATATTTTACACTGATACCGGTTGTTGGCTACCGGTACCGGGAGGTTGCTCAGAAGTGTCTATAATAAACCCAGCAATCACAGCTTATTGGGGTGCTAGCTGAGGGTAGAAGGCGACAAGTTACCATGATTTCCGGACAATGCTTCCTTTATGCGGAGGATAAATCCGGGCTATAATAATAAATATGGCGGACGGCCTGCCGGTAATGTCCTTTTGACAAAATTGTTTTCACTGAATTCAATATTTTTTTTATCCAAGAAGAAATTCAAATACTTGATCTGTACTCAGTACTTTCGTTATACTATCACACATACTACACTGAGCTATTTTCACCATCACTTTAAAACACTATTATCAACTTTTATAAAACACCTGGAAAAACTCTGTTCTACCTATAAAGAAAGAAGTTCAATTCGATTCAAGAGTCCGGAAACGCTTAGTTGAACCAAAACCTATTTCGAGTGAATAGTTCCTGGTATTCTGAATGGGTCACGTTTTTACTGACACAGCGATAAAACTTCCCGGTGGATTGTTAAATTTTACAGTCTACTTTATTTCAGAAGCGGTGTGAAATCGTACTTTGTGTGTAGCTGGTAAAGTAATGGGCGAAAGTTTGACAAACCACGTAGGTTTAAGGCTTTGTTTAAGGGTTTCAAACATCACTTTATTTTAATAAGCCTTTAACTTTTGAACATTGGTTAGAAACTTGATTGGGATCAATATGACTTAGATGAGTTCATGTTCAGATTACAGTCAGGCGTCGTCCTAATTGGCGATGATCGTACGAGCAAACGATGCGATTTCGTCGCACGACGAGATTAAATACACAAAACGCTTTAGAGTGTCCTAATCGAAGCTCGCAAGTCATCGCGCGACCACAGGAACATCAGCGCGACCGTGCGACGAAATCGCATCGTTTGATCGTACGATCGTCGCCAATTAGGACGACGCCTTAGGATAAATATTCACTACCAGATGCTAAGATCAAAGTCGATAACCAATGCGTCCTCTCGGTAATGACATACGTAGCTACGACATTGACGCTCACATTGGGACTTCTCCACTAGCGATGAATGAAGAGGACTTGGTCAGTGACCGATATAGCAAATCGAGTTAGTACCTAAGCTGAAGTGAGAGGGGGCAGGCCACATCTGACGATGATACGACAACTGTTGAAGCACTAAACTAAACGAGACCTTAGACAGAGTGAAGGAGGACGCCTCAAGTTAGCTGGATAGACGACCTGAGGAAGGTATTGGACTGACAGTGGACGAGGAAGACCTAGGATCGCAAGGCGCGCCTTGAGAGAAGCTTATCTTCACCAGAGAGATAAATAAGTTGTGTATGTTTTATACAAGGTAACCCATAAAGGGTATTCAGATGAATCAAATGACTCGAAATAGGCTCGAAAGGAAAAATATTCAAAAGTAAATGAAAACTATGAAGCTTTTATTATTATTGGAATACATTCTCAAAGCAGAATTTGGATGCATATCTGAACAACGAAAGTACGAAATTTAAAAAATTAGTAAAAATATTTTATTTTTAAACAAAATCAGCTCATGTGACTATTTTATATGCATGAACGATAAAAATATCTGATATAACCACTGAGCATATTCAAACTTATAAATATTCAAAGATAAAAAGCTATGAGGGGTTCTCATTTAAAATTTTACTTTATGAACTCAGATTTGATCTTTTGCATACAAATCAAATACGAGCGTTTTATTCTTCATTTTTAAAACGAAAATTTTAGAATTCTGCATAAAAAACTGTGTGAAATGCGAATTATAATGCACCAAGCGTTGGGTAGGTACCCCCTTGAGACGATTTCTAGTACCTTTCCCCTTTGACCGTCCTTTAATTCGAAACTTCTTTTGTACTAAACGGAAAAATGCTATGCCATTTTGAGCTCAACTTAATTTTATCGTTCTTAAATCAAAAGAGTAGTATTAAACTACACGGATGAAAAGTATTCAACGTCCAAAGGAAACTCATTCAACAATTTTGTACTAATAGCTTGTCGCAGATGGTATCTATGGCGTATTACGGCACGTGACTACTAAAAGACGATCCCAAGATGCATAAAACCCAATGCCTGTTGCTCTGTTTGTTTCTTGATAGATTTGGGATGTTTTTCTTATGCCATAAAAGGTGAATGATAGTAATAATCGTTGAAGATCTATATAACTTAGGCTCCAAGAACACAATAATTGGAAGTAAAGCTTTTGTTGTTTTAGATATTAGTAATTTAATTAGTGTAATGTATCTCCACACAGTCAGTTCAGTCAGTGAAGTGCGGGTCGTGAAGATATCTAGATTGTCTCCAAGAGAAGAGATCAAGAAGTAGGTATCTATTTTTGAGTCGCAAGTCAAATATTGATTGACAGAGGTAGAGCATATTCGTAGCGTAGAGCAGAGTTTATTCGCTCGGCGAGCAGCTTGACTGGGGAAGTACCTCCACCTTACAGAATACCGCAGCAGACCGCAGCCAAATAACTTTATGTTGTGTATGTTGTGTTCCTGCGCGTGAGTAAGGTCGCCAGAGCTCATAGGGGAGGGGGGAAAGGTCGGTAACGCGTGAGCGATGCTTCGTATGTTGCAAGCGTCCATATGGCTACGGTAACCGCTTACCATCAGGCGGGCCGTATGCTTGTTTACCGACATAGTCGTATAAAAAAAATTATTCGATTTAAAACAACTGAAATTGGGACCTGCACTGATGATATCAGGTTTATTTTCGATTAAACTATCTATGGTTGAGACTTGATCTGTGTTTTGATTCGTTCTATACAGGCCTAAGTAGGTATCAGATTTCTTAAATGTGTTGTTTTTCGTCTCTTAATTTAAGTTAAATTATTTTGTACGTCCGTAATTAATATCAAAATATAATTAAAAAAATAGATAGAGAAAATAGAGAGATAAACCCAATTTGCCGTTTAATTATTCTGGTATCAATTATGCATTAAACTTTTTATATAAAGCAAAGTTAATAAATAATGTATCAGACGGGAATATCTAATCACCATCGGCCAGTTGGACGGTCTCCAACTGCTCTGCCACTGACAGTTCAATTTTCAAATGCTTTCGAGCAAAATTCAACGGTATTTCTAACATCATTTTTTTCCATTGGATTATTTTTATAGTTGTGCTTCATACGTTAACGTTTAAATCGATGTTTTAAAGGTCCCGAAACAAAATTAATAATTCTCTTATTTCCATCAGTTGTATTAACCATACCTTATTTACTGTAAAGAAAGGCGGCTTAAACAAGCTAAATCTCTATTTACACCGTTGGTAAACTTGGTAATTACAACAAAATGAATTAAAACACTTTCTCCAATGACCACCGTGTTGTTACAATATCCCCTCTTGGTGTTGCCATTCCTCGATATTCAAATACCATATCATATCAAAATAAACTGTTTTACATTTTCATAATAAAATAATGCTAATAATTAATTATGATTAATCAATATTCAATGGTATGAAATTAAATAATATTCAAATAATATAATGTTAATGCTAACAGTAGGTTACTAAATATTTATTTTCTTGTTCTTTTTTCGTCTATATCTATGCTTAGTATACCTGTTTTCTTTTTTATTGTTAATTATTTGGAAAAAAAAAGAAAACAGTCCGATTGTCCAAAAAATATTATTAAATATATATATACATATTGTGAACAGGAACTGAAAGAAAAAGGAAGTACTTCCCGAACATGCATTGAAATGTATAGTCTGGAAGTTACTTAAGTGTCCTCATTATTACAGCTTAAAAGTTTAAAAAAATCTACAGAGCTCTTTATTGTTCACGCGCTATAGTTGACCAAATGTTTTGGTCACCAAGAAACGATACCGCAAAAGAATTATAAACGTAATCAGATGTAGGTTTGTCGAATAAATAACTTGTCTTTGACCTTTCTAAAATAACATTACTTGGCACTACAACTGCACTTGGCCAGTTTTTGAATTCAGAGTTAAATCGATATATATAAAAACCGGCCAAGTGCAAGTCAGACACGCGCACCGAGGGTTCCGCATAAACCTGTAGGTATATAAGTAAATGGTAGTATAGACCTGAGTATTTGATATGGATTTCAATTTATGACGTATTAAAAAAAACTAGTAGTAGTAAAAAGAGTAGCACCACGCGAACGAAGTCGCGCCGGGCAGCTAGTAAAATATATTTTCAATATACTCGCTCGTTAAGTGACAATTATTGCAAAATTGAAGTCTGTTTTTTTCCTCGCAAGTGTCTTGAATAATGTCGTACACGTCGTCACTCGTGTGCATTGATTTATTACACTCTCGGCTCCCTTATTGCGTTCGCCTATGGCTCACGCGCTTAATACCGCCTCGAGTGTTAATAATCAAATTTGCACACATGTATCATAATGTACTATTAATTTAAAAAGGCAGTCATTGAAAATCAATGTTCTCATAATAAGTTCATATAATAACGTCTCACACCATGCTAAGATACGGACGATTACCCAGAGCGCAAAAGGGCTAAATAATTTCACAAGGGTAACGTACTAATTGCTTTTTAATTATGATTTAGCAACATAGCCGATTAACATCGCCTCGGTGTTCAACTCGGAAATCATGGGGTAAGCCAATGATATAGAAAATTCTAGATGGATATTGAAAGTAGGGATTGCAATCCGGCGGATCCGGCGTGATTTGTCGTCCACCGGATCCGATATGAGGTTGCCGTATACGAGAAATGGCACAGTAAATTAAATCAAATTGATGTTTCCAAATGTTGACTTTCCTATTTTTTTAACATTAAAGAAGAGAAAATCTTTTCTAAAAACACTTATTTTGTATACGAAACTAGCTTTCCGCCCGCGGTTTCAACCGCACCCCCTTTAGTTTATAAAAGCAACTAATATATACTCGTAAAATATATACCTATATAAAATCTTTTCAGTTAATTAATCGAGAGACGTAGTAAAATCTTCCCTTTAAAACATTAATACCCCTTTATGCCCCGTTAGGGGTCGATTTTCGAAAAACCCAGAAACCCGTGTTTATTCATTTTCTACCCGAAGTATTAAGAGGAAAGGATGCCTGCAAGAAATTTTAAAAATAGGTTTTTAACATATCTATTGCTGTCGCGCTGTGCCCCAACTATCCCGCCCGAGGGCGATAGAGCTGCGCGTCTGATAAGGGCGTTGAAAATGGAAAGTTTTCGTGATTTTAGAAGACTCCTAATTCTTATAATAATTAATTAATGGTGAAAAACACAACCGAGGGACATACAGTGTACCAAATTACATGGTAGAATAATCATTGCTCTAGTGTCATTATCCAGAGAGGAAACTGAGGATAACGTTTGTATGGAACAAACGCCACCAGCATTTCCTCTTAACACCGAGTTTTAACATAATCGGACCGCGCGGTAGGTTTCTTGGATACAAACTTTAACACCCCCTGAACACCGTGTTTTGGTTAGTCCAGCATTCACAAGCTCCAACACTTATTTTAATAATCAAGTCACTAAAATACTAAACAATGTTATTTTTTTTTTATTTGGTCATGATGGTAATTTCTAGTATTTTAAGTCCATGATACGAGCGGACATCGTTGCCAGGTGCTGATTAATCAAAAGCCTTTTAAAATTAACTCAGGAAAGTTGAATTTGTTAATTATAGGGTCCTCATTACTTTTTTTGTGAGTAAGTTGGGCAAAATAGTCCAAGCGTTCATTAATTGGGGTGGATGCGGTTTAAACTCGAAATACATAATTTTGAAACTATGACCATTATTAAGTTGGTCAATATCATAAGATAAACGATAATTAAGATAGAGCGTTTATTAGAAGTACACTTTCAGAAGCCAAATAGCTTTATTTTATTTCCTGCAGGTGATTAAGGGCGCCAGAGCTCATTGGGGAAGGGGGAAGGGTCATTAACGCGTGAGTGATGCCTCGTGTGTTGCAAACTCCCATATGACTACGGTAACCGCTTATCTCCAGGCGGGCCGATCGCTTATTTACCGACTTCGGAAAAAAACGGAAAAAACTGATTTGCAATATTGTATTATTAAGTATTATTACAAGCTTTTATTTAGTTTGCCGGCCCCGGTGTCTGTGTGTCTGTCTGTAATCAAATCTTGTAAGTTAAATATTATTATGACCTGGAACTGATTTGATGATGGAGCCCGAAGGTGACCATTGGAACTCTCTAATAAAACGAGACAACCTCATCGAGTTTGGGCTCGTTTGATTCATCTTGACAAGGACTCTGTCATATTCTAACTTCCTATAATATTGAATACCTTGTCGGAATACAACCTCGATAGTACCTATGTCCCAGTCTATGGGATTACTTATTTTAAATAGAAGAAAAAAGAAGTAATGTGTGTCAAGTCTGTCAAGTGAGAAAATATGGTATAATTGTGAATTTAATTATTAATATAAAATATGTCGGATAAACTGTAAGTAGATTTATTCCAGTACGTACAACCTACCCCAACATAAGGTTATGGGCGATTATACTCGAATGGAGTAAGTTAGTACAAAAAATATTCATTAAAGAATTATGATGAATACGATTAATACGAATGTCAATTGTTTGCCAATATTGAAAGGCGAAAATTATTCAAACTGGAAATTTTGAGTAAAATCACTGTTAGAAGCTAAACAGGTAATAAAAATTTTAGAATATGACGAAATAGAAATAAATAAAGATGAAAAATTGATTGCTGATAATTCGAAGGCTAAAGCTTTAATTATACAATGTTTATCGGACAAGCATCTATCTATCATACAAGAATGCTCAAATGCAAAAGAAATGTTTATAAAACTAGATAGCGTGTTTCAACGGAAAAGTGTTTTCACAAAAATTACTTTAAAAAAGAGATTATTAAGTTTGAAATTACAGCGACATGAAACATTAGAAGATCATTTCCAAAAAATTGAAAAGATTATTTTCGAATTAGAAAACATCGATAAGAAATTTGATGATTCTGACAAGATCTGTCATTTATTATTAACATTAAATGAAGACTACGAACATGTTATTACAGCTATTGAAACTATTAACACGGATATAACATTAGAATTCGTAAAATCAAGATTACTCGACGAAGAAATAAAAATTAAAAATAAGAACGTTGATAATTCTCTATCTCAACAAAATATATTTAAAGCATCAGGTTCTGGATTAAATTATAACAATAGTAGTAACTATACAAGATATAGACGACCTTTTAGAGGAAGAGGTGGTAGAAATAGAGGTTACTACAGACGAGGTAAAAAAGAAAACTTAAATAGTTATATTGCTTTAACTGCATCAGACAACCATGAAAGTAATTTTATATTAGACAGCGGTGCTACGAACCATATGGTAACAGAACATTTAGAAAAATATATGACTAAAATACAAAATTTAGAAAAACCTATAATTATTACCATTGCAGACGGAAAAGGTTTGATAGCAAATAAAAAAGGAACAATTACTGGATATTGTAATAAAATGAAAATTGATTTTGAAGCACTAATTGTAGAAAATATAACACATAATTTACTATCTGTCGAAAGAATTACAGATAAAGGTTATACAGTTCTTTTCAAAAATGATTCAGTAAGCATAAGAAGAGGAAAAACATATTTTTATGGCAAAAAACATCAAAATTTATACATTTTAGAAATTGACTTAAAAGTACAAAAGGAAGAGCATGCAAATATTACAAATGATAAAGATAATGATTTATGGCACAAAAGGCTAGGTCATTTAAATAGAAAAGGTTTAAAAATACTGAGATTACCAACTTCAGAAAAAAGATGTGAGAGTTGTTTAGAAGGGAAAAGTACACGAAGACCCTTTATATCTAATAAAAGAGAAAGTAAAGAGATAGGAGATCTTCTGCACTCAGATTTGTGTGGACCTATTAATCCAACGTCAATAAATGGCGAATGTTATTTTCAAGTGATGATTGATGATTATTCACATTTCGTAATAATATATCTATTGAAAAATAAGAATGAAGCAGAATATAATATTATAAAACATATACAGCTTATTAAAGCACAATTTGGAACAAAAACAAAGAAAATAAGATTGGACAATGGTGGAGAATTTACTTCCAAAAGATTTAAAGAATCATGTCAACAAAAAGGCATAATATTAGAATATACAAGTCCATATACGCCACAACAAAATGGCACATCTGAAAGGATGAACAGAACATTATTAGACAAAGTTAGAGTAAAGTTTGCAGAAACAAAATTACCCAAAGAATTGTGGAGCGAAATGGTTTGCGCATCAGCGTATGAGCTTAACCGTAGTCCTACTAAAGCATTGTACGGTAAAACACCAGCTTCAATCTGGTATGGATGTAATGATTTGTCAAAACTGCGAGTTTTTGGTTCTAAAGCTTGGACTGTAACAATACCAAAGCCGAGCAAGTTACAACCAAGAGCAAAACCTATGATAATGGTTGGCTACACTGGTTCAGGATATAAACTATGGGATGACGAAAGTAATAAAATTATAACTTCAACAGATGTTATATTTGATGAAACAAAAATTGTTTACCGACCTGAAAAGCAGGAGGAGGTACTAAACTATCCTTATGAAAATATAATAACATTTAATGACGAAGATGAAGACAAATGTAATAAGAATACATCGACACATATACAAAAAAGACAGGAAAGTTTAAATGGTCAAGATGATTCTGATGATCTAAATAATTCTAACTATATGACAGATGATGATGATGATGATAATGTACACAATGAAAATGATAATAAAATAACAACTAGATCTGGTAGAACTATAAATAAACCAAAACATATGAATGATTTTCAACTATACACAGCATTTTGTTTGATTACAACTGAAAATAATGATCCAACTTCGTACAAAGAAGCTGCAAAAGATAAAGAATGGTTGCAAGCTATAAATAAAGAAATAAATTCATTGAAAAAGTTAAATACATGGACAGAAGCTTTAGATTTACCTAGAGGAAAGAAAGCTATAGACACGAAATGGATATTTAAAACGAAGGAAAATGGTTTAAAAAAAGCACGACTAGTTGCTAGAGGTTTTCAAGTAGAAAATGTAGACTATTTTAATACAAATTATTCACCTGTAGCTAGAATGAGCACAGTAAGAACTTTTCTAGCACAAGCGGTACAACAAGATTTTAAAATTTATCAGATGGATGTACCGACAGCATTTTTAAATGGTTATTTAAAAGATGACGTTTATATCAAAGTTCCTCAAGGACTTAAAGAAAATAAAAAGAAAGTACTGAAATTGAATAGAAGTTTATATGGATTAAAACAAAGTCCTAGATGCTGGAATGAAAGGTTAAATGAATTTTTAGTAAAATGTGGATTACAAAGATCGAAAAATGATTTTTGCTTATATTTTAATAAAAATATTTGGATGTTGATTTTCGTTGATGATATTTTGATAATGGGAAAGAAAGAGGAAACTGACAGAATAATGAAATTATTACAGAAAGAATTTGATACTAAAAATTTAGGAGAGATAAAGAATTTTCTTGGAATGGAGATACAAAGGCAAGATGGAATATTAAGAATAACACAAACGAAACAAATAGAGAAAATGTTAACAAAATTTAATATGACTGAATGCAAGGAAAAAGATACACCGATGGAGAAAGGTTTAAACATAAATATAACAGAAACAATTATAGAAGTTCCATATAGAGAACTAATAGGAAGTTTAATGTTTGTGAGTACAGTCTCAAGACCAGATATATGCTATGCTGTATCTTATCTTAGCCAATTTTTGGATAAACCAAATGAAGAATGTTGGAAACATGGTAAACGCATATTACGTTATCTAAATGCTACCAAAAATTATGGTCTCCAATATAAAAAGAGTGATGAAATAAATTTAAAAATCTATTCCGACGCTGATTGGGCGAATAATAAAAGAGATAGAAAGAGTATAAGCGGATGCATAATTAAATACAATGATAATGTTGTAGCATGGTTCTCTAGAAAACAAAACTGTGTTGCATTGTCAACTGCAGAGGCGGAATACATAGCAGCATCACTAGCATCATGCGAAGCAATAAATATAAATGGATTATTAAAAGATTTTGGAATAAGTCTTACGCCAACGCTGTATGTCGATAACAAAGGAGCTATTTTTATTTCAAAGGATTATGAGAACAGTAAACGATCTAAACATATCGATATAAGATATCACCATATAAAAGATTTAATATGTACAAAGAAGATGATAATATCTTACATACAAACTGAGAACAATTTGGCCGATATGTTAACAAAATCATTAGCGACTGCAAGACATAAGATGTTTAGAGAAGAATGCAAAGTATTGCTATAATACACACAGATGTGTGAGTATTTATCTAGGAGGAGTGAATGTTGTATTTGATTTTATTTAACGATTTATATGTTACAATGATTTTCACATAAAAATCGAGGAGGAGTGTCGGAATACAACCTCGATAGTACCTATGTCCCAGTCTATGGGATTACTTATTTTAAATAGAAGAAAAAAGAAGTAATGTGTGTCAAGTCTGTCAAGTGAGAAAATATGGTATAATTGTGAATTTAATTATTAATATAAAATATGTCGGATAAACTGTAAGTAGATTTATTCCAGTACGTACAACCTACCCCAACATACCTAACACAGCCAAAATTTACTTGAAATCGACACAACTATAAAAATCATGTCCTATAAAAATCACAATGACTAATTACGCCGCAAAATGCCACTTTTCATTATGTCTACTTTGTCTAACACAAAAAATAGGCCGTTAGGATGAAGAAAGGACTTTCCTTGGTAGATAAAAGATAATACAGAGCTAATGACCGTGCAGTATGACTACACACTGAGGTTACATCGTTTACGAAACACGATATAACGATCAACCCTCACATTTACAGAATAAAGCACCCACACAGCGCTTCCCTGAATCCGCAAAATATTCGTTTTTAGGGGTAAGCTTAAGATCATTATAAGATCATTCTGGTGTCGTCCGTCCGTCTGTCCCAAAGGTTAAACTCGAACAGAGACGTAGAAACTTGAAATTTGTGAATAGTGATAGATCTTGACGACGCGTACATAAATCTATACATATATAATTGTTTGCTCCACTGACTGACTGATTCATCAACGCAGAGCCTAAATCGCTGGGGATAGAAATTATAATTTTGCACAGATGTTCCTTTTATAATATATACATTCATTATGAAAGGGTTTTTAGAAATTCAACTTATAAGGGGGTGAAAAGAAAGGATTTTGTTTGTATAAAAAATCTTTTTCCTTGGGTTTATAAATTTAAAACTTATACGATTACTTTCTTAAATAAATAATAAAGTTTCTAAATATTAGTTTTTAAAAATTACCCCTAAAATGGTGTTTAGGGGTTGTTAAAGTTGTATGGAAGAAACCTAACGCACGGTCTGATTAACTTGAAACTCGGTATTAATACTTCGGATAGAAAATAACGAAACACGTGTTGTTGGGTTTCTCGAAAATCGACCCGTAACGGGGCAAAAAGGGGTACTAATGTTTTTAGGGGAGGATTATACTGCGTCTCTCGATTAACTCAAAAGTTTACTTATATTTATTATATTAGTTCCTTATATAGCCAAAACGGGGCGCGGGTGAAACCGCGGGCGGAAAGCTAGACATAAATAAATAACTATTTAATTTATATATAAAGAATTATGGAACCTCGATGTGTTATCGTACAGTAGTTGGTTAAAAAATGACAGGCTTTATCAGTAATGGTGGGCGCGCATTATCTGCATTAAGATTGAGATGTGTCCATTTCTTCTTTCCTGTTTATTTAGGTCTTGTATAACGTACGTGACGTATTTTACTCGGCTTTCTAGATAAATGTGTTACGTTGCATGAATTGCACAAGTTTGCACGATTGTACAATAAACGAGAGAGGTAGAGCATAATGGGTTTCTCCCGTTTAAATTCGAAGCAGCCTGACTGGCGAAGCGACCTCACCGAAGTACACTATGTTGTGTACTTCGGTGAGTACGGTTGCCAGAGCGCCATGAAAAGGCGCTGGGCTGGCAGAGTCCGGGAACCAAGCTTGTAGTCCTTTCTGATGTCGGTAGATTAATTCGTCAACCCCTTACAGATCGCAGAATAAACTTCGTAAGCGCGATGCAGGATTTTGTGGCGCCATCTATCTTTCTGTCTGTGAACTATCTTAGTATAACTGACAGATGGCTGATAGAGGTGTCGCTACAGGTGTTTGAATACATCAAGGCGCAAGTGACACCCCTGGTCTATAGGCTATGGTAAACGTAAAATAAAACGGATAACAAACTTATTTCTTATGTACGATCCAATCTCAATCTTACACCTGATGACGCAAAGTATCTTAGACACGTAACTTCACTTCTCCTATGAGTTCCACTCACACTCAAGCATGCCCTTCGATTAGGGACTTACTGTTTAACCAACTTGTAGGGACCAAATACTGCCAAACCCCTGCCCCTAAGGCTATTCCTAAGCACTATTTGTAACTTTTTGTGTATTCTATTTTATTATGTAAGTACGTATAATTTATTTAATTTACTGCATTAACTTGCTCTTGTTGTTAATCTTTTTTTTATAACCTGGAATTGTGGAAGGAACAATCCCTTTAGAGTAGTAATACCGAGCAATCTGATTCCGAAACTAGTCAGTGATTTGTCACTTATTTTGAACAGTAAAGATCAATCACTGCATCTTGTGTTCATGACTTGGCCAATCAGAGCGCATCATCATCATCATCATCATCAGCCTATAATGTCCCACTGCTGAGCACAGGCCTCCTTTCACAAATGAGGGTGAAAGGGACTGGGCGATACTCCACGCGTGCCCACTGCGGATTGGTGGAGGTAGGCTAGTGAGTGGTCAACCTACTGTTGGAATTTTTCAAGCCGCCTAGGAGGCATCCAACTAGCTATCACAATTAAGTGATAACCGGGACCAACGACTTTACGTGCCTTCCGAAGCACGGAAAGGCTCGATTTGAAATACCACAAGGCGGTCACCCATCCAGATACCGACCACGAAGGTGGTAGCTTAATTTTGCCGATCGATTAGGAACGGCTAATCATGCTACACCACGAGCACTTAAATCATGCTACACCAAGAGCGCTTCAATCATGCTACACCACGAGCGCTTCAGAGCGCATGTATCCTTGAATTAGCCAATCAGAGCGCATTGTCAGTGGTGGAAAATTGACAGAATAGATTGCAAGCAAAATGAACGTCATTTCGCTTCTTTGGGTTAATTGTTCGATGTGTGACCCCCACGAGACAGGCTTGACCTAGAGTGGGGACCACCAGTAAACCAATTGTATGTATATCTTGTACTTTTATGAATGTAATAACTGATTGAAAGAAAACTTAGGCCACTTATTTTTGATAAGATTTTAAGATTAATTGATATTGTTCGTTGTCACTTCTATTTTAGATATTATGAATAATTGCATTAAATAATTTTATCAAGACACAATATAACAGGTGGAGATTTCGAGATGGCATATTTTCGAAAACTATATTGGGTTAGCCATGCTGAACAACTTTTACTATGGGACCAAAAGCGAATTCTCAAAAAAAAATGTACTCTCCTTAGTAAATGTCAACCTTCCTCGATCATAAGGTATTAAAAAATCTAAACATTATATACAACATAGGTTTCGAAAATATGCTATCTCGAAATGTGATGTTCGTGTTCCAAAGTGCACGCCTCAAAGCGACATGAAAGAATTTTGTGTATCGCTATAAACATTGTCAACGTTTATTCCATCTATATTTTAATATCGGTATTGGAACAATTCCATACTAAAATGGTAAATAAGTACCTAGCATGCAGATTTCCTTATTACGATGTCTGCTTTTTTGCCAAATTACTTTTTGTAGTAAATAGCTCTAAAAACCACAGAGGTTTATGGGTCTCGAGGTATTATTGAGTCTTAAGACGTTTGTCTCAACTAAATAGTTACCATTATCATAACAAAACTAGTTAATGCCCTGCTAGTTTTGCTACGCTTATTTTATCAGAAATCTACCCCCTGCTCTCCCACAACCACCACGGATGGGTGACATAGAATCTTAAAAACCAAATCCAAAAGTCCAGTAGACAGTAATAGTAGGTTAGGTACATTGACCCAAACACTTAACAAGCAAAAAAAGAAACTTGCAAAAGTATTCCGATCAGTTGATATACACAAGTTTATTACTTGCCCAGTGTGGACTGAAACTGGCTACCTTTTTTTGTACCTCTCAATTTCCAACTTGTGAAAGCCTTATTATATTTTTTGCCACGACTTTGTCTATGGTTTTGGGGAATATTCGGAGAAGTGAGATGGTTCTGACTGGTTATTCTATTTTATCTTAGACGTTACATGCCGAATGAACGTGCTTTGGAATCTTTTAAAATTTCGGTAAGTATAGATTGTACAAAAGTAAAAAAAAACATAAATTTTGAACTTGTTCCAAGTTCAAAATTTCAAAATTTCAAAAGTTCAAAATGTTTTTTTCTTTTTATCGCGAGGATGCTAATTTTAAAAAACTGTTATGGAGATAAAATAACAGAACGAAAACAACATACGTGCTATTTGTTCGTCGCGTGTATAGATAGAGGCAACGTAACGAAGTTTGTTGCCATCCCTCGGGGTATTAGAAAAGTCCGAAAGTTTTGTAGCATAGAAATCTGCAGAAAATTGGTTGAGGGCAAACTTGTACTCGCGACACTGGCATACGAATTGCGTTCAAAATGTAATGTTGCACGGCAGTGCGACCATTCAAGTTTTTAAATGTTTACATTAAAAATTATGAAAGTCTTTATTAAAATTAAAATGTTATTGTTCGTAAAATTATGAAAAAATTAAAGAAGCGTGTAATAATATAAACTTGAATTTCATGCTCCTAAAATTAAATTAAATAAAATATGAAACCCGAGTAAGTAAAAACAGCAATAAAATATTATAATTAACGTACATCCTGTCCTGGAGGTAAATGTAGGTGTTTTTACAATATCTAATAATACCTTTAAATGAGAAATTCTTTAAATAAGTAGCAATCTATATAAAAATAATAATGTATATAATATAATCTCAATCTCGGAAATGTCTCCAGTGATTTTCATGAAACTTAGTATGCAGGTGGTTTCGGGGGCAATAAATCGATCTAGCTAGTTTCATTATTAGAAAACGTCGTTTTATCTGTGTTTTAAGGCAATGAAAAACTGCTATCCAAATGATTATTTTTTCCCTTTTTTCAAGTTCCTTCTTTTGTGAGATGGAATTGGCTACTTACTAGCTTTTATTTGATCCACAATCATATAAATAACAATAAAAAATTATGCACAGATACCATATTTAAATATTATACCGATGTCACTCCCACAATTTAAGAAGACGCATCTAACGAAAACGCAAGTCCATCAAGGTATTTAGACTGTAGAGCTTGCCAAAGAAATAGACATACAATACATAATAATAAAAATACATTACTCTCTTTCTGGATCAGTTGGGTATCAAATAATAGATAATGGCAAAACGTAGCTCGGTTGCATAGTACACTAACTGACAGGAAAAAATTGCGCGTAGAAAATACGGCGTACCATATCTTATTACATTATCTGCAATACGACGTAGCAAAAGAAATACAATTTGTTTTTAATTTAACGCTAATTTTTCAATGGCCAGACAAGTGGTACCTGACTTTTAATTTGAAATTAGAACATTTTTTTGTTTATATACATTACACACACTTATCCGTGGTTTATCTGTAAAAAATTGAAACTAATTTAATGTAAAGGACTTGGCCATTTTAACTCTCAAACTACGTGTTAATAAAGTCAATGTTAAACAGATTTTGCCGTGAACTTATGGCTCAACTAGTAACCAATGATGAGTAGTAATAATAATAATATCCTGAGACATTCCTCACACACGGTCATCTGAACACAAACTAAGCATACTAGTTTGTTAAATTGACTGCTGTCTGAATTTATGCGTTTATTTTACGTAATAATTAATTGAAAGTGTATGTATTTTTTGGAACTGGACTAAAATCAAATTGCTTCAAATGTCTTCTACACCCTTTTGCTTACAAATTAATATTAGCTATATTTTGCTTTTACGCATCGTTTCGCAGGAAAACAGAGACTCATCTTCCAACTATTGTACGTTAAAATTACACACATAAGAAAAATACGCAATAAATTCCATAAACTAGTTTCAAAATTAAAAAAAAGCAATGGCTTCTTTTTCTCCGTTTCTCTCGAATTCGTAGTGACAGCAAAAACCGTTTTTTTACTCTTCACGCGGACAACACTGGTCACGAAATGGAAAACATTGTTAGTGGCATGACGATGTTCACATACTAATAGTACAGTGAAATCTTACAATTACAGTAGCTCAAGTATGTGGTAACTTTAAAAATGCTGCGCTTTTTTTGCTTACTTTTGGCCATTGAATGACCACAGGAGAAGTCATGACGAGGCCGAGGATGTAGTACAGCACGCTTACCCAGAAAATGACTATCCACTCCTTAGCTGTTTGCATAAGGAACGACGAAGCGAAGCGTTGTGTCCGTGCGGGATGCCGACAACGTGTGGTTGGAAATTCTCTCTAATTGAGTAAAAGAGATAAATATCTAATCATGAAAATTATATATGTGATAATATAATACTTTTGGAGTTGTTAAAACTACGATCATATCCAACTTAAATTTATAAATGCTAAATAAAGTAGCTCTGTCTGTCTGTTACTCTTTTACACCAAAATCGCTGAACAGATCACGATGAAACTTGGCAATCAGATAGCCTCTGGTATGGAAAAGGACGTAGGCTATTTTTTTCCCGGGAACGCGGGTGAAACCGCGGGGGACAGCTAGTTTGTTATTAATGTTAAATAATATAATTAATAATGGTTTTGATGATACAGAAGATGGTACAAGAATAAGTAAGAAATAAAATAAATCTTAAAATCAACTAAAAGTCAAACAATTCTACTTGTGCCACTGAAGTAAATTATGTACTACAGTACACCTCAAGTTAGCGGGGAGTCAATATACTATTAGATTTAAAGATAAAAGAAAGCCGTACCTACCGTGCTTCAGTTGGGTCGCTCCAAACTATTTTCTTTGTTTATTTTTTGTATTCGTCTTTATTTATACGTATTGTGAACTGAAGTATATCGAAGTTGGATAATGTTTCTTGTATTTTATGATTTCTATGGTGTTTTATAGAAAGAATTCTACATATTTAAAGCTTAAGTTTAGTTTGTATACTTAATTATTAATCAAATTAAAAATGGTTTCAGTTATAAGTATGGGGAACCCCCAACATTTATTGTTTTTTTTTCTTTTTTTGTGTGACAATCTTAATGCGGTTCACAGAATACATCTACTTACCAAGTTTCAACATTATAGTTCTTATAGTTTCGGAAAAAAGTGGCTGTGACATACGGACGGACAGAGAGACAGACAGACAGACATGACGAATCTATAAGGGTTCCGTTTTTTGCCATTTGGCTACGGAACCCTTATAAAAATCGTCGACGATTTTTTAAGAAATTAATAAATAAATAAATAAATATCCTGGGACATTTCTCACACACGGTCATCTGATCCCAAACTAAGCAGAGCTTGTACTATGGAAACCAGATAACTGATAGAATACATATACTACTTTTTGTTTGTAAATACATACTTAATATACATAATTACACCCAGACTCAGGACATACAGACATGTTCATGCACACAAATTCATGTCCTGTTTGGGAATCGAACCCACGACCTGCGGCGCTATAGGTTAAGACTCCACGTCTTAACCAACTGCGCCAACTGGCCCGTCAATGTACGTAATGTACGTCTTCTTTTAGTTTAATAATAATAATTTTGGGCCTTCGAATCTCTACATAGTATAAAATGAAGTTGCTTTCTGTCTGTCTGCATATCCGCTACTAATTCTATAAATATTATACATATAATTATATTGACCTTCTTAAATCATGCTAAATAATTTCTATAGACTTAAGCCGCCAAATCCTAAAATCAATGGCAATCACATCGACAAAGATAACAATTTGAAGTGTAATCAAAACAATAATTCCTGTCTCAATTTAACTTGACAATACGCCCTTCATACATACTTAACTTTGCTTTCCCCAAACAACGTTATCTCATAACATTAATTCAAAAATACGTGCGAGAATCTAACATCTAAACCGCAAAATAAGATTGTCCGTTCCCAGTGAGGTTATTTTAAAAGCAGCCGTTTGAATTACAGCCTTAATTCTTGGAAATAAGGGTGTTTTGTGGATTTATATAGAGTGGTAATCGTAGCGTATACAATAGTCGATATTTTCGATATTTAGTTAGTATGCAAGTCACGTTCGAAAGGCGGCAACAAAAGTTATTATAGCATATTTAGTTGTACGTACTCATTTCTGTGTAAATTACACATATTACAGACGTACTTGTATCTGTTTGGACATTACATCGTTATAAATAGACTAACCCCCTTACTCATAAAGCGCTATTTAAGGTATATAATGTCACATTATTTGACTATGACAATAGAGTGACGTTATTTAAGTGACCCTTTAAACAGTTTATTAGTTAAATAAAGTTTTATGACTAAGGGGGCTAGTAGTCTGCAAGGAGAAGGCGATAAGATATACCTATGAAGTAGGGAATGCAAAACCGTGGCAAAATGAAAACCGGTTTTTTTTTCGGTTATTGAGAGGTAAAACCGGTTAACCGGTTTTAAAACCGGTTTTTTTAATGATCGCTCATTTTTATCCCCGTTATTTCTATAGCTCAAATTATAGATAATAACCGTGCCTAAGATTTAAAAATCGCAAACTGAGGAATTATAGTCAGTTAAAGTTAATGAAGTGAGTATAAAAGAAAACTCAAATTCATCATCACCATCTGCCTGCCTTGTTCCCAATCATTTGGGGTCGGCGCAATATGTACGCTCCTTCCATTCGTCTCTTCTATCCGTTATACCAACATTCACTCCTTTCTTACCAATATCATCTCTCTCACAATCCATCCATGTCTTTTTCATTAAATTAATGGAAATAATAGTTTATTTAACTCTGTTAGTTTATCTAACGGTTCCTTTCCTTTTGATGTTATTTTAAACGAATGAAATCATAAAAATATATCACGTTTGCTTGGTTTTTAATTGCTATGAGATATGATGACTTTGTGTTCAATAAAAAATAGATCAGTAGAAGTACTTATTTAAACATTTATTGAATTATGTTTCGTACGTTATAATATTAATTTCACACGTAATATTATGAACATATATGACGGGGAATCCATCCACACACAATGAAACCAGAATTGTTTCGAACTGGGCGGGCTAAAAGGAGTTTTCTTCCACGGACGCTCGGACTGTGGAATGAGGTTTCTTCAGGATCGGCAACGCGTGAGTGATACCCCTGGTGTTGCAAGCATCCATAGGCTACGGTAACTGGTTATCATTAGGCGGGCCGTACGCTTGTTTGCTGACTAAGTATTGTAAAAAAAAATACGTATTTTATATCTATCATAAAAACAATCATTATTATAAGTTATTTTCTTACCAACTCAACACAATACACATCAACACACTTCAGTTCATCACAAAAATACTCCCTGCATTGCACTCAGTTTACAAAACGGCGGCAAATCTTCCTTTGTTAGTTTTTCCAAACATTGGTAGAAAAACCGAAAAATATCGAAAAACCGGTTTTGGTGCTTTGTAAAACCGGTTTTTTTGGTTAGTCAAAACCGTACCGAATAACCGGTTTTTCGATTTTCGGTGAAACCGGTTTGCATTCCCTACTATGAAGTCACACACATAAAGATAAATCAAAGAGGCTTGAGGCAAAGACATCAAAGTCCAAACCTATATTAATACTTAGTATTGAAGTAACATTCACCCACACATACCTAATTACAAGTATTAATTCACACCATGCTACCCGGATAAAAGGAGCTAAACCGGATTAAAGACCGGATGGTAACGGAACCGGATAATTAAAAAGCCATTGCTAACATGCGAAGCTAAAAAAGCCGGCCAAGTGCGAGTCAGACTCGCGCACCGAGGGTTCCGTACAAACCTGTAGGTATATAAGTAAATGGTAGTATAGACCTGAGTATTTGATATGAATTTCAATTTATGACTTAAAAAAAAACTACTTACTAGATCTCGTTCAAACCAATTTTCGGTGGAAGTTTGCATGGTAATGTACATCGTATATTTTTGTTAGTTTTATCATTCTCTTATTTTAGAAGTTACAGGGGGGGACATACATTTTACTACTTTGGAAGTCTCTCGCGCAAACTACTGGGTTTAGAAAAAATATATATTAGAAACCTCAATATCATTTTTAAAGACCTATCCATAGACCCGTATGGGTTTTATTAAAAAAAAATTTTGAGTTTCAGTTCTAAGTATGGGGAACCCCTAAAATTTATAGTTTTTTTCTATTTTTGTGTGAAAATCTTAATGCGGTTCACAGAATACATCTACTTACCAAGTTTCAGCAGTAGTGTTCTTATAGTTTCGGAAAAAAGTGGCTGTGACATACGGACGAACAGACAGACAGACAGACATGACGAATCAATGAGGGTTCCGTTTTTTTCCATTTGGCTACGGAACCCTAAAAACACCCTCACTTTGTGTTACGGACAGGGCGCCCTATACGCTTTACGCGCTCTTTGCATTTATTATCTTAGCTGATGTTATGTTTTGCAGATTTACATTTTATTTGACCATTAAATATTTTTAAACAAAGTTAAATCACAGTCAAACACAATATCTCGGACAAAATCTAGAAAACTTACACACTTTTTTTATACGACTAAGTCGGTTAACAATAAGCATACGGCCCGCCTGATGGTAAGCAGTTACCGTAGCCATATGGACACTTGCAATATACGAAGCATCGCTCACGCGTTACGGGCCTTTCCCCCTCCCTTATGAGCTCGGGCGACCGCGCAGGAACACAACTTTACACAATATAAAGTTATTTAGCTCCGGTATTTTTCTACGAAGAAAATGTCTATATGAACAAATGTTGTAAGTATTATAAGCAAGTAGTATTGCCAATGAATTATGAACCGTACTCGGTAAATTTATCTAGTTTTAAGCCTAATACTTAGGTAGTCTTTAAATATGAGTGGAGTGAATATGGCTCAGTTTAGAAATCAGTCTGTCCCAAATGATGTAAAGTCTTTCTTCCAGCAAATTGAATTATTTTATACCGGCTTTCACCACGTGGTGTCACCCGCGTTCTCGGGATACGTATTGCTTACCCGGGATCAAAATTATCCTATGTGTTATCCATAATATATTCTATTTTTGTGCCAACTTTCATCAGAATCCGTACAGTAGTCTTTGCGTGCGAGGAACAAACATCCTTATATTCATCCTCGCAATAATACTTTGAAACAAGGGAGAGAGAGAAGTAGTTATCATCTCATTTATTAAGTAACATTAAACTTTGTGTTCGTACAACTTACAGTACCTATTTAAAAAAGCGCCAATTTACTAATGACCGCAAAAAAGCAAAACAGTTTTTCTTCTTAAATAAATAAATAAATATCCTGGGACATTCCTCACACACTGTCATCTGATCCCAAACTAAGCAGAGCTTGTACTATGGAAACCAGATAACTGATATATATACATATACTACTTTAATTACACCCAAACTCAGGACATACAGACATGTTCATGCACACAAATGCGTGTCCTGTGCGGGAATCGAACCCACGACCTGCGGCGCAATAGGTGGAATCTTTACCAGACTCTTAACCAACTGCGCCAACTGGCCCGTCAAATTATTATTTTATATTTTTTAAGTTTGGCAACCAAGCCCAAATTAGAGCTAATTTCTGCCAATTTCGAGTTATATTTTAGTTTCCAGTCACAATAAATCACTTCAAATTATATACATATGTCCTCAGTCAGTCACCTTCCATAAAAGTCACGTTTTACTAAAATGGTGGTCATTGTACTAAAACTCTTCACGGACTCTTTGAGAAAACTTGAAAATTCACGATACACATAATTCATTTCATTTCACTTCACTGGTGCACATGGTTGATCTTTATTGCGTAAAATACCACCAAAAATTCACGATAAAACTAAAAATACACAAAATGAAAATAATAATGAAAACGCATCGTCACTCTGCAAGTTCCCGCCAAAAAGTCCAAAAACAGTTTTTATTCTAATGCTTAAAATCCTTGTCGAAAATGTCGACCAATCAAATCTCGGGGATTTATTTACACAAGGAATTTGTTTGTGTGGAGTATTTTTTCGCAAGGAGGTTGCATGGCATTGAGTTGGAGGTCGAATAAATTGGTGTGTTCTAAATTCAAACACCAAACAATTGAATTAAAATAAGCTTTTTAGAGGGGGAATCATTGAATTATTAATGGTATAAATATCATTAAAAGCTTAGAATGTACAACATAATATATGACGTTTCGGCGTATTTTTAACCGACTTCAAAAAAAGGAGGAGGTTCTCAATTCGGTTGTATGTTTTTTTTTTTTTTTTTTTTTTTTTTTTTTTTTTTTTTTTTTTATGTTTGTTACCTCATAACTCCGTCATTTATGAACCGATTTGGAAAATTCTTTTTTTGTCTGGAAGGGTACACTTCCCGTTTGGTCCCATTGTCATCAGATCAGGATTTGATTACTTCTTAGTGTACTTTGAAGTCGGTTTAAGTTTTTTTGTAAAACAGTCTGTCACTGATAAGTGTCTTATAATTTATTTTTCATACCCGATTGCAATATCCAACTTTTCATCCAGAACCATGTCTAGCCTACAGATGACGGTGCAGTAAATTACCCGTTTTCGCCATGTTATCCGGCTTGGGCCCGGGTATCCGGACCAGTGTTCGGGTTCCGGGTGAAAGCGGACCCGGGTGACTGATGTCTTCCGCACTGGCGATACTTAATTGTGTGCTGTTTGGAATTTGTCCGTTCATTTGGTACCGCCGAGATTTGAGGACAATTATTTTTTTAAAGGAATTTGGGTCGTTGTCATTTATTTTATTTTCTCTTTCATACAAAATTTATTTGTCCAATTATTTTTTGGTATCTGATTAAACTCTTACTTAGCAATAATTTGATCGGACAGTGATATAAGAGCTAGTTATATATACAACCTATCAAAAACCCTGTCAACATTGTCATGTAAGTACTTAGGTAGCCGAAGATTTTCCTGTCCCCTGCTGAACATCTGAACATCTCCAATTCTTCAAGATCTTTTCAAAGAACAGTCTTGAATTGCTTAAATTAATAGTACTTTTTAAGCTTTCGTGAACTAAATTCGTTATAAAATTAATGAATCAATAAAATTAATCAAAGCAACTTGGTCGAATCGTCGAGGTTAGTCAAAATCATATTCCCATAATAATCTGTGTGCGAATAGACCTTAAACCAACGAATAGACACAATAATAATAATAATAATGTTTATTCAACCAATAAAAAACTTAAAATAGGTAACCATTTTTGAATATTTTTTCATATGGTGAGTCCAGACCGGGGAAAATATTATAATTTGTAGGCTATATAAGTTTACAAAGAGATATGCCTCTGACTCTCAACTAGGAAAAAACCTGTGTTAATAAGCTAATATTATGGTGCGTGCACGCTACGCAAACCGAGCACGAGCCGAGCCACGAACGAACAGAATTCGTTCGCGAATCCGTCGGCTCATGCTCGCTTCGCGTAGCATGGATGCACCATCACAATGGGGGATATGCCACTTCAGTAAATGTTACCTAATATGTTATTAGAATTACCTAGACGGCTCACCCGATCCGCGAAATCAACTCGAGTGATGGGCGTTAGAATCTACAACAAGATAGATCAATCTATTAAAGATTCACCTTCTTATGAGTCCTTCATTGATAGACTGAAATCATTCTTATTGGATAAGGCTTATTATAGCGTTGATGATTTTCTGAATGAAAAATTATAAATTTGAAAAATAAACCTAAGTGTAAAATATGTACTAATAAATAAATAATATAAAATGTATTGCAATAAATTATATATAGCTAAGTTGGTAGGTAATTGGGGTAATTGTATAATCTATACATATAATAAAACTGTAGAAAAGTCGTGTCTGTACATTGAATATATTTACCAAAAACTGATTGGGGGTGATGTAGAATGACTAACACAATACATAAATACCATTTAAAAAAAAATTGTCTGTCTGTCTGTCTTTCTGTCTGTCTGTTTGTCTGTTTGAACAGGATAATCTTCGAATCCACTGAACGGATTTGCATGCTGTTTCCACAGAGTGATTGAGCGTTGCTTGGCGCTTCAACTAGGCTTTGTTTCATCAAAATCGGCTCACGAGAAAAAAAGATATCTCAATTTATTTATTTACAGGCCGTCTCACGGCACAGACACAGAGGGAGAGAACTACTAGATGGCGTTGTCTTTTTCCTGAATCGCACTATGGTTTCGTTCTCACAATTTTATGACAGGATCAATGATTTTGATATTAGTTTTTTGGTTGATGAGAGCCATCAGCGCTCTCCCGTTTGACCATTTAGTTTTGTTCACTACAAAAAAAAATCCACAAATAAGTACAGCTGCATCGAAGAACTTATGAATAAGGCTTACCTAAGTAAGAATCGAACCTGTAAAACTTCACGATGTGTTCTCATTTAAAGTTCTTTGCCTACATATGGCATAGCTCTGGGTCGAGTAACTATTCCCACTGTACCACCCTCGCGGGAACTCTCCCGTGATAAAAGGCATCCTATTTTTAACCGACTCAAAAAAGAAGGAGGAAACTGTAAGTTGGACGCGTATGTTCTTTTTTCATGTATGTTCATCGATTTCTCAAAAACGACCATGAACAATTCAGATATGATGAAATTGCTTGACAGACTAAGTGGGAAATAGAAAACAAACAGAACACAAATAAAAATAAAAAGAGACCAGCAGTTCACAAAGAGAATATAGCTGATCTAATTTGCTGCCAGTTGGTAGTGTGCCCAAACTTTGCAGGCGGCGGCAACTTTGTATGGTGATGCTTATCTTCTAGCTGGAGTATTCGTCAGCCCTTTGGCTATAGGAACCAATCAACCGCGACATATCGAGGCGTCAATCAGACGCCTCGATATGTCGCGAAAAATACAATGAGCTCCAGGACATTAATGTCAGATGGACCTCTTATCATCGTTACGTTACGTTCAAGCCACTCGATACACGAATAGCTGACACGAGACCTCTGGCAAGAGCCCTATGAATGATGTCATTAAAGTCGGAGTGGAGCGGAATCCTGCCTGTGCTTTTTACGCACCATAGTATGTATGGTGGCCAGCCTGATCGACAAAACTACCATACTGGTAGCCATAGGCATATATAGGGCATATAAATAGTTACACTTACGACGAAGACAGGACAAATAAAAAACTTGCTGTACGTCTGATGGCAAGCAGTTAACGTTGCCTATTGACGCTTGCAACACCAGGGGTATCACTCACGCTTTACCGAATCTCTCTCTACACCCTTCTTGAAAAAGTGTTTGAAGGTTGAGAGGAGTCGTTGTGCCGGCAGCGGTAGGTATTGTTTGGTGCCTACTACATACTGGTCCTCTACACCCAGCTCTGGCGACCTTACTCACCGCAGGAAAACAACTGCGATGTAAGGGGGAACCTCCCTGCTCGGGCTGCTCCAAATTAGTAACGAGAGAACCTGCTTGCAGCCAGAGTCCAATTTCTCTTTCAAGTGGTTACGTTTCGGGAAATCCTTTCTTAACGTGTAGCCTATACCTACTCTATGAGGCATCTACTTTGCCACTAATTTTTAGTATAGTGCTTGGGCTATCGTTATTAGTGACTGGTATTTCGTTTTTATTTGGGTTCCGAACTAAAAAGCTAATAATGAAACCCTTATGGTGCAAGTTAGTCTGTCTGTTCGACTGTTACAGCGGTAGGTATATTTCAACAACCAGTAATGCTGTTGACTAATCCAATAAATATACGTCCAAGGAAGGTCAGAGCCCTCGGTGCGCGAGTGAGACTAAGTCTTGAGCTTGGCCGGTTTTATATAAAAGATTAAAATTACTCATTTAAAAAGCAAAGTCCTGGCTGATTGATGATTGATGGATGGGAGCACGTGGTCCTCCACCAGCTGTCGCCGCGCCGCGCTCCCATCATCGCATTGGCCACAGAGTTCACAAGAACAATTAGGAATCTTAACGAAATTAATATCTTAGCGTTTATTACGCGAACAAATCTTATAGTCTACGCGAGCGAAGCCGCGGGCA
Source organism: Achlya flavicornis (assembly GCA_947623365.1). Taxonomy (NCBI): domain Eukaryota; kingdom Metazoa; phylum Arthropoda; class Insecta; order Lepidoptera; family Drepanidae; genus Achlya; species Achlya flavicornis. The sequence continues at coordinate 3,261,984 of OX392491.1, read as the reverse complement.
AAAAGCTAGTGTAAAATAAATTTGTAAAAGATAATTGTATATTGTGTTAATTGTAATAATTATTATATTGTGTGAATTTTATCTAGTGACCTGTGCATTATGTTATGGATTAAAGATATTTGATTTGATTTGATTTGATTTGTTTAATTTGGCTTCCTTTTTTTAAAAAGAATTTTTTTTTCGACAATGATGATACTCCGCAATTTTTGTCGAGTTGCGTTTTTTTTAAATGAATTAAATTTTATTATAGTTTCAATCGTACTCTCACTCTTAAAATCTGTTTAGTAGTTAAGGCTGTCTGCGGTAATAACTTTCTCAGATAATCCAGTGACCGTCTCCGATTGTCGAGTAAAACACTATTACTACAGTCACTCACTACTTGAATGCTTAGCAATTCTCAATTACTACTTGACATTACAATGTCATAGTGGAATCGAAATCACAAAGCGAAATTGTTCCAACATTTCATTACTGAGTCCGCGCTTCCGACTATTACGCACGAATTGCTTTGAAATGTGTCTCTGATTATGGTCGATAACCAAGTTTGTGCTCCCATTATATCCAATGCTAATACTGATGTACATCAGGCTGTAATGTAAGCTATCAAATACGCGTTCAGCACGTTGAGGTTTGACTGATGAATACCAAACATTTGTTCATTTTGGATCCCTCGGGACGCGGGTGCAACCGCGCGGCGAAAATAGTCATTATTAACTTCAAGAAAGCTCCAATAAACTTTTGTCAAATCCTTCACCAAACCACATGACGTATAATTCTACGGGCCACATTTATAGATTTTTAAATTTCATCAGGAACTGACACGCAAAAGGTTACCCATTTTTTAAGCCTAACTTAAGAATACTAAATTAGTACGGGATAATTTAAATAAACTGTTTTCGCCAAAGATTCAGTACTTTGTCCTTATCGACATGTTTCCCAGCACAAATTAAAATCGTCTGAAAAAGTTTATGTAACTGTCTGTAAGTTCATCACGGACAAACGTTTCGCGCGGTTAAAATCCATTTATCTAGGTTGAGACCAATTATTTCAAGTGGACTTTTGAAAAAGCAAGCTGTAATTATTTTCATGATCAAGGTTTTATCCAATAAGTTTGTCGATAAGTCCTTATAATATTCATTACGATACACAAATTTTCTGCTGAAATTTTGCCGTGATTCATTCAGTAAATAGAACATTGATTGCACCTGCGTATTCATCAATGTTCTATTTACTGATTCTTTCTTGTCTGCATAATCGACGAGAGTCAAAAACATGAAATTTTAAAAGTCTACCAAATAAATTTGAAATAAAGGATACGTAAATGAAATGAACAATGAACATCTCATGAAAATTTCATCAGAATTGCGTTAAACGCCGCGAAGCAAGAGCTAGTCTGAAATAATTGTTGATAACAAATCTTGAATACCTTGAAGCCCGCGGGAAATACCTTGAGGCTCTACTTTCTTGCAAAATATGTTCACTTTAAAATTCCTTACAAATATTTGTAGGCCTTCTTATTAATATCCTCGGGGCATACGGGCTCATATTAAATGTCAAAGTTGAATATAAAAGATATTTGTGTAATATTTACCCTACCCAGAAGCTATCACTCTTACATAAACCATATCAGGAAGATTAAGATTAGATTCTCGAAAGTTTGAGTACATTTTATTACACTGCTATGTGTTAATTATTGATTCTTAAGCGGTTTAAGAATTAATTTATTATTAATTAATTGATAAAATAATAATATAATAAAATACCTGATGTCATAAAATGTATGCCTTTAGCTAAATTCAAAAAGGAATTGTCAAAATTATTAATTGAGAATTGTTCTTATAAAATTGTTGAATTTCTTATTTAATTATGTGACATTTATTATATTCTATTTTAATTTTTATGATTGTTTTGGATATTTTGTAGACTTTAAAGGTTGATTTAATTTTAAGATATTTAATTTAATTTATGAAAATGAAAACCAAATTTTATATTTTTTGTATGCCTTTAATGGCAAAACATAGCACACAATTTATGTATTTATGATCCAATTATGTTTTACGTATGTTTTACGAATAAATAATTCTGATTCTGATGATGCCGTATCTTCATTATAGTCGCATTTTATCAGAACTAATGATTATTCGGGCTAATTTTGTTTAATACACTTTGCTACAATTAGTTGGCATCTATCATTTTCAGTACTTTGTAAAACTCCATTAAAGAGTTTCTTGCATAACAATTGATGTCGGTTTTCCGATTGTTAAAAGATAAATAAATCATAATAAAGGATCGACTATTATACTTCCTTAAAAATTCCCAGGAGCAATCAATCAATTCTTTAAATCATCAGCAAATCTTTTCAATCAATTTACAATCTGCCTAAACGATTCCATAAAGGCATTCAAACGCTCAATGGCCAAAAATATCGAGTTCGTAGGAAAATGAGACGCCTTGTCGGGCATTCTCGTTTTATTTGGTTATGTGGATTATGAGTTAGAGCGAGCGATTATTTAAGAATTTCAACAACTAGTCATAACTAAGAAACAAAAAATCTTGCAAGGTAATAGCCGTCGTATTACATGCCCGGCTGATTACAAATCTTTCAAAGAGGCACCTTACTTATGTGTCCAGAAATTCAGTTCTCCTCATAGCTTTTGAGTTTACCATCTCCACACTGACCACCACTGCAATACCTTATAAAATTCAAGTTATATTCAAAATTCTATAGATTTAATAGCTTGTTTTTCTCTTTTCAGTTGTTTTTTGTTTTACGCAGTCGGGTTTTTTGTTTCTTTTAATAATTTAATTTATTTCAGACTTTTTAGTTTCATTTGAGCGGTACGGTAAAGTAAGGCTACTAACCATCGCAACTCTTTGAGTTACGTACGGTAACCGCTCAGTAGTCTCAGTTCAGTATCTACTGTCCTTGCATTAAAAGTGTTTTTTGCAGTTTACGTCAAAATGGTAGCATAAAAGTATTACAATATATACATATATGGAATGGGCTTTTTACAAGCTTTCATTTGATACCCATATTGTTATAATAACGAAATTTTTGTTTTTAATACCCCCCCTATTTTTTGATTCGTAGACGCCTTATAAGATTAATATACCCTATGACACTCCCACAGTTAAGACGAATCTAACGACACCTCATATGCTTAAATCCATCAAGCCGTTTAGGCTGCAGAGCGTGCCAAAGAAATAGACATACATACATACATACATACATACATACTTACATACATACATACATACATACATACATACACACACTCGAAAAACATAACCCTCCTTCCGGGTCAGTCGGGTAACAAGCTAAGTATTGTCACGTCCTCAGGCGTCCCGTGTTATGCTATTCTGTTGAATTACATTTGAGTCCTTGAACCTGTATATCTAATGAAGTTCTATTTGGATCGTGCCCGGTCGACTGTGCATTAATTATTATTAATGTCCCATTGCTGATCACGGCCGTCCTTTCACAAATGAGAGTGAAAGGGAATCGGCAGATACTCCACCACGCATGCCCACAGCGGATTATTGGAGGTAGGCTAGTGGTCAACCTACTATTGGAGTTTGGGCCACGTCAAGCCGTCAAGGAGACCTCCAACTGGCTTAACGAGTATCAAACATGCTACCTTCTTTTAGATCTTAAACTGATCAACGTTTAGCTGAGATCTCAGTATTGGCCAAAAATATAATATTCAAAAACTTTGGTATCCGCTAACACTGTACGCTCGCCTTACGCAGTATTGGAAGTCAATTTAATCCATTTCTTTGATATCACAAATAAGATGTGCTGATCACGATTTTTCTGAATTCTTATTCCTTTTCAATAATTATTTCAATTAGTCGTTTATATTTATTGCAATTGTAATATTCATTAACATTGTCCTTAGCTTTTTAATGTTATCAAGGAAATACAAGCCTCTTTTATAGATTAACAGCTTTCCAGCCCCCAGGTTCACCCGTGATCCCATATTTACCAACTTAGGAGGAAAATCCTTTCTTACTACGACACCTGCAGAGTTCTTACCTTTCAGCCCAATCCGTAAAGTACTATGAAAACATTATATTTTCCACACACACTTTGCGCCCATTTCCACCCCTTTAGAAGCTTTTTTATAATCATCGAAATACTTGTTCTATTAATTTTTTCAGTAAGCAACAAAGTTTCAAATAAATCTGACCAGAAAAATATTATTACCTATTGTACCTCATTATGGTAGGAATTTTTAAAAACCTTTCTTAGCACACCACTAATATTATAACTAAACTTCATTAAGACATTAAGACTTGGGGTAAACAACCAAACTTAAAAATTGAAAAATAAAAGAACTAACCTTTCACTACCCGTTAACAACTTCAGAAGTCTTAAAAATAGCACATATAGTTTCAAAGTCTCGAGCAAAAATTTAAATAATAACGTCTGAATGTTATACGAAGTTTTAATGAGCACGAATTTATTAAAAGTAGCTCGCTGAAGTGAAATAAAGTGAAGATTATATTCATAAGCTCGTATCCTTACAAAGAGTCAGGACTCACGCGTGAGACACGTACCGGGAGATGGAGACGTGATAAAACTCATATATTGAGCAAAGTTTATCCGCGTTCTACTCCTGCTGCTGCAAATGCATTAGATGCCATTTTCACAGCCGTAACTATAAGCAACATTAGTCAACTTGAAAGTCGATAACTGATTTGAAGATTTATAATCCAACACTCAGTTTTTTTTATCGTAAGACTTAATTAGACTTTTATTTTATTTGCTCGAGCTAAACAATCTTAAGGAAAATTGTTTCTTGGAGCTCGAAACTGTGCTAATAAACTGAGTAATGTAACAAACAATGGCACTCTTCCAAAAACACTTCAGCGAGAATCTCTATATTGCTTTTGTAATTTTCACTTAGGAAACATGTAGCTTTATAGGGAAATTTTCTTTTAGCACCCTCAAACTTATGTGCAAAGTTCTATGTTACTAGATTTTGTTCTGCGATTTCACCCGCGTTTCTGGGGGAATTTATATTATTCTACGATGAATAATATCCAAAATGCTAAAAGAGTAGATTTTATACAATTCCCTTGAGCTATTATTGTGTAATTTAGTTACGAGAGCGTTTAATATAGGAGAATATTTCAGGGCTTTATATTTTTTATTTTTCTTACTTTAGTTATAAATGTTTATTTTAACCTGGTTTTATTATTTGGTACTATTATATGCCTTCTTTAATGTATATTATGAGGCAAATATAATTATTCAAAAGTTTATCAATACTTTTCGAATGAATATTATAAGTGCGAGCCCAGTGTGTTTTAACGGTAAATATTTTTTTTTACTAATCTTTAAATCTCCTTAAATAGTTGGCAAGGTTGCAAATACAGTAGCCTTATTAAAAGTACCAACACTTTACAAACTTTTTGGGTTTGATTTGATTGTACCAAGGCCTTGTGTAATTTGATTTATTTGATAGCTATACATACATTCTTGTGGGCATATTGAGTGTTGGGATTTTCACGTTTAAATTGAAAAGTTGTATTGTAGGTGTGTGATATTAGCATTATCTTCCCTTGACGTGAATAAAGTTAAACAATACCTGTTTTTGTACTTACCAAAATTGATTTTCTACATCCATATGCAGTTACTGCTATATCTTTAATATCTGTGATAGTATATCCTAAAAGATAGATAAGAAATTGTGGAATTTAGAGCTTATTGGCTTATTTTGGGATCAGATGGATGTAAAGAATGTCCCAGAATATTTTTATTTATTGAGTAAGTCAGTTATTTGCATTACATAATGGTAATTAGAGTCCCGTACCCCAAGAGGAAATAAAACCGGCCAAATGCAAATTGGCTTCGCTCACAGAGGGCTCCAAGCAATTAGTGCATCTAAAGTAATTTTATTGTCATAACTTTTTTATAATATCACTTAGTTTATAGTTATTAATAGTAGTATTTAATAATTCAATGTAGTATTGGTTGTTTAATTAATAACAAAGCATTTTTTTTCAGTTAAGTAGAGAAATAATGAAGGGATAAGTTTCTGAAGATACCACCGGTTCGAAAGTATAAGGCAGGGATACTACCATTAGTTTCGTGCATGAACTGAGTTCGTTCAGTTCATGGACTGATGAAGCCGAGTATAATACACAAAAGTAGCAAAATATACCTACCTAATAAATATGCGTCTCTTATGTGCTGATAGATTTTTAAAACTCAATCCTCTCATCTGACAACCAAAAAGAAATTCATAAGACTTTCTGCAATAAATTGAACATCAATAAATGCACGGGTCCCAATCCATCTAATCATTCAATCAAATTCAAATTTTCTCGAACAAAAATTCATATCGGAAGTCATTTGTCATGGATTCGGCAAAGCGTTTCATTCGAATAAATTCATTTCGCCCTCGGAAACGGTTTAAACTACTTTTTATGCGGAACCCTCGGCCGACAGTCACGTCGCGCGGCCATTTTCCCCGTTTCCGCTTTTCTTTTGTTTCCCTTTATTATTTTTGGATTTGGAGATTTTTTTTTGAAGAAGACTAGATAGAAAATGTTTACCATGCGTTGAAATCTTGATTTCCTGTATATTATAAATTGTCTACCTTATTCTTTTATGATGGATAGGTAGGTATGCACCTACCTATCCAGTGGCAGGTATCCTATCTAAGTCATGCATCCTATCTTGTCTCGAAGGTGGTAAGCACAAACCTAAGGGACCAGGCACTCAAGTGCGACTGCCAGAACATTTCGATAGGTGCTCTACGACAGATTTTTAACAACTACATAGGCTACCCGTGCTATATGGTTTCCTCACGATGTTTTCTTTCACACAATTCTCGCTCATTGTAGGATGGATCCTTGCCTTCGCTACGCCCGCGCCATTCAACATCAATACCTATCTATCATCGCGTGATGCCAGTGCTGCCAACTTACCGCTTTCGGCGCCAGATCTAGTGCTGTTTTGGGCTACTACTCCTCTTAGCGCCTAGCGCTAAATCTAACGCTTTTTTTGAATAATTTACTAAGGTTTATGATTTTTAATTACCAGTGCATTCTAATGCTGATATCGAAAGAGTTTTTTTAATTTTATTATTTAGCACCATGAATGTAGACAAAATAAATCGCGAAACTCTTTAGGCTTGGATACAATAAATGCCATTTTGCATGTTTGCTATGCACTTGAACTGTGCAGATCAGTTTCCGGACAATGGATTGAGAGGAATTACATCCACAGCAAATGTCAAATCGATGGTAGTTAGTTCACATTATGGGGTGTTAAGTTTCAGTTTCGATTTTAGCTCGATCTAGCGCTTTGTCAACTGGCTGCCGGCTCCTTTTCGGTTATAAGAGTTGGCAGCAATGCGTGATGCACAGATGTGCTAGTAAATGTGATCCACTTTGGAAGTATTACTCCAATAATATCTTTTACGTGCTAACTAAATAATAAAATTTAAGTTCAGTTTTTGTAATAGCACAAGTTTTTTTTAATTTAATTAATTTTAATTGTTAAAAATGTTCAAATTAATTCATAATAGCATTTATTTTAAATAGAATGACAATGTTTATTCAGCAGAACAAAAAACTTTAATCAAAGACAAACTAAACCATTATTTTTATGTTATAAGAATTGTAAAAATTACCATTATTATAACATAACAAGAATGATGAACGAAATATTATAAGAATTGTTAAAAAAATACATTGCTTATAACATTTCGTTGGAAAATTCATAATGGTAGCATAATTATCTTTCTTTTTGAAAGGAATGAGTCGTTTGGACATGCACAGTGGTGAACGTTAATGTCCTATATACCTAGATATATTCTCAGAATACTCGTAAGGTATAACTCTAAAGTCGAAAGCTCCAAATCAATAGTAATATGCGATATCTAACTCGCTCTTAAGGTTATAAGTTTGCTATACTATATTCAACCGTCCCAAATTAAAGATCACGACTGTATCATCATCATCATCAGCCCATAACGTTTCACTGCTAAGCACGGGAATACTACCTACTGTTGAGGCCTCCAATTAGTTATTTCTTTCTTTCTTTATTTCTTTATTGCACAATGTAGGTACACAAAATAACATATTATATTATGTAGCTTAACGACACAATTAGGTTATAGCCGGGGACCAGCGGCTTTAGGGTCACCTCTCACTATAACACGGCTACACCTCGGCATTTACCTTGCCTTGCATGGCAAGTGAGGCCTTTAAATCGTATGCGTATGATTATTGTGACTTGAAAACTTTTAAATCCGGACTAAAAATTAAACCCCGGACCTAAAAATGTGGCGAGCACACTTGATCTGAACTACTTGAACCTTGTGTGGACTGTATGTTTGACGAAGAAACCATAAAATGCCGACTGGACGAAGTACACGACACGACCAGACCCAGCCCGGAAGCTCTCCGGACGCTCTCTAAGCTAGGACAAATCCGGGGAAATCTGGACGGATGGCAACCCTACTTCCGAAGCACGGAAGACGCTCGAGGTGAAATACCACTATGCAGTCACCCATCCGGTTACCTTCCATCCACACCAGTGATTGCTTAACTTTGCCGGTCGACTAATCTAGCTACCTACACCACGAACGCGACAGTATAATGAACATATAATTAAATAAAGGAGCATGACGTAAGTTTGTTATTTTTAACCGACTTCAAAAAAAGGAGGAGGTTCTCAATTCCGTTGTAGTTTGTTACCTCATAATCATAACTCCGTCATTTATTAACCGATTTGGAAAATTCTTTTTTTGTCTGGAAGGGTACACTTACCGTTTGGTCCCATTGTCATCAGATCAGGATTTGATTACGTCTTAGTGTACTTTGAAGTCGGTTTAAGGTTTTTGTAAAACAGTCCAATTATCTATTTTTGTATTGATTGGTGAAAAGCGGGCATATTGCAAAGTATTCAGTTTCCAAGCTTAAAAAATTTTGAGTACGCTCATTAACAGTTCCATTTCAAATGACCATTCTCTCATCAACAAAATTTTGGGTAAAAATTCATAAAGTATGTCTATATGTAAACATATACTACTATTGGAACTACGGACGAAACAAAACAAAACAAAACCACTTGAGCCATATTCAAGAATTCTCAACTGTAACTCAAACAAACCATTACTCGAATACGTCTCCGCAGACGAGAAATAGAGCTGACAAGTTTGTCTGTGATTTTGTTAGCTAAGGTTCCGTACATTTATCAAGGAATTTATTACGAACTTCCTCTTCAACTTACACTTTCAATAGATAAACAATCAGTTTATGTGGTCCACCTAGTGGTACGCGGCTACAGTAGCTCAAATACACCTGCAATATCATGGGTATCACACGTTGCTGACCCTGTACAAATCTCTTCACACCCAGAAGTGGTAATGATTCCTCAGCACATACTATTACTAATAATCAAGTCTAATTAAAACTTAGAATAGTATTTTCCTTGCTTCGGAAGGCACGTAAAGGCGATGGTCCCGACTTTAACAACGTGAAGATAGATAGATTTGCTACTACCACCAAGATCTGCACCGACGGAGGCTCCAGGCGGGCTCACGCCCAGACCCTTCTGCGCTCTCCGCCGCGCACGTCCTACTCGTTACGGCTTAATGACAATACAATAAAGTGTCGCACATGCCCGTAACGTTATATGTATAGGCAAAACGCTTCAGCGCCATCCATTTTCAGGGCTGGTTGCTTCGGCAGGTGAGTCGTTGCACACTCCCGGAATATAGTGCTTAAGCTTGTTAGAGGCCTCCTAGGCGGATTGTAAACTCTAACAGTAGGTTGACCACTAGCCTAAATCCACCAATCCGCAGTGGGCACGCGTGGTGTTATAGCCCAGTCCATTTCACCCTCATTTTTGAAAGGCGGCCCGGTGCTCACCCGTGGGATATTATGGGCTGACGCTGATGATATATTTTGCACGTAAATATTATTATTATTATTTCATAGTATTATAGTGTATTGGATGTGCTTTATGCTAATATAAACATAGCCTTTCTAAAGGTCACTCACACAATTACTTATATTTTTTCGAACTGGCCTTCTCAGAGAACTGCCATCACCTGCTTATTTAAACAAAATAAAATATAATACATTATTATTTATCATTATTATTTATCGAATTGAAAGGTTTCTTCTAAGGATCTCTAAGCAAGGAGTCCATCCAGACGCTTTTGATACGTGACCTGCCTGTACGGCTGAATTTTTTACTATTTTTCACCTTCCTCAGCTTAATGGCTGCCAAATATATATTTTTTTTTTATTGTATATTATAATTATAAAATCTTTGTGAGTTATTATTATTATTATTTGTTATTAATTTTTATTCTTATTTTAAGCTTTTGTTTTTGTTTTTTGCATACTTTGTAATTTTTATTCTATTTTTGTGATGTCAAATAAAGCTGTTTCTATTATATTCTTCTATTCTAAATAAAGGCGAAAAATATACTAGGTACCTATAGAAGATTAGAAAACTTGGCCGAAACGTTCTTAAAACTATTTGTTCATATCTTATCATACTAATATTACAAATGAGAATGTTTGTGTTCTATTATTACGACATGAAGGCCGATTTTGACGAAATTTGCTACACATTAAGGCGCCGACCCCAAAGAGAGTTCTAGAGTTCTGCGTTCACTGCATGTAATCTATGCTGCGCTTTTTAAACCAAAAAACAAGACCTCTGAACCCAGAACTCTCTCGGTGGGATCGGAGCCTTAACCCTCGATAATATCCTACTTCCCACTAAATATTATAAACATAAAAGTTTATATGGATGTCAGGTATGGTAATAGCCATTTTAGATTTACGTACCTACAACTGTACAACTCACAAGCTTTTTAAAATCGAAGCTTCTTATACGTTCGGGGTAGGGAACAAAATGAAATAAAATATGAACGCGGAGCGGCGGCGGGGAGGCAACACGCCTCAAGACGGGTCGACGCCTAATTCAATTTTTACCAACACTTCACTAGTTAGGGTTCCCTACCAAAAATGTAAAAAAGTGAATCATCATGGAGCGACCCCCTCTGTCACAGTGGCGTATTTCATGAAATGCTTATATTTTTATTTTTTTTATTCATATTACACAGATGCATGGGTTCTTATACTGACGACTTGAAGACTATTACGATATTGACGTTAATGCTATCGATTTGATTTGATACTGGCATTTAAATTTTATTGCTGGCTATTTAGGTTTTTATTTTAAAATGCGATTTGAAACTAAAGCCCTTGCATCCAGTCCTTGTTCACATCCTGCAAAGCGCTTTTTAGTCGCCGCTGGAGAGGCTTCCTACTCATCAGTTAGCAGTTTTTCAAGCGGTATGGCCTATAATCCCCTTAATTATGCATTTAATAATACCTCCAGTTAAGGCTCCTATATGTTTACTCAGTTGTTACAAATATGGCTCAAAAAACGCTTTCTATTTCTTTATTTTGTTCTGTAACAAGTCTCCTTGAAAAGGAGTTTATTTCAGTTCTTGGTCACTTTTACTCAACATAAAAAAAAACTGAAAGATTTATAATAATATACGTATATCCTATTCTATTTATATATTCTACTAGCTGCCCGGCGCGACTTCGTTCGCGTAATACCCTACCCTACCCTTCATTTAAACCTTCCCCGGACTTCCACGATTAGGTCAAACCCAAAATTAGCCAAATCGGTCCAGTCATTCTCGAGTTTTAGCGAGACTAACGAACAGCAATTCATTTTTATATATATAGATAGATAGAAGATTATTACACCCAGTGGCCTATATTTTACACATTTGACCCGTTCGATACTCAATCGCTCGGCAAGCACTGATTCAATCAATTGAAACGTGTCCCTTGGTGCTAAGATAAGCGATGAGCGAAGATTGTGCGAGCCTAGTCGACGAATAGTATTTGCAATTGAAATACTATCTCATAGATAGCTTTCGATTTCACGTAGGATCAACTAATAGCACCAACATCCCTATCGTCAGTATAAGACATCCGTTTTTGTAATGGAACCTGGTTTGTCGCTCATGATAAATATCATGAGTATTTTTTCATAGTCAGATTGCATGTGTCTCAAACTAATCTGTATTTTGCCATGGGATTACGGTCTTTATTCTTAATAATTACAGTAATCTAATTAGCTTGTTACCTCTGCGTATATACTCCAAAACGTGCAAACCGCCTGATGGCAAGCGGCTACCGTAGCCTAGACTCCAGGGGAATGACTGACACGTGACACACTTCTTGAAAAGGGGTTTAAATGGGTGTAGGTACCTACATTTGCCAGCAGTGAAAAAGACGAGCGCAGAATCATTTGGTACTACATTTCTGGCCTTGGTTACTTACTATACTGTCAGTACACCGCCTTCTCATAGTGGTTTGCTCTGAGCTCTGTGCTCAGCAACCTTTTGAACCGGTATTAAGAGGAAAGGATGGCTGCAAGAAATTTGATAAATAGGTTTTTAACATATCTATTGCTGTCGCGCTGTACCCAAGCTTTCCCGCCCGTGGACGATAGAGACAACTACAGCTTGGAGCGATTAAACTTATTTAAATTAGACGAAATCGCTATTTCGTAATCCCCGGTTTTCTCCTGCAAAACTGGATCGAATTAAAAAATACCAGCATCATCATAAGAAGGGCTTTCTGTCGGTTTTCCTTTATAGTTTTATATTCGTCAAATTTGTACGCTGGACGTCTGATAAGGGCGTTAAAAATGGTAAGTTTTTGTGATTTTAGAAGGCTTCTAATTCTTATAATAATTAATTTATGGAGAAAAACAACCGAGGGACATACAGTGGTACCTACAGATTGCATGGTATAGAATAATCATTGCTCTAGTGTCATTATCCAGAGAGGAAACTGAGGATTACGTTTGTATGGTACAAACGCCGCCAGTCTTTCCTCTTGACCCGTTCGCTCCGCTCGGGGATGACATGGTGAAAAGTAAATATTTCCATGAACTGCTATTCAAGTGTTTAAAGTAAAAGTGTTATAGCATGCGCTTATAACTCGGTATGCACCAACGTTTTGCTAATATAGTTGATGAAGGAGGTGGAATCTAATATACTGTGCTATAACTTAATAAGCGCGTCCGAGGCGAAATGTCCGGGGACTGACCGACGCTCCCGATAACGCTCTAACATTGGACGTAATGGTAATGGGAATTCAAATTGGTTTTATTATGTGCTTCAACGCCTTCAACGTAAAAAATGTATCAAGATAAAAATAAGACATTGGTGCCGATTCTGTTACAGCACAGCACTAAACTAATTTTAGTCACATCTCATCTGTTTCTTACGAACATTATTGAAAAAGGATAGAACATATTTAAAGCTGTCAAATTAATCTTTGCCTGCATATAGATCATTTCGTAAGCTAATTTTACATGTGATAGCTACTTCCATATGCTCTGCTATTAAAAAAAAAAAGAAAAAGGGCCATTGCCTACTTATAGAATTTAGACAAAGAAAATCTCGTTCTGGTAGAATATCCATAGAGGCGTTTGCAGACCAGCGATTTATACGCGCATATAAGCTCGTTTTTGGAAGCGCATGTAGGCGTGCATAGGCGCACCTATTGCCACACGCGCAACTCGTACGACACGAAAAGCGCTTAGAAGCACCTTTAAACGCGAGCCGCGAGACCCGCGGTTCGAGCGAACACGCCGGAATAAGCCAGCGTTCGCGAGTCCGGTTTTTTGAAGCGCGTGTAAGCGTGTATGCCGAAGCGACCGTATACGCGCAGAAAAAAAACGCTAGACTGAAACCTCTCTAACAAAAAAATGGTTTTGAGAACACTATAGCTCCACTGTTTACATCTTTCCTGCTTACTAACTAATAATTCATCGTTTTAATATTGGTATAAAAGCATCCAATCTTTGTTGCCTGGGAAATAATACGACTATTCCGTTTATATTCCCACTAATGTTAAATTGATTTAACATTCGTTTTTTCGCTCTTTTAGACACCGTTTCCCTCCCAGCCTGCGTGTGCGCACTACACTCACCACACTGTCAAATATAATATTGGCAGTTTCATTTTATGTCTGGAATATAATAAAATAGTCAAAGTTCAATAGGTATAAAAATATAATTATTAACTCAACAAAAACAATGTCTAAAAATTTTCAGAACTGAGACATTCTAAAGCGTTTATTTTGTTCTAAATCTCTCAAACAATAAGCAACACTTGCTCATTCATCAAGTATGCCTATTAGTGATATCATTTTTATGAATAAATCCATTATAGATGTGTATAAGAGATAAGCTCCCAATGCGTAATCTTCTTCGCCCAATTCAACTGCTTTGCCGCCTAAAATCATCTGGAGCTCAATGGTTATCATCTGGAAACAAAACACGGTCCAGATCATTAAAACAAGAATAGATTTCGACCAAGACCCTAGAACCAGAGTCCTTTTCGAGACGAAGCATACTAGATGGGGTTGCGTCGTTTTATTTATTTATTTATTTTTTGTTCGGAAGACCAACAGCTTACAAAATTACAAACATGTATTAGTACTACCTGTCCCCCGTGGTTTCACCCGCGTTACCGGGATAAAAAGTAGCCTATGTCCTTCTCCATACCGTAGGCTTTCTGCATGCCAAATTTCATAATGATTGGTTCTGTAGTTAAGGCGTGAAAGCGTAACAAACAAACAGAGTAAGGCTGCTTTTCCACCAGAGATGTGCTGCGAGGATGTAATAGCTAAGCTAAACACTAAAAAGTAAGAAATAACTCTTATCTGACACTGTTTTGAAGAGAGCGAAATCGCATGACGTGTTCTGTACAGTGTCAGATAAGAGTTATTTCTTACTTTTTAGTGTACTTTGAAGGCGGTTTATTTATTTGTTAAAAAGTAAATTTATTTTTGAATTTTTAGTTTCATATATACTTCAATATCTTCACGTATAAAGGCCTACGTAAACAATGCATATTTATGCGATAGCAGCAATCGCGGTTGATTTGCTGTCATTTTTTAAGAGTTCCGTCGTCTGTCTTCTAAACTCATCATCAGATCTATATGAAATTTATATGGGACCATTTCGGAATAAATCCCTTTCAAACAAAAAAAGAATTTTGAAAATCCGTCCATATATGACGGAGATATGCCCGAATACACATAAAAAAAAAAAAAACGAAATGTGCTATGAAGATGCGCCGCTGCAAAATAGCTGCGCGAGGAAGTTGCGCAAGCTCGAGCTATGCGATGTATTACTTTTTGCTTCCACGATGGCATGTCTACTTTCAGCGACAAACGCGGGCTTACTGTAGGTACTCTGCTCTACACATAGCTACACCATTCGCGACCATTCATAGCATGCATTCATAGCACTGGAGTACAGCATGGGGTTCTTCAAAAAGGGTTTGAAGAGATTTCTGCAGGGTCGGCAAACTGTAATTTTTTGCACATTTTTGGCTGTATCGTTATTACGACGGAACATAAAGTTGAAAAAATAAATTTTATAATCCTTACTTTATTCTCTTTCAAATCTCTCCTCCCTAACACAATTGATAAATAAATTTATCCAAACTGACCTCCAAAATTAATCTTAAAGTAGTTTTGATATACATAATACATATATATATGTCGCAGATTTCAACGGATTAGAATCCACATGTTCGATGTCGGTGTCCACCATGTTGTTTTATTGGCAATCAGTGCGCACACCCGGCGCAGTCGCTGTCTCGAAGGCAAGAGTGTCAAATCGAGCCTCGATCGAACGCACTACTGACTGACACTGACAGCATGAGCTGTCCATAACACGATGTTGCCATACGAATAAATTGAATAAGTACCGAAATAAATGACAACATATTATATTCTCCGACACGGCCATTCTGCCATTCAACGCGCTCTCGCGTTGCTTCTCAACATCACATGCAGACTTAGCACAAGCAAAGCGTTTAAAATAGCTTTCAACTAGACTTAGAACTCAATGGTTCCAGATATAAAGCCACGCGTGAACCGTTCAACTATTTCTAATGTCTAAAGAATCACAAGGCGTGAAAGCTTTCAGCATTTGTTGATCAACATCGATTTTACTTTGATTACACCACAAAGCGTTGAGGCTTACAACTTAAATTCACCGTAAAGCGTAGTAGCTTTCAACTTTAATTCACCGTAAAGCGTAGAAGCTTTCAACTTCAATTCTCTGCAAAGCGTAGCAGCTTTCAACTTCAATTCACCGCAAAGCGTAGCAGCTTTCAACGTCAATTCTCTGCAAAGCGTAGCAACTTTCAGCAGTTCACCAGGACAAAGCGCCAAGACTTTCAATCCATGCCTCTGACAATGCTTTCAACGTGTAATAAAACATTTTATTGATCAACAATGCCTGCAAGCTTCTTCAGAGTAAATAACAAATATAGCGAGTACTACTGTCACAAAACAACCCAGTAATTATTTTAATAATCTTACACATATTTTCAATCCAAATATCTCGATACTAACCAATTCGCCAATATCCACCATGACGCAATTAGATGTAATAAAATAAAATAAATCATCGTTTTGTATAGGGCCCAGATATTCCGACAATTCTGGAATACTGCAAGGTATTTGCGTTAATCGTTCGTAACATACGTACTGGCCACGTCCTCGTCATACTGGCTCAACCACGTATCGCTCATTTGGACAAACTTTGGGGATTTTACAAGGACCACTACTCTTTACGGTAACCTTTTTTTTATACCACTCAGGCAGCAAACAAGCACACAGCCCGCCCGATGGCAAGCGGCCATCGTATTAATTTATTAATTACCCGGGGAACCAAAACTAGTAATTTAACCTTTATCCCTTGCTCGTCCATCCTATTTTTTTTGCCTCCTACTTTATTTCTGACAAATTCAGTCCATTGCAACTGTCAAGATTCCGTCGCCTAGGTAGACTCTAATCAACAACTGAAATGGGACTTACCAGTCTATTTGCAATCTCTCAAGTTAAACTCAAATAAAACAGAAAGCATTATGTTCACGCGGAAACGCTCTCTTCCAACAAGATGTGTAAAAATGGAAAATTACAGCATTCCATGGAGCATGTCAATCAAATATTTAGGTATCGTTTTAGATAACAAAGTTAGCTGGATTAAAAATACCGAGCTGCTTCGCGAAAAGAGCCACAAGGCGTTTAATTCATTGGGCCTGGTGCTAAATCGTAAATCTAAGCTGAGAAAAGTGACCAAATTACGCTTTTATACAACATTAATCAGACCATGTCTTACCTACGCTGCACCCGCGTGGTGTAGTTTAACCGACACAAACTACAATAAATTACAAGTCTTACAAAACTAGGCAATAAAAACATCTTATAATACCACCTTTCTTACAAATTCTTCGTTAACTTCACAAGCGCATTAAATATCCTTTAATTAAAGATTACATACTTAAAATGTCCCGTAAATTTTATATGAAAAATGTTCCATCTCATTCTAATATTCTAGTCTCAGCGATAGGCTCAAGTAGATTAGCTACATTATCGTACAGTCGATATCGCCTGCCCCATCACTATTTCCTCAGTGAATCATACACCTAACATTGGCTCGCTTACCGGCTGACCGGTCGCTTATTATGACCGCTCCGCTCCTGTCCTAACTTATTTCGCAATACCCACATTACATTTAATTATTTTTACAATTGTTCAAATTATGTTATCATGTTACCTATGTTATTCACATAATGTTTGTAGATCAAAATTATGTTATTAAATTGTGAATCTCACTAAGATTATCACATAAATCTGTATCCCATAAGTTTGTTAAAGTGTAAACACAAGTGTATGTATTAACTCTTCTCATGTATTATCTGTTTATAAAGGTGATCAAACCTCATAAACTCTAATAACATTACTGTGTACAATTTAGAATAAGATCATTTTGTATGCAATTTTATATAACCTTTATTAATAAAGACATTTCAAAATCAATCAATCAGTCCATTTGCAATAGCTAAATCTGACCATTTCAGCCGCGTAAGTGCTACCCCTCGTAAAGGGTATAAAAACCGTTCACGTGTACCTTTTAAATGCTCCGACGCAATTGGAGCAGTCACACAGAGAACATCCAGTTCATCGTCAACAAAATTCTAATTCAAAAAATGTACATTCAACATAAGCCCCAACAAGGCACCTACGAACGTTACAATTGATTTTACCACCGGTTCGCAACACACCCAAACCACGGTCTTAAACTGAGAGACTCCCGGTAAGAAAGTCAGGCAGATGCATGCATCGCCTAGTGCAGGGGCACACGATAGCAATTCCATACACTCCATGAAAATAATCAGTATCAAAATCATTTATTTCAAACAGACCTCCGCTGGCACCGATGAATAGTCTGATTCCAATAGTGGGACGGAAGGTTGCATTTGCTGAGAAGAATCGACTACAAACTCAGCAATCACTCCTTACAAAATAGCTTATACTCACTAGGTACATAATATTTACAATTCAATCGCACTGTAAACAATTTGTCGTTGTCATTATCCAAAATATCCAACAGGAGAAACCTGCTGATCGGGGACCTCAAGAACAAAGTCACCATGCTAAGTCAGTTACCGCAGCACTTAACCTGTCCTGCACCATCTTTTACTTAACCAGTGATAGCTAAATCATAACGCTTATGCAGCGATACTTAGCCATAACATAACGTGAAAGAGAGAAACGCCAAATAACAAACAATACTGTAGTGAACCAATCGCTTCATTCACAGACTACTTGAGTTGACTCAAAAGATAGTTTTCCATCAGGCTGCGACTACGTAATAGCTAGTGGTAGCCTACTACTACTACGGCTAACAGAATTTCACTCCAAGATAATCATCATGTTCATCTAGTTTATCTGGTACATTACCTTACTGACATTAGTCTCAAACTATCGCGAGCGTATTGACATAGAAAATAAAACATTTAAACGATCTTGAAATGTTGATACATTAAATAAACTTCACTATGTGAATAAATCAGGGAACCCCCCACAAACAAAGGCCATTGCCGAAGCATATTTTACTGCAACAGTAAATCAATATCAAGAAACTCACTGAACTCCTAGTTAGTTAGTTAGTTGCTTACACTATACTTTTAACTCATCATCATGAAATCAATACGCAATATCACAAACCTATCAACTACGATGCACGCATCAACGTCTAGTCTCAATTGCGTACCAACGAAAACAAGGGTAATTACAAAAGCATACTGTCGCGTCACACCAACAGCTCATGTTGTTAATGCTCCACCACAAACTAGGATAGTGAAACAGGCACCAATGGCTCATCTTATTAAGCATCACGTAAGCAAGGAAAACTCAAATCAACTATCTTTAATTCTAACGCACTCAGGAAATGATTAAACGTCACTGATTAAACACAGCTGTGATCACTATTTTCTTCATCTGCATCCAGTGTCACATTAAACTTAACTCAAATCATGTATGCCTATTTTATCAGACTATCCCTTTAGGCCATAATCTCCGTGACTACTAAACACTGTCATTTCTTTGAAAAAAGAATATTAGACTCGTGATTATACCTGTGACCACAACACACAAATGATACTCTGTGACTCCAGAGGATACGCTCTTAAACAATAAAATCCAGCCAACTGAGTATACTTTCAACAACAATGCGTACTTGTTCCTCAAGTACCTCCGCAATCTATTAGCAATCAACATGAAATCGACTCACCAGATAAATATCCTGGGATATTTCTCACACACGGTACTGCTTAGGTAGTTTGCTTACACCAGAAACACACAGCCATCTCAAGCACCACCACACGGACACCAAATAGAATGTGAGTGAACCCAGTATTCCTCACAATCCGTCCACACGTTGTTTCTCTGATAGCGCTCAATCTCCTCTCAATGAGCCGCAGCAAACTGGCAAACGTCTGGATAACACGGCGGCGGCGGAACACAAATCTCAGGTCAACAGCAGCGCTCGCAGAAGGACCCGGATTATAGTCCCGAAAGCTCGCCATCACACCCCGAATGAAACACCACTGTCCAAATTCGGGTGAAGATGCATGAAGTCGCTCGTCTCCCAACATCGACGATCCATCCGCCATATTTTCCTGAACTCCATTTCCCGACGTAAAATATTCTTGATTTTGAGTAGCTGGCATCGCGGTAGACACGCAGGATGTTTTTGAAAGCGATCCCACCGCTGCTGTCGCAGATTTCAACGGATTAGAATCCACATGTTCGATGTCGGTGTCCACCATGTTGTTTTATTGGCAATCAGTGCGCACACCCGGCGCAGTCGCTGTCTCGAAGGCAAGAGTGTCAAATCGAGCCTCGATCGAACGCACTACTGACTGACACTGACAGCATGAGCTGTCCATAACACGATGTTGCCATACGAATAAATTGAATAAGTACCGAAATAAATGACAACATATTATATTCTCCGACATATATATGTGCCCGTTGACAAGATCTATCACTATGCCAAATTTCATGATTCTACGTTGCTTGGTCTTCGAGTAAAACCTCTGTGACACACGGAGGGAAACCAGGGTGATATTATAAGGGTTACGTATTTTGCTTTTTAGGTCTGGAACGCTAATAAAATAGCAGTGGCAAAGCTCAGTAACAATGCTGCGCTGAACCTGGAATTGAGACACGCCACCTATATGTGGGTGCAATCCGCACATCCTGTACCACTGAATGTATTTTGCTCGCTGTTTCACGACTCAAAGCCAACATCATTATGTCACACAGATGAATGTAGCTTTTGGTCGCATTAGTAGTGTAGTAGACAACGTTCCCCGAATGCTGGCAGGATGCCAATGCTGATTCTCTGACCGTGGTACGTACGCCATATTCAAGAACTTTGCCTTAAGCCTTTTTAACCGACGAATAAACTGAGGAGGTTAAAAGTCGTCGCGTATATTTTTTTTTTCATGTATGATCATGCATAAATTTTACAGAGTAGTCCGATTTTGATGATAATTCTTTTTATTGGATAGGGTATACCTCGAAGATGGTCCCATATAAATTTGGATACAAAATACTTACCCTAAGGGTGGGAAAATAGGGGTGATTTATTGTTCACTCACCGATTGTAATGGCGGGTTGTGTATTACACTATAAAAGTAATCAAACATTAAGCATAGCAATAGTAGTAGTAGATTATAGCCAAAAATTATAAAATAAAAACTTTTTAACAAAAAAAAACACCGATAAAACTGAAAAGCAAAAAATAATAAACCTTTTAAATAAATAAATTTTAAATAGAACTTAAATTTTATAAGGTTTTGCAGTCGGGGATAAACAAATATTACAAACAAAATACATACCTACGTAGGTTATTGGTTTGTTCCCGACTACAAAACCTTTCTTCAATTCTTAATTAGAAAATGTATACTTACAGCAACGTTGATTATAGTTCCAACTACCAGCAAAACCATATGCAGTGGCTGCATCTTCTCCTTCGTTACGAACCTTGTGATCATTAGCATAAATCCTAGTATAGCGACCACACCTGCGATGACGATCACGTACAGTAGCCACTTAGTGAAGTCGAACTGTTTGCAGAAATATACCAAATTAATTAGGATAACTATTTTGTACTCCATTTAACACCCAAAATGGGCTTGTATCTTAAATAAATAAATAAATGAACGTTTATTTACCTCTAACATAAAAATAACATAATTAAAACAAAAGAAATTATTAAAAGAAACAAAAAACCCGACTGCGTAAAACAAAAATTAACTGAAATGACAAAAACAACCTCTTTAATCTATAGAATTATGAATATAACTTGAATGCTATAAGGAATTGCAGTCGGGGATAAACAAATATTACAACAAAAAAAAACATACTTAGGTTATTGGTTTGTACCCGACTGCAATTCCTTATAGCATTCAAGTTATATTCATAATTCTATAGATTAAAGAGCTTATTTTTCTCTTCTCAGTTAATTTTTGTTTTACGCAGTCGGGTTTTTTGTTCGTTTAAATATTTTTTATCAGACTTTTAAGTTTTATACAGAACTAGCAGACCCCAGCGATTTCACCCGCGTATGGTTTGAATTTTGCGCGGAACACTGATTATTTTTCATAAATAAAAGTAGCTAAGTTACTCCTTATAACATTAACTATGAACCGGAACAGACAGACAAAAATGTTTAAAAACTCAATCCGATTTTATTAAAAAAAGTTGAACTCACATAAAGCTTGGTGCAATGCGTAGATAGAGAATTGTAGATAGATAGATAGACTGTCAGCGAATAGCGCAGAAGATAGCGATAGTTCGACATAATTACATATATGTATTTAAATCCATCAAGCCGTTTAGGCTGCAGAGCGTGCCAAAGAAATAGACATACATACATACATACACTCGAAAAACATAACCCTCCTTCCGGGTCAGTTGGGTAAAAAGTAATAAATAAAAGCAGAGACAAAAAGGTCCTAGTAAGGCATATCGCAAAACTGCTGATATTCTGCATTAGCCTGACATTAAATGATGAGTCTGCATTAAATTATACGATAATATAAGGTCCTAATAAATTTGTGAATTTCCTCTTGAGGGATAAATGTGTAAGTCATAAGTAATCAAAAAAAAAACCGTGGGTATTTTTTTGATAAATGGTTAAATTAACTTTGTACTGATATTAAGTTCAATTTCGGAATATTGTTTTTTCCTACGGATTATTTTTTCAAGAGGAAATTGAAGATAAGATTGAAATACATTTAAAATAAAATAAAAGTAATAAACTACAAGTAATGAAGTCCTAAACTAACAAACAACATCAAAACTGATAAAAAATAAGACTTACACTAGTACAAGCGAGACACATACACAAGAAGACAGTACATGCAGTGGCAATAAAAGCATATAACACAACGTTAGTATTAAACCGCGATGATGCCAATGCTCCTATAACGCTCATGCCCAGTACCTGAAAGTACATTAATAATTAACGTTTCTAAATTAAATTATTTAAAGAAACTAAAAACCCGACTGCGTAAAACAAAAATTAAATAAAAAGAGAAAAACAAGCTCTTTAATCTATAGAATTTTGAAAATAACTTTAATGTTGTAAGGTATTGCAGTCCGTTGTTGTGTGTCAGTTGAAGTGTTAAACTATTACACAAATCATAATAGTATATGTTAGAAGATTCTGCCTTTATAATATCTCATAATTTCAATCAGTAGTTTAAGAGGAAACCGTTGTTGAATTTTACTAAGTGTATACATATTTATGTCCTCGACTGTACCTACCCAATAAAAAGGTACTTCATAGGAAGAAGGAAATTTTGTAAGCAGTGTTATTATGCACTAGCTTTCCGTCCCGCGGTTTCACCCGCGGCTCTTCCCTTTCTTAGGCTACAAAAGGAGCAATGTATACCAACTTTTAAGTTAATCGAAACGCAGTAAAAGCCTCCCATTAAAACATAATTACCCCGTTTTACCTTGACACGGGTTGATTTTCGAAAAACAGGAACAACACGTGTTTCTTTATTTTCTATCCATACCGAGTTCAAGTTAATCGGACCGCGCGGTTGGTTTCTTTATACAAACTTTAACACCCCCTAAACCCCATGTTACTTTATTATTTATTTAGGTAAGAAATATTGCTCAGTTTTTAGTCTATATATAAACCCATGGAATCATATTTTTTCATACAAAAAAATCGCCCTTTTTCACCCACTTAGGGGTGGAAAAAAAAAATTCTCACCCCACCGGTTGGGGCTCTGCGTTGATGAATCAGTCAGTCAGGACAAGTAATTATATATGTATACTAGCTATCGCCCGCGAATTCACCCGCGTTCCCGGGATAAAAAGTAGCCGTCCTTGTCTATACCATAGGCTAACTGCATGCCAAATTTCATGATGAGATTGAGTAGTTGAGGCGTTGAAACGTAACAAACAAACAAACTCACAGTCGCATTTATTATATTAGTTAGGTAGGATAGATTAGATGCTTAATCTGATGTCATGTAACTATGGATTATCATGGACGAATAGATGTATTATAAATGTGAACTGGTTTCTTGTGGTTGATTGTGACTGTGATGAAGGGATTTGGATGTATGGGCATGCAGATATAGTTTTCTGGATTAACATAAAAGATGGGTGACACTGTGAGGTGGAAACTATTAGAGCTCGTTCCCACTATGTCGTCTGTCGGGACGATTTTTTATCGTGTGTCGTAGCGGCAGAATATTTTATATGAAGCTTTTCACACTCGTCGGACAACGATTTTGTGTCGTATCCGAAAAAAAATATCGTGTGTTTTGTCAGCCCTCCCGTTCGTAAAAAAATCGTGTCGGATCAACGCTCGCATATGATCGCATATGGCACTGTTCACATTTGCCGGATGTCGGGATGACCCCGCCGTCTCTGTAACTTGTATTTTGATAGTTTATGCTCCCTGATATACGAGACAATAGATCGTTGAATGTAGTTATTGACATTCTAAAATAATTGACAAATTTAACGTCGTCACTTCTTAGTTCAGTTATTAAGTTCTGAAATATTCCCAAAGTAAATCTTTCCCTCAGAATTGGGTGCACCCAATATCTTCTATTTTTAGCTGTCTTTCGTTTCCTTCACAAATAATACATCACAGCAAAAGCTTCGTCGACGTCCATCGTGTACAAGAATCCAACCAAACTAATGGCACCAGCTGCGGTCGTGGCCGACAGCCGACTAGTGTGAACAGAGGCGCCGATACCCGATTAAAATCGGAATCCGACACACGACATAGTGGGAACGAGCTCTTACACGACTATTTAAAGATTCAAGATAAATATTGGCTATTAAGTTACAATGCGTTGCTATAAACTGAAGATTGAAACCACAACTAACCGCTAACATGAGACAGAAAATATTACAAGGAAACACTCTCGCACAAGCTGAGCAGACCATAGCATAGCCCAAGATAAACATTAAAAGACTGAAAAAAATTAAGGTTTAGTTTTGATTGGGATATTTTCGTACGGAAAAGAAATTTAAAAAATTTAATTGTCTTCAGAATACCTAAACTAAAAAGTGTGAAATAACTCTAATCTAACACCGATTTGAAGTCAACCAAATATTTTCAATGGAATACGTCGTGCTCTTACGCTGACGTCAAATCAGTGTCAGATTAGTTATTTCATACTTTTTAGTTTATTTTGAAGTCTATATTTTTTTTTTAAATTACTTTTTTATTTCGTCATTTTTAGTTTTTCTTAAATGCACTAGAGTTTGACCAAGGTTTTGAGTTCCTTTGACATCACGCCCGTAGCTCGTATCAATAAGCCAGGCCGTCACACATATTTGTACTACATATCTTGAAAACTACTGAACCAATTTCGATGAAACTTAAAACCAATAAAGAAATAATGGTTATAATCCGATTAATATCTTCAGAGATAATTGAGGACAACCATACATACATACATACACCTATGAAATTTTGTATATTTGTTTGGAAGCCCTAATCATCATAATATGATGCCACATATTATGTGAATATAATGCAGTTCCAATAATATTACATTAAAAATTACATTGAGCGGGCCAGTTGGCGCAGTTGGTTAAGACGTGGAGTCTTAACCTATAGCGCCGCAGGTCGTGGGTTCGATTCCCACACAGGACATGCATTTGTGTGCATGAACATGTCTGTATGTCCTGAGTCTGGGTGTAATTATGTATATTAAGTATGTATTTACAAACAAAAAGTAGTATATGTATTATATCAGTTATCTGGTTTCCATAGTACAAGCTTTGCTTAGTTTGGGATCAGATGACCGTGTGTGAGGAATGTCCCAGGATATTTATTTTATTTTTATTTAATAAAAAAAAAAAAAATATTCTATTAAAAAGAACATTTTCATGCACGCGCGTTTCACTACTACACGGCCGTAATAAAAAAAACCTAATAGGTTATTCGAATTCACGTCGTATCCCACCATTTTGGTTCGATATTAAAATTGCAAAAATGTATAACTTTTTGAATACCCCTTATATTATAACTATATTAATTACTATACTTACATTGCAGGTATAGAAAAATACAGTGCATATCTTCGGAACGTATACTTGACATCAGGTCTGGAAAATATAGTATCTCAAAAAAAAATATGTTATATACTTATTTTATCTTTCTGCGCTCTTTCTCCATTTAATATAAACTTTAACTATTCCAAATCTCACACTCCTCCTTGCATGCAATATGCTTAAAAAGTGTAACAATCACATCATGTACGAAGAGTAACAGAGTGCAAAGTGACCCTGTTTCATTGTCTTTCTGTTTGAACTGGGTTATTTCCAAAACTACTGAATTTAATTTCATGGGCTTTTGTTGGAAAATTAAGTTTCATCATAATCAGCCTATAATGTCCCACTGCTGAGCACAGGCCTCCTTTCACAAATCAGGGTGGAAGGGGATGAGCAGATACTCCACCACGCATGCCCACTGCGGATCGGTGGAGGTAGGCTAGTGGCCAACCTACTGTTGGAATTTTTCAAGCCGCCTAGGAGGCATCCAACTAGCTTAACGACTATCACAATTAAGTGATAACCGGGACCAACGGCTTTACGTGCCTTCCGAAGCACGGAAACGCTTGATTTGAAATATCACTAGGCGGTCACCCATCCAGGTACCGACCAAGACAGACGTAGCTTAACTTTGCCGATCGATTAAGAACGGCTAATCATGCTACACCACGAGCGCTTCAAATTAAGTTTAAAGATATATAAATATGATGCCTGCTCGAGCGAAGCCGCGGGCAAATTGCTAGATAGCTATAAAATGTTTAAAGGCCAAGTAATTTGTTGCATTACTAGTTGCAATACTTTCATAATTCAAATCGATAACAAGTCATTTCAGCAGAATACTGAAATGACACTCACATTAAGTTGACATTTGACAATTCGATTATATAATCGACCATTAATACGAGAAGAAAATATATTTCCTCGTTATCCCGCATTAGTCGTGTACGTCAATATAACTAAAAAAACAACTCACGTCGCCAAAACAAATGCGATAAAGCCAGCAGTACACACGAGCATCACAAAAACAATGGTGAAGACTTGCAATACGAAGGAGTTGCGATTCTGTGGCTCATAGTCTAAAGGAGCCCCAGTTGGTTCAATATGGGCGTGTCTATTGAAATTGAATCCTCCTGAAAATCATTTTTTTTTTTTTTACTACATCTACACTATGCAACTGATAATTTATCACCAGGAGCCCATTCCTCTACGTGAGTTCAGCTCTTCCAAAGTATTTGTTACTCGAACCAATTTGAGGAAATGCAGAAACAGAAGTGAAGGTCACATATTTAATATTTACTATCAATATATTTGTATGATTCACCCAAGAACAAAGATTTGACTTTAACGAAGGAACGATGGGTGAACGCACATAAACAATTATTTCTTACATAATAATTCCTCCGGATCTTGTAATTGAAATGGATTATTTTTGCAAGTATTTTCATTCCAACTTCCCATCAAATGCAAATTAATTAAAGTTAAACGACAAAGATGCAGTTAACAGCTTTATTCGACGTTTCTGAATTTCAGAATTCGAAAACACTTGGTGGAGTACAAAATCATGTTCAAACTGACAATGGTCACCAAAAACTTACCTTGAAATTGCACCCAAGTGACAGGTAGTGAGGCTTCATTCTGTCCTCTACCGTAGTACCCATAAACCATATATTCTTTACCGGTTTCATCTTTACCCGTCTTCTCAATATCATCATTATCTTTCGATATTCCTAAAATAACAGTATCTTTGCCTTCTTTATTTGCACTTTCAGCGAGTTCTTCATGATCAGTTCTCTCATTAATATTTTTTGTTTCATTACTTTCAGTATCAGCGATATCAATTGTGATTGAATCATTTTTGGCTTCGTGTGTTTTACCTTCATTGCCTTTTAGATTTATCTGTTTCAAATGATCCTCTGGAATTAAAGTGGTATCACTCATTTGTACTTTTATGATTTTGTTTATTCTGACATTGCCTATTTCGTTTTAAAATCAAGATTCAGGTAATTAATTTCGATATTCAGAGTAAACAATATTCCATTAAATATAAATAACATTACTTCAAAAAAATTCAAGAACCATTTGTTATAATGTCACATTGTCAAATGTCTTCTTCTTTCAAACATTCTTCTGACAAAGAAGTTCAATTGTCAAAAGAGGAAAAAAAAATATTGTGCTGAGAGGTTGAGGTGTTGTTAGCGAGCGTCTGCATTCTAGAGTTCTGCGTTAAGAGTTCTTATAAATATCGTCTTATTTTTTTTTAATTATTTCTTATTATTCTTGCTACGACTATATCGTATATATATCTATAATATTCGTCTATAATATTCGTAATGCAAATGGAGGACGACGCGAAGAGTGACAATTTTGTGCGCGCGCGGCTATAGAACAACAACGGGTCTTGTTACGGGCTTGTTCGCCAGTCGGCGGACAAGAATGTTAATCGCAGCTGTCACGTCGTTTAATGTCCGCGCACCTCCATACATCGCTAGCTCTTAATTGCGTGCACTTCCCGCATACATAACGCGCGAGAGAATCGTGGCGAAATCGCCCCTTCTGGACAGGGTCTAAGACTGCTTGCTATGTGTTGCACAATAGTGAATGCGGAACGCAGAACTCTAGAACTCTGTGGGATCGGCGCCTTAGTATGCACGATGCAGAATCATGGTTACGTAGATGTATAATTAGCGCCAGCATCACGATAGTATCGCCGCTGCAAAAAGTTACCATCAGGCGGGCCGTACTTTTGTTAACAGAATTCGAAATATAAAAAGAACTAAGGGTTTTCACTAATGCGACCCTAAGATGCAACACAGACGACAGACTTTTTGTGCGTAGGAGAGTGCGGCACACCAAAAAGTGGGGCACGGATTGTCCACAGATTCAAGAGACACAACACAACGTACTACATCTTCGACCATTATTATTTTGTACTTGAAATACAGAAAAAAAGAAGAAATAGAGATTTGTATACATCCTATTCTTTCGAAGACTATTTTTTGCGCGTTTGCGTTACTGCTTCGAATTGTAAAGGTTCACATACCTACTAAAAAGTGCATGGATTGTCTGTCGTCTGCGCTGCACCTTAGAGAAGGATGCTGAATACGCGAATTAGTGTAGTTATAAAAAAACCTGCGGCCGTCATTTATGTTTATTTAGCTGTGATCAGAAAAAAAACACTGCCTTTATACCCAAGTGGTAGGAAGCTGTACCTACCACATATGTATGCAGTACTGAGATCAAATTTCACAGAAGATTTTAAAGTCCCGACGTAACATGGCGGTGAGCTCAAGAACCGTCTCACGCGCATACTACCATTATAAAAATGCTCACCAAATATGGTGTAAGTATTAAGCGACTGCTTCCCACAAAGAATTTCATAATCATGGTCTGAAAATTATAAAAGGATGCTATAAGCATTCATTTTCAACTCAATATTTATTCGTTTTAAAAAGACATTGTTTTCTATTTAAAAAAAAATACATACCATTTAGGGCGTGCCTTTTCATAGCAGTGTATCCCTTTCCAAATAAACCAGCCATCTAAAAAGACGGATCAAAAAGTTATATCGTTATATAGTTATAATATCTTATTACACAGTTCATCACTCAATTTTCTACCCATCAAAGAAAAAGCATTAAGATTATTTGTGCAAACCTAATGTTAGGTAAATCCTTTATATCTTACACTGCCCTTTGTGCCCTTATACCATATTCAGGGCTTTTTGGACTACATTTTCTGAATGACATTCTCCTGCTAATTTATAGGTCTTAAATAGGTATTCATGAAGATCTAAATATTAAACCTTCCCTACTCCATTACCTATTTGAATATCAGCAACTATTTCTACTTCAATTAATTCTAGTATTTAATATACTATGTTCCGTTTTATATTTCGGTGTATCTGGTTTCTCTAGTGTATCCTCTTCAACCTGCTCTTCATCTTCAGCAGCATCCAAATCAAAGGTAAAATAAAGATTTTTCCGTTCTGCGGCATTTTTATTAATTTCGTCAATTCGTATTTCATTTTATGTGTTTATTCAGATAATACAGTTAAAAAATAAATAGTTTACAAAATATTAAAATAATTCGTAAAAAATCAACTGTTTTACAAAGTGACAATTATTATTGTCTTTATTTTTCTAATGGCCATTTCTGACAGTCTAAAAAGAAGATATATAGAAAAACCTCATTGTATTTTTTTTTTAAACTAACCATATTTTCCATTTTAATTTCAAAATGGCTAGATTTTTCAACAGTCCTCTGATAAGTCTATACAAAGACTATTCTAATTTCAAGATAACAGCCAGATACCGCTAAATCTGGCTATTGAAAAATCGGCCCTAAAACGTTGAATAGTAAACCTACCTCTTCCCCTACTCAAATTGAATTACTTGAACAGCTAACACAAAACCCCTTATTAATAAATAAGGTTTAAGTCAAGTATAGTAATACCTAGGATTAAAATATATCCGTCACTTTCTAATGTCATATAAACAAAAAGGGATGAGGATCTTAATACCTGGGTATTACAAGACTGACTTACACCTTATTTATTAATAAGGGGGAAAGTGTATAATTCATTATTTACGACACTATGACTATTCAATAAACAATTCAATATCTGAATATGGCAGTTTAATACTTGCTAAATTGCACATTATTAAATATTATATTATATTCCTGTATTATCCTTACCCATTAGATGGGACCGAAATCACTTTAGTTTCGGACGTACCTTCGTCACTTCAGTTTAGTGACTCTGGTTTCATTTTTCATATCATTTCTTAGATGTGGTTTTATTAAGGTGATATAACTATTACTATATTATGCTATTATCTAGAACTAGTGGTTTTTAATATACTACCGATTATGATACTAGCTAAACTGCTCGATATTTTTTAGGTTTGCATTTGATCCTACACTAGGTTAAATTAATATCCTAGAAATACCTAAATAACATATTACTTTCAAAATTAATTAAATCCGACTCAAAACATTAAAATTTCATACTGGTAGATTTTATATTTATAACTCAAGAACGAGCTCACCTATCCAAACCAAATGTTTAGGCTTTGTTCGGACTATTTAGTAGATGGTTTATGTGAAGTTTGCACAGGTTGGTCGAGCGGTTCTTTATTTATCAAATAAAGAACCGCTCTCAATATCGATATCAATATACAAAGTTGTCATAATGTCGTGTTTCCTTTTAGTGAAGTTTGAAAAATAATAATATTGAAAGAAACATCATAATAATGAAAAAATAATAAATTACTTTTGGATCTCAAAATAATATTAGAATGCAAGATGCTAAAAATAATTAAGAGCACTTTAGAGACAGAGGAATTGAGATATGCAAAATTTCAAACAGTATTAACGGTAAATTGGCAACAGGGGAGGCCTCTCAAGATTGTCCCTTTGCGGCCGTTACGAACAATTGTATTATTTCTATTGCCTCGCAAACTGAATCGAGGCTTTTCCATTTTGGTAAAGAAAGGTAACACCTTTAGTTAAGGGGAACATTATGTGGTTGTAAAATATTACCTTTTTATTTTAACTCATAAAGAATACTTTGAAAACAATTTTAAGAAATATTTTTTAAGTACACAGTGGTTGTAAAATATTACCTTTTTATTTTAAATCATAAAGAATACTTTGAAAAAAATTTTAAGAAATATTTTTTAAGTACACAGCTTACAAACTATATTGTGAATCGATGTAATCAGTATTTGTAGCTGTAATTCAAATATATTGGAATCTAAAATGTATAATTAGATGTACTTACATTATTTACAAAAGCATTAAAACTAAAATAAGAATAAAAATATGTACCTACCTACAATCAGTATTTGTTGTTTAAATATAGTAGGTATAAGGAATGTACAATGTACAGAAATGAACTCTCTGGCCCACTAGCGTCAACCTCGGCTAAATTATCTTTTACATACACAGAAATGAAATCTCTAGCCCACTAGTGTCAACCTGGGTTATCTTTATAACTCTAGAGTTAGTTGCTTTAAACAGGGATTGACATCAAATTATATGACATTTTAACCTCAGGTAACCAAAAAAATCCCTGCATTATATCTATCCATGCCTCTAACTTATATTTCCACACTAGCGTATTTCCTACTCTCTGGAAGGAGGCTAAAATTGTTCCCATACACAAAGAAGGAGATAAAAGTAATATAAAAAATTATAGACCTATTTCTATTTTATCTATTTTTCCCAAGATCTTAGAACCTTTAGTTTACCCACATCTTAACCGTTTAGTTAATGCGCAAATTACCGAAAGGCAACATGGTTTTATTCAGAATAGGTCCACGGCTACCAACCTTGTGGGTTTCACAGATACCATATCACATCACCTAGATCAACGCTCTCAAGTGGATGCCGTTTACACAGATTTCAGTAAAGCATTTGACAAAGTCGACCATCGTATACTTTTATCGCGACTGGATGATTTTGGGATAGGGCATTCCCTGTTAAATTGGTTTAATTCATATTTAATGATGCGTAGATCTTATGTAGTTGTAAATGGGGCTCAATCTACTCATTTTATTTCATCTTGCGGCGTACCACAAGGATCCCACTTAGGTCCACTTTTATTTTTAATTTTTATTAATTCTGTTACAGAGTGTTTTCATAACACACAAGCATATTTATTCGCCGATGATCTTAAAATTTTAAGACCTATAAAATCTATTAATGACTGTATTTTAATTCAGGATGACCTAAATAGACTCGATGATTGGTGTAAAATTAATAATATGTTTTTAAATACGGATAAGTGTCATCACATATCATTCACCCGAAATAAATGTCCTATACTTTCAAAATACACAATAAATAATACACAGTTAAAAAGAGTGGACTGCATACGTGACCTAGGAGTATTTATTGACCATAAACTAACTTTCAATGCACATCTCGATAGCATCTTAAACAAAGCTTCTAAATTGAGTGGTTTCATCGCAAGATCTACAAAAACTTTTAAATGTGCAAAAACTAAACTTCTTCTTTATAGCTCCCTAGTACGAAGTACACTCGAGTATTGCTCTCAGGTTTGGTCTCCTTTTTACGAAGTCCATAAAAATAGAGTTGAAAGAGTACAGAAAAGGTTTCTTAGTATTCTTGCGTATGATATGAAACTTTATCATTCATTGAAATCCTATTCTGATCGACTTCATTATTTCAGGATTCTTTCGCTCAACGATAGACGTAAGCTTCTAGATCTCTCATTCCTCCACAAAATTTGTAACAATAAAATTGATTGTCCTGAACTACTAGCAAGTATAAATATATCTATTCCAAACAGATTACCACGCTTGAGTGTCTACAGACTGTTCAACGTCCGGGCACATAAAAGCTTAACAAGGATGGCTAGATTATATAATGATCTTTCTAGGTCTATAGATTATGATATTTTTAGCGATAAGTTACATACTTTTAATGGAAAGATTCATAATCATTTTCGACTTGGGAAATGATTATTTATTTTATTTAATTTTTCATTCTAAGTAGTTTTTGTTTTCATATATATTGTTGATTTTAGTGAGAGGCTTATAAGTTTAGTTATTTTTTAAATTTGATATTAACGAATGCTGTGATCTCCTGTAACTGAAGGTACATATAGAAGTTATGTCATGTGTTTTATTACTAAGAGTGTAATTATGTATCTTTGTTGGAGTTCCTTAATAAATAAATAAATAAATAAATAAATAGGGAAAAAAAAAATGCGGAACTTCCGCAAAAACATAATACTAATTTAAAAAGAGTAGGATATGAATTGGTATTGTATAAGTACCCATCCAAATTACACCATATATATTATTTCTTATAGTAAGAGTCCGACTGAGCTACGCCGCAGACGGACAGACGGACGAACATGGAAAATCTATAAGGATTCCATTTTGACTAAGGAACCCTATATAGCGAAACCTTTGAATGTACAGAGAGGTACTATCAATTAGCACTAAAAACAAAACAATTGTAACAAAAAATTAAAAATGAGGACATAAACTGGCAATAAAAAGCGACATTACGGAATAATCTCACCCTTAACACGGTAGGTACCACTCAATAGCTTTAATGTCACCGCAGAGCTGACAATAAAGAAAATTCACTTCACAAGATAATAACAACAATAAAAGCCCAGAATTGTTCACAACTTGAACTTTATTTAAAAGGGAATACTTTATCGCTCACAGCTCGTGCTGTCATACAAGCAGCATGAATCGAGCGAGCGATTGATTTCTATTAGATATGACTAGCTTTCCGCCCCGTTGTTTCACCTGCAATCTTCTCTTGTACCCCTATAGGCGTTAAATATTGATGAAACTTTCCTTATTGGATGCTTGTTTTATAAGGAACTTGAGTAAAAAAATTCAAGTTTCTAGACCCAGTGGTTACTGCTGTGCGTACTCAATCAGTATCATTCTAATCAGTCAGTTTCTACTTTTCTGTGTACTGATTTAGCCATTTAAGATGCTTAGTAATTAGTAATTACTGCATTTAGTGACTATAAGCGAAAATCAATACCAAAGCGCGTTGTCATAACAATGGACAACAATGATGTTACACCACACACCTATATTAGTGCTATCGAAATTCTCACAGCACTTTTAATATCATCTTCTGATAATATTATTAAATAACTGCCATCGGTTTGATATGTTTTTCTTAAAAATATCTTTAAAACATTCTCGTCATTAATATCATCAAAGCGTTGGGACATCCCGTCATCGCAGGCGGTCAGACGGATTCTCTAATCCGAGATGATTTTAAAAGGTTTTCAATTAAAACCTACCCGCGGAACCGTGCAGGTACAGACGTTGTTTGAATTTATTTAACTTGTTATCGCCCGCGGTTTCTCCCGTGTTCCCGAGGGTTGTAATGTTCTCCCGGGATATAAAGTATGTCATATGTTGTTATTCCAAGTTCTAGTTGATCTACCATCAAAATGTGTTGTTCTGTTGATGCGTCGAGAGCTAACAAACAAACTAAACTCACTTTCACATTTATTATTAGTCGGCAAGATCTAATAAGCCCGTTTTGACAACACGTATACGAGTATAGTCCTACAAACGTATCTGTTTGAAATCTATTCTGCCAATTCCTCACCTTAGCTAAGCCAAGGACACACTAAAAAACATTTTGATACAGTGACAGTGCAATTAGAATGTAAATGTTATGTAATGAATCTAAGCTTGTTTTGAAAAGAATAATTGCTGAGTTTATTGCCGGCTCTTCTCAGCAAATGCAACCTTCCGAACCGGCATTAGATTATTAGAGTCAGACTTTTCATAAGTGCCTGCGAAGGTCTATTTGAATAAATATTTTGATTTTTTTAGTAGTATACATGGTAAGTACTACAACAATCGATATATTATCTTCTGTCATTTCGATGACTACAACTTTAATATTAATTAGATAAACCCCCTTATTCATAATAAAGTAATCAAACGTTGATTAGCTAACATTCTGAAGTCTAAATCTGACATTTGGGGTTCGAAAGAGAGACACTATTACCACAGTAGTATATGCAATTGTAAAACTGTGCTATTACACTGATTTAGTTCGAACATAATATTAATTTATTTACAACAAAAATGTACAAAATACAATCTATATATAGAAAATTTCCTCAAGCCTGCCGCTGCTTCCGATTAACGACAAGGTTCCCAGAAGGCTGTCAGCGTTTCCTCTTTGGTTAACCAAGCTGACGCGTTGGTGGAAAAAGCTCCCCGCCCGCTGATCTCCGGAGGTCTCTATCAATTTTGATGACAAGGTGCGAGCAAAACGGCGAGCTTCAGACCCCCACGGTCCCAAGGTCTCGACCGCAAAAGGCATAAAAATATAATTGGGTCCAATCGAAGCATATTTTTTGAATTTTGAATTTTCCGCTAATTTTTGACTGATTTAGTTAAAAAGCGATTATGAATAAGGGGGTAAGTCTCTAAATGTCTGTAAACTGTTTATATTCCGATAGATAAATGAACACACTGGCAGTATGATACATCATTCTAAGTAACCCTTAGTCCCTAATATAACGCAAGTGAAACTCCAAAAGCTAATAGTTAATACCTCAACTTGTGCTAGCTTCAGTTTATTTGCAGATAAAGCGACATAAATCAAACGTTGCCGAGTGAGCACACATCCCTATATTAGTTCACATTACCTCCCCATTCCTCCATTTGGAACTCTGAATTCAGGCTATCACAGTTTGCTCTGAAGTTTGCACGTTTAATGAAATTCTGCCTGATGCACACTGTGCTGCGAAAATGTGCACTGAACCCATGCGTGCTATGCCAACATTAATGTAGCGTGAGCATACCAATTTCATATAGGTATTTAAAGTTTAGAAATTATCATTGAATTACTTGATTTTGCCTACCGATTTTACTTGAATTTTCCCTAATTTATCAAAAAAAACTTTTTTTTTATAATTATCTAAAATTCGTTCTTAGTGGATGCCCAAACCTTATTAAATTCAGTGAACGCTAATTGACATTTAAATCATATCAACAAAAAATCGAGCGATCGGTGCCCTCCCTTTCATACATACGTCGATGGTTAAAGACGGTCACTTTCATATTATTTTTGAAAGAAAGAAAGGAAAACATTTATTTGCCACACACCTTAAAATTAACAACATAACATGAAAACGTATTTTGCTTGTATAAAAACCAGAACGTCACTAATCGTCATTTATATTGTATGAAAAATGTGTGCAACAAATATTAAAATACCTGGATGCTCAGCTGAATGTGTTATAAGAAGAGTTTATATACGATTTTTTTGTATATAGATAGATAGATTTGTGTCGCATTATGGAAAGGGTCAGGTGAGGGTGTCGGGGTTTCATACCCAATTCGGAGAACAAGGTAATTGCAAAGTAAGGTTGGGCTGATTTCAGCCCAGAAGTCTCAATCGTGTTTGAGCCGTACTCTCACTGTTAACCTGATGCATATGTTTACAGACAAGTTTACAGTTTACAGACAATGATTGAATTCAGAGAACTAAAGTAAAGCTCCCCAGCTCGAATATTGAGAGTACCAGCTATATACACCAGTGGACATCATAGGAACAGACATATGCATAAGATGATTATTGATGGAGACTATGAGTAGGTACGTCTAACTAACATAGCCACTACATTATATTTATGAAATATAATTTAATATTTCAACTTGTTAATTGAATTTGATAAGAGCTAAGTAAATGTGTAGCTTAACTTCCCTATTTCCTGGTAATCAAATAGAAAATAAAACTTTATTAAAACACCGGTCCGCATTCTCGTCAACTTTTCCGGACATCGCATAATCAAATTTAAAGAGATTCTTTTGATAACCGTACCAAGGAGCCGTACCGTAGCATTGATATTCCGGTCACGGTGCGGCATCGGTCGCGCGCGCCGACTTACAGCCCTGATTTCACTAACGAACGAATTACAGAATAATCTCCTTTGTATCGGTGCGGTAACCAACCACATTCTTTAGAATGTGGTTGGTTACCGCACCGATTTATTTTCACGGGATAATATATCTTGTAGCAAATCGAACATGCTATGTGGTGATGTATCGAAACCAAAGTAAAGCAATGAAATTTTGTGTGACGTACCTTTGTATGATTTAATTTAATTTAATTCAATATCGAGGCCCTTCTGATTCTCCTAATAACCTGATAATGCGAGAACTTGTACAATATACACGTCGGAACCGTCGTCGACCGTAGTTTCAGGCAACGTTCATGTTTATTGTCCCAATGCGAACGTGATAATCTTCAGGCTCGTCGGCCAGTTTTTACACGCGTTCCACAATAACTATGTGGACGTGTTTATTTTCACAATTCCTTGGTAATTTGTCTACTTATCTCGCATCTTTGTTTTATGTTATTCCTGTGAAACTAGTGGGTGTATTGTATGAGAGCTTTTAGGAAATAAAGTAGTTGTTTAGGAATTATCTTTTGTTAGTTTATTTGCTAGGGTGTGAATTATATATTTGAGTGGTTTTGGTGGCTATGTTTAAAAAAAACATAATTTAAAGTGATTAACTATAATGATTAAAAAAACTAAGTAGTACGAATCTAGGAAAGATATATAGACATGAATGTATGTGTAACATATTGCAGGGAAAATAAAACGATTTTGTATTCATCCAAAACAACAGTATGGGCCAAAGAAAAAGACATTCGAGGAAAGCAGGGAACCTTCGGAGCGCGTGTCAGACTTGACTGGTTTTAAATCATTTGAAATAAAAGCCTTGGGTAGTTTTCGAAATGATATAGAAAAGTTTCAAACTATTGAATTGATAGATAGACAGATAACACTTTATTGTTACACCACATGAGATTGGAGGAGTACCTAATACATAACATACAATAAGAATCTTACAATAGGCGCCGTATCGCGTGATCTCTACCAGGCAGCCTTTGGATGGATAGGACTAACAAGAAACAGTAAAAGACAGGGATGTACAATACCAACAAAATTGATATTAGTTTATCTTCTTGGAACTAAACTAGTAATTATCATCATGATCATCATCAGCCTATAATGTCCCACTGCTGAGAACAGGCCTCCTTTCACAAATTAGGGTGAAAGGGACTGGGCGATACTCCACCACGCGTGCCTACTGCGGATTGGTGGAGGTAGGCTAGTGGTCAACCTACTGTTGGAATTTTTCAAGCCGCCTAGGAGACATCCAACTAGCTTAACGACTATCACAATTAAGTGATAACCGGGACCAACGACTTTACGTGCCTTCCGAAGCACGGAAACACTCGATTTGAAATACCACTAGGCGGTCACCCATCCAGGTACTGACCACGACAGACGTAGCTTAACTTTGCCGATCGATTAAGAACGGCTAATCATGCTACGCCACGAGCGCTTCATAGACTAAACTAGTAATATAATAACGGAATCATTTTCTTCATTACATGCTTGCTTCGTTAGATGGTCAAGTGCTTATTCAGAAATTCCCAAAAACCAGATGAACCTGAATAAAAAATATATTTATAAACGTATATTTTAAAACCAGTGACACTAAGCACCTAGCATTAATCTTAGCAAGCTTTAGTAAAAAGAGGCCAAGTTTGAGTAAGACTAAGCAATGAAGGGTTCCGTTTTTGGGATAAACCCAAGAATCGATACTTACTAGTTACATCACAAAAATATAAATACATACAAAACACAAAATAATAGACAGCTATTATATAATAAAACTACGAGAAAATTCTTCCTATAGGTATAGTTCCTCCAATATATTATTACTACAAACTGTCCCCCGCGGTTTTACCCGCGTTCCCATGTGTCCTTCTGCAAACCGTGCCATAGGCCATCTGCATGCCAAATTCCATGATGACCGGTTGAGTAGTTCAGGCGTGAAAGTGTAACAAACAAATAAACAAACCCACATTCGCATTTATAATATGTGTTATTATTAGTATATATTGGATCTATCCGCGCACATGGTTATATTTATTCACTCTGTTACAACTTCTCCCTGAAGCAAACCTTACATTATTTATTAGACGAGGACTTTCATCGTACGTAAGGAACCCTAAAAGTACACGGTTAGAGTTTGCACACCCGCACAGAGTTGCGTCTTACGACAAACAGATGGCGTGGCTGTGGCCCGACGACAAAACGAAGATTTACTCTCCTGCGGGTTGCAACATCCCTTATCGGAACAGTGGAAACTGTGGAGACGGTATCGGAAAGTTGCTATAAAATTATCTATTTAGTGTATGCTTCTGCGCAGTAACTGTATCTAAAGGACAACTTAATAACTAAGTAAGTACGATATGTTAAAGTTCGGGGTTTAATCAAACAAGATAAGCAACACTTGACAACGCTTTTCTTTATTCTACTAAGGTAGATTATAAGC
Source organism: Achlya flavicornis (assembly GCA_947623365.1). Classification (NCBI taxonomy): domain Eukaryota; kingdom Metazoa; phylum Arthropoda; class Insecta; order Lepidoptera; family Drepanidae; genus Achlya; species Achlya flavicornis. The sequence goes on along the minus strand of OX392491.1, from coordinate 3,222,109 downwards.
AGGTGGGCCGCCTGACGGTTGCCCTATCCAATAGACGCTTGCAACTTACATCGCACGTAGCTGATCTTGGAAAAATCTCTTCACACCCAAAAGAGGTTTGAGAGGAGTCGATGTGCCAGTGAAAAACAAAATGCAGTTTCATTTAGCACTACAACGCTGGTCTTCCTGATCCCAAACTAACCAGATAGTATAATATTATTACAAACTACTTTATAAACACGGTCTGCTCCATATCATTACTGTTCCGAGCATCAAATTGATCGGTGTAGTTGTAATTGTTATAGCGTCCTAGATATATAGCGTTCTACTATAACACTACCATATAAAATAGAGCCCAGATTTATCCAGTGCAGGTCGTAAAGAAAAATATGAACCACCAGCTTTCTCCCCGCAGTTTTATAATATACTTACTAGCTGTCCCCTGCGGTTTCACCGGCGTTCCCGGGGTGAAAAGGTGACAATCTATCGCCAAGCACCTATCGGTGTGTTCCGACAGCTGCACTGGAGAGCCAGTCCTTCTAGGCATTGTGTGGTTACCACGTTCGGCCACATCACTTATAATGGTGAAATTGTGGTTAAACACAGACCTACTTATACAAAGAAAAAAAGCCTTTAGCTCTCGGCAATAATGTAGCTTCCTATTAGTGAACCAATTTACGGAATCGGATCAATGACGTCATATTTTAATCAAGGTAAGAAGTAACGAGGTTCAGCTGAATGCACTGAATACACGAATTGTACACCACCACCCGCCGCCGCATCGTGCCGTCATTCCCAACGCAGCCTTATGGGAGGATTGCATGACATGTACAGTTCTACATACATGGCTTGTTCCAACAGCAGCCTGGAGATTTTAGCCCCAATGACTGTACAGCTACCAATGTCAAGGAGTAGGGAATAGGTACATACACTGTTAATACATTTCGTTGATTTAAACATGAACAATGCACATAACAACATATTAAATTTTATTGAAATGACAAATACTGCACATCAATTCTACGTGAGCAAAATGCGGCCGGAAAACTGTCAATAATTGTGTACTTTTGTAGAATAATGCTAAAGTAGACTGTAGTACCTAACAAGTCTAGGAAATAACAATAGCAGTATCAAGTAGATCAGAGTTAAATAAAATATGATGATAATTTAAGCATCATATCAATAGATAACCAATGTGGTAAATATATCTAACATTTAAAACCATTCTTTTCTAATATGAGGGGGAACCTTAATGACCAAAAAACAGCTATGGCAGGTCGTCAATACGAACATTACCTTAGCGAATTTCGACGGAAACAAAAAAGTAGACAGAGTTCCTACGTGTGTTTTTCTTTATTCGTCCTATTCTATCACTCGTAACTTTGTTCACCAATTGTACGTGTGAACAAACTTACCCTTAATGGAGATTAGAAAAAACCGCGAGATACAGGGCTGGAGTAAGAGCTACATACCTTCAATGATGATTATTATACTGCCATATCTAAACGCGAACGCAGATAATTAAATAAATAAAAATAGAGATAGAAAAAATATTATTCATATCACAAATCAAAAATGTGTAAGTACTCTTTGCCCATTCCTTATTCAGTTTTATAAACAATATTTCCTTATATTATATATCCAAAAAACACAACAGGCATACACAACACCAATTAATGTCTAAACATTACGGTAAATACGAAACCAAACCAATTAAACGTCCAGATACAGCAAAATATTCACCCCCACAACGTTCCCATCGATATTGGGCATTATGGGGGCTATATATCGGAGCTTGTACGCGAGCATATGCCCCTGGCCCCTGCCCAACGCGGGCCTGTCTCCGAATAAGCGGTAAAAGGAAGCGTGTTAAGTAAATGGGTATCCGGACAAGCAATAAGCCGAAATAGATTGCTATTCCATTCCTTTTTCCATTTGCGATTGTCGGTTATTTCGCATAATCACCCAGCGTTATGGAGGTGTGGACATGGTGACATGTATTGTGGGGTCGAGCCTATTTCTCCTGCTTGTCATTGCTTGCTATACTCCATTTGCGTGATTCATAATATATTGTAGGTTGTACTGGTTTTATGATTTTTATAAACTTGAACGAGTATTACTACTACAAGGGATTTCTTCAATCTTCCACATTTCACAATTGTATATTCTTTTGATCACTGTAGCAAGATTTTTTTAATAAACGTAAGTAGCTAGTTACGGTTTTTGGACAATTTTAATAATGTTTATACTCAAAAATGTATATATTCTAGAATTTTTGTAAAACTAGTAAGAATTAGATTTTTTTTTTTGCGTAACCACTTTTAAACGGATGAACGGATTTAGATTAATATTGGCACAGCATAGAAATATCATTAAATGTTATTTTCATCGCTGAAAACATAAAAACCATGGAACAGATGAAACGGCCGCCTGCGGCATCCTGGAGTGCGAGGGAATGGCTGAGCAACGGGCGCAAATCCTCGGTCCTACTCCGTCGCTCCTTGAAACCTGTGAGCATCCCAGGAGAGTCCTGCGTTTCTGAGCGGAGCTAAGCTGGCTAATAACCTAGCCGGCGCTCTTCAGGGAAAAAGGGCCCGCTCAGGCGGCCTACTTGCGCAAACAAAAGCCCCAAACAAGTAGCAAGTCAGATAAAACCATCAGGAATGGACCACGATTACACCAGTGCGATAGTTTATTATACATAGCATACTATAAAAGTCCAAATGATATCTTGCGTAATCTGTTTCCCGCTAAACGCTCCGCTCACCACTACACCACACGTCATCAGCCATTCTGAACAATGTCAAAACTGATAATGCTTGCGTATTCACTTTCAGGATTTTATTTTTAAAGGAAAGGAGCTATTTCCTGACAAAACGTAATGTGGGTGACATGTCGAACATTGTTTTAAGTGCTTGGCTTCTCAAGAATCACTTGTTTCAATGAAGAAAAGCGAAAGAGTGGGAAAAGGAAGACTTTATTTGAGATTCTATCAACTTTTCCAATATATTTAGCGAAGAAACATACGGGACTGATATTGTTTTCTTAGATGGTGACTTTTACAACCTGAACGTGTTTTTATTTTTACTGTATATGTTAGCTAATTGAACATTTTTAAAATAAAATCCGTGCAATAAGTAGTTCGTTTAATTTGCATTCTCGTCTTATATCTCCCCCGCGGGTTCACCCGTGTTCCAGGAAAAAAAAGCCTATGTCCTTCCCATACCATAGGCTATCTGCATGCTAAATTTCATCGTGATCGATTGGGTAGTTGGGGCGTGAAAGCGTAACAAACAAACAAACTAACATTCACATTTATAATATTATATTAAGTAAGGATTACAAATGCGAATCAAAGTTCCTGTATTATTCTTAAAAAGTTACCCAATGGGCCAAACTTTAAAGTATTTGTTACACTTATTACAATTAGTACAAATAATAAGTATCATCTAGCAGTGGATGGAGCGGGCGTGGCGTGTCGTGGAATGAAAGGAAGGTAAAACAAAAGAACTGTACAAATCCCAGGACAATTCATAATGTCCCTCCGCTGCACCGGAGCACGCTTCATTATAGTACCTAAAGTAGGACGACTACATATTCAGGACTTATTAACGAGAAAATTCAAGAATAAATTGTGTCAATCAAAAATAAGCCCCAGGTTCAAATTTCAATTGATTTAATCACGGGATCAAGTCTAACTTACACTTTGATTGACGTTTCTATAAAATTTCTCTAAGTCATGAATATAATTATGAATGTTTTTATTTAATTTAAGCATTTTGTTGCCGATGCAATATCTGCTTATTGAAACTTTCCTGAATTATAGACAACGCCCAGCTCAAAACCGGTGGGTTGAAAGTAGGTGAGGACGAAGAAAATATTTGTAGAAATTACACCCTTAAGGGGGTAACACAGGAAACCGCAGGGCATAAAAAATACTAAATAGTGGATACCAGCTTGATCCTTTAGACTCGGTTCAACGACGTGCCATCAGAATTGTCGACGATCCCGAGCTCACAAGCGGTTTAGAGCCCCTCAGTCTGAGGATAGACTTTGCCTTTTTACGTGTGTTCTACCGCTTGTACAACGGACGGTGTTCTGAAGAATTGTTTAAGATGATGCACACGGCTACCTTCTACCATCGCAACTCTCGCCATCGACCCATCCTCACATATTGAAACCTGAATTGTTTCGTACTGTGCGGGCTCAAAGGAGCTTCCTTCCGCGGACGCTCAGACTGTGGAATGAGCTCTCCGCCGTGGTTTTCCCAATGGAGTACAGCATGGGGTTCTTCAAAAGTGATGTGAAGAGATTTCTGCAGGGTCGGCAACACGCGCGTGATACCCCTGGTGTTGCAAGCGTCCATAGGCTACGGTAACCGCTTACCATCAGGCGGGCCGTATGCTTGTTTGCCACCTAAGTGGTATCAAAAAAAACTTATAAACAACTACCGTACCGCGTGGTTTCATCCGAGTTTCCGAGATAAAAAGTAGCCCATATCCTTCTCCATACCATAGGCTATACGTGTGCCAAAATCATCGTGATTGTTTGAGTCATTGTTGAGTAGTTAAGGCGTGGAAGCGTAACATAAAACTCTCATTCGCATTTATAATATTATACTTAATTATGATTAGGAAGTTAGGATACACACATAGCCTGCTAATGGATGGCCATGCTAAAATGTCATATTTGACAAGAGGGTGTCTCTCCTTGCCGCACTATGTTTGTCTCTTTTTGACACATGCATATGGGCTGTCAGAAGTGACCTATAAGGAAGGCCCTATAGTAAACTAGTGGATCCAGAAACCTAAAATTTGTCCCACAGCTTACTTATGCAAAGTAGGCATCCACTAAGGAAGGGAGTCTTCTGGCAGTTGCACTTGAGACCTCTATTCCATCCCTTCGTATGCTTATCACCTTCGGCTACACTCACCACAATGATATTAAAAACAGGAATGTCCCCTATTATTCAATATATATGGCCATCATACAAACTTGTCAGACTTTTGTCTGTCCGCTTCCGTGACGCAGCGGAGTAGTAGGTGGGTGGTACTGCGGTACACCGGACGGAACCCTGCGGTCGCACGTCCTGTTCGCGCCCCGGGTCTCAGGTGCTGCTTCCGTTTTGTTATACTTGAAACTTGTTTTGGGACCCTGTTTTTGAAAGAAGCTTTGACATTGCGGTTGAATAACTTAAGAGATAAAAACTAGTAACAATAGTAACATTTTCTTTTCACTTCTGTGTAATAAGGTAAAGGTTTAGATATGTGTATTATCTTCTCAGATCTGTCACTGACCGAGGAAGCCAGAACATCTGGGTCCGCTCCATCCGCCTCCAGGACAGTCCGTGTAACTTTTTGCCAGGGGGAAGAAAGCTTCCCATTTTAACTATGGGTGCACATATATATATATTTGATTAGTTTTATTAATCTGTGTGTTATCACCCCTGGGTACATATATATAAGAATAAATAAAAAATAAGTCTGCATGTAGTAGCATTTAGCGACATATAAGCGAGCTTTTCTAAAGCAATAAGTGAAACACGTAAAAGTTGGCGATTCTATAGGTAGATACATATCTTTAGAAGCATTCGCAGATTATTTTAATACCGTCCAATACCGTCTGAGGCCACATGTACCCCGACAATATAACAAATATACAAGTCAACATTAAAGAGTAATAATAAATCATGCTTGTAAAATAATCTGCTACGAAATATTGTCTCGCGGGCCTCCCCAAAAGGTTTAATTTCTAATATTTTAATACAAATCGGCTTCGGCGTATCCTATATTTTCGTGGAAGTTACAGAAGTCCCTTTCATCTTAATCCCCTTGAAGGATAAAATCTGTAAATATCTTTGTCCTTTATTTTCCCCCATTTCATTATACGAATGATAAAGGAATACATTATTTTAGTTTTAGAAGGAATAAAGATTAAGAATAAATTATTTTATGTGTCTTGGTTAAAGTAGAGTGACTGACTAGACATTTTAAGGCGATGCTTGCGCAGTGGTAGTGACGTCGTATTCATAGACGAAGGTACCGGGTTCGAATCCTACAATGAGCTTGAGATTTCGGTGAAAGAAAACATCGTGAGGAAACGATATCACGGTCGTTGGGTACTTTGTAGTACCCTACCCACCTGGCTGGTTACCACCCTCAAGTTGAAAATCTGTCCCCTAGCAGCTACCGGTGTGTGTGACAGCTGCACTTGAGAGCCAGTTCCTCCCAGGTTTGTGTGCTTAGCATTCACCTTCGGCCACATCATCATTTTCCATGATGAGATAATGATCAAACACAGGCCTATATGGACCACGTTTTAGGCTTATTTCAAGGTTTCCATACTCAAATAAGGGACTATAGGTTTTTTATAATCCGACTTTCCTTCTAAATAACAATTATACTAGAAAAGTTTATGTATGGTTTTTTTAAGCTTGCCAAATCAAGCTAACAATAAAACCGGCCAAGTGCGAGTCAGACTCGCGCACCGAGGGTTCCGTACAAACCTGTAGGTATATAAGTAAATGGTGTTATAGACCTGAGTATTTGATATTAATTTCAAATTATGACCTATTAAAAAAAAACTACTTACTAGATCTCGTTCAAACCAATTTTCAGTGGAAGTTTGCACCGTAATGTACATCATATATTTTTTATAGATTTATCATTCTCTTATTTTAGAAGTTACAGGGGGGGGGACACACATTTTACCACTTTGGAAGTGTCTCTCGCGCAAACTATTCAGTTTAGAAAAAAATTATATTAGAAACCTCAATATCATTTTTGAAGACCTATCCATAGACACCCCACACTTATGGGTTTGATGAAAAAAAAAAATTTTAGTTTCAGTTCTAAGTATGGGGAACCCCCAAAATTTATTGTTTTTTTTCTATTTTTGTGTAAAAATCTTAATGCGGTTCACAGAATACATCTACTTACCAAGTTTCAACATTATAGTTCTTATAGTTTCGGAAATAAATGGCTGTGACATACACGGACAGACAGACAGACAGACAGACAGACAGACAGACAGACAGACAGACAGACAGACAGACATGACGAATCTATAAGGGTTCCGTTTTTTGCCATTTGGCTACGGAACCCTAAAAACGTAAGCACGTATCCTGTACAGGAACTAATGATATTTTCACTCCCTCAGATCTTCGTACTGGTTTGACAAAAAAAAATGTATATTTAAATATTCATCCTGAACATTGTAAAGCCGGTTAATAAGAAACCCTTTTCACAACGTCGCTGGTCTCCGCGAAATTAATTCCAAACAGCGACCTGTCCACAACGCACCATTTTTTATGAATCCTTAATCCATTGTCACTCGAGATCCCCGAATAATGAGTTTTCGTAGAATAGGTATATGAAGGCAGGGTACGTCGGTGTATGAATATTTATGGATGCGCAATACACTCTGGAGTTAGACAATCTGCATAATAACATTTACAAATCCATCCTCATAAACTCGGTACTCTTCATTGAGTACACCCATTTAGAGTGTTGTTACCAATTTAAGCCGGTTTATGTATTTACTGAATTAAGAGATAATGAATGGTGAATTTATCCTAAAATGCAAGCCGATTCAGAACGTAAGATGTTAGAACAGCCTTCATACAAGGCCATGCCAAGCCAAGCAGAATTTATAATATGGATAAACCAGATGAACGATAAACTGCATACTAACAGACATGTTCATATTGTTCATAAACTCAAATGTCCTGAATCGAACGCAACCTGTGTGTGATAGATCTCCTGCCAACCATACCAACTGACACGTCGAATCCTCTCAAATTGCGCGTTAGAATCATAATTGTAGCTATGTTCAAGAAAATAGTATTTGCGGAAATAATAACTAACATACCTTACATATACCGTATTATAATTGAAATTCAATGGAAATCATGGATCCTCATTGCATACCACAAAGTACGAACAGCTAACAGAAAATATACACAAGGATACGGCCCGACTGATGGTAAGCGGTTACCGTAGCCTATGGACACTTGCAACACTAGGGATATCACTCGCGCGTTACCGACTCTGAAGAAATCACTTCACACCCTTTTTGAAGAACCCCATGCTATACTCCATTGGGAAAACCACGGCGGGGAGCTCAAACCACAGTCCGAGCGTCCGTGGAAGAAAACTCCTGCACAGTTCGAAACCATTCTGGTCTCAATGTGTCAAGATGGCTTCCCGACAACGGCACTTGTTGCCTAGCTTATAAAAATAGATTAATTTGTTTTGTACGACTAAGGATGCAAACATGCGGCTCGTCTGCTTTACCGTCGTTACTCGTCGTTTTTACCCTGCAAAAATCTCTACACAAATTTTAATATTTGTAATATTTACACAAGTTATTGCCGCATTCTCGTACCTGAGCTACATTCTTGTGTGAGGGGTGGAATTAGGAAGTACAACGGTAGAATGGACAGCTGGACAGGCGAAACAATCCGTGTGCGCTGTTTACAAATGAATCCTTGAGCCCTTTTGAAGCCACAGACTTATGTGGGATGGAAACGTCTCCTATAATTAATCTACGTTGCACCCGCGTTTCACGAAATAATAAGTAGTTACTATTAGAACGTAAAGAAAGAGAGAAGAGAGAACGTCCCTCGGTAATTTAAAATTTATAAATTAAATGATTTTTTAATAAAAAATAGTACGGCCTCACCACTCGCATGTGTGTAATATTTGTAGGTACACAAACAGGACATGGAATTATCTTCACGTGAACTGACCCTTAGGTGTAGTTCAGGCATGAAAATAATGTTTTAATTAGTACTCTACGTGTTATATATACCAGGAAATTATTACCTATCGAAGCAAAAATCTATATAATTTTAGTATTTGCGGGGTGGGGCGTGAGGAAAGAAAACATCCATCCAACCTGTGACATACATATAATTATGACCTTACCGTTCAAATAAGAATAACTACGCTCTTTGTAAGCTTTCCACAGGGTTTTTACCATTTCCATGCGCAATACATCTATGATTTTGCTTCGGTTTTCACAGGGAAGGTTTTATTTTATTTATGTCGTGTATCGTCCACAAATGTTTTTCATGCTTGCAATTTCTTTTAATTTTACACCGTTTTGGTTCTTTAAATATTCAAAAAATACAAAATCATTTATTCAAATAGACCTTCGCAGGCACTTATGAAAAGTCTGACTCTAATACTCTAATACCGGTTCGGAAGGTTGCATTTGCTGAGAAGAGCTGGCAATAAACTCAGCAATTACTCTTTTCAAAACAAGATTAGATTCATTTACTTAATATTTACATTCTAATCGCACTGACAACAATTGCGTGCCCCAGCACGGCGGCAAAACTACAATGTAGACTGAATAAGTAAATAAATGGCAAACTTAAGCAGACCAGCCCCCACAAGCAGCACCTGTTCACAAGTATGACGCGATTACGATAGGATTGACATAGATATTATTGTTTCTTCATGGGATCACATTTTATTAGGTCTATGGGAGTTACGAACATACAAGCACACACAAAAGTTCTGCTTTCGCAGAATATTATACGAGTAGGTTCATGAAAATGTAAGAGTAATAGCTCAGAGTATATAAATACTACGTACAAGTAATAGGTAAGTTGAAGTTGGGAAACTTTAACGTCCTTCAAATTCTTATATTTAATTGAAAACTTCTTTGTTATTTTTTTAACATCAATGGCAATTAATCAAGACTCAACTTAATTATAATATTGCGGCGACTGAAGCGTGAATTTATTTATATAAATGCATTGTCGCATGAGTGTGTACATTCTTACTAAATAATTCAAACGAGTGTTTGTTTCAGCTAAATACACTGAATGTCATGATATTTTGTCGCGAGTTTCAGGGTTCCGTAATAAATTATTAAAAGGTTTAATTTTCATTGTTTGAGCATTCACGCCAGGCAATCAAGGAATCTAATAACACACCCTCGCCATTTCTCGTTCGGTGACCATGTCATATAGCTAGCACCAACAGGAATGCAATTCAGAAAAAACCGTTCGCACCAAATTTCCCGTGGAAAGACATTGATTACGGCGAGCAATCAACTTAATAGACACATCACTTGTATTAGAATTATTTCGTTGTCATTGTGTGCGGAAGACACCTGCCTTACATATTCAAAATTGTTCAATTACCTTCTAAGCTCCGGCCACTTTCACTGGCGGCAAGTAAATAAATTATAGTTATACAATCCAATAAGTTTATGTTATACAGAATTGAAGCAGAAAACTCGTTCGCGGAGGTTATCCCTTAAGGAATCATATAAAGACTTTTTAAATCGGCGAAAAGCCACTTCCCGGAGAGCCATTCCTTCAAGTTAGCTGAACACATATAAATGTCGGACATTTTGAAGCCTTATACTCTTTTCATGAGGCAACTTTCATAAATACAAAAGCTAGCACTGAAATTCTTCGTCGGTTGATATTTTTCTTCGTAAAATTATTTAAAGTCACAAAGTTGAGGATATTAAAAGATTTAGACATTTTCAAATTATAATGGCATTACATTAATGATGGAAAAATACTTGTTAACTAAAATACCATCTAATGATTACCGAAATGGCAGAATCAATCGTAACGAAGTTGGAACGCATTGGAAAAACATAGGCCATTAACGCAGGTGAAAAAATGATGCGTAAACTTGGTAATAATAAATTATAGAATGTGCCAAGAAATCTGGCAGCATTACCATGATAAATGTGAATTCCCTCCTGTTACTAGAGGCTCAACATGACGATAGGAGATCTCTTTAAACAAGATGGCCCTAATGTTCCCAACGCCATAAGAGGCTGTACTGTGGACTACCAAACTTGAGGCATTTGCTGTGCCGGGATGGTGCCGCTACCAATAGATATTGTTGTAACGTGACGTGGGATAAAGTGAGAGTGTCAAACCAAAGGGATAAGCCCTTTGGTTGAAGGGCACTTATGACAAATACCAAGACCAAATACTGAAAAGACACCAACAAATACTTGACTTGAGAAGCGCTTATCTCATTATGTGAAAATGGGGTGGAAAAAGAACAGCATAAAACATAAGTAGGTATGGTAACGATTTTTAAAGACTACGGTAAAGATTCTGGGTTTGTCTCAAGACTATCAATTAAATATGCTTCTCGCTTCCCGAAACTAAGTTTGTCGTCCTTCAATTAAAATTAAATGGGCCTCACGGGGGCCGGGGCACAGCCTCGGACCAAGTGGTTATTATAGCAAAACGACAGGTGATTAGCAATTAAAGGAATATTTAGGGAGGAGAACTTTATGGCCTATACCTGTCCCTTTCTGTAGCTGTTTATTAAACGAAGATGGAGATACTTTAATGATTGTCGTCTAAGTATGGCAGTAAATCATTCGTTATGATGTCCGCTTGGGTTGCTAGCGAAGAAGTTTGTATAACAGCTTAAATGGCCAATAAATTTGTCGAAACCCAACAAAACCAACTTCATATCGCGCAAATCAAATATCATGATAACACAAATATCATAACAAAATTTTCATGCAAAGTTAAGGATATCACGTATCGAGTAGCCAGCAAAAGCATTAACCATTGTAAAACAAACTCGGTATTCCAAAATCACCTCTATACCTCTTTAATAAAGTCTACGTCCAAGTTAAAACCAGGGTGATGTATGGTATTTTATAGTTGTATTATAAGGCCAGAGGCATTGAGTTCCGATTTCTCTCCCAAATTAAGTAGGGACCACTTGTTCCCTAAAGGTTGGAAGAATTTCTATGGTATTACAATATACCTTTTTTGACACAAGCATTTGGAATCACTGTTGCCTAAAATCACGGATGATATCGATAGTTCGTGCATCACTAATATGGCATTTTACGTCAATTACTGAGGACTCACCACTGACTCCGCTGAGCAACAAATACAAATTATTTATTTCAAGCTCTTTGAAGTTTGCGCGACTACCAAATATCAAAGACACATTGTACATTCTACAATATTCAGTTTAGACGAAGTAAGCCTTTATTTAATTATTAAATGACAACGACTACTACTAATACTAATACCTCAGAGTAGATAAATACTCTAATACTAATGAGGCTTAGTGCGAGTTTTCAGGCGCCGCCAATTACCGCTAGGCAGCGGAATCTTCAATAAGATATGATGGAATTCCTCAAAGGAAAAGAGCACAAACATCGCGATTGAAGCATTGTATTCAATATTGTCGTCAATTGATCAATGATATATGTATATCCTCGGTCAGTGACAAATCATGAGAGGTATTGAAAACGCATATAAATATCAACATTGAAAAAAAATTGACTTTATAACAAAAAAAATAAGCTCAAAAGGCTATTTCAACGGGCAGAGCGCGAGTTCACCGGTAAACGTGGGAGACGCGTGAGCGACACTATCTTAAATGAGTGTAGTGTCTGTCTGTAAGAAAATAAATAAACTGCAACCTCCTCGTAGGCGGACGTTGATGTAGCTTCAAAGTATTCTACTGTACTTTATAGAGAACTAGCTGTCCCTCGTGGTTTCACATGCGTTTCGTCAGGGATAAATAGTAGCCCATGTCAATGCCATGGAAAAAAGCAGTTATTAAATTGTTCCCGAATTTTCCAAACTTGGCAACTTTTCCAATTTTTCTTACCGTAAAAACCTAGTTAAATCATATGCATGGAACCCTAAGCGAGCGAACCCTAACCCGCACATGGCCGGTCTTAATTTTTGTTGGACGATGGTATTCTATCTTTGATTTAATAATTCGAAGTGAGTGAAGCAATAAGTCATATTGGGGCAAAGAATGCAGCTTTGTAAGTTGTAAGTCTGGCCTCATATGGAATGCTATCTGTAACTACCGATACTAGCTTAGGCCTTTGCACTCGGCGCAGCAACGTGCCATTAAGTTTTTCGGCGATCCCGAGCTCTGCACTAAAGCAGTTTTATACCTAAGGAGAGGCTGTCTCCTTCAGTGTTCTACCGCTTTTACAATGGACAGTATTCCGAGGAATTATTTGACTTGATGCCTACGGTTGCTACGATTATCATGTAACTACGCACCCCTCGCAGTTTCTAAAAAGCTTCCTACCATCTACGCTCAGGTTATGGAATGATTACCCAAGGGAGTACAGCATGGGGTTTTCAAAAACGGTATGATGACATGACAGGCGGGTTGTATGGTTGTATGCTACCTTTGTTGTCAAAAAAAAACAATATCTATAACGTACACGTAATGTCAAATGTCATACTTATGCCCGGTTTCAATAATTTACGGACCGGTATCGGTTAAGATTTATTAAAATTAAGACTCTTATATCTTTACTAATTATGAAGCAAATACCTCAAAGCATTGCATAGCAGACCCTCCCATATGGAAGTAGCTTTCACAGGTAAAATTAGCTTACGAAATGATCTATATGCCGCGTTTGGCAATAAAAATACCTACCATTGATAAGCAAAACGATTCGTTTTTGTTAGGGTTCCGTAGCCAAATGGCAAAAAACGGAACCCTTATAGATTCGTCATGTCTGTCTGTCTGTCTGTCTGTCTGTCCGTATGTCACAGCCATTTATTTCTGAAACTATAAGAACTATAATGTTGAAACTTGGTAAGTAGATGTATTCTGTGAACCGCATTAAGATTTTCACACCAAAATAGAAAAAAAACAATAAATTTTGGGGGTTCCCCATACTTTGAACTGAAACTCAAATTTTTTTTTTCATCACTCCCATAAGTGTGGGGTGTCTATGGATAGGTCTTCAAAAATGATATTGAGGTTTCTAATATCATTTTTTTCTAAACTGAATAGTTTGCGCGAGAGACACTTCGAAAGTGGTAAAATGTGTGTCCCCCCCCTGTAACTTCTAAAATAAGAGAATGATAAATCTATAAAAAATATATGATGTACATTACGGTGCAAACTTCCACCGAAAATTGGTTTGAACGAGATCTAGTAAGTAGTTTTTTTTTAATACGTCATAAATCGAAATTAATATCAAATACTCAGGTCTATACTACCATTTACTTATATACATACAGGTTTGTACGGAACCCTCGGTGCGCGAGTCTGACTCGCACTTGGCTGGTTTTTAGGGTTCCGTAGCCAAATGGCAAAAAACGGAACCCTTATAGATTCGTCATGTCTGTCTGTCTGTCTGTCTGTCTGTCCGTATGTCACAGCCATTTATTTCCGAAACTATAAGAGCTATAATGTTGAAACTTGGTAAGTAGATGTATTCTGTGAACCGCATTAAGATTTTCACACAAAAATAGAAAAAAAAACAAAAAAAAATGGGGGTTCCCCATACTTAGAACTGAAACTCAAAATTTTTTTTTTCATCAAACCCATAAGTGTGGGGTGTCTATGGATAGGTCTTCAAAAATGATATTGAGGTTTCTAAAATCATTTTTTTCTAAACTGAATAGTTTGCGCGAGAGACACTTCCAAAGTGGTAAAATGTGTGTCCCCCCCCTGTAACTTCTAAAATAAGAGAATGATAAATCTATAAAAAATATATGATGTACATTACGATGCAAACTACCAACGAAAATTGGTTTGAACGAGATCTAGTAAGTAGTTTTTTTTTAATACGTCATATATTGAAATTAATATCAAATACTCAGGTCTGTACTACTATTTACTTATATACCTACAGGTTTGTACGGAACCCTCGGTGCGCGAGTCTGACTCGCACTTGGCCGGTTTTTTTAGTAAATGTCTATGCGAAACATTGCGATATTAATGTCGAAGACGTGAGAATCGGGCCCTGCATGAGCGCTGCCATGAATGTAAGCGACAATAGCGATTCTGTAGATGTGACGTCGTTCTTCGGAATATTTTTTAAATACGACATTATTCTATTGAATATCTCCAAAACTGCTGTTTTTTTTCTAGTCGTCTCTCGTGATAAATACCTACATTGTTTATAAAGCCAATCCTGTCAAAAACAGATTTTCGCTGTATGTACTATCTCAAATCAGATAATGACGTCAGAATTCAGAGCAATTGTCTATGGTGCGTCCATGCTACGCGAATCGAGCATGAGCCGAGCCACGAACGAACCTACAACGAGCACGATGCGAGTCCCTTTGTGTGAAAAAACTGACAATCGCGCTCGTTCGAGGCTCGCAAGCCCGTCCACGCTACGCGAATCATGCTCGCAGTGTGCTCGTTCGAGGCTCGGCTCGTGCTCGGTTCGCCAAGCATGGACGCACCATAACATGGCATCCTGTAATATAATGACTTACTAAAATAAAGGTTACAAAATACAAACAATTTATTCGCCACAAAAAGCACAAGGGTTAAATTAATTAATTCTTATAGGTTTAATTAAGTACTACTCGTTAAATAATATACAATTTTCTATCCAAAATTGGTATAATAATGGGATAATTTAGCCAGACCGGCAATTTTTTCTTGAACCGTTTTATTCTTGAAATTATGATTATTCTGTTTCATCAATGGCACTATAATCTAATATAATATAAGTACTTATATTAAATCATTATTATATGTAAAAGTAGATAATAAAATAATTAGATTTGGTTTTGAAAAAAATATCGTAAGATACAAATTGTGTTAATTATGTCATCTGCTAATCGACATTTCATAGAGCTACAAACATAGGAATAACCAGGAAAGTCCTTTCAGCTTTTACACTTGTCGGCTTTATTGTAAATAAATACTCATGAATAAAAGACAAGTATTTTCCATGATCTCCACATTTAAATACCTACATAGTCTAAAGAAAATATATTAATATATATATATATGGTCCAAACACTTGTCTTATTGTAAGCAAATAAGTCGAGTATAAATGCCATAGAAATAAGATGACGAAGAAATTGTTTTCCATAAATTAACAATGATAATGTTGTATCGTTACATATTCTGCAATATTAATTGTATTATCATACCTCAAATTCGACACGACATAACGGCTATATAACAGAGAACTGAGAGCGGAAATAAGCTATTCCGAGCCAAGTATCCGCTCATCACGATCGTGGCTGTGCGTCATTGCAAGATGACGAGGTCATTATTAAAGTTGTTTTTTATCGCATTGACTGTTTATCGGTCATCAGCATCTATTAGCGATGAGTACTACCCACGCTACCACCTCGCTCCTCCGCATGGATGGATGAACGATCCAAATGGCTTCTCGTTCTTTCGAAATCAATACCACCTCTTCTATCAGTACAACCCTGAATCCAGCCAAGTACCCGGCGTCGCACATTGGGGACATGCAAGAAGCACAGACTTCTTCCACTGGGAACATCTGCCCATTGCTTTATACCCTGATAAAAAGTATGACAGCACTGGAGTTTTCTCTGGCAGTGCCATAATTGAGAATAACACAATGTACCTGTTTTATACTGGAAATGTGAACCACGCTAACGGTACTCCTGATCATGAACAACATCAAGTTTTAGCCATCAGCACTGATGCAGTCAACTTTACGAAATGCGAAGATAATCCTATAATCATCGGAGAAAATCGTCAACCAAACTTCAGAGATCCAAAGGTATGGAAACACAATGATACTTACTATATGGTTCTTGGAAATTCATTCAATAACGATACTCTTGGTCGTGTTCTTCTTTACGCTTCTAAAGATATGATGTCATGGGATGAAGTATCCATTCTTAGTGAATCCGATGGACGTCTTGGTTTCATGTGGGAATGTCCAGACTTTTTCGAGCTCGATGGTAAATTTGTATTGCTTATGTCACCTCAAGGTATACCACCCGAGGGAAATCTCTACCAAAATCTTTATCAGACCGGTTACATAGTTGGTAACTTCGACTATGAAACTCATACGTTCACTCCGGTATCAGAATTCAAAGAAATCGATCGCGGACACGATTTTTATGCAACACAAACTATCATAGATGAATATGGGCAGAGAGTTATGGTGGCTTGGTTTGACATGTGGGAACAAGATTACCCTGAGAGAAACGACGGTTGGACTGGAATGATGACCATCCCTAGAGTCCTATCCTTGACACCAGATTTGAGTATTATTCAGAAACCGGTTCAGCAGATTTCAAACGCGATTGGCCATCGAATATACAAAGGTAGAGCTTCTAAAGATGCAGTTTATAAAATACCAGATAATAGTGGTTTGGTGCGCGTTGAAGCACCAGAAGGGCAAGATCTTAAGTTGTACATTGAGAGTCAGAATTCAAGTAATACAGTACAAATCTCCTATGACTCCGAAGAAGGTATGATAACCCTGGACAGGGGAGGTGTAGATGGAATACGCAGAACTGAATGGCGTCCTACTGGTAAACTTCACTGGTCGGTGTTTATAGACGCAAGTTCTATCGAACTGTTTTGCGGTGATGGTGAAGTTACATTCTCCAGCAGATTCTTCCCTAAAGGGCAAGTCCAAGTGAGAATGGATAGCGAATGCCATGTACACATGGAGGTATTAGCTATGAAACGTACTGTTAAGGTCAATACAGTATAATTAATTATTGCACGTATGTTGGATATATATAAATAACCAAATTAGCATGGCATCAAATTATTTTTGAAAACATATTTAAATTAAACGAGTGAAGACATATTTTAATCATATTCGCTCGTTCAATTGTTCATTAAATGCAAACTGTGTGTATAAAAAAATAATAGGATACTACAATGTTATTATTATAGCCTCTTTATTTCCTTAATAAATAATAACATTTCATCATAATTATGTTTTATATTTTATTCTTTAGCATGCATTATATAATTCACATTATAAAATAGTATTTTAATTTAAAGGTATGTACAATATAAAAAATCATGCAAGTTATTATCTTTCAAATAAAATTATTCATAATAAAAAAATATTGTATCTATTATTCTCATATATTAAGGACCTCTCTATGAGTAAATGCCTCCTCCATTTCATTCCTCGCATTTCTATCTCTTGCTTTTTAGGGTTCCGTATCATATATTAAGGACCTCTCTATGAGTAAATGCCTCCTCCATTTCATTCCTCGCATTTCTATCTCTTGCTTTTTAGGGTTCCGTAGCCATATGGCAAAAACGGAACCCTTATAGATTCGTCATGTCCACAGCCACTTTTTTCCGAAACTATAAGAACTATAATGTTGAAACTTGGTAAATATATGTATTCTGTGAACCGCATTAAGATGTACATTACGATGCAAACTTCCACCGAAAATTGGTTTGAACGAGATCTAGTAAGTAGTTTTTTTTAATACGTCATAAATTGAAATTCATATGAAATCCTGAGTCATCATCATCATCATCAGCCTATAATTTCCCACTGCTGAGCACAGGCCTCCTTTCACAAATCAGGGTGAAAAGAAATGGACAGATACTCCACCACGCGTGCCCACTGCGGATTGGTGGAGGTAGGCTAGTAGTCAACCTACTGTTGGAATTTTTCAAGCCGCCTAGGAGGCATCCAACTAGCTTAACGACTATCACAATTAAGTGATAACCGGGACCAACAGCTTTACGTGCCTTCCGAAGCACGGAAACGCTCGATATGAAATACCACTAGACGGTCACCCATCCAGGTACCGACCACGACAGACGTAGCTAAACTTTGCTGATCGATTAAGAACGGCTATTCGTGCTACACCACGAGCGCTTTTGATCCTGAGTATTTGATATGAATTTCTATACTACCATTTACTTATATACCTACAGATTTGTACGGAACCCTCGGTGCGCGAGTCTGACCCGCACTTGGCCGGTTTTTTTATTGAAACCGGACATAAGTAGTTGCAATACCCACTGTTTCAATAAATAAACTGATAGTTTACTTACAGTCACCCAAAGCCATACAGTATGTTTAAATAAGCCTATATTTGTAAAAGTCAGTCGCAAATAGGTTCACCATACGTCCGATTTTTTTCCGTTTTTCATTAATAGGACTAAAATTGACTAGAATTTTAAAGTGAGTTTGTTTGTTTGTTACGCCTTCACGCCTCAACTACTAAACGGATCATCATGAAATTTTGCATGCGGATAGCCTATGGTATGGAGAAGGACCGACATAATCTACTTTTTATCCCGGGATCGCGGGTGAAACCGCGGGGGACAGCTAGAAGCTAATAAAAAAATATTTGTAGTAACGTTGCTCATTAATTAATTATCCTATATATTAAACCAGGTTATAACCTACTAGCTTCCTAAATTTAATCTTGATAACTTACCCCCTTACTCATAAAGCGCTATATTTAACTAATATACTGATTAAATGGTCAAGTAAATTATGTCACATTATTTGACAATGACAATAGAGTGACGTTATTTACGTGACCCTTTAAACAGTATATTAGTTCAAAAAAAATTCAAAATTATTTATTTATCAATAATACTACTACTACTTTAAATACTTAATAATAACAGAGCTTGCCTTAAATTAGTAGCATACGAAATAATTTTTCAATTATTAGGTATCCTGTGGCCCCAAACTAAGCAAGCTTGTCTCATGGGTACCAAGTTAAATAACGTTTTATGAGTAAGGGGGTTAGTCCGTTGAGGCGTCTTGAGGTAACAATATCAAACAGCAGCAATATGAAACGTTTTGCATTCATCATCATCATCAGCCTATAATGTCCCACTGCTGAGCACAGGCCTCCTTTCACAAATCAGGGTGAAAGGGAATGGGCATATACTCCACCACGCGTGCCCACTGCGGATCGGTGGAGGTAGGCTAGTGGTCAACCTACTGTTGGAATTTTTCAAGCCGCCTAGGAGGCATCCAACTAGCTTAACGACTATCACAATTAAGTGATAACCGGGACCAACGGCTTTACGTGCCTTCCGAAGCACGGAAACGCTCGATTTGAAATACCACTAGGCGGTCACCCATCCAGGTACCGACCAAGACAGACGTAGCTTAACTTTGCCGATCGATTAAGAACGGCTAATCATGCTACACCACGAGCGCTTCATTTGAGTTTTGCATTATTATAATTTATATATTACTTTATTTATTATTATGCCAGATAAGTAAAATGTTACTTTTAATGGTATCCGTTTGAGTCGACTAAAAATAGAAAAAAAAAACTTTGGTGCGTTAGTCATTTTATATTTATCGACTGATAAGTTATAGCTACGTAGTGAACAAGAACTCCATTTATTGCGCACTATGGAAGTTTTTATATCAATCGCATTTATATAAGTAAAATGCAATATTTACATTTGAAAACATTGTTGATCAATATTCAATTAAATAACAAAGTAACTAACACTTATAAGTCCTGTTACGCGTTGTGAACTTCATTGAACTGCTTTGGTTCTATAAGGTTTTTTGGTCAGAGCTTTTGGTCACCCTACTCGCAAATAAGGTACGTAAATCTTTCGAGGCGCAGAGGACGTTTCAAAGACACTATCTAAAATAAGGCCCCGTCAGAAGGGCGTATACCTCGCTTCCCTCTGTAAAGTCATGTGAAGGTTTTTAACATAGTACTGTTATTGAACATGCATTTTTTTCCAAGAGTTCCATAGATGTATTATTATTACGGAATTGTTACCCGGCTTTTGATACTAACCCACTAAATAACGTATCATCTGCGTATTTTGAATTTTTTTTTTGTTCTACGGGGTGGATACAACTATTGTTAAAATGAGACCACGTAAAGTACTAATGTATGTATACGATCAACTTTTATTATGGGACCAACTTCGAAATCGCCTAAAAATATTACTGCTTTTCATATAAAAGGTACAGTCGAGGACATAAATATGTATACACTTAGTAAAATTCAACAACGGTTTCCTCTTAAACTACTGATTGAAATTATGAGATATTATAAAGGCAGAATCTTCTAACATATACTATTATGATTTGTGTAATAGTTTAACACTTAAATGTTAAACATGCGAGAAAATCGCTTTTGAATTTCAAAAAGTGTATACATATTTATGTCCTCGACTGTACATGTCTCCTCGGCAAAAATGTATGTAATTTTCTTTTTGCGATTTCGAAGTTGGTCCCATAGTAAAAGTTGATCGTATACATGAGTACTTTACGTGGTTCCATTTAATGTCGTATTGTTAAAACCTTCCGTGTGCGAGTCCGACTCGCACTTGGCCGGGTTTTTTTATCTTTATATAACTGGGAATAGTAAGATATTAATGTCATTATAAAATGCAATGCAATTTCTATGACTGGCTTTAATAAACAGCTCTTGTATCCTCCCTCCCTCCATGAAAGGGGTTCCAGGATACAATCCATTATAACAAAGGGAACTCACAGGGGGAATTAGAGACTAAGTCCACGCGGGCGCGGCACAGATGTTGGACTTCACGGACCTTCCGTTTTTGTTATAGTCAGGTTTCTTCAGGATAATTTTCTTGCAAATATCCCTAAAACATAGATGCAACACGGATTGTTTAAGAAAATGATTGAATACTGGAATGTATTCAAATAATTATGAACTAATTTCATAGTACCAGGGTGACAGAACTTTGCTCGCTTTTTTTTCTCTCACTCACAAAAGAAGGTACTTGAACTTGAATCGTCTGGACTCGAACCGGGGACTTCTGGTTTCTGGAGTGCCCGAGTTCACACCTGAGCTAATATAAGCTTGTTGATGGTGGCGAAATTTACCTTCGTATTCTAATGATATTGTAGCAGTTTTTCATTGCCTGAAAACACGGATAAAACATTTTCTTAAAAAAGAAACGTAGCTAGATCGATTTATCGCCCCGAAACCCCCTGCATACTAAATTTCATGAAAATCGTTGCAACCGTTTCCCAGATTCAGGTTATTTAAACAATAATAGCTCGTTTAAAGGTATTAGATAGATTTATATTGTATACCCAAAAAATATGTGTAAAAAATATGCAAAAGCTCACCACAACCGGCTTCATCATCATGTGAACGTTGAGGCAATCCAGCTCCTCGATCACAGATATAGTGAGACGACTCAAAAGAACTAAACCGTTTGAGAGTGTAGTAATCATAGTGTAACGTAATCTAAGTGCTATATATAATGGTGCGTCCATGCTACGCGAATCGAGCACGAGCCGAGCCACGAACGAGCCTACAACGAGCACGATGCGAGTCCCTTTGTTCGTGAAAAAACTGAAAATCGCGCTCGTTCGAGGCTCGCAAGCCCGTCCACGCTACGCGAATCGTGCTCGCAGTGTGGTCGTTCGAGGCTCGGCTCGTGCTCGGTTCGCCAAGCATGGACGCACCATTAAGGACACAAAAATAAAAAATGTATACCCGTTGTTGCTTACGCTTATTGTCAACTCCAAGATCTTCTATCGTATCGTAACAACAGGTTGACAAGTTAGCAGACGGCCTCTAATAAATTCAGTAGCAAAAGCATCAGTAGGTAAATATATTATAACACCCGTCAGTCGCTCGTTAGCCTGTCACCAACCGGGCATTAGGGGAAGAAACGTTTGTTCAGCCCCTAATTACTTTGTGCCGGCTCCTTTTTGCCTCTCACTGTAATAGGTTGCCACGTTAAATTACCTTCATTTCATAGTAGTACATCAAAAATAGTTGGAGTAGAACTACCACATTAAAAAAAACGACCAAATACGAGTCCGTACAAAAATAATAATAACCTTCTACGAATAATAAAAGTTATTCGTAGGTAACCTTACTCAGATTGACTGTGAAATTACTAGTAGGCGCAAAATTTTAAAGTACCAAAATTTACTTAAAATTTTTCGGAATTTTCCCTTTACTGGTTTTTTAGTTTAAAATTAAGGTGGTACTTACAAATTTTCGCGAAAATCTAATTCGCCCATATCTTTTTATCGTGTTGACTCAGGACCTTGATTTTTATACACATAATAGATACTTCAGAATCTGGTATAAAATTCAACTTTCTAGGTCCACCCGCTCCTGAGAAAATCGGTGGTGTCACTCGGACAGACAGACGTACAAGAGAGCGATCTTATAAGGGTTCCTTTTTTTACCTTTTTATGTACGGAACCCTAAAAACAAGGAATTTCTAATTTGGAACAAAAAAGTGGGTCTTAACCAAGTCCTAATCCTTCAATATTTCAAAGTTTCAAATAGTCTAGTATGTTGTCCAGTTACATC
The DNA here is from genome assembly GCA_947623365.1 of Achlya flavicornis. NCBI lineage: Eukaryota > Metazoa > Arthropoda > Insecta > Lepidoptera > Drepanidae > Achlya > Achlya flavicornis. The sequence goes on along the minus strand of OX392491.1, from coordinate 3,199,110 downwards.
GCAATATATTCCTTCTTTGAAAAACCTAAGTTCGTAGAATCCTAGCTCATAATGGGGCGTCCATGCTTGGCGAACCGAACACGAGCCGAGCCTCGAACGAGCACACTGCGAGCACGATTCGCGTAGCGTGCACGGGCGTGCGAGCCTCGAACGAGCGCCATTGTCAGTTTTCTCACGAACAAAGGGATTCGCATCGTGGTCGTTGTAAGCTCGTTGTAGGTTCGTTCGTGGCTCGGCTCGTGCTCGATTCGCGTAGCACGGACGCACCATTAGAGCTTGCTATCGGCTATAATCACCAAACGTATGTCCCAACACACAAGTGTTGCATAAGATGCCGGCATCCGTCGCGGTAGTTACATGCCGTTGGCTCACGTAGGCAATCCCATTCAATTTCGTCACGAAACTGAGTTCAAATTAGTGCAGAATTAAGTTCTCTAGAGTCAGATTGCCCGCGGACGTGTCGCTTGGATTAGATTTTAAACTGCGTCTTAATGAACTGCCTAAGTGACGAGCATACAGAGAATTTAAACGAGAATTTTAGAGAGAGCTTTAAACATCGTCGTTAAATACCTGACGGAGAATATGGGAAGAAAAGATGATGAATTTTTTTTGAATAATAATAAAAGATGAAAAGTTAACTAATGCTTATACTAACTTGCCACCTAAGTGGTATATAAAAAAAAAAAAACTTGAAATAATATATGTTAAATGGTTTTCCAATGAACTTCAAAAAGATTTTCCACGGAAAGTACCACATACTCCCGTAGTAATACGTAAATAACGCATGACCTTTTTGAAGTTGCATGGAAACTAGTAAACATGGTGCGCCCATGCTATGCAAACCAAGGACGAGCCGAGCCACGAAATAACAGGATTCGTGCGTTATTACCGTAGCGTGGACGGACTTGCGAGCCTCGAACAGAATTCGGCTCGCGCTCGACTACGCTCCGCCCAATTGTCAGTTTTTTTTTTTCAGACACACACACACAGGGTTTCGCATCGCGCTCGTTATAGGCTCTTCGTCCATACTTGACATCGCGACGGCGCGTGGCTCGGCTGGTGCTCGGTTCACGTACCTTGGACGCACCAATTTTCGTCCGTGCGACTCACTGCTTACATAGTTTAACAACTATTTAGATCGCCATCTCTTAACACTTGCCCTTTAGTAATTAAGCGGCATACATACATACTCGTACATAGGTAGTTCCCGCTGTAAATACTTTGATGTGAGTAGTGCCATGATTGCACTGCTGATTCATCTATCATATCAGAATATTTATAGTTATATTACCCTGAGTATTTATGTTTTCTTATTGTTTATTATACTTTATGGTGCGTCCATGCTTGGCGAACCGAGCACGAGCCGAGCCACGAACGAGCACACTGCGACCACGATTCGCGTAGCGTGGACGGGCTTGCGAGACTCGAACGAGCGCGATTGTCAGTTTTTTCACGAACAAAGGGATTCGCATGGTGCTCGTTGTAGGTTTGTTCGTGGCTCGGCTCGTGCTCGATTCGCGTAGCATGGACACACCATTAAATTTTATCCTCTTTTCATATGATATGCATATTACATATTATGGCCTCCTAAACAACCAGAAACAAACGGAAGATGAACATTACCTCCTACGTAGCGATGCAAAGAATAATATTCTAGCGAATTAGAATTCGAATATCAAATTAATATTTGTCGAATACGAATTCGAATTCAAATTCTTACCTTACCTTACCTTGGTACCTTGTTCACCATTTAATATAGACATCAATTAGCTGGGTTATACTAATACTAGCTGTTTCAGCCGCGTTCCCGGGATAAAAAGTAGTCTATGTCCTTATCGATACCACAAGCTATCTCATGCAAAATAAAAAATAAAAAACCTGGGACATTCCTCACACCCGGTCATCTGATCCCAAACTAAGCAAAGCTTGTACTATGGAAACCAGATAACTGGTATAATACATATACTACTTTTTGTTTGTAAATACATACTTAATATACATAATTACACCCTGACTCAGGACATACAGACATGTTCATGCACACAAATGCATGTCCTGTGTGGGTATCGAACCCACGACCTGCGGTGCCATAGGTTAAGACTCCACGTCTTAACCAACTGCGCCAACAGGCCCGTCAAATTTCATGAAGATCCGTTGAGTAGTTGAAGCGTGAAGGCGTAACAAACAAACAAACTCAATTTCACATTTATAATATTAGTTATGATTAGGATAGCAAGGATACTACATGGGAAATCCCTGGTCACCACAAAGAAACGACTGCGCGGCGGCGTATCAGCGCGATGCGTTCCGTTACACTCAAAAAAATATGAAAATTCGTAAAACAAACGTATACTAATAATAATATTGGTATGGGTTGCATACCTACTCCTCAGAGTAGATAAATACTACGTACAACCTACTCGTAAGCCATGTAAAGGTTTGCAAGTTCTGCAACATTTTAATAATCTATGCTAATGGCAATAGGGTGGAACACCTGCCTGCTTTTCAGCGTTATGACATATAATACAAAACGGGCATAGTTCCGGTGTTTTATATAACAAAATAGCTTTCTCCCGCGGTTTCAACCGCGTTTCCGTGATAAAAACACTATAAGCCTTGAGCACTCAGATATTGTAGTTTCCTTTTAGTGAAAGAATTTTCGGAATCGGTTCAATAGTTCTGGAGATTCCTCCATGCAAACATATAAACTTTATCTCTTTAAAATATTTGTATAGAATACAAGTTTCCGCTCCACAGCTGGTTTTCCCGATGGATCCAATGGATTCACGGAATAAAAAGAATCCTGCTGTGTTTTAATTAAAAGAACGTCTAACCGACATGTTTCTGCACGGTAATAATTCAGTTCCATTTATAATTCAATCGGGTAGAATGGATTAATTGATGGAAAAGAAAAAGCACAATAAAAATGAATTTGTGGTTTGTGGTTGGACGTTTTTCACTTTAGTTTTTGGGTTTTCAAATAGGGCTCCCAAATTCAGTGTGTGTAGCAAGTAAATTGAAAAATAAACTCAAAACCCAGTTAGCTCCCAGCTCAATTTTCTTATCAATGTCTATATAAAAGCCTGAAAAAGTGATATAATTTATCTTCCAAATAAAAATCATGAAGATTTACTACGTCTCCACTCTCCAAACAAACTGAAGAATTAATATTCTACGATGTAGACCGCCTACGGTGTAGAGCTGCTACGAGGTTCATAGCACCAATCTACGTAACATAAACATTTGATATTTTCGTAGATTCTGAATAATATTCATATGCAATTAATGTAAGTTATTATTAATTTAGTTTTTAGTTAATTTTAATATTATATACAAAATTATAGTTTTAGATAGATACAATATACCTTATTACCAAATAAAGATTTGTTTTATAATGTCATAAAATACTTCATTATAACAAACTAGCTGTCCCCCCGGATGCACCCGCGTACCCGGAATAAAAAGTAGCCTATGTCCTTCTCCATACCATAGGCTATTTGCATGCCAAATTTCATAATGATCCCTTGAGTAGTTGAGGCGTGAAGACGTAACAAACAAACAAATAAACATTCAAACTCATTTTCGCATTTATAATATTAAAGTTAGGATATCGGAATGTCAGTAAAATTTTATTTGACTGTACTTTTTTTAACTTTTTTTTTTTTACAATTTAATAAACCATGTAATTAAAAGCCATGGAAATAATGAAACCGACACCTATAACAAGTTGTGATACCATCTCGATCACGTTACGATCACGTCTTGATAACGCAAACTGCATGTTGCGTATAATTTTGTACACCTTAACCGCTCGTCGTCACGCGATTTAACTATTGTTACTAATTATACATTATTGAAGGTAATTTGAGAAAAGTTTTACTAACCTTTATGTTACGCATCGCATTGAGAACCTCATTTATTGGAGCCAGTAATAATGCCTACAGTTTACTTAATGACAGTTGAAAAATCGTTTATATTCGTTGAAAATACACAAAAGTTCTGACGAGAATTGAACTAAACATTATCCTTCCATTTTTAGGCGAAAGTTTATTTCTGAAATAAAGTTATATGGATGACGGGATCACAGTTTTTATAGAAACTAATAAAACTCGATGGAAAAACAATAGAAATAAATTGTAAAAACAAACTTTTTTAGTGAAACGAATCAAGAGGCAGAATGTACCTTTGGATATGTAGACAAAGCTTTATGGTAAAAATAAGGAGATATTTGGTATTGTTACATTTAATCCTAATCCTAACTTATCCTTGCTAATATTATAAATGCGAAAGTGAGTTTGTTTGTTACGCTTTCACGCTTTAACTACTCAACCGATCATCATAAAATTTGGCATGCAGATATGGAAAAGGACATAAGCTAATTTTTATCACGGGAACGCGGGTGAAACCGCGGTGGACAGCTAGTTATTCAATGCATAAAAGATTGGTGGTACAGTCTTCAACAATTTATTATTCATTTTCTCAACACTTCCTTCAGCGTCAAGGCTTTCTCAAAGCCCTCCAAGAGCGTCAAAACCCAACCTTTTCTTAATCTTCGTTTATTTAAGACCGCGTTAAAATGCAAACAAACGCCTTGGGGATCTGTCATTATTCACTTTACTGAGAAGTTAATTAGCCGGGGTATTACACGGGCTGGAAACGTGACGGGAATTTTATTTATTTACTACACTTTCAAGGGCGTTGTGTAACCGTTTTAAAAAAATATAGTAACTTGGGAGAGGTCTCCCTTAAAGTCACCTCTCACTATAACAGCACGGCTACGCCTCGGCATTTACCTTGCCATGCACGTGAGGCCATTAAATCGTATGCGTTAAAGTAAATTTTAAAATGACTAGATAAAATAGCTGAGTCCTGCTTCACGCTTCCAGCGAGCGGTGCGCTCTCTTGCTGCGTGACGCCAGCAAGCGGTATCTTGCCAAAGCCGCGCCACCATTTTCACGCCGCGAGCTAACACCTCGCAAGGTGTGCGCTGTCAGCTAGTGGTTGGATTGAATTGAGGCGGTGCCGTAGCTGGGCCGTTTGCTGCGATCGAGCGGTGCTGATATCGTGAGCGATGACCCTTAGCCTTCTTTTCACGTTTATGGTGAGTTTAAAGTATACATAAATACGCTTTAATTAAAATTTACAATACATGAATACGCTTCTATCTTATGCTTAAAACTATAAATATATCAATTTTAATGAACCCTAAAATATCCATCTGTCTGTGTTTTACGACTTTCATCAAACTCGGTTACGGTTTACGGCTCTGTTTGACTTGAAATGTTCGATATGAGAACGACTACACATCTTGTATGCAAAAATATTCAAATATTCAAAAGCGAGCTATAGATATCTATATATATAAAAATCAATGCCACTTTTCGTTGTAATTTTATAACTCAAGAACGGGCTCACCTATCCAAACCAAATGTTTAGGCTTTGTTCGGACTATTTAGTAGATGGTTTATGTGAAGTTTACACAAAATCGGTCGAGCGGTTCTTCATTTATCACATTTTTATTATTTCACTTTATACGTAGCGAAGCACGTACCGGGCCGCTAGTTTTCATATAAATACTAAGGACACATTTTATAAAGAACGAAAGTAAAAGGACAATGACACTTGTATACTATCTAATTTGGTTCTCCCGTTCAAGCCCTACGGCTAAACAGAAGTATCAGCAGTTGCAACTGCTCAAGATTTGATGTAATTCACTTCACGAAAGTATTGATAAAGTTAGCAATATCCAACTTAGTGTAGGTACCTACCTATATAGTACTATCACAAACCCTACGCGAAAAGCATCGCTATATACAGATGGATACGACAATGCCACATAAAATAATAACTAATGTATAGTAATTATAATTACGAGCGCTCGTGGTGTAGCATAATTAGCCGTTCTTAATCGATCGGCAAAGTTAAGCTACGTCTGTCGTGGTCGGTACCTGGATGGGTGACCGCCTATTGGTATTTCAAATCGAGCGTTTCCGTGCTTCGGAAGGCACGTAAAGCCGTTGGTCCCGGTTATCACTAAATTGTGATAGTCGTTAAGCTAGTTGGATGCCTCCCAGGCGGCTTGAAAAATTCCAGCAGTAGGTTGACCACTAGCCTACCTCCACCAATCCGCAGTGGGTACGCGTGGTGGAGTATTGCCCAGTCCCTTTCACCCTCATTTGTGAATGGAGGCCTGTTGTCAGCAGTGGGATATTATAGGCTGATGATGATGATGAGTAATTTTAATTGAAACTTTTATCGATGGGAATTAGCTGTAAAGTTAAAGCGTGTTAAATAAATAATAATATATAACTTGTCTTGTTTCATTTTCATACTCGCACTTTTCCCTGCGTAGCACCTTCTTTGTAATAGCACAGGATCAATAATAGTACAAGAAATAATAGGTCTATTGAAAAGGCGGGTTGTGTGGGTGAAAGTGTGAGTACAAAGATAAACGTGGTTTAGTGTACCTAGTTTAACTAAATTAACTCAAATATATGAACTTGTCAGTATTGCTAATATAATCCTCTGTGGTATTGCTTTATTCGTAATTAATATGATAAGCCAACCATTCTGTCTGTGTATTACCTACTGTTATAAATAATCATCAAAACAATAGTTGACATGACACTCAAAGTCTACAATTTTAAGTTAAGATACTTTGTAAAAAAAAACTTAATGACTGTATTTTGTCAGAATAAAATAAATAAAAAAAAAAAAAAAAAAACGAGTAAAATACTCATAAATACGAACAACTTTTAGTATGGGACCAACTTCGTACAAAAGGTCAATGTCTCCTAGGCAAAAATTTATGAAACAGCTATTTTTGCGATTTCGAAGTTGGTCCCATAGTAAAATTTTCATATTTATATATGAGTACTGTACGCGGTGTCATTTATTGTCGTATTCACCCTGTATACTCTGACGAGCAATATAAAAAATCGGCCATGTACGAGTCGGGCTCGCACATGGAGGTTTCCGTACAAGAACAATAATAATGTTAATTGACTGTGAAATGAATAGTAGGCGCAACAAAAAAAAAACTATATAAGACGTTTCATGGGGTTTCTTTAATTTTATTTTCTTCTTGTTTTTATTATTTGTTGTTATATCGGCAATAGGCAATACATATTCTATGGAAATTTCAACTGTGTAACTATCACGGTACATGAGATACAGCCTGATGACAGACGGACAGACAGATGGAGCGGGACATTTGGGTACGGAATTTAAAAATCCTATCTAACAAAGAGTCCAAAAAAATCTGAATACATATCTCCTAAACCGCACATGTTAGTATCATGAAGTAATAAATTAAATTATTAATAGAAACAAAAAACCCGACTGCGTAAAACAAAAATTAACTGAAAAGAGAAAAACAAGCTCTTTAATCTATAGAATTTGGAATATAACTGGAATGTTATAAGGTATTGCAGTCGGGGACAAACCAATAACTTAAGTATGGGTCTTTTTTTTGTACGTAAGTATAACTTAAGTATTTGTTTATCCCCGACTGCAATACCTTATAACATTCCAGTTATATTCCAAATTCTATAGATTAAAGAGCTTGTTTTTCTCTTTTCAGTTAATTTTTGTTTTACGCAGTCGGGTTTTTTGTTTCTTTTAATAATTCAATTTATTTCAGACTTTTTAGTTTTATACAGAATGAGTTGTAAGTATTAGTAAATAAATGAGCGGTACGGTAAAGTAACGCTAACAACCATCGCACCACTGTGTGTTACGTACGGTAACCGCTCATATTACCTACTGTCCTTGCATTAAACATGGTTTTTTGCAGTTTACGTCAAAATGGTAGCATAAAAGTATTACAATATATACATATATGGAATGGGCTGTTCACAAGCTTTCATTTGATACCCATATTGTTATAATAACGAAATTTTTGTTTTTAATTCCCCCCCCCTTCTCTTATCCGAAGACGCCATATAAAAATAATATACCCTATGACACTCCCACAGTCAAGACGAATCTAACGATACCTCATATGCTTAAATCCATCAAGCCGTTTAGGCTGTAGAGCGTGCCAAAGAAATAGACATACATACATACATACACTCGAAAAACATAACCCTCCTTCCGGGTCAGTCGGGTAAAAAGTACTTGAAAACAGAATTATGTTTTAATGCGTTTTTAAATACATTTGAATGTTGCTTTTAACTTTAAGAAGTTATCTTGCTCGGTTTCGGAAATATTTCATGATAAGTTAGTGGTGAAATGGCAAAAAACGGAACCCTTGTGGATTCGTCATGTCTGTCTGTCCGTCCGTATGTCACAGCCACTTTTTTTCGAAACTATAAGAACTATACTGTTGAAACTTGGTAAGTAGATGTATTCTGTGAACCGCATTAAGATTTTCACACAAAAATAGAAAAAAAACAATAAATTTTGGGTGTTCCCCATACTAAGAACTGAAACTCATTTTTTTTTTTAATAAAACCCATACGTTGCTTTGGATATTTCTTCAAAATTTTTCTTCGATATTGAGGTTCTAATAAAAAAAAAACTAAACTGAATAGTTTGCAAGAGAGACACTTCCAAAGTGGTAAAATGTGAGTCCCCCCCCTGTAACTTCTAAAATAGGAGAATGATAAAACTAAACAAATATATATGATGTAGTCAGTGTCAAGAAGCTAATGGTGCCTTAGACGAGTTACTAACTTACTACTATACCATAGCAGAAAAAGATTTTGATTCACATTTTGAAAACTTATTACTCTAGAAAGACATATATTTAGATTATGAAGATTATAAGGAAGCGTTCTGTAATCGCTTGCTTGATATTTCTCTTTTACACTTCCCCTTATCACCGAAGACCTTATCAAGCTACACAACCGGTTATTGCATTAACTCAAGTTCGTTGCTTAGTTTAGAAATGTACCTTAAGTACAAACAAATGTCACATAAGTAAATTCTCATTAATACCATCCAAGTATGCAGGTGCAACTTGGCTGCTTGCAAAGTTCTAAGACTTATTTGTAGAATAAGTCCGTAGGGTACACGTGCGACTACGAAGTTGTTTAAGTATTATGCATATTAATTCGTGTCATGTAGTTATTATTATGCATATTTTGTGGTGAGCGAGAAAACACCTTCATTTGACTATGTAGTTATAGAACGGGCATCCCATCCGCGAGCCAATGAATATATAGGTTTGAAAAATTCACTTGTCCGCTGTCGGCCCCAAGGCTTTACGAGAGTTACCGCCAAGTTCTTGTATGGTATATATTCGTTTTATATCTTGAAAAGTTTCTGCCCCGCAGTCTTTCTGCATTCCCGAACACTGAAAAAAAGGTTCTACAAAACTAGTTATGTATGTTGAAGTTTTGTTTTCTGGAAAGTAACTTTAGTTACATTTAATCTTATATCTCTTAGATTTAATCAAACAATTTAGTAATGAACCAAAACTAGTTTTGTTACTAGTAATTTTTAGTTCGCAAGTCACTCTGTTTGGGTTATTGGTAGTAAAATTTTGTGTTACTGTTAAATAATATTTTTTTTCAGTGAAGGATCCAGTGTTTCCCCGGGATAAAAATTATCCTATGTTTTATTCCGTGTATGATCTATTTATGTTACAATTTACATCTAAATCTGTTGAGCCATAGGGCAAAGATCACCTTTCGCCTTTATAGTATTACTAATTTTCGTTCCGCGTATTTACCCGCATTCTCTAGGAGTCTAATGTTTTTCTGGGGATGTCAACAAAGTTTGTTACGGTGCGTCTACACTAAGGGAACCGAACACGAGCCGAGCCGCTATTCGTTCCTCGCTTCCGATATCAAGTGTGGACGTACAACGAGCGCGATGCGTATCCCTATGTTTTCCTCAGTCGAGCGCGAACCGAACGTTCGTTCGAGGCTCGCAAGTCCGTCTACGCTACGCGAATTCTTGCTCCGCGTGTGCTCAGCTCGTGTCGTGGCTCACGCTCGGTTCGCGTAGCATAGACACACCTTTATGTGTTTAATTAAAAACGTATTATATCTGTGTGCCAAATTTCATCCAAATCTATTCAGCCGTTAACGCCTGATTGAGTCACAAACACCTTATGGTATATTTAGTACTTAAGGTAAGTATATATGGATAGACATGAATATAATAACTCGTGTCAAAATATATAGGAAGTTATATCTTCCTAAATCTACGAGCAAGCCAACTAACACAAGACTAACGTAACTTGAGACGCTAGAACCAGCATGATTAGCCGAACTTGTGTTTATTCACAGTATTTGCTTACGACAGTTACGACATACGACATTAATGGCATTGTTTCCTAACAGGAATATTTATGTTTGAATACGATATGCCAGTATGTTTTTATGCGACCTCATATATGATTGATGGATATCGATTTTCGTCATCGGCCAAGGAAAATCTACTTATTTTGTTTTCACTGTGAATGCTTGAGTTTGATCTCAAATTCACGATTGATAAGTGATGACGTGACCACACAAAGTCTAGAACAGAATTAGCTCTCAAGTGTAGAAGTCCTTATAACTAATAATGCAGATATCTTATCACTAGTACACACGGCTACCGATCAAGCTATACAATTCCAGTATAAGCTGAACTCGCATTGTATACGATTTCCATACAATGGGAGGTCAGCTTATACTAGAAATGTATAGCTTGATCTGTAGCCGTGTGTACCTACATACTATCCTAAATTTAATCAAATACTCCTTCATTATGTTTACTTTAATTTTAATGTAAACGTAGAACAAACTCAGCATGTGTATTTTTGATTAATAATCCAACACAATCAGTATTAATTATTCCGCCATGGGATAACGTGTTTTATTACCACCCATTTTAATAATGACAGAGTTCAATCAACAAATTAATTGCAACACCAAGGGACAATCGCCTTTCACGTTGGGAGAATAGACGTTAATATCGTGTAAAAGGATAGTGATCAAATGGCGTAAGCCCGATAACAGAGCGCCACCAAAGATTGGCTTCATAAAATGTCACCATCTATGTAAGTACAAGCCATCAGCTTACGACATGCATGGGCCACGAAACATGCGGGGAACTACACAAGAAACCTGTACAATTAAAATTTTACAAGTTTCTTGTGTCAGATATTTTGAGTTATTTAGAGCTGTTTTGCGTAATTGCGTTCCTGACTTTTTACAAGCTTTTTGCTAAGTATGTCTGTTCGGGTCAAATCTTGCAAGTTGAATTTCACCCACTTCCAGTGGTCGGATTACCTTAGTGGCTTAGTATATTGGAAGAAAAATTTAACTACAGTCATCAAAAAAAGCTTGTATTAAAAATGATTTTTTAACAAATCTTATTCCTGACTTCTTTGCCGTAATTAGAGTGGCGTCATTTTGGGGTAGACTGCAGAGATCACAGAATGCGATCCTGAGGGCTGTGTGTCACGATTTTAATAGTCCAATCTTCAGACATTGGCTTTCTCTTCATATGGATGAGAACCGAAAATAGTCGGTTTTAAACGTGTTTTTATTGCTATTTTTAAATTACTGTTTTATTTATACATGTCTATTGACCTTTACACTATTGTGTAGTTTTACTAAGTAAGTCTATTGACCTCAACACTATTGTGTATTGTGTTTTAGTTTTAATTTTACATTTACTGCTTTAAGTAGTAAGCACCATTATGGGTACCTCTGCCTGCAAATAAAGAATTTTATTATTATTTATTATTATTATTATTATTTCAATTTTAGACTTCCAGATTGAAGCAGTTAATCGGATAAATGAAGAAAGACTTCGTCGAACAATGTCAACATAAATATTCGCGTCCATGCTTGGCGAAACGAGAACGACCCGAGCCACGAACGAGCCCACTGCGAGCACGATTCGCATAGCGTGGACGGGCTTGCGAGCCTCGAACGAGCATTCGTAGCGTACTCGACTGCGCTCCGCCCGATTGTCAGTCTTTTCACGAACACAGGGATTCGCATCGCGTTCGTTGTAGGCTCGTTAAGTACGTCCACGCTTGAAATCGCAAGCAACGAACGAATCCTGTTATAGACATGTGTATGTGTATGATTGTATAGCACATTATAAGAAATAGCACTACCGTAGCTGTAGTAAACAAAGAATTCACAATTAGTTATGGATAGTCTGACTAATACCGGATCGGAAGGTAGCATTTGTAAATGATTTACAAACAAATCAATAAAATTCTTTTGTGGGAAGCCTCCAGACCGTTATACCGGAGATCATTATGCTCTCAGGAGTATCAGACATCAGACATAACCGCTTATTTCCGAGCCCAAAAACGGAGTCCATCCCGAAACGTGCTAAGGGCACCTATAAACCGAAGACCTCACTATGTACCCTCGTAAAATTGATCCTTCCTAACATGGACTAACTCCATCGTCTTAATACGTTCAGTATGACATAATCCTGAGGCTGCAATAGTCTAACATTAACCATAGGTATCTGAAATTCGGTCCGAAAGTCCAATATTTTCGGATTAGATTTCACGGTTCCTTTGGAACCTATAGCCTAGTACCACAGTCTATTAAACCATACAGTCGGTCGACGAAGCCGTCTAGACAGGGCAATCGTGCGGGGTGTGAGGGGCGAGACGCGGGAAAGCCGTTACCGAGCTGCGAACAAAACGATGTTAGTAGCTCGGTAAACAGAATTCAGGGCTAACGCGTGTTTGTGTCTGTAATTATTTTATATTAATTTGTTTATTTAAAATGGTGCAAACGACGTGTGCTGTGAGAGACTGCAAGTCTTCATCCTATTTAAATAAAGATCTGCGTTTTCATCATTTTCCACACACAGAAGAAAGGTAAATAAATAATGGTTTGTTATCGTAGAGTGCATACAATAATAATTTTATATTTGTCATGTCGTGTCACGTTAATAACGCCAACAAAATGGCCGAATGGCGGACGGTAAAAAATATCTAATAGGTACACAGGTATAGGTAACAGCACAGGGCATGAGTGTTTGGAAATCTTTTTTTTTTTTCAGTAGTTCTGATGATGGATTAGGAGTAGGGATTGCAATCCGGATACTTCGAAATCCGAAAATGACTGAAAAATCCGGATTTTAGGGTCCTATTATAAATCCGAATATTGAGAATAAAATCCGGTTTTTTCGAATTTTAATCTTAATTGATAATAATTGATGTTTAACTAAAAATTTTCATTAAATATCCAGTACATTTAGGTCAGTATTACTTTGAAATCTATGCACCGCTCGGCTCACACGCGGCTAGCTGCTACCGCTCATCCGTCTAGCTAATAGTTAAGTCGGCCAGTGAGTCTTAGAGCTCGTTCCCACTATGTCGTGTGTCGGATTCCGATTTTAATCGGGTATCGGCGCCTCTGTTCACACTAGTCGGCTGTCGGCCACGACCGCAGCTGGTGCCATTAGTTTGGTTGGATTCTTGTACACGATGGACGTCGACGAAGCTTTTGTTGTGATGTATTTGCGAAGGAAACAAAAGACAGCTAAAAATAGAAGATATTAGGTGCACCCAATTCTGAGGGAAAGATTTACTTTGGGAATATTTCAGAACTTAATAACTGAACTAAGAAGTGACGACGTTAAGTTTTTCAATTATTTTAGAATGTCAATAACTACATTCAACGATCTATTGTCTCGTATATCAGGGAGCATAAACTACGGGTCGGCCCGACATCCGGCATATGTGAACAGTGCCATATGCGATCATATGCGAGCGTTGATCCGACACGATTTTTTTCCGGACGGGAGGGCTGACAAAACACACGATATTTTTTGTAGGGTACGACACAAAATCGGTGTCCGACGAGTGTGAACAGCTTCATATAAAATATTCTGCCACTACGACACACGATAAAAAATCGTCCCGACAGACGACATAGTGGGAACGAGCTCTTAGATGGAGGCGATGCGCGCGCGGCGCGAGTAACAACTCTTTGCACAACGTAATATCAAGAATGATAGTTCTATATAGTCGGGTTACCGCTGAAAGCATTTTGTACATCGGCTGATCTCAGTTTTTTTTTACTTTTGAAAGGGTCTGACACACCCGCTTTCTAAGCTAGCTTCCTTCATATGAAATCTCTGGTGGTTTGTGCGCTTGGATTTCCAATTTCCTGAGCGAACGGTCTATTCATGTAGTCATAGACGGTTGTTCGTCGGACCTTTTCGCAATCAATTCCACAGAGATCAGATTCAGTTCACTCTGCAACCTTATTTCTGCTGTATATTAACGATCTGGTGAAGTCCGGTATCTTTGGGTACGTAGACGATAGCACCGTTGTCATAGATCCAATTGTTGCGAGAAGCCATGGTAGAGCGTTTGAACTTTTTTTTTTTTTTTTTTTTAAATTAAATGGGCTTGCGTTTGGCCACTGACCCGCCCATAAGGGGCGATGACGAAGCCTAAGATGAAACACGCTTACCCAGAAGAAACCTATTCACTCTGGCCTTGAAAGTTCCTAGATTGTAGGCGTCAGGAAACACAGACGCCGGAAGCAAGTTCCACTCCCTTGCTGTCCGCATTATAAATGAGGATGCAAAACGCTGTGTCCGTATTTTCGGTATGTCAACAACGTATGAGTGAAAATTTTCCCGGCGTCTTGTGGTTCGGTATAAAAATGGGGATGGTGGAATTAGGTTGAACAATTCCTGCGCACACTCTCCAAAATATATCCTGTAGAAAACCGATAAGCAAGCAACCTTTCTTCGATGGTCGAGGCTCGTGAGTTTCGCCTTAATTAAAGACTCATCTCCAATGAGTCTCCTGGCTCGGCGGTCTATTGAATCGAGGGCCTCAAGCTGGTACTTAGCTTACGTAACATTACAGGCAGTCTCCGATTGGGGCAATGCCAATCTGGTCACTTTTAATGCCACCATGACGCAGGTGTGTCTTTTCACCACCAAACGGAGCCCTTTCCACCAGGCTCTAGCCCTCGACTCAATAAACCACCGAGCCAGAAGACTCATCGAATATGAGACTAATTATGACGAAACTCACGAGGCTCGACCATCGAAGAAAGGTTGCTTGCCTTATCGGTTTTGTACAGGATATATTTTTGAGAGTGTGTGCAGGAATTGCTCAACCTTATTCCAACCACCATCCCTATTTTTACTCCGAACCACAAGACACGGGGATTTTTTTTCTTTTGTATCCTCAATTATAATGCGGACAGCAAGGGAGTGGAACTTGCTTCCGGCGACTGTAGTTCCTGACTCTTAAAATCTAGGGACTTTCACGGCCAGAATGAATAGGTTCCATTTGGGTTAGCGTGCTCCACCTTAGGCTTCGTCATTATCCTTTATGGATGGCTCAGTAGCCAAATACAAGCCCATTTTTTTTTTAATATTACTTGCAGTTTAATTGAATTTTTATTCAAAAGCAAGCAATGGAAATACAATAAAATAGAACATCTCTCTTCAAACTACTAATAATTAAGCATAAACAACGCGTACAGTTTAAAATTACAAATTATTGCAAAAAAATACAAAAATCCGAAAATTCCGGATAATCCGGATTTATATGTGATGATAAACTTTGAATCCGGATTTGAAAAAAATCCGGATTTTGCAATCCCTAATTAGGAGGGTAAGCACTGGAACTCCATAGTGGAACATCTTATCCTAGCCGTGTTTGGGGTTGTTGGAATTGTCGTGAGATGAACTTTGACCATGTATGGTTTCCAGGGTCTGATGATGGAGTAGGAGGGTAAGCACTAGAACTCCATAGTGGAACATCGTATCCTAGCCGTGTTTGGGGTTGTTGGAATTATCGTGAGATGAACTTTGACCATGTATGGTTTCAGGGTCTGATGATGATGTAGGAGGGTAAGCACTGGAACTCCATAGTGGAACATCGTATCCTAGCCGTGTTTGGGGTTGTTGGAATTGTCATGAGATGAACTTTGACCATGTATGGTTTTCAGGATCTGATGATGGAGTAGGAGGGTAAGCACTAGAACTCAATAGTGGAACGTCGTATTCTAGCCATGTTTGGGGTTGTTGGAATTGTCGTGAGATGAACTTTGACCATGTATTGTTTTCAGGGTCTGATGATGGAGTAGGAGGGTAAGCACTAGAACTCCATAGTCGAACATCGTATCCTACCCATGTTTGGGGTTGTTGGAATTGTCGTGAGATGAACTTTGACCATGTATGGTTTTCAGGGTCTGATGATGGAGTAGTTATTATAATATTGTTTAAATTATAATAATGCTAACAATGTTTTATTGTTATCTGCAATAAAAAATTTTTTTTAAAAATATTGTTTACTTGTGACAACCCTGGCCGTCGCGATACTGTCTAGACGTTGTCGGCATTTTTCACGAGATCAAAGGCGTCGGACGACTGTATGGTTTAATAGACTGTGCTAGTACCATCAATTTTATGTGGCTTATTGTCAATCTGGGATAAAAAAAACATCGCATGCTATTCAAAAATGTTTTAGATTGTTTTGGAAAATTTCAAAGATAACACTTCCGTACTGTGGTTACCTGTACCTATTACAAAATATTTGGTTCGTCTAACAAACTATTGTACTAAGTCAATGAGTAAATCAACCGTTTTATTGGCACCACAGTTATTCCACTTTTATGGGACTTTCATGCCTTTCTAATGGGCTGCGGGCATGTGGTCGCTTTATTAATGTCGCTGGGAGTGAGGCCTTATTCGTGGACATCAAGTACTGGTTAGTGGTAGTTCAAAAAAGTCTATTGGGTCAGGCTGTGCTTGAATTAATTTTCAGCTAATACGCGTACAACATTTTATATTATTTTTCCTGTATTTTCGTTTCGTTCGATGTTCGAGGTGAACACGATTTACTTTCATGTCTAATACTATTTAATGAGAACGGTCAGGGAAGTTTATGAGTGAATAGTTACTTTTGATTCCAATGTAAATTAGCTAACCAAATCGTAACTAAAAAATCTAAATTAGAAAAAAATATCTAAGCAAAGCACCTATGTGTAATGTTTCAGTTACTTACATATGGCAAACTTTGTCCATAATTATAATGAATTTTATTTATGTAGACCTTATACGGGGTGGATACGAAAATACGACAATAGATGAAACCACTTAAAGTACTTACTCATAAATACGATCAACTTTTACTATAGGACCACAACTTCGAAATCGCAAAAATATTACAGCTTTTCATACAAAAGGTCTCCTCGGCTAAAATGTATGAAGAGCTGTAATTAAAATGCGATTTCGAAGTTGGTCCCATACTAAAAGTTGATCATATTTATGAATACTTTACGTGGTTTCATTTATTGTCGTTTTGTCGTATCCACCCCGTATAATAATGTGCCGTTAAAGCAATAATTTTGCCGCAATTTAAAGGTTAAGTTTATCCAATTATTTCGGTTCATTAGATTACCGTTGCGTGACCGCGTCCCCTAATTATTGTAGGAGGCTGTAAACTACACTAATGGTCCATTAAACATTGTTTTAAATGCATGATGTTCCTTTTCATTTTAATGTAGGTACTTGGAACTTTAAAGCGTTGATAGCTCAGTGGTAGTCACGTGAATGCCGTGGGTTCGACTCCTAGCTTGAACTTTCGGTGAAGGAAAACATCGTGAGGTAACCACACCATGGTGGTTGGTACTTCGTATAGTACCCGCCTGACTGGCTACCACCCCCGCAAGTTGAAAATCTGTCCCTAAGCAACGTGTTTCGACAGCTACACTTGAGAAGCTCTTCTAGGCTTTGTGTGCTTACCACCTTTAGCCACATCATCACTAACCACGGTGAACACGGTGAACACGGCGACCACGGTGAGATTGTTATCAAACACAAGCGTATTGCATAGTAAAAAAAACAGGGATATAGATACTAATAAGTCAGCAGTGAAGTATTAGACTGAATCTTTATACAAAATTCAACGACAAAAGCTTCACTGTAACTTTTGGATCTATGTTAAACGCGAGTACTAACTACAAAGTGGCAGTCGAATTAAATTGAGGCTATCGTAGCGCAATCAGAAGCCACTACAAGCATATTAACTAATAAATATAACTTCTTCATTGTGTTTGAATCTTGCAGTCGGTTTTAATTAAATTCAGCTCGCTTTTGACTCTTACCTTTCCCGTAGTTCAAGCTTGGACAGTAGGTATAACTAGGGTTGGGTTTCTTCCCGGGAATAAACCCAACGTCGAGTAAATTTCCAATTTAGTGGGAAAGAACCCGGGAATTTTCCCATTGGGTGGGAAAATACTCAAATGGTCATATTTAGTAGATTAGGCGTATATAGCGAGAAATACCTTTACCAAATCGTTTGAATAACATTTAACATGATTTCTATTAGGGTCATACTCATATCATACAATAAAAAAACAATAAAAAATTTTTTTTGCGTTGTTTTTAAAAAAAGCGACGTTTTGGGGTGTAAGGGTTGTGGTGGACAGTCGGTGGACAGTCGGACAGACGGTCTCGTGCAGAAAGAGCACGTGCACATGTACGACGCTTATATAGCCCGTCCCGGGTCTCGAGGGAGGTGTTGCAAGCGTCCATAGGATACGGTAACCGCTTACCAACAGGCGGGCCGTATGCTTGTTTGCTACCTAGGTAGTATAAAAAAAATGTGTGATAACTTCCTCCAAGGTCCGCCTAGGTCCGCGCGTAGGTGATGTAGGTACATACAACAGCGAGTATGATTAAAATAACAATCAAAAGCATCAACAAATATGTTTTTTGAGGAACATAAAGCCATTTGAGTATTTTCCCGCCGTTTGGGAATTTTCCCGTATTTTTCCATTCTTTTCCGTATTTTCCCGTATTTTTCTTTTCTTCCCAATATTTTTCTTTCCCTGCCCATCCCTAGGTATAACTGTTAATAGGCGGGCGCTTATGTTTACTCTATGGACGGATTAGAGTGTTAGGTGTTAGGAACCCAGACTGTCACGCCACTAATCGTGGGTTCGATTCCTACAGAACAAACATTTATGTGGATGAACGTGTCAGTTCGTTGTGTCTGTATATTATATCCATTTGTATGTATTTATAGGCGGTATTTGTATACACTTTTCGCCGTAAGACGATGCGTAGCAATGCAAGGTTTTTATCCTATATCTTTCATTTATTTTATTCACATGGAAAGGTTTCATTTTTATATTCCAGGATGTAGCGTAATTTTAGATTTTCATTTAAATCGGCGTAATTTAGGAACAAACAAACATAAATTATAATATCAATCAATCATATCTGTTCAACTTTAAATGGCTATGAAAAGATTACTAAAAAAATACCTTCTTTACCACATATTTTGGTGAAGTTACTATTGAACTCACCTCATCGGGGTTTACTTGCCAACAACACGAACGTAACTCACAAGTTATTCAAGAACAATACTCACTTAACATACTTTATAAGTTTGTACTTTGACTCAACTTCTGAAACTAGCTGCTAGATGTTTCCTAGATTAGTTTGTACCCATATATATTATTATGTGTTCGGAATAAGTAATCCTATGTGTATTCCGAGCGTTTTCAGAGCTCAAAGAACATTCCTTTGAATAATCGAGTTTGCATTTCAATGATATTTAAGTCTGATGTAGTTAGGTATTACATTATGGTGTGTCCATGCTTGGCGAACCGAGCCACGAACGAGCACACTGCGAGCACGATTCGCGTAGCGTGGACGGGCTTGCGAACCTTGAACGAGCGCGATTGTCAGTTCTTTTACCAACAAAAGGATTCGCATCGTGCTCGTTGTAGGTTCGTTCGAGCCTCGGCTCGTGCTCGGTTCGCCAAGCATGGACGCACCATTACATGTTAGCTGACTTCAGATAGGTAATAAGTTTTTGTTAAAAAAAAAACTTTTTAAATTACAAGCTTTTATTTGGTGGCTGTACTTTTTGTTGACTCTACTTGCATTGTCTTCCAATATACTGTCACAGTTGTACCATTACATATGGTAATACAGTGATACTGTATACCAAATATCAAGTCAATCCGACCACTGGAAGTGTGTGAAATTTGACTTGCAAGATTCCACCCGAACATACATATTAGGCATTGCAATTTAAGTCAAGGACACACGCGCTCGTATTGGTTTAGATTGATTTTGAAGATCGCAAACTCTATCCATGGAATGGTTATTCACACGTTTAGGATTCTTCGTATGGCTAATCCTAGTTTAGGACTCTTATGTAGCCAATCCTATTATTTAGGTTACGTTGTGGGCATTGTCAGCAAAACTCCAACTTGCTAATATATTTTATTACACTATACTAGAAGTGCACAACAATAATAATAACAAGACACGAGTGTTTATCAAAAGGCAACGTTGAGACTGGGATGAGAGTGGGAACTCTATGGCGAATGAGCGTGACGACTGGTCTATAGCGAATGTGTGTGACGACTGCACGCGGCGCATACGGCGAACGCTTTATATTGCAGGGATAAAGCTATGAGTCCCTACAACACGCTTTACTCTAAAACTGGAATGTCTATCTTAGATAGCAAAATTTGGATCAGGATAGGTTATTAATTTCGGGCGTAAGTAAAGGACACAATAAAAATTTTGATGCGGTGATGGGTCGGTACTGCTATTAATCAGTGCGATAACACATACACATATAAGAGATATTTTCCTCGATGATACTACTAAACCACAAAATTCCGGATTGAAAAGCATCTCGGATGTTAAAATTACACTTGCTTACGGCAAATCCCATTAGTAAGTTTGAAACCTCGTCTCAAGTAGGTACCTACTTATTAAATTCAAACTCAAAACTCATTTATTCATAAGTCCGTGTTAAGGCAGTTATGAACGTACGAATTGAATTAACCTCGTTTGTATACAACCAAACCGAGACTGAAGACTCCGGCAAGATACTACACGTCTTCTACTGTCTCCTAACACAAGCAAATCTTTGCTTAAAAGGAGTTTCCAAATTTATATTGTAACCTAAGATAAGTTATTGGAAATAAATTTATTTATATTTATTATTCTTACCATTTTATCAATTACATGCTTAATGGGTATATTTCATTTTTTTTTTGGGTTACGTACCAAAAAGGTAACCCTTACCTATGGTGCGACTCCATCCGTATAGGTCTGTCCGTCTGTCACAGCGCTATAATTAAGCAATCACTAAATAATGATTTGGAATTCGAATGGTTTTAAATATAGTTTACACACACACATCTATCTCAAATGAAAAAATAATTTACAAAAGTGGTAGAAAAGGGGGGACTGAAATTTCAAAGTAGGGCTACTAGTTCAATTAGATTATCATGTGAAAGAACTTCATATGAACAGTTCTAAACAGGGTTTTATTTTCTTTTACATTGCGTTGTTTTTTACTGGTAAAAACTAGCTATCCCGCGCGGTTTCACCCGCATTCCCGACGGATCGTATGATTTCCCGAGTTAAAAAGTATCCTATGTGTTAATCCAGAACATATTCTATCTGTCAGCCAAATTACATCCAAATCCGTTCAGTAGTTTTTGCGTGAAAGAGTAACAAACATACATAGGATTTCACGTTAGAAAATTGTCAAAGGTATAGTACTTATCATCGTCTCTCTAAACGTTAACTTCAAATCCCTCCGTATATATTTTCTTATTATGAGGGAGTGTTATGGTCTCCAGTAAGAACTCCCTAACGACAGTCATCCACTGATAATACGTGCAAATAGCTGCATCTCCGTTACATGAGGGACTTGGGTATAAAATGGAGGAGAAAATGTCTTCAGCCATTACTTATCCGATATTAAATATGCATTTGACTCTTGGCTGGCTAGCTCTTTGACTACTTTACCTATTGAGTTTTTTTTAATAAAATAATACAGATATATAAAGAGCATTGTGAGTGTAAGTAGGTAAGGTATTCATTATCACCAGAGCGGAGCTTCATTTACGAGAGGAAATAGTTGAACTCAGCCCAGTGCGGGTTGGTGTACTCGTTGAGTTACCCCTGGGGCAATTAGGATAACTGGTTTTTAGGGTTCCGTAGCAAAATGGCAAAAAACGGAACCCTTATAGATTCGTCATGTCTGTCTGTCCGTCCGTATGTCACAGCCATTTTTTTCCAAACTATAAGAACTATAATGTTGAAACTTGGTAAGTAGATGTATTCTGTGAACGCACACAAAAATAGAAAAAAACAATAAATTTTGGAGGTTTCCCATACTTAGAACTGAAACTAATTTTTTTTTTATAAAACCCATCAGTGTGGGTGTTTTTGGATAGGTCTTCAAAAATGATATTGAGGTTTCTAATAAAAAAAAAAACTAAACTGAATAGTTTGCGCGAGAGATACTTCCAAAGTGGTAAAATGTGTGTCCCCCCCTGTAACTTCTAAAATAAGAGAATGATAAATCTATAAAAAAAAATATTATTATGATGTACATTACGATGCAAACTTCCACCAAAAATTGGTTTGAACGAGATCTAGTAAGTAGTTTTTTTTAATACGTCATACATTGAAATTCATATCAAATACTCAGGTCTATACTACGATTTACTTATATACCTACAGGTTTGTACGGAACCCTCGGTGCGCCACTCTGACTCGCACTTGGCCGGTTTTTTTTTCAGAATGTTAGTTGTATGTTTTTGTCAGAGTTATCCTTCACTGAATAACTATTGGTGAACCTAAAGTTAACTTATATCTTATCTTACGTACTAATAGGTACTATAAAGGAATAACTTTCTACTAAATTTTAATAACGTTTTTTTATGTTAGCTATTTTATGGTTGATTCGTAAAAATTTTGGACTATTTATCTTGTTTTTTAGTTTATGTTTCCAGCATTTTGAAATACTTTTTTTTATGTTACCAAAATTTATAACGAATGTTATTTTCTATTTTAGCTAGTTTTAAGATTATTTTAATGTAACAACTACTGGTTGTCCTAAATAAGTTACCACTCAGTTCCGTAAACGGTGAACGAATTTGGATGAAACTTCATACATTCTTTGATAACATAATTTGATATATTTTACCTCGGGAAAACATAAGATCCCATGGGAACACTAGAGAAACGTGGATGGAAGATAGCATAGTAAAAGTAACGATAGCATTACAAAAACTTAAAAATATGTTTATTAAAATAAATTTTGAATAAGCTTTTTTGGTGAATGTACTTTTTGTTGAGTGACTTGCAATGACTGACTTGCAATTGTCTTCCAATTTTTTAATGTATACCAAATATCAAGTCAATCCGACCACTGGAAGTCGGTGAAATTTGACTTGCAGGATTTGACGAACATATACTTACATACATACATACATTGCAAGTTAATAAAAAACTTATAAAAATTCAACCATATGAACATCGACAAAGCGATGTAGTGTTACATTTACAATAATTCTGGTTCCCAAGCGACTGTTTATTCACATTGCCGCTAGTTTTCCTAGGAAAATGCCATAAAAACGTGTTCAGCTCTTCGAGATGGAGCTTTTCTCTCTCGTTATGGAGCTATGAAGTTAGCGTTAATTTAAAGAGAGTATGATTGCAGGCCACCTACTATAGTATGTTTACATACGAATATTTTTTTTAAAAAATAAGCTTTGTACCACTTTGGTACTTTTACACTCCGTCCGTCTGTCCGTCTGTCACAGTGCTATATTTCAGCAATCACTGATGCTATTGATTTGAAATAGTCAATATTATCCACCAATTTTTTATTGCAAGAGGGGCCGGAATGCGTGATCGAAATTTCAAAGTATTATCATATGAAAGAGCTTCATTGGTAATATTCCAAATCATTTTATTTTCATAGTAAATGTAAAAAATACTCTTATCTCAGAATTTAGCAAAGCCAAAAATTACAGGAAAAACCGAACGATGTTTCTCACTACCGCAGTTTTTCGAAATAATCAAAACTCCTTTACAAACAATTTTAGTTATGCGGTCCGGTTTTTTCTACAGTTATCACAAACTAAGAAATTGTACGTCTAACGGAAGGTCAGACCCTTGGCGCGTTTGCTATGGCCCCTCTTCGAAAGTACGTGGAGACTGCTCTGTGCTCTCGTATAGATTAAGGCAAGTGAATCCCGCGGGTAACGTATGGAAATTCAATAAACACCCGCAAAAAGTATCTTTTTCACTGTTTATTCTATCAATTGAGCCGCTCGACTGTACAGAAAATGTTTATCGTAGGTAATATATATGAACGTTTGAGTATATCTTTACGTATTTGGTCTTCAAACCAAGCAGTTTTGACGGCAAGTAAACTCTCACAATCCTCGGATTTGATCCGTATCTAAAACGTTATTCAATGGTCAATTCAACTTTTAAGTCGAGATTAACACAATTTAATTTGAAACCTGCACCAAAGATATTAGGTTTATTTTCGATTAACACGATGTATTCTTGAGACTTGATCTAAGTTTTTATTATATCAAATCTTTGCGAAAATCTGTCAGTTTGTCCTTATTGTAAAATTAAGAAGATACTGGCAATTTATCCGAAGCCAGAAACCATCTAAGAACGAGAGGCATAGTATAGATACGAGTATAAACAATAAACATGTATCTTCAATATCTAAGCGGAAGCTAATAATAAGTTCTAAGAGTAGCTTGAAACTTTGTACCTTAGAGATAGATCTAGATGTGAAGGACCTTCTGAAACTGATAAAATCTTTGTCTGAAGCAAAATTAGATAAGACACTAAACGGTCTAAAGGGTTATAGAAAAGGCTTATTCGCAACGGTGCTTCTACTGTTTGGGTATTTGGTTTTTGTTTTATTAGGACAGCCCAATGATACAACCACAAATTGCTAACCCAGTGATAAGGAGTATGTAATAAGGCTAGGACATGCTTTACTCACGGCCATCTGATCTCAAACAAAGCAGAGCTTACTATAAAAATTACATACATAATTACGCCCAGGCTTAGGATAAACAGAATAATGTTTATGCGCACATGTCTGTCCAGCCCTCCTAGACAAGATGGTTGTCGACAATCGTTATAGTTAGTAAACGATCAACCTTTGTATAGGATTGACATTTAAAATCGAAATATCACGTGACAATCTCTTATGTCAATCCCATACAAAAGTTGATCGTTTACTAACGATGACGATTGTCGATAACTTTCTTGTCTAGGGGGCCTGGGTGGGAATCTACTAAACCTACGACCTGTGGCGTGACAGGAAAGCTCGAAAATAAATAAACTAAATAATAAATAAATACAATAAATAAAATAAATAAAAATAAATATACAAAATAAATAAAATAAATAAAAATGAGTCACTATTATATCAAGAAATATCGGAATAGCATAGGAAATAATTACGTGAAATTAATGCTCGAGTAGGTGCCCTTTTACTACTAAAATAAATATTTATTAAAGGACCCGCAATAAATGTATGAAAAAAGCCGTTAGGTCGATTTGGCTAACTAATATTATAAATGCGAAAGTGAGTTTGTTTGTTACGCCTTCACGCCTCAACCACACAGTTGCGCAACGAATGTACTTACGCAGAGAGACGGAGGGGAACTCGCGGGGTGTCGGAGCGACGCGACCGCGTCCCGCCATCGCGCTTAGATGACGGGAGCGTCCGCGGAAGGAAGACGCATTCGTGTTTATAATTAATTTTGTAGGTATTGTTCAGTGCTCATATTCTAAATGGCGCAGCACAAAAACTGTTCAGTGTACGGCTGCAAATCAACGCCGAAATATAACAGGGATTTAAAATTTCATAGATTTCCCCGTGACGCGAGGTAAGTTATTCCTATATATGTCCCAGGATTTATATACCGTTGTAGTTAAACCTATATAATTTATTCTGCGTGTACAGTCGACGAACGCAGAAGTAACTTAGCTATTAACTACTACAAGGTAGGTTACCTACTAAAGTGTTAAGTGAGAGAGGTTTGAATTTGTCATTATACCAAAATATTTAAATTATTTATAAACATTACAATACTTTAAATATAAAAATAAACAATACTTTAAATATCAGAGACGTATCATCTGCAAATAAATCAACTTCTAATAGTTCTTTCACCATGTAAGGATCTACCTTACATGGTGAAAGAACTATCAGATGTGGATCCGTATGCTTGTTTGCCACCTTAGGGGTATAAAAAAATATTAGTATTCTTCTATGTTCCAAATTTCAAGGCTTGAGGATAATTAGAAAAACCCAGAGGCACAGCATTGCTATTGGCTCAGATTACCTGTCAGTCAGTCAGTGCCAAAAGTAGTTTTTTTCTGAGATGCATATTTAATTAACTATATTAAGGCTAGACTTATGAAATTTGGCATTCTGATTTAGTAAAAGTTAATTTTTGTAACTTTACTAAGACATTCTTCGTGTAAGTAGGTCACGGTGTGCGTGCGGCGTTGTTGTAGGAACTTGGCCTGCGCACTCCCGTGCGCTTAGATAAGTACAGTGCTACACATGTAAATGTTTATTACTCATAAATAAATGATGACATTATCATAACAATAAAATTATTTTATTTTACATTTTGTGACAACCCTTGCGTATCTGCTCGTGACAGCGTAGGTACTCACACGGACGGCGGCACGGCCCGACATCAAAGGCGTTTCCCTACTGTTAGAGATTGTAATACTGTGCCTCAACTACTAAACGGATCATCATGAAATGTACCGATCAAAAATATACCTACATTGGAATATGCGAAGCAAACGTAGTGAGTCCAGGCACAGATTACCAAATTGATACAACTATAATAATACATTGTGATACATGTGTGCAAAGTTGGTAATTACATACGAGGTGATAGCCGTAGGCGAACGCGATTAGGGAGCCGAGAGTGTAATGATGAGTGTCGTATGGCACACGTGTGTCATACGACGTTTTCAACACTCTTGCGAGGAAAAACACATGACCTGTTTTTTTTTAACCCTTTGAGTGATACTTTAATTTAATGAAATCCACGAGCTACCTTCTATAGCTGCGATAATCGCGGCTACAAAAATAGTATGATGTTTATTGGCGACCTAGCTTTGCTTGCGCGCTGCCGTCCTTTTTAAATGTTTCAATACACTCGCTCGTAAAGTGACATTTATTGCACCGTTTTCAGTATCTTAATGCAGCTTATTACGCACTAGTGCTTTTTACTTTACATTATGACATGTATAAATCCAGATTATTTTAAGTTTGTAGGTACCTCACTGCAAGTGATATGTGTGTAGACGAAGCATTCTTAACTTAAATGGGTAAAAAACAGTATGACAGCGAATCGCTGTCAAAAAATAAAATTGCGCGCAATGCCAAATGTTAACGTTCTCATTATTTGGTTGATTATTATTAAAAAATCTACTTAGTTTTAATTCGACGAAATAATTTATACGTTAGACTTCCCTATGGGAAAAATTAGGACCTCTTCAGCGGAATCTGAAGGAGATTCTGTTTCTATTCAAAATTATTACGGTATTACGATGATGGAGTAGGTGAATCATACCTACTGAAATTCTGCGCCTAAAATTTGGGCCCGGTAGCCTAGCCTATATTTCTATAATCTAACAGTGTCATGTTTCATAGTAACGATATAAAAGGCATAATAACAAAAAGATCTGATACGTTAAGGTGGGCATGGACGAATAAAAATATATAACGTCCGTTAAGGTTTGTAGTATAACTGTGTAGTTATTTCGAAGCTTGAACGGTAATGGCGACTATCCCAGATAATATAATTATAATATATTAAGAGGTATTAAGGTAGAGATCAAAGGATCTAAACTTGTTTAATAAACAAAGACCGTCTCAACCAACACCGCTTAATTTTGCAACAAACTTCATAAGGCTTCACGAACGATTAATTTGCCGTAAAAATGTTGGCAACTCCCCAAATTATTTAATCACCAACAAAGCGTTTATTAACATTCTCAATTATTTTTAATACGCAACAATTTCGGATCCTTTGGAACTTTTGAAGAATTCGCAAAAACTTGTAAACTTAACTTTAAATTATGAGAAATTAAGTAGATATTCATCGCTTTACATTTAAGATATTTCTTATTCATGGAAAACTGGAAGATTTTGTTGGCTGAATTATTAACAAGGTATTAATAATTAAAATATAGGTACTTCTCTTTTAATGCAGCAGCATTACTTAGATACATAAACATCTACCTGTTTGTGTTCAATCGTTTCTACCCGATAATTAACTATAGGTATTTGTCTATGATCAACATGTTGTGCAAATCGACCTAGCTATTCTTCTTCTTCTTATTTTTAAGTTTGGCAACCAAGCCCAAATTAGGGCTCATTTCTGCCAGTGTCGAGTTATATTATAGTTTCCAGTCACAATAAATCACTTCTGTGATCACTTCACATTATAGTCCTCAGTCAGTCAACGTCCATAAAAGTCATAAAAGTCATGTTTTACTACAATGGTGGTCATTGTACTAAAACTCTTCACGGACTTTTTGAGACAACTTGAAAAGTCACGATACACATAATTCATTTCATTTCACTTCACTGGTGCACATGGATGATCTTTATTGGGAAAAATACCACTAAAAATACACAATAAAACTCAAAATACACAAATTTATGGAAATAAAAATGAAAATGCTACGTCACTCTGCAAGTTCCCGCCAAAAAGTCCGACCTAGCTATTTTCGAAATGGAATCCAAAATGGAATGTACTCACTGTAGTAATGTGACACTGCATGAATGTTAACCTCAATGCTATCACTCACAAAGAACTAACAAACTTTAAAAACAAAGAAATTGTAACCAAGCATCGAACGCCGAATATTGCACTCTCAGTTCCCTCTCATGCAACTGATTACCCTTTCTTAGATTGGAACCAGCTATTTAGGGTTCCGGTAGCGTTGCCAGGCGTCCGGATAAAGCCGGACAAAGGTAGGCTTTTTGATTGCGTGTCCGGCCAAAATAAACGGTGTCCGGCATGTCCGGCTTTTGTTAGGCTTTTTACCGTAGAGTGACTTTTTACATTTCACGAGCTAAATATGGAAAAAATGTCGTCAGACTACGACGTTATCTTTTTCATTTAGCCCCCGAGTGGGATATCCTTGAATATCTTGCCTTTCTGTCTCTGTCTTCAATTGCCATTTTAATTGAATAATGATTTAATACACTAAGGTAAAAAAGTAATAGACTATCGCCGCGATACTAATCCGCAACTGATATATGAGCGTCCATAACTAAACACAAATCGTCTGCACAGTCCAATCACCAAATGGATTCCATTTTAAAATGGGCCCCATTATCGTTATCTCGGTGTGAGAAGCACTAAGCTTGAATAACAATTACATAAAAGGCAGCATTATCTGACGATTCGTTACGCTAATGTGGTTTTTGTCACTCTCTCCCTAGTCAGTAATGATGTAACCGAATATTACTAGAGACTGTGAGCTGTAGATCTCGCGAGTCTCGATAATTATAGGAATTCCTTTGTCGAAAAAAAAAACATAATTTACCGAACCTGCACGCAAATTTTCACGAAAATCGGTTGAGAAATGCGGCATGTAGACAGCCGGACAGACATACGAAAGCATTTTTGTACAAGCTGAAACGGAGACGCTTCGCTCGCTCGGTCAAATAGTCGCAGCCTAGAACTGGCTTTCAGGTAAAGTTCAGAGCAGCCGACTGGGACAGTACGTCCATCCTACAGAAGATCGCAGACAAATAAAATTACTCTAATGTAGTAATGTGTCCTGCGGTGAGTAAGGTCGCCAGAGCTCCATCATGACTAGGCACTTGGCTTAGTGTGCATAGACCAGTGTTATACCAAAATTAACAGTGATCTTTGTATCTTTCGCTGCCAGCACAGTGACTCTTCTTTCTCAACCCCTCAAACTCCCATTGGGTCTGCTGAGGCGATTTTTGCAGGGTCAACAAACGTGCGAATGATAGCTGTGGTTTGATCCTGTGGTGTAGCAAGCGGCTATCTGCTACGGTAACCGCTTACCGTAGCTTATAGCCGTATGCTACTTTAAAATGCGGCCAATACGGAAATGGCTAATCCGATGCCGATGGGACTTTCACGGGATGATTTAGTATTTATTACGCATAGTTTTGAGAAAATGCATTCTCTCGGCGGCCCTACTGTAGTAGTATTAAACACCGGCCAAGTGCAAGTTGTACTCACGCCTGGAAGGTTTTGTACAATAATAATAATAATAACCAACTTTTTTTTTGGTTCTGTAACTGAACATTGCTATGAAATTAATAGCAGACGCAACTATTTTTTTTCAGTCAGCATTTTATATTTTTTTCATTTGATATCGAAAGAATATTTAAAAATGATTTTAAAGAGCTCAACTTTACATAACTTTTTTATTCAATGCACTTGAGGTGCGGAATGGACAAAACCTTTTTTTTCATCAGAATTCTCCTTTATTGTCGATCTATCCTAAATAATATCTGAAAAATATTCGCACAAAAAGTAGACAATGATAGCTCGCAATAAATAAACGCCACGCGGAGCCGAAGAGTTGCATACTAACTCGCGAGATGATGATGTAACTTGCAATCGCGATGGTCGCGTTATACCTAATTGTACAATTACAATTTTATCCAGCAAATTATTGTTTCCCTTAGGTTTGCAAGTAGGTAGATGATACAAGTACAGTATTGATAAAAAAATAAATAAATTGCATTCGGGGTTAAAGCTATAGCCATTTATACAGTTAAGGCCTGTATAATCATCATCATCAGCCTATAATGTCCTACTGCTGAGCAAAGGCCTCCTTTCACAAATGAGGGTGAAAGGAAATGTGCAGATACTCCACCGCGGATGCCCGCTGCGGATTGGTGGAGGTAGGCTAGTGGCCAACCTACTGTTCGAGTTTTGAAGCCGCCTAGGAGGCCTCTGACTAGCTTAACGACTATCACAAGTATGTGATAACCGGGACCATCGTCTTAACGTCCCTTCTGAAGCACGGAGTTTAGGCCTTACCTCGAACAATTAACCCAAAGAACAACACAAGAATTAACATTTGTTTGTTGTCTATTCCGCCAATTACTCACCACCGACAAAATGCGCTCTGATAGACTAAGTCAAGGCCCCACTAAATATTTAGATACAGTGATTTGTCGGTACTGGTTATTTATCAGTGCAAAAACACTTATAAGTTGCGGAGTTGGATTGCCCCGTATTTACTCTACGTACTAAGGATTTTTCCTCGATGAAGCCATAATATAAGGATGGATACTTATAAGTTCAAAGCTACTGTAGTTAGTTTACCTGTGCGTTGTCCACAAAGTCCATAATGGTTTTCGACACAATTGAATAATTAGACTATCAAAATTGACAAATTTAACTCCATTGATAGTTGATTGGAATCACAATTTTAATTGTAGACTTGGGCCCCAGGGCCCCAGGGCACTACCGCGTATCTATGGTGGTAATGGTAACGAACACCATTAATGAATTTCATCCAATCAGGGCCCACCAAAGGTCTTCGTCGTACTGCGTCATTGGATGACATCATTAATAGTGTTCGTTACGATTACCACCAAAAAAACACACGCTATCCCGGCAGGACCGCCGATCTAAAAATAAATGAAAAACTGAATTCATACTTATAGATAATTGGTCAGCAACCGCTTGCAAGCGATTTTTACATAATCACGCACGCACAGGCGGGTATTCATTTCATTTTTCTCTTTGTGCGGCGAAACCTCGACTTTTTTCCGAGCCAACATCTAAATTGAAATGTTTTGAATTGCTGAAATCCGGCCACAGGTGCGTTCAAAGGAATTCCTTATTAAGCCATTTCCGATAAAAAATAAGCGAATACATTAACCTATTTATATAATGCGCGATATTTTTATCTTAAATGAGACGTGAAAATATTAAGGTATTTTTGGTAGGTTTTTATTTTGGGTTGTTCCTTGCTCTATATATTTTGGAGGCTAAAATAATAATAAAAAGATTAACATAAATTAAGCATTTTTACCACTGCTTATGATCCAAAGATCAAACGTACTACCTAAGTACCTACGTAATGTAGTCCACAGATATTTTTTTGCTTACATTCAGAGGGCCTAAGGCCAGAGGAGTAAGTAGCTACTCTGAAAAACTATACACGATTTTCCGTTTGCTATATCAATCATGGACGAATAGATATATCAATCTACCAAAAAAAAACTGTTAATCTGTCTGTCGACCTGTCTGTTGGTCTGATTGTCGATATGTATGTTAAACGATATACCTACGTCGGTCTGTATGTCGATTTGTCTATCGATTTATCTGATGTTCTGTCAAATCGGTATACAGATCGGCAGACACATCAACAGACAGAACGACAGACAGAACGACAGACAGTCGACAGACAGTCGACAGACAGTCGACAGACTGATCGACAGATTGACCATTATTATTATTGATTGACAGATTTAGTATTAAATAGTATATTTCCATTTATGTCATTATGTACCCATTGTGATACGAAATTTATGATGCATCACATTTATAACCAAATTATCACATAGTTAGTATGCATTTAATGCACATCATGTCCCACTCAGCTAACAGCTCGAAAGAACTAAGTTAATAAGCATCCCTCAGCTCAGTGAAAACTAAAACATTTCTAGTTAGTAGTTGGTTCCTTTGGAACTAACAAACATGCTCGCAGCGCTGAAATAAGTTTATGCTCACTGCGTTTGAGTATATCGCTTTCCTCAAAACTTGTGAAATTTACTTATAGATACCACTCAAAGTAGATCAAATAACGGAAGGATATAGCTCAAGATATGGGTTGGATGTACATAGATTTAGATTACCAATAAACTAGGACCTTCATTCAAGTTTGCTCGCTAAACGCCAACAATACAAAGTTCTGTGAATAGATCACTAGCCAAACTTGCATAACTAGTCTTCCCCGAAGCAGCTCACCAGGTCCGGACCTTGCGTGCGAGACAGTTAAGAATGGACGAAACTATTTAATTGTAGTTACAGAAATAAATGAGTTTGTTTTATTAAAATTGTTTCTTGACTCAATCTACTAGGATTTTTAGGGCCTTCCGTAAAAATTAGAGTTTATTAAATGAGTATTTTTGTAGTCGCAAATCTTGACTGTTTCGGGCTACTAACACCAAACCAAGTAACACAATAATAATATGTACTTCGGTATTGCTTACCGTAATCAAAACTCGCGACAGACAAATAAAGTTAGGTATACCTACTGCTACTACTTATTAATAATTGTCTATCGTCTAGAAAAACCCGTGGAAAGTAGCCCTTTTAAGCCCTCACGGGTTGTCCTAAAGCCATACCTGGCCACTAGTTTGACCAACTCAAACTAGCATCACACCACAGGGATTGAAGGGAACAGAGACCAAGCTTCATACAAACGCGCTACGGTAGGTACACAACTACAAGCTTGAGGCGCGTGCGTGCGAAAGCACAGGCGGCTCGTCACGTACGAGGGGAAACCGGTTTATACTGGCTCGGCCTGTGCTCAAACTCAGGGCACTCGCGCATCGTGTTTGTTTACGTTTAGATTTTAATAATAGAATTTTAATATCCAAATGTGTAAATATGGTTTACTTTACGGAGTCTATGAACAATAATATTATGAATAAGTTTTCTATTACTATTAGTATCTTGCATATAATAGGTAGGTAGGTATTAGCTTTCTGGTAAATTGTTTTTATATTGTCTCTTTTCTCGTAAATTAATGGCATGATGGGTGTTTATGATTTCAAATACGTAGGTGTACCTACCTACCTATCCTATTTAACGAGCATGTATGTTTTGAGATCTCGAAAACGGCTTTAACGATTTCGATGAAATTTGCTATATGGGGGTTTTTGGGGGTGATAAAGTGATTCAGCTAGATTTCATCCCTGGGACAACGCGATCTGCCGAGTTTGCGAGCAAATCTTAGTCACACAGGTATGGTCAGCGTCAGAACTAGATTTGCATTTTAGTACCCTTTCCTAATAATCTGTAATATGTGAATAGCAATATTCTATCACGAAAAGCTGATAGGTATACATTTTTATGTATTCATTTAATTTTATTCTCCTGTGCTAACCCTACCAAAATAGGTATAATTTTTGAACGCTCCTTAGAAGATTGTACTCTGTTCCCTTCAATCCTCTGTGAATCACACAGGTGTAACCGTATTAGTGTTAACGCTTACTATATACTCCGGCAAGTAGCCACTTAGATTGTGCAAGACGCAACTACAAGTAAAACTATGTGTTCTAAGTTTGTGGTTGAGAATAGCTTTGGTATTCATTTTTAGGGTTCCGTAGCCAAATGGAAAAAAACGGAACCCTTAGATTCGTCATGTCTGTCTGTCCGTCCGTATGTCACAGCCACTTTTTTTCCGAAACTATAAAACTATGATGTTGAAACTTGGTAAGTACTTAGATGTATTCTGTGAACCGCATTAAGATTTTCACACAAAAATTGAAAAAAAAAACAATAAATTTTGGGGGTTCCCCATACTTAGAACTGAAACGATTTTTTTTTTTAATAAAACCCATAAATGTGGCGGGTGTCTATGGATAGGTCTTCAAAAATGATATTGAGGTTTCTAATATAGTTTTTTTCTAAACTGAATAATTTGCGCGAGAGACACTTCCAAAGTGGTAAAATGTGTGTGTCCCCTGTAACTTCTAAAATAAGAGAATGATAAAACTAAAAAAAATACTTATATGATGTACATTACGATGCAAACTTCCACCGAAAATTGGTTTGAACGAGATCTAGTAAGTTTTTTTTTTTGAATGCGTCATAAATTGAAATTCATATCAAATACTCAAGTCTATACTACCATTTACTTTTATACCTACAGGTTTGTACGGAACCCTCGGTGCGCGAGTCTGACTCGCACTTGGCCGGTTTTTATTTTATTTTTTATTCGTTCAGGACACAAACAGGCTTATACAAATTAAAAAAAAAAAAAAAGTCCATATTATATAAACAAACAATTTGAGCATATGCAATGTGACTGGCAGATGTTTCTTCATGCCTCAAAAACAAAAAACTTAAACAAAATTAAAGAAACGGAAGTGTAATACCTTATTCACAATTTACATAGACATTCGGCCGCACTAACAGGCAGGCAGCACTTGTAGGTAATTGGCGAGTCCAGGCCCGGATCTATGCTGGAGGGGCAAACTGGGGCACCTGTCCCGGCCGGCAGTTTCACAAAGCGCCTAGCATCCAGTGCACCTTGTTCTATAGATTATTCATTTGGTATTAAAACGTCTTGTTGGTTTTTTACTAAGTACATTTTTTTACAAATGATCTGAAACGTTAGCGATGGGGCGCCAATATCAAGCTTCTGCACCGGTTCGAAAAAATCGTAGATCCGGGTATGGTGGTCAGTCAGTTATGAACACTATGAATAACAGAAGGATTGTTTATGTGTTGTCCACCTTTTCAGAGCCTAGAAACTGCGGGGCAGTGCGGGGCTAACGGATAGGAAACGGTAATGAACTACTAACTGGATCACCGGACGAGACAATCGGAAGGTTTTCTAGACTCGTTTGATATTCACGTGTTTCATAAATGCAGAAAATGGAAGCCCAATGAAGTACCTACCAACATTACTTAGGTACCATTTTCTTACACGGTAGCCTCGCTGGCCCTCAAGTCCACAGAGAAAAGGTGTATTCTCTTTTCCGTGCTCAAGTCATTTAGTAATCTGTGCTCAAGTGCTATCTGTGTTGCTTGGTTACTTTACAACATGACGGTGGTTGCCAGCTAGGCGGCCAGCTCAGTAATACGGCATGGGACGCATATTCAAAAAGTTCGAAAATAGTTGTCTAGGTTGACGGCACATAGGTGGCCCTTCCACCTACTTGTCAATCTTTTGACCAATAAAGTTATCCATCGCTGATACCTCAATCTCATTGAAGGATTCGAACCCAATGCATTCGACGTCAGCTTAGCTATCACCGTTTCCATACATAATATACGACAAGACGAGACGAAGAGAAGTTGGTTTGTTAATAGTTTTTATTCGAAACTTGCATTTCATTGTAGGTTTATTCAATTTATAAATGAAACTTCATCATAGGTGCCCTTCTAAGGCCTAAATTGAATAAATGGCTTTGACTTTGACTTTGATTAGCCGACTTAAAAAAAAGGAGGAGGTTCTCAATTCGACTGTAGGTTTCTTTTTTTTTATGTTTGTTACCTCATAACTCCGTCATTTATTAACCGATTTGGAAAATTCTTTTTTTGTCTGGAAGGGTACACTTCCCGTTTGGTCCCATTGTCAGATCAGGATTTGATTACTTCTTCTTTCGTACTTTGAAGTCGGTTTAAGTTTTTTGTAAAACAGTCCTTATTATGTAGAACAGTATTTATGCACATACATGCTGCTGCACAGCTGACATCACAAAAACCCAACTTGTCCATATTGATAAAAGGTAGTGAGTATAAATAACGGCTGATCGCAGCAGCTATCCTGAAAAGTTAATATGCAATATCATTCCTGAATTCGAGTTGAGTTTATTATTTTCATATTGTTAAAATTAGTGAGATCGACACTAGCGCCACCGAGTGATAACGGCAGTGGGGAGAATTACGTCTAGTGTAGCCTGACATCCTCTTGAGGATTTGGTATTCTGAAAAAAACTCTCGATGAAGGAAAACATCGTGAGGAAACCATAGCACGGTGGTAGGGTGCTCGCAGGTACTTTGCAGTACCCACCGGGCTGTCTACCACCCTCAAGTTGAAAATCTGTCGCCAAGCACCTATCGGTGTGTCCCGACAGCTGCACTTGAGAGCCAGTTCCTTCTAGGCTTTTTGTGCTAATCACCTTCGGCCACATCATCACTTACCATGGTGAGATTGCGGTAAAACACATAGCCCCCCAACTCAATAGCCATCTCGTATCTCACACACGAATTCATCCATCAAATTGAAAGTTTCTATAAATTGCGAGAAGACTTTCGAGATGATTTACTTTTTTCAGCATAGCATAAGGGTCAACTGATTCAATCACATTTGACAATAAAAGGTACACATTTTAATAAAAGAATTCGAGACAGCCTTTAGACGTAATGGTGCGTCCATGCTTGGCGAGCCGAGCACGAGCCAAGCCTCGAACGAGCACACTGCGAGCACGATTCGCGTAGCGTGGACGGGCTTGCGAGCCTCGAACGAGCGCGATTGTCAGTTTTTTCACGAACAAAGGGATTCGCATCGTTCTCGTTGTAGGCTCATTCGTGGCTCGGCTCGTGCTCGATTCACGTGTCACGAATTCTGTCACTGAAATACGTAGGTTTTAGTCTTTTAAATAAAGTTTTATATTATTTGTTCCGATTCGACATCCGGAATCCATCTTGAGTCAAGCACCAGTCTTTTTTAGCGTTTCCGGTCGTTTTACTTACTCCCACCAGGCGGCGCCACGGTCGCTAGCGCGTGAAGTGAGCGGTAGGCGCGAAAAAGGTGCCGCCACGATCCTCATTTGTTCATCATTATAGCGTCGTTTTTCGTTGCGTACGGTCGAACTTTAGTATTACTAATAACGTTTGAATTAAGTTAACTATAGTATTCAATTTTCTATTTCTATTAGTATTTAAGTATTAGTGAACGTTAAAACCTCCCATCAAGAAAAATGGACAACGGTGAAAATATCGCGAACTCGCAAGCTGTTAGCGAAACAGAATCTCGGAAAAGACGCCATTATTCCAGTTCGGATTCAGATTCATCACCTCGGGACTTCAGCCCACAGCGAATCAGTAAGTCAAAACGAGCTCGACGTGTAAGTGATTTGCAATTTGAATTTTTGTCCCAGCAAGTTTCTTTTCTAACGAATTTAATATCCGAAAAATATTCTGTTCTACCCTCGAACACAAATAATGAAAGCATTGCTGCAAATACGAATAATTCTAGTAAATTAATGGATGATTTTTCTTTACGTCCACCGGCGGGGCCGCCTACGAGTAATTCTAGCGGGCAGTTACAATTGTCTGACCTTAACACCACAGTGAAAGACCCAATTTACCCTAAACCCAAGGAATCATTTTTGAATAAAATTTCTGATCTACAAAGATTCAACTCTAATGATTGGAATGCAATTCGTTTCGCTGACACTCAAAAGAAATATCTAGCGGCGCCGGGGTTTGTCGAATTAGGTATTAACGATGTGTTGAAACGTTTTGAGTCTTCAATGCCGGAAGAAAACCGCTTGCATCTTTTCGAAAGATCTTTTGCAGCTTTGTCAAATGCAGTTTTAGCACAAAAAGAAGCTTTACATACTACCTTACAAAGCTTAATAGATTGAAATGAAAAAGAATGAAATGAAATGAATCGAATGAAAAAGGTACCAATCTCACTTCATCAAGTATGTTTACCAAGGTTGAGGAACTTTTTAACAAAGAGTCTGGCTATGTGAAAGCTACGGACGATATTTTGCAGATGGTTTGCGGACGCAGAGCAGACTTGATAAATTTGCGTCGAGAGCTTTTATTAAAGCAAATCCCTGAGGGTTTTCATTGTAGTGTTTTACAGAAACTACCCCCTAGTGCTGATTTTTTATTTAACGATGAGCAGCTCACTACCTACATTCAAAAAATTGGGGGGGCCGAAAAACTTACACAGTCTTCAACTGCTCAGCCTACACCGAGTACATCTCAACAATATCGAGCTAGGCCCAATACGATTACGAGTAAACTATCGGAAAGCAAACAATCACGTGATAACAATTTTCGTAACGCACCAGCTAAACGGCCAAAATATCGGAGCAACTCCAAGGGATATCGAGCATCTAACTATAGACACAAGGACGACGGTAAAGGCAAACAATCTTTTTCGAAGAAGAAAAATCCCCGCGCATGACTATTCCAGCTTTCAAGGCGGTTGTCTGGCGCGGTTTCAACATGTATGGAGCAATCTCGGAGCGCCCTCCAAATTGTGCAAACTTCTAAATGGCTTAAGCATTCCATTCATGATGAAACCACCCCTGATATTACCAAACAAACGTGCGATGAAAAATTTCGAAACCAAAATAAGTTCCCAAATGACACAGCAAATAAATACCATGTTACAGTCCAATGTTCTCGAAATAGCCGAATACTCCCCGAGTTACCTATCAACGTTTTTTCTTGTCCCGAAACCAGACGGTTCGATGAGGCCAATCTTCAACTTGAGACAGTTAAATCAGTTTGTTCGGACAAAATATTTTCAGCTGTTCAGCCATTTCCGGGTACCGAGTTTCTTGCAAAATGCAGATTGGATGGTGAAAATCGATTTAAGCCAGGCATATTTTCACGTGCCAGTTGCTCAGAAGCACCGCAGGTTCCTGGGGCTCAGTTACAACGGTCGTCTACTGCAAATGACATGTCTGCCGTTTGGACTATCATCAGCTCCGAGGACATTTGCGTCTCTAACAAATTGGATCGCAGAATACCTACGCAAACGCAACATACGCTGTGTAGTGTACCTGGACAATTTTTTACTCGCAGACCAGTCTCGTCATGCATTATCCGATCATTTTTCATTCACAATAAGCCTATTACAACGTCTCGGATGGACGGTCAACTTCGACAAGTCTGTCTTGGTTCCGACACAACGCCTGGAGTTCCTCGGTGTTCCCTGGGACACACTGTTCAACACAAAGTCCCTGTCGGAACCAAAGCGCCTAACGCTCCGCAGGGTGCTCCAGACTAGGGATTGCAAAATCCGGATTTTTTTCAAATCCGGATTCAAATTTTATCATCACCTATAAATCCGGATTATCCGGATTTTTCGAATTTTTGTATTTTTTTTGCAATCTTTTGTAATTTTAAATTGTACGCGTAGTTTATGCTTAATTATTAGTAGTTTGAAGAGAGGTGTTCTATTTTATTGTATTTCCATTGCTTCCTTTTGAAAAAGAAGTTTAATGTCTTACGGCATCCTCCTTTGGGGCAGCGGTGCAGACATCAATAGAATTTTTATCGTGCAGAAGAAGACTATTCGCGCAATATATAACTTAAAGCCAAGAGATTCCCATAGGGATAAGTTTAAAACCATAAATGTAATGACAGTGTCGTCTCAGTACATATATGAAAACTTAATTTATGTTCGAAAAAATATACTTAACTTTCCTAAAAATAGCGACACTCATAGTTTAAACACTAGAAATAAGGACAAACTTGCTGTACCTGTAACACGGCTCAGCAAAGTTAGGGATTCTTTTAAGGGGCAATGTATACGCTTCTATAACAAAGTACCCAAATCAATTCAAGAACTATCTGTGTATAGATTTGAAAAGTTAGTTAAACAAAAATTGTGTAATAAAGGGTACTATAAAGTTTCCGACTTTGTAGAAGACAAGAACGCATTTGAATGAAGTGTTCGCTTTACAGGCTATTTTAATTTAATTATCTAATATTGTCAAATTTATTAAGTAAGATAATTAAAAAAAAAAATCCTTGCTGAGTTTCTTGTAGGGAATGCAAAACCGTGGCAAAATGAAAACCGGTTTTTTTTTCGGTTATTGAGAGGTAAAACCGATTAACCGGTTTTAAAACCGGTTTTTTTAATGTTCGCTCGTTTTTTTTTCACGTTATTTCTATAGCTCAAATTATAGATAATAACCGCGCCTAAGATTAAAAAATCGCAAACTGAGGAATTATAGTCGGTTAAAGTTAATGAAATGAGTATAAAAGAAAACTCAAATTCATCATCACCATCTGCTTGCCTTGTTCCCAATCATTTGGGGTCGGCGCAATATGTACGCTTCTTCCATTCGTTTCTTCTATCCGTTATACCAACATTCACTCCTTTCTTACCCATATCATCTTTCACACAATCCATCCATCTCTTTTTCATCAAATTGATGGAAATAATAGTTTATTTAACTCTTTAGATTCATCTTCGTCAGAGTCTCGTTTATATAGACTAAACGGTTCCTTTCCTTTTGATGTTATTTTAAACGAATTAAATCATAAAAACATATCACGTTTGCCTGTTTTTTAATTGCTATGAGATAATGATGACTTTATGTAAAAAAATAGATCAGTAGAAGTACTTATTTAAACATTTATTGAATTATGTTTCGTACGTTATAATATTAATTTCACACGTAATATTATGAACATGTCATATTGTAGCGGCACAGCAACTTGCGTGTACACAAAAACGTGATTATTATTATACGAATGTTTTACTTAGATAAATTGTTGTCATGCATGTTGTGGGTTAAAAAATAACACCAATCAGTCAGCTTGCTGTTTGGCATACATAAGAGCCTTCGTTGACAGTAGTTGCTCCGATAGCATGACATTAATGCTGGCGTCCCGCAAGGGTCTGGATTATCCCCAACACTGTTCCTCCAGCATATTAATGATATACTCTCTATTGCTAGCATTCATTGCTATGCAGATGAAATTACAGGGGACGCTCATTACACGAGCCGTGCAAATATCCCTCGTTCTATATTGGAGAAAAGGCGCGAAGTACTTGTCTTAAATCGAGAGTACACAAACTAGTGACTCCGATTGGGGTTGACTAAACCTAGTCTATTTCAACCCCACTAAGTCACACGCAAGCCTGCGCATTCACCCTTGCGAAAAGTCTATTTTCTTTGGCTCCTCATTTCTAGAACGTGTCCCTCAACATCACGAAAAGCATTGGGATCCTTCGCGTTAATATTTGTAGCGACGTTCTGTTCCAAAATTATCCATAAGGTATCCAAAAAATCGGTGTGATTAAGAGAGCGAAGTAGTACTTCTTATCGAGACAAAGACTGCAACTATATAAGTCGCAAGTTCGGCCCAAATGGAGTAATGCTGTCTTCTGTGGGCACCTGTATACCAGTAGGGCTATTGCGTATCTCAACTGACAGCTCATAGTGAAGATCACTATGCAAAGTTCTCAACGATGAACTGTCAAACAGCCATTTTTGTATTGGCTAACGTCAGTGATCAACTAGGATGACGTCATGAGCACCGAGTCTCGTTGATGGACACCGTAAACATTTTTGACAGGTGTTTTCGTATCGATAAACCAAAAATTGCGATTGCGTAGGCATAGTGGACATCAAATTAATACATATTTGATGATCACTGAATTTGTTTAAGACTCAGTTCAGCGACGTGCTGTTATAATTGTCGACGATCCCGAGCTCACAAGTGTTTTAAAGCCCCTTAGTCTGGGGAGAGACTGCCTTCTTATGTGTGTTCTACCGCTTTTTCAACAGACAGTGTTCTGAAGAATTGTTTGACCTGATGCCCAGTCACCTTCTACCATCGTAGTCACCGATGGGGAGTCCACCCTCACACATTGGAATCAAAATAGTCTCGTACTGTGCGGTTTCAAAGAAACTTCCTATCGCGAACGCTCAGGCTGTGGAATGAGCTCCCCGCTTCAAAAAGTTTGAGGGTTGGCAACGAGCGACTGATAATCGTTATGTTGCAAGCATCCATAGGCTACGGTAACTGGTTATCATTAGACGGGCCGTATGCTTGTTTGCTGCCATTGTAATTATTGTAAAAAAAATAATTACGTATTTTATATCTATCATAAAAACATTTTTTTTTTTTATACGACTAAGTCGGTAAACAAGCATACGGCCCGCCTGATGGTAAGCGGTTACCGTGGCCATATGGACGCTTGCAACACACGAAGCATCGCTCACGCGTTACCGACCTTTCCCCCATTATATGATTATAACAATTTTCTTACCAGTTCAACACAATACACATCAACACACTTCAGTTCATCACAAACA
This sequence comes from Achlya flavicornis, assembly GCA_947623365.1. NCBI lineage: Eukaryota > Metazoa > Arthropoda > Insecta > Lepidoptera > Drepanidae > Achlya > Achlya flavicornis. Next base: position 3,156,548 of record OX392491.1, on the reverse strand, counting down.
TACTCCCTGCAGTTTACAAAACGGCGGCAAATCTTCCTTTGTTAGTTTTTCCAAACATTGAAAGAAAAACCGAAAAAACCGAAAAACCGGTTTTGGTGCCATGTAAAACCGGTTTTTTTGGTTGTTCAAAACCGTACCGAATAACCGGTTTTTCGATTTTCGGTGAAACCGGTTTGCATTCCCTAGTTTCTTGCCGGGAGTCTTCTGAGTTTATGTGTATTACGAACCGGTGGTAAAATCAATTGTAACGTTCGTAAGTGCCTTATTAAGGCCTATATTGAATATAAAATTTTTGAATTTGAATTTGAATTAAACGGCAAGTAATATTTTTAAAAAAATTGGCTTGTATTTGGCTACTGAGCCGTCCATAAAGGATAATGACGAAGCCTAAGGTGGAGCACACTAACCCAAATGGAACCTATTCGTTCTGGCCGTGAAAGTCCCTAGATTCTAAGAGTCAGGAAATACAGTCGCCGGAAGCAAGTTCCACTCCCTTGCTGTCCGCATTATAATTGAGGATACAAAAGAAAAAATTCCCCGTGTCTTGTGGTTCGGAGTAAAAATAGGGATGGTGGTTGAAATAAGGTTGAGCAATTCCTGCGCACACTCTCAAAAATATATCCTGTACAAAACCGATAAGGCAAGCAACCTTTCTTCGATGGTCGAGCCTCGTGAGTTTCGTCATAATTAGTCTCATATTGGATGAGTCTTCAGGCTCGGCAGTTTATTGAGTCGAGGGCGAGAGCCTGGTGGAAAGGGCTCCGTTTGGTGTTGAAAAGACACACCTGCGTCTTGGTAGCATTAAAAGTGACCAGATTGGCATTGCCCCAATCGGAGGCTGCCTGTAAAGTTACGTTCAAACGCTCTACCATGGCCTCTCGCAACAATTGGATCTATGACAACGGTGCTATCGTCTACGTACCCAAAGATACCGGGCTTCACCAGATCGTTAATATGCAGCAGAAATAAGGTTGCAGAGAGAACTGAATCTGATCTCTGTGGAATTGATTGCGAAAAGGTCCGACGAACACCCGTCTATGACTACATGAATAGACCGTTCGCTCAGGAAATTGGAAATCCAAGCGCACAGACCACCAGACATTTCATATTAAGGAAGCTTGCTTAGAAGGCTGGTGTGTCAGACCCTTTCAAAAGTAAAAATTTTCTGAGATCAGCCGATGTACAAAATGCTTTCAGCGGTAACACGACTATATATACCTATGATTCTTGATATTACGTTGTGCAGAGTTGTTACTCGCGCCGCACGCGCATCGCCTCCATCTAAGACTCACTGGCCGACTTAACTATTAGCTAGATGGATGAGCGGTAGCAGCTAGCCGCATGTGTGCCGAGCGGTGTATAGATTTCAGAGTAATACTGACCTAAATCTACTGGATATTTAATTAAAGTTTTTAGTTAAACATCAACTATAATCAATTATGATTAAAATTCGAAAAAACCGGATTTTATTCTCAATATTCGGATTTATAATAGGCCCCTAAAATCCGGATTTTTCAGTCATTTTCGGATTTCGAAGTATCCGGATTGCAATCCCTACTCCAGACTCAAATGTCGAATGGCAGTTGGTCCCTCAAACAGGCCCAGTCCCTACTGGGGAGACTCAACTTTGCCAGCTTTGTGACACCGAGAGGGAGACTGAACTGTCGCGCGACGCAAGCCTGCAGTCGACAGCTTCCCAAGACTCACCCCTACAAACGAGTTACGATTCCAGAACCTGTTTATCAAGAACTGAGGTGGTGGCTCAGCTCTCTCGACGGCTCTCTTCCGATACATACAATTGCGATATCTCACCTTCTGACGACGGATGCATCGGACAAGGGCTGGGGAGCTCAACTTGGCGATATAAAAATGGCAGGTCAATGGATGGAAGCCCAAACATGTTGGCATGTAAACCTCAAGGAGTTATACGCTGTGTATGCTGCAATTCTTCAGATGAAATTGGGACTACTGGATGCACACATTCTTTTACAAACGGACAATCGGACAGTTGTGGCCTACATAAACAAAGAAGGTGGTACAAAGTCAGAATCGCTTTTACAATTGACCAAACAGCTACTGGAAATGTTAGACGCCCACAATATATCATTGACGGCTCAATATTTCCCTGGGAGATACAACAGCGAAGTCGATGCATTATCGAGAGGACTGCAATGTCCAGAGTGGCACCTCAAACCAGAAGCGACTACACCTATTTTTCTAATGTGGGGCGAACCGGAGGTGGATCTGTTCGCTTCGATGACAGCGCACGTAGTACCGAAATATGTTACGACCGATACCCACGATCATCAAGCTCTTCATCACAATGCCTTCTGTCTGAAGTGGGACTACAACATTGCGTGGATATTTCCACCACCAAATTTAATGCCACAAGTACTAGCGCACCTGAACACTGCCAAAGGTCAGTACATAATAATTGCTCCCAACTGGATCAAAGTGTTCTGGATGCCAGATCTGCGGCGTCGGGCAATACAAGGGCCTTACTTGATCCCCAACCTTCGACAAGTTTTGATCGACACCACGACGAATACCCATCCACCAGACATTCAAAACATACATCTGGAAGCTTGGCTAATCTCGGGTGGATTGAAGCAATAGAAGACTGGACAACGCAAGAGAAATCTGTCTTAATGTCTAGCTGGCGTAAATCTACGCTCAACACATATCGACCGGCGTGGGAAAAATGGATGAAATGGTGCATTGAAAATGGTATAGATTTTAAAAAACCTTTAGCCACACAGGTAGCGCGTTATTTAATATACCTCCATACTAAATGTGGTCTCGCTTACAAAACTATATTGGTCCATAAATCGGCAATTTCAACTTTTGTGAGCCATAACTCAGAAAATAGCATTTCATCAAACTTTTTTGTAAAACATGTCTTAAAGTCTATATCACTTGCAAAACCAAAATGTATCAAACCACCAATATGGGACCCCAAAATTGTATTAAAATATTTGGAAAACAATTCGGTCAACGATGACAGCCTTTTTGAAATCTCAAAACGTGTAGCGATACTTTTACTCCTTATGTCCGGACGCCGGGTTCACGACCTCACGCTATTGCATACAGGACCTAATAGTATGATTGATGAAATCGACTCAATCACATTTTGGCCCACTTTTGGATCGAAAACTGATACTAGTAATTATCGGCAATCTGGTTGGAAATTACGAGCTCATTCCAATATTAATCTGAATTGTATTTATTGGATACGTAAGTTAATAGCTCTCTCCGAGGAAAGGCGTCATTCTAGTAGATGTTCAGAGTTGTTTATCAGTGTGCGTGGGGCAGTGAAGCCTGCGTCTAGGACCGTGCTAGGCGGCTGGATAAAGGCTGAGTTGCGTGCGGCGGGCGTGGAGGCACCGCCCGGCTCGGTGCGATCCGCGGTCGCTTCACTCAATTGGCTTGAAAGTTTCCCTATCGATCAAATACTTGCCACGGCTAATTGGAAGAGAGAGCATACTTTTAGAAAATATTATCATAAAGAAATTATCAGATCCTTGAATGATTGCAATAAGACAAATTCTCTATCTAATTATTTCGATGCTGTACGATGATTTAAATAGTATTTACTATACTTTGAATAAAATCTATTGATTTGGGTTAAAATCTTATTTTTGAATAATTCATACCTATCTTCTCTAAGTGACACATTATAGCATCTTAGCTACCAGGAGATAACAAACACATCACTCAAGATGGATTCCGGATGTCGAATCGGAACAAATAATAGAGAGTTTTAACAAACAATAAAACTTACCTATTATTTTTCCTGAAGACATCCGGAATCCAGGTAATCTCTACCTGGTACATCATGAGTTTTATAATGATGAACAAATGAGGATCGTGGCGGCACCTTTTTCGCGCCTACCGCTCACTTCACGCGCTAGCGACCGTGGCGCCGCCTGGTGGGAGTAAGTAAAACGACCGGAAACGCTAAAAAAGACTGGTGCTTGACTCAAGATGGATTCCGGATGTCTTCAGGAAAAATAATAGGTAAGTTTTATTGTTTGTTAAAACTCTCTATTGTTTGTATAAAGAGCACGTCGCATCGCGTTGTGACTCGGTGTATGCTGACCCTAACTGCATTTTTAGTGTCAACGTAGTCTATGTTGATTTACTCAAAAATAGTTAACCTAATTATTGTTAGGTTTATGTTTTCCACTGTTGTATGATCTTTCTTTTTATTACTTGGTATGAGGTCACCACCATTAAGAAGACAGAAGAATTAGGAAAGTAGAGGTAAGCTAACGAGACGAGATAAACAATGTAAACAAACTTTCAATTTTTATTTACCGCAAGTCAAATCTTAAAGAAATTATGTTGACAGCTGCTTTACCGATCGCTTTCCTGTACCACGAATCACACAACAACAGCTGTCCTCAACCAACTGACTGCATGCGATGCGAGACATAATGATCGCTCGCTACCGTAACTCAGTATAGGTCGGTTGTTTACACATTTTATCTCCTCTCGTTGGCTTACCTTTACTTAGGAACCTTCATTGCTGTCATCAACTTAATATAAATTACGATAACATTGTATGTATGTAGAACGCCACATTAAATAGAAACTCGCTTTGTTAGTAGGGGTAGAATTTATTGGGTCTTCAGAGAGGATGAAATATACTTCTGTTGACATAAAAAAACACTTTAAAAAGTTAGGCTTCTTGGCTTAAGAAAACCGACCTGTATAGGCTTACTCCCGATACCTTCGAGTTCCAAATAAAAACGAATTTAACTATGTAGCATGAGCCAAAATTCGTATAATTCAATCAGTTTTTAATTACAGCCTATACAGTACGCCTACCATGACTTTTCTATGCTATCTTAATCTACAGTCGCTACCGACTACGGTGAGACATTTTGTAAAATTTTGCAAAATATTCACCGTAGTCGCTAGCGAGTATAGATTACTTTAATGTAGAAAATTCATGGTAGATTGAGGTACAGATTACACTGTAGCTACGTAAATCGAAACCGTAACACTATGTGGTGACCTAATAAATTCCACCATTCTGTAGCTCGGTCCCTAACTATTGCACTAATTTCACTGTAATAAGATAAATTGCATTTTTACCTACAGGAAATATAAATCAAGGATCATAAAGATTGAATTGATAATGGCCGCTAAATCCTCTAATTTCGTTGCGTAGATTTATCTCCCAATAAAGATTGTCTGATAGAGATAATCAGAGAAATGTTAGATCATAAGTGACTTATTACCAATTAGTGAAAAGGCTGTCCGTTGTAATATCTTCGTACGTTGTGTATTACTCCGATCACATTTGTAACTATAAAAGGCTAATCGTTCTTATTATGGTCCAGTAAAATCATGTAGCGCGACAAGGATCTTTTGCCTTGTGGCGGACATTTGTGTTGGCGTTACATGTCTATGAAATATAAAATAAATTACTCTAAAATGACTCTTAAAGTCTATGTGTTACTAATAGTTCCAATAGTGAGACGAACGTATAGACCTGCCCACAACTGATTTAAGTTTCATCGCGATATCGGATGAATGGTATACGAATACGTTACCAGCGGATAAACAAACATTAATTTTAAATAGATTTTAACAATCCTTTATATAGTAATAATTTATAGTAAAAATAAATAATCAAAATAAGATTTTTTTGGATTATCGTGTGCCTCTACACTCGCTAGCGCCTGTGGTTATTTTGCATAACCAGCAGCGCCCCTAGTGGACACTTTTGAAAAAAATTCATAGAAAATGTTTCACCGTAGTCGCCAGCGAGTGTAGATTACGTTAGCGTAGAAAACTCACGAATTTTCTTTATATTTTTTGAATAATAGGTTGTTGACCTACCCGTTCATACCTCTAAAGCACCTTACATAATTGTATCGAACATTATAGGTATATTATCTAGAACTAGTATATAGATTAAATTTTATTAGGATTCCATAACCCAAGGGTGCCAATGTACATAAGTTCGTCTAAACATAAGAAAATATGTAGTTTGAAGAAAGAAATAAATGCGAGATCCACTCATTTGTAATTCCCATCTAAGTAGAGGGTTTTCTAGTTGTCTTCGTTTGCTGTAACCATATTTTTAGCATTCGCAATGCAAAGGGAAATTTTAGGCAAGGAACGAACACAATCTATAACATTTAAAATTACTTGGCCAGACTGAGTGACTGATCTATCAACCCAAAAACTAAACAGCGTGACTTAGAAACTTGATATACGTTGAAAATAGATTCCTTTTTTTGCGCTGGCATCTACTAAGACAGGATATCTGGAAGTTCCCCTAACTAAAGGGTAAAATAATTCTAATCTATCACAATCTTGCATTTATAATATAATAGAAGCGAGACAGTGACAGAGATATCGCACTTCGCTAACGTTTTAAATAAGTATTTTTTTTTGATTGTAGAATAGTAATAGAATGTAGAATAAATTTTCAATGATCGCTATTATTCCATGAAATTAGAGACATGATTTTCATTCCCAGCTTCAACTTTATTTATTAGTCAACTTTGTTCAACGGAAATAAATCAAAGTACCTATCAATAAAATACTCCAGTATTGTATTGTTCAAGTATCAAGTATTATAGCAGTTCAAAGAGACCGGAACGCCGTCTATAATCAATTCATCGACCAGAGATAAAAATAATATACAACCTTATTGTTAAGCTTTATTATAATAAGCAATAAAATGAAATTACCTAATTTAAACTCTACGCCCGCCAACCTATACGTTTAATTATTATTTAGAGACAATAGCGAGTTTCTATTTACGTAAACTATTCTACATATTACAAGTTGACTTAATAATAATAAAACCTTTTCCATACGGTTCTCGTTAAATTGCGCTCATGTCGGAATTTTACTTGTAGCTAAACGACGTGTAATCACGTCTCAAAAATGACTATATCTAATTTAAAGTATCAAGAATAAAACACTTAATATTAAATCAATTTACCGTATCGAAAAGGCTGTTTTTATATGAATACAAACTATGATTTAAAGATAATAATATTTTGACATTTTCTAGGAGTTCCCTATGTTAGTGCTGTCGAGACCTGAGAGGCCCGTTTTGTCTATATTTGACACATTTATGTATGTGCTGTCAAATCGGGCCTATTAGGTCTTCTCTACTTTAGGCATTGGTTGTTGAAATGGATATAAGTCTAACGAAGTATAGTATAAGTATCATAAGTTGTATCTGTTACTATTACTGTCAAATTATTAGTAAGACAGTGACAGAGATATACGTTGACAAAACTATTGCTTAGTGGTGTGACACGGGTGTATGTAGGAGAGAACCATATCATCCGAGCCGATATGGAAAATGTATAGCCACATAACTGAAAACTGTTATACAAAAAACTTTAACTGACTTCAAAGTACACTAAGAAGTAAACAAATCCTGTTCCGATGACAATGGGACCATACGGGAAGTGTATCCCTTCCAAACAAAAAAAGACCGATTTGGAAAATAATTTTTTGATAAATGAAGGAGATAAGAGGTAACAAACAAAAAAAAAAGAAAACAACCGAATGGAGAACCTCTACCTTTTTTTGAAGTCGGTTAAAAATATAGAACGACCAGCGTAGAAACTCAATATAAGTGTTGTCATAGCAACCATATCACAAGTTTACATTATCCTCAATTATCCCCCTTAGTCGGATGATGTGTACATTCTCTTAGGTCTCTGTTGTTAGCGTCAGCAATCAAATTTAATCAAATAAATTATAAAGGTGAATTTCGAATGTCAAGTTGCTGAGTGCTTATAATACAATACCGGATTTATAAAGACTAGAAGAAAAAAAACGTTGAATTGTATGGATGTATTCATACATTTTCAAGACAATCACAAAGTGATCAAAATAAAAACTGTACAGATTTCTTAAATTATCTTATGATAACAAATATTACATAATATTGCCTTATTTTTATCAATTTACGAACGGGTGTCAGTATTAATGATAGCTCTGAAGTAAACGGACGTTTGCATACATGTTTGTATTTATTTTATTCATATTTTATCTATCCACATGTGCGTGTGAAATTGACATATCCGCTACAAACAAACTGACGACCGCACAGAAATTGAAAGAACTTAATTGATTGTGTGTTTTTACCTGAAAAACTGAAGCATAGGTAAAGCAAACGTGCATATTAATTAAATTAAAAATTGATATAAAAAAACATGACGATTCCCAAATAATTACAAGTGTATTTCATTGTAAATGTATGTCGTTCGAATTATATGAACTACATCTGGTTATATTCGAAACACTTTGTACGAGAAGTGGAGTTAGTAGCCGCACGATATTTGCTAAACTTTAACCCCCTTAGTACGTGAGAAGGTTTAAAGCAAGTCTAGCAAAACCCAGGTTTTTAAATATATACATCACATTCTGACGTCATATAACAAAAAGAACCGGGATTATCTAAAAACTTGAGTTTTACTACACTTGGCTCAAACCATCTCATGTAAATACTAATACGTTTACCCATAGGTTTCATTGTTACTTTACTGTTAATTCTCGTGCTTTAGACATGTTTCAAGGTTCGAAAACTACAATTTTATTTATAGGGCACGTACCTCACTCAAAATGGCCACATAAGGGGGCATCTAGTATCGAAAAATTGATAAAAATCCTATCAAAGATGTTAAATCTTATTCTACGATACCCCACTTCTACCTCTTACACGAAAAACCTCTCGATATGTTTATGATTAATTATCATACAGTTCAGTTGTTATTAGAATATCTACAAATATGCCGAGTTGTATCTGAAACCCAAGAGATTTAGATGGTTATGACATACAGACAGACGGACGGACGGACATGAAGAAAATCTATGTGTTCCTTATGTCACAATGGAAACCTCAAATTGGTGAACCAACTAACTGTTTAACATAATTAATTTAAGTTACAAAAAATTGGCTTTTTCGAAACATCTTTTTTATACCTAACTACTTGAAATATAAACAATATTCATTGTTTTATCTTCTAACCGTAAAATTTTGGTAATTCATTCAAAATTTTCTTCTTTTAAATGTAAATAAACTTTGTCTGTCATTAAATCAATCGTCAAATACATAAAATACTTAGATCATGCATTTCGTTCCATGTATCCATCTCTCTCGCACATTATTTCATAGATAGAGACAGCTGCTTAGTCTTTGCGTCTGGAATAAATTGGTTTTTATTGATGCAAAACTAATTTGTAACCTCTGGAATGAATATTAGGGTAGAAGCCGTCCTAGCTACGACAGGGAATAGAACCATAGTCAGGTAATGTAGTTAATTCGATCCATTTTAATATTGCATCAATACTACCTCTCTGTCCTACATAGCATATCTTTCAAACGAAAAATTCTTTACAAACAAAATACAGTAAAAATAGATCGTTCTATAACTATTAATAACAACTCATTTACACTATCACTTGGATCACATTCACCAAAATCTCTGCGGTCTGGGACCCATCCATCTGTTGGGTGGCCTCGGTCCATTCCTAGGCCAGAACTGAGGTCCAAACCCTTGGGGCCTGAAATTAGTCCTAGGTGACCAGTTTCTAGGGAACCGTTGGTTGATAAAGGGTCTCGGTTGGTTTTGCCACTCACTATTATTAGCAAAGTCTTCGAACGGTGGCGATGGGTTTCGGATATCCGTGGGAGGTGGTTCGATTCCGCGACTCCTTAAATCCTCTTCATATGCGCTGTCGTTTGAATTTTCATCGGGAATTTCGATTGGGAATGGACAGTTTTTGGGGAAAGGTACGTTGAAATTTTTTAAGCCGGGAGGCATGTTGTCGAATGGGTTTGACAGTTGTGGCATAGCCGGCGCCGACTGTGGTTCGTTCTTCGATGTACTGTTGATCTGTATTAGATTCGTGTGATTTGTTTTTCCGTTGTTCCCACCGACTAAAACTTTGTTGTTGTTGTTGAAGCTGTGACGCCTTTGTAGTTCTGGTGGGTTTTGCGATGGATTCCGGTACATTTGTTCTGAAATTAATAGGTGTTTAATTGTACATTGTTTTTTTAATAGGATAAAGTGGCCGCAGTAAGCTATCAGTAAGTAAAACAGGTAGGGCATAGATTTTTTTCACTTGAAGCGCATCTCGACTGGGGAAGTATCTCCACCTTACAGAATACCGCAGCCAAATAACTTAATGCAGCATATCATAGGATAACGTTGGCAGGTTAGTTAATTAGTTCCAAATTTGTTCTACCGAATTTAAATGAACTACTGTGTTCCGTGAAAACAATGAAATCAGCAAGATGTTGCAGGCTTTATTGCCGTCTAGTATAAACAAGTTTTTGTTAAAAAAAAACATTTTTAATACAAGCTTTTTATGTTGACTGTACTTTTTGTTGTCTGCACTGGCATTGTCATCCAATATACTAATGTATACCAAATTTCAGCTCAATCGGACACTGGGAAGTGGGTCAAATTCAACTAGATTCAATAACAGACACCGGACAGGTGAAACTAAATAAAAACTTGTAAAAATAGTAGCTGTTATTATGATAAAACATTGTTCTTACGTTGGTCCTCGTCTTCCGACAAGTCCATATCGACGCTTTCGACGATGTCCGGGGGCGGCACCATCGGAGGCACTCTGTAATCCTGACAATTATATTATTATTAGCAATTTCCTATCAAATAAGTTTTTGTTATTAATTTTTGCTCGTAAAGTCTCAAACATCATCAGCTATATTATTAGGAGAAGGTATATTTTCAATTAGTTTTTTTAACATATTTAAAAGCCGAAATAAATATTTTTTCGTTGTTCAGCCTTCTTATTAGTTGCGTATGTTTCAAACATTTGGTATACATATACGTTAAGGTCTCAGACATAAGACATCTTCTTTATGTTGATGGATTGATTCCTGTAAGATAAAACTAACATATACATTAAAACAAATTAATGACATCGGGATATAGAGGTTTAGAATGTAGTAGGCAAGGCACTATCTATACTACGTATTATCGTAAACATACGTGTGAAACATTTTTATAATATAATACTTTTTCGTAGAATCCGAACCAAACTTAATGGCGACTGTGAAGTGCGCTGCGAGCCGGCTTTGCGCAGGTTCAGTCCACTCGAATGTACCGCATACCTTCGTTTTCGCTACTGCGTAGCGTCCCGCGCCTAATATCTTAGCCGCCAATAAGTTAGACTCAGGCTATAATAGACATTTTGAATGTACGTTTTCTCAAAATCTAGTGGGAATTTCGTGACGGTCTGGCGACTCTATTTTTTCCTAAGCGGCAAAACTGCCCGGCGTATTTGGGCTCGAAAACTTGATATACGATTCGGTTTGCAACGTAGTTCATAAAACCAAATATCCAAATCACAGTTTTTTCTCTTACCTTATTTTATCACGGTTTGGTATTATAATGGGATTAATTTCATCGGTTTAGAAAAATGAGATGTTATTCACTAATACTTACTTGGTCCGCTTTGATAGGCATAGGCACAGGCGGTTGATGCGTTAACGGTATTAAATTTCTGTGATCCACATCTGTAAAGAAAATAGTTTTTTATTAATGTTTTATACTGGGTGGAGATTTCGAGATGGTATATTTTCGAAACCTATGTTGGATTAGTCATGCTGAACAACTTTTACTATCGGACCAACACTGAATTCTCAAATTATTTTTTTACTTTTCATACATTATGATCGAGCAAGATTGAAATTTTGTAAGAAAAGTCGTAATTTGTACAAAACTGTTGACCTGATAAACTGAACGCGCCCTAATGCTTGTGCTGCCACCTACGGTGCACCGTGGTCCCTCTCTCTCTTGTCTGTGCCCCTGCCCGCCTCGCTTGTACGTTCTATTAAAAATACTGTTAAAATATAATTCACTCGCAATAAACCTTAATAAAACACTTCTTTCTTTCATTTGCATGAAAAACAAATTTGAGAATTCACTACTGGTCTCATAGTAAAAGTTGTTCAGCATGACTAACCCAACACAGGTTTCGAAAATATGCCATCTCGAAATCTCCACCTGTATAATCTTTACCTTTTTTTATAATTTAGTACTAGGTTTTCGCCTCGGGGTTTTGATCCTTATCTCATCCCCTTAGGGGTTAAGTTTGAAGCCCATCCTTGATCCAACCGATCAGCGGTGACTCATCGGTTATGATTTTAATTCAATAAACTTGGAAGCAAAAATTTGGTATGACATTTTGAGTAATTTATTTTGAGCTTTTATAGAGAGTAGTACCTTATGGAGTCTTCACCCTTTCGGATAGATACATCCTTTCAGTTACACGTTGCATTGACTAGCTATTGACAACCATGAGAAATGACAGGCCAGTTGGCGCAGTTGGTTAAGAGCCTGGTAGAGATTCCATGGCGCCGCAGGTCGTGGGTTCGATTCCCGCACAGGACATGCATTTGTGTGCATGAACATGTCTGTATGTCCTGAGTCTGGGTGTAATTATGTATATTAAGTATGTATTTACAAACAAAAAGTAGTATATGTATTATATCAGTTATCTGGTTTCCATACTACAAGCTCTGCTTAGTTTGGGATCAGATGACCCTGTGTGAGGAATGTCCCAGGATATTTATTTATTTATTTTATGTTTTTCATATAAATTCGTTTAGCAATTACGGTGTGACTGAACAACAAACAATATTACTAGCAACCCCCGGGGATCATCCGCGTTCCTAAGGCAGCATATGTTTTCCCGGGTAAACAAAGATAATGTATCTTGGTATAATTAATATATAGATGACCTTTATGCAGGACCGGATGCCTGTTGGGAGCGGCGACCGGCGGCGGCGGCGGCGGCAGTGACGGCAATAGTCTGTGGTCCACGTCTTCTAAATCTGTGGAAATTCATTTAATTAATTTCTATGACAATAAGTAGTAAAACACCACCAAAAACGATCGAGTGATCAGAAACGAACACAGTACAAGATCCAATTCCGCTCACGTTGCGACTCAATGCCATCTATTTACCCTTGTTTGGGGGCTGATTGATGGAGCAGCTTTTTGTGTTCATTTAATATCAAAGAGAACAGAACTTTAAATAGTAGACATAAGGCATATTATCCTGTGTTTAATGAAAAAAATAGGTGTTGAAGTTACATACGTCATCTTTTCTAATATACAATACATATTCTCTTTTATTAATCTTGACTTTCACTTTTAAGATTGCCTCAAAAAGTCAGTTTTAGTAAAACGGCCACCGCTTTACTAAACACGGATGATGGTGACTTTGACTTGACTGTGTGAAAGTATTTAATGTGTTCTATTTAAATAGCTCGACATTGGCAGAAATGAAATAAAGGGACGAAGAAAAAAATAGTATAGTATAGTAAAAATATTAAAAACTCACTTCCTAAGAGAGGCATCACAGGCGGAGGCGGCGGTGGTGGTAAGATCCCTCTGTGGTCCACGTCTACTGGGGGCGGTTCCTGAAAATAAACATTATATATTAATAAGAGAAGCAAAAACTTTCGGGGTCCGAACCAAAAAGAAGAAACCTACCGCGCGGTCTGATTTACTTGAAACTCGGTATTAATACTTCATATAGAAAATAATGTTACACGATTTTTTGGAGTTCTCGAAAATCGACACATTACGGGGTTAAAAGCGGTATTTTATGTTTTAAGGGCGATTTACTGTGTCTCGATTAACTCAATAGTTGGTATACATCGGATCCTTTTGTAGGTCTAACAAAGAATTTTTGGAAATTCCATCCCTAAGGGGGTAAAGAAGGGGGCGCGGGTGAAACAGGGCAGGGCGGAATGCTAGTCATTTATATTTTGGAAGATATCACAAATTTACCAAGAATCAATCAGCGTTTTTGTCAAAGTCATGTAAAGCACATCATCATCATCATATCAGCCTATGGATGTCCGCTGCTGAACAAAGACCTCCCCCATTAACTTCCACTTCGAACGATTTTGGGCCGCTTGAATCCAGCGGCGCCCAGCGACTCTGACCAGGTCGTCGATCCGTCTGGTGGGAGGTCGTTCCAGTACAGTATAGTACAGGAGTACGTGGTCGCCACTCGCGTCGTCTTCGAGCGATGTGGCCTGCGCATTGATATCACATCAGCTTACTATCACTAAGAGTTATATCGGTAATTTTTGTTCTCCTACGAATGTCGTCGTTTCCCTGTCTCGTAGAGAAATTCCGAGCATAGATCGTTCCTTGTGAATTAGTAATTTTTTTTTTTTTTTTTACTTTGTATAGGCCTGTTTTTGACCACAATCTCACCATGGTAAGCGATGATGTGGCCGAAGGTGGTGCACACACAAAGCCTAGAAGGACCTGGCTCTCAAGTGCAGCTGTCGGAACACACCGACAGGTGCTTGGCGACAGATTTTCAACTTGAGGGTGGTGGCCAGCCAGACGGGTACTAAAAAGTACCCTACCACCGTGCTATGGTTTCCTCACGATGTTTTCCTTCACCGAAAGCTCAAGCTCATTGTAGGATTCGAACCCGGGACCTTCGTCTCGGTATCCGACGTCACTACCACTGAGCTATCATCGCCTTAAAACTTTTCAACACATGTTCCTAATTTGACATTTATTGCACCGTTTTTAGTATCATAATGTAGCTTATGACGCACTAGTGCTTTTTAATTTACATTACCGCACAGTTTTATGATAGGTATAATCCCGATTATGCAAGTTTGTAACTCAATGCTATTGATATGAGCGTAGACGAAGCATTCTTAATTTAAACGGTTAAAACAATTTTGCTGTAAAAAAAAGAAATGCGCGCCATATTTGTTGACGTTCTCATTGACTATTATCAAAAAATCTAGTGAAAAAAATACAAGTTTGTTTTTTTCCTCACAAGTGTGTTGAAAAACGTCGTATGTCATCGTACACTTTCGGGTTCCTTTGCTTAATTAAATGTTTTAATTTACCGTCTCGTGTAATTACCGACTTTGCACACGTCTCATAATGTACTATTATTTACTTCTGAGACAAATAAATTGCTAATTAAATTAAATTACGTGGTTTACTTGACTTTATATACGTTAAAATAACAAAACTAACAACTTTTAAAATTTCCCGGGAATCGGGAACTCCCGGGAAGTCATTTTTTTCATTCCCGGGTCCCGGGAATGGCAAAAGGTCGGGAAAAACGAAACCCTACGTGGCCTGCGGCACGCGTGCATTGACACCACATTAGTACCTACATTGCACCCGCGCGAAACCGGAGCGGGTCGCTAGTAAAAGATATAAGTAATATGTTACAGTAGTACCCAACTGATAAGGCGCATCGTGAATCTTCTTTCGCACAGAAAAGAAAGTATGGCCCGAAGATTAACGAAAGAATGCTTAAAACTTACAATCAACCTTAGATCACTACTATAAGGTTCATAATAAAACTGCAGCTGTTAGTTCCGTCTCACTCGCAAGTGCCGCCCCTCCGCACACATGGCGGCAGCTGCCGACCAATATCATTTTCCTCGCTTTGAAAATGTATCTTCTGCGCAGGTACAGTCGCGGGATAAAAATGTTTACCACCTTACGGTATATAATCGCTTGCACATTTATGTTTCATAAGGATGACCGGAAATAAAATGACGTGGAATGATATGACATATTTTAAACCTTATTGCGCGCTGTATGAGATGGAATCGACTTTGAAATGTGTTAAACATTTTTCTGTCCTCGACTGTACATTGGTAAGCCATATTAGTTGGGTGCTACTGTACCTGTGTGAATGGTAGTGTGTTGTGCGGCGGCGGCACGGGCGGCGGGCCCGGCGGCGGCGACGCCGGCGTGTCCGGGAACACCGCCGGGGGAGGCACGCCTCGCTGTCAACATTACACCTTATTAACAAGCCATAAACATCATTTTCGTCTGACACGCTGACTACTTTCGACGGAATTATAACACTTTGACCACAGGCTATAGCTTATAATATGTACATGTTTTGAGAGACGTAGAGCATACCGTTTATTCGCTCAAAGAGCAGCTCGACTGGGGAAGTACCTCCACCTTACACAATACCGCAGCCAAATAACTTTATGTTGTGTAAAGTTGTGTTCCTGCGCGTGAGTAAGGTCGCCAGAGCTCATAGGGGAGAGGGGAAAGGTCGGTAACGCGTGAGCGATGCTTCTTGTGTTGCAAGCGTCCATATGGCTACGGTAACCGCTTACCATCAGGCGGGTCGTATGCTTGTTTACAGACTTAGTTGTAAAATAAACCGGCCAAGTGCGAGTCAGACTCGCGCACCGAGGGTTCCGTACAAACCTGTAGGTATATAAGTAAATGGTAGTATAGACCTGAGTATTTGATATTAATTTCAATTTATGACCTATTAAAAAAAAACTACTTACTAGATCTCGTTCAAACCAATTTTCAGTGGAAGTTTGCACCGTAATGTACATCATATATTTTTTATAGATTTATCATTCTCTTATTTTAGAAGTTACAGGGGGGGGGACACACATTTTACCACTTTGGAAGTGTCTCTCGCGCAAACTATTCAGTTTAGAAAAAAATGATATTAGAAACCTCAATATCATTTTTGAAGACCTATCCATAGACACCCCACACTTATGGGTTTGATGAAAAAAAATTTTTTGAGTTTCAGTTCTAAGTATGGGGAACCCCCAAAATTTATTGTTTTTTTTCTATTTTTGTGTGAAAATCTTAATGCGGTTCATAGAATACATCTACTTACCAAGTTTCAACATTATAGTTCTTATAGTTTCTGAAATAAATGGCTGTGACATACACGGACAGACAGACATGACGAATCTATAAGGGTTCCGTTTTTTGCCATTTGGCTACGGAACCCTAAAAAAACATGTTTCAGTGAAATTACCGATCTTACCCGTGCCTGGGTGACCGAGCTTTCTATTTTCAATCGACTTCAAATAAAAGTTGATTATTATATTTTTCATTTTCCCAGATATGAGACCTGACTAGATAGATTTTTAGCCTCTAAAATCCCCAAATTTCTTCGAAATCGGTTTCAAAATATACCAATAATCCTCGTTTAATAGTATAGGATTGGTGTCGAATTAATATTAGATCTTATCTAACAAATAGACGAAACTACGTTCATTGACTTTGTCAAAATAAGAGTAACTATGTGCCTAAAACTTTTAGCATAGAATTGAGCATTTTTAAACAATGTACACAACTGTAGATATTCAATAAAATTATCATTTGTATCTAAAACGCAACCAAAGGGCCCACTCTACAGATAAAGGGCACCCGATTATGTTTAAAGTATAGTAATGAAATTAATTATACTTACAGGTATACTCCACGCATTATTGTCCCATGGGCTGGACTCCGGATGATAAGGCCGTTCCGGATCATCTAAAACTGTTCGATAATCTGTTTTATATACTGGCAAAGACAAATATTAAGAATTTATAAAGCAGTAGAATGTTTAATATTCTACACACAAACCAAGATTTTGTTAAACAATATCTTTGTTTTTATATAGGAAAAGTTATAAAATAGTAAATGTTGCTGCCATTTTTAATGGTCTTCAGTATGTATTGTATACACATACTTATAATTTAGATGAAGGACGAAATTTAAGTAATAATATTAAAACTATCTTGAAATCATATGAAGTTATTTTTATTAACTTTTATTGTGATTCATTTTGTCCCTATTTTTCTGTCAGGCAAGACAGTTGACAAGTAGGCAACTATAGATTTCAACAGAAAGTGTGGCCGACCCTATAAGCCAAGGGACTCTCAACAGATTTTCAACTTAAGGGTTGTAGCCAGCCAGCCTGGTACTATCAAGTACCCTGCCACTGTGCCATGGTTTCCTCACGATGTTTTCCTTCACCGAGTTTTTTTTTCAGAATACCAAATCCTCAAGAGAAACGTCAGAATGCACACTAGACGTAATTCTCCCCACTACTAATTTCAAGATTATGAAATCACTTCCACTTTTCACTCCAAATTGCTATATGCTGATGGCATGTGACATTGTGGTCGTATCGTGATGTGATGAATCTATCAAATTAAGAAAATTATAGTGTAATGGATTGAGAAATTAGATGAAATTGCTTCACTGAAACCACATATGTAAGGGCCTTCACACACGTAGCTACACAAAAGAAACTGAACTAATAACTGAGTTAGTAACCAAACTAATACTTATCGACAAAATGTATCCTTGCTATGTCTACTGATTCGGGTGACGAGGATATTGACCATAGATAAAATATTTGGTAACGTCAATAGGTAGATAGATAGATAACTCTTTATTGTACAAAAAGTATGTAACAAAGTATAAAAATAAAAGCTTAAAATTAAAAATTAGTGTAAGTACAATAGGCGGTCTTATCGCTAAGAAGCGATCTCTTCCAGACAACCTTGGGATGGAGAGGAATTTAGACACGTTATTAGACGGTGTCAATAATAGTAGCGTGGCGACCAGTACTCTTGCGTCTCTAGAAACTAGAAACCGATGGCGCCATGTGAGAACCTCCATTGAAATACTACTGCTAGCATATGCTAGTGACTGCTTAGGAACTGTTTTATATACAATTAATGAAAAGTCGGCAAACAAAGCATACGACCCGCCTGGTGGTAAGCGGTTACCGTAGCCTTGCAACACCCGGGGCATCATTCACGCGTGAACAACTACCCGATGAAATCTGGCGACCTTACTGACGCACATTTGGCACTAACCCAATGGCAATATCTTTGAGCGAAATGCTCTACCTCTCCCTAAAAGATACTGGTTTCTTTTGAGTACATACGTGTGAGAAGGGCCTAATAGTGAGTGGTAAGTGATACGATTTTACCATTAATAGGGTCCATGGAACCGTAAAACGATGTCGGCGGCGGCGGGTTGCCCGCGCTCTCGGGCGTCAGCAGGTCCAGTCCGGGGAGAGCGTCCTGAGACTTTTGGGACAACGTCGCGCTACCCACTACAATACATACAACCATTACAACATATCTTTATATATAAAATTCAACTGTACGTGTGTATGTCACTGAATTCCTCCTAAACGGCTGGACCGATTTGAATGTTTTTTTTGTATGCTTTTGGGTGGCGCCCTGGATGGTTTAGATAAGGTAGGGTAGGGTAGCACCACGCGAACGAAGTCGCGCCGGGCACCTAGTATACATATATAATTACTTGTCCTGACTGACTGACCCCTATGGGGGTGAAGAGGGGGAATTTTGTTTGTATGAAAAATCTTATTCCTTAGCCCACTTACTCATAAAGCGCTATTTAACTAATATACTGTTTAAAGGGTCACGGAAATAATGTCACATTATTTGACAATGACAATAGAGTGACTTTATTCACGTGACCCTTTAAACAGTATATTAGTTAAATAACGTTTTATGATTAAGGGGGTAGGTTTATAAACTTGGAATTTAGCACGATTACTAACTTAAATATGTATGGATGAAACCTACCGCGCGGATCGATTAACTGGAAACTAGGTATTAATACTTTGGATAGAAAACAAAGAAACACGTGTTTTTGGGTTTCTCGAAAATCGACACGTTACGGGGTAAAAAGGGGTGTTTATGTTTTAAGCGGAGAATTTAACCAGATATAACTGTCTCGATTAACTCAAAAGATTTTATACATTAGGACGGGCCAGTTGGCGCAGTTGGTTAAGAGTCTGGTAAAGATTCCACCTATTGCGCCACAGGTCGTGGGTTCGATTCCCGCACAGGACATGCATTAGTGTGCATGAACATGTCTGTATGTCCTGAGTCTGGGTGTAATTATGTATATTAAGTATGTATTTACAAACAAAAAGTAGTATATGTATTATATCAGTTATCTGGTTTCCATAGTACAAGCTCTGCTAGGTTTGGGATCAGATGACCGTGTGTGAGGAATGTCCCAGGATATTTTATTAGTTCCTTTTATCTATACTTAATATAATAAAGCGAAATAGTTGTTTGTTTGTTTAAACGGGCTTATCTCAGGAATCCGACTGGTAAGTAGGATTCGAAAAAATCCTTAAGTAATAGGAAGCTACATTATCGCCGAGTATTATAGGCTTTTTATCCCGGGAACGCGGGTGAAACCGCGGGAAACAGCTAGTATTGTATATACTTGACCACTATTATTGTACGCACCAGAAACCTCTGGACACTCCTCATATACAGGATGGAGAATCGTAAGCTAATTATACCTGTGATATAGCTACTTTTATATGGTTGGGTCTATGATATGAGGTCTTTGCTTCATACGATATGATACAACAGCCTTAATTTTACATTACATACATTATTCGAATCGGCTATAACCCAACATAGAAATCTCCAGCCTGTATTGATACTCTGAAAACATAATAATACTAGACAATTTATGTCCAGACTTATTGGTTGTACAGTTTTTCGGTATTCCGTATTACACACTATAATCTTTAAGAAGTCTATACTAAGAATACCTAATGGGTACCAAAGATTAAAAATACTCCAGATATTATATAAAAATCTTCGATTTGATAGAAAGTATTACCTGAATTATTATCCGAAATTGTCGTATTATCGTTGGGTATGAACGTCTTCAGGAAATCATTTATGTTGAAATCTTGCTTTTCGTTTGGTCTCGAGTTTATCACTTCTATTTTGTTAGCTGAAAATACAAAATAAATTCATATTAAAAATATAACATCTTCACCCAGAAATTGGACCTGGGATAGAAGTACCCATGGTAATTCAGACTATTTTTAACCGACTTCAAAAAAAGGAGGAGGTTCTCAATTCGGTTGTGTTTTTTTTTTTTTTTTTTTTTATGTTTGTTACCTCATAACTCCGTCATTTATGAACCGATTTGGAAAATTATTTTTTTGTCTGGAAGGGTACACTTCCCGTTTGGTCCCATTGTCATCAGATCAGGATTTGATTACTTCTTCGTGTACTTTGAAGTCGGTTTAAGTTTTTTGTAAAACAGTCCAATTATTTATAGTATGGTAGCAAACAAGCCTACGGCCCGTCTGATGGTATGCAGACAAACAAATTTCCTTGACCACAATCTCACCATGAAGGTTGATTGTGTGGCCGAAAGTGGTAGGCACACAATGCCTACAAAAAATTGTCTCTCAATGCAGCGGTAGGTAAGTGTTTTGCGAAGGATTTTTAACTTGAAGGTTGCCATACAAAATATCCTTCCAGCGTACTATGGTGTTGCTCACAATATTTTCCTTCACAGAAAGACCAAGCTCCTTGTGGATTCGACCCATTACCTTCGTAGTTCGTACCAGTATGCAGCATCGACAACACTACATCTGAAGAATATCCCCAATTGGTTAGTATTGGGGTTCACTGTAAAGCAACCCAACAAAACTGTTTGACCATAAAAATGCTGAGCATTTTAAGTTATGATGTACGTATCCAGCCAGTGGCGTCTAAAGTGCAGTTGTCATTTCATCATCATCATCATCATCATCAGCCTATAATATCCCACTACTGAGCACAGGCCTCCTTTCACAAATGATGGTGAAAGGGAATGGGCTGATACTCCACCACGCGTGCCCACTGCGGATCGGTGGAGGTAGCTTGTGGTCAACCTACTGTTGGAATTTTTCAAGCCGCCTAGGAGGCATCCAACTAGCTTAACGACTATCACAATTAATTGATAACCGGGACCAACAGCTTTACATGCCTTCCGAAGCACCGAAACGCTCGATATGAAATACCACTAGACGGTCACCCATCCAGGTACTGACCATGACAGACGTAGCTTAACTTAGTTGTCATTTAGAGATCCTTAAATAAATTAATAAAATCAATATAGTTAACTTACTATTATTAACATTATCCAAAGAATCGTTGAACAGTGATATGGGATTGTCGGTGGACAGAAAGGACGACAGACCCAAGTTGTACAGCGAGCCATCGGGGGCCAGCGACGTGTTGAATGTTTGATCGATGTTGTATGCTACTGGAGAAACACATTTAATATTATTTATTCAAAGTCAAAGCTATTTATTCAATTAAGGCCCCAGATGGGCACTTATGAAGGTAAAATTTACTGAATTTACCACTTATTTACTTTCTAACCAGCTTCCCTGCAGTTTACTCAGGAGTCCGAAGATTGGGTGGTGCTTTTTTTTTCACATTCTTTTCTGATCACATACGACGCACAAACTTATAATAGATTTTTTTAGAACAAGATGTACCTACTTTTGTTATTTATATAAAAACATAAACCTACGTTTGTTTTGTTTATGGAAGGAATATGAGGTGTTGCCAACTGAAAGATTGTAACCGCAGCTAAGATTGCTAAGAATGTAGCTAAAGATAAGTTGGCAACATTATTATGATCGTGTTTTTTACTTTTTATTTTTTATTGTACTGTGTAATTATTCTAATGTTTTTCTATGTGTTGAATGGCGTTCAGAAATAAATTCTTTCTTTCTTTTCTTCTATTTTCATTGTCGGTGGTGGGAAATTGGCAGAATAGATTTCAAGCAAAATGAACGAGATTGCGCTTCTTTGGGTTAATTGTTCAATGATTTAACCTAACAAACTACTTGATGGGCTTTAATTTAATAAATTAATACCATCATCATCAGCCTATAATGTGCCACTGCTGACCCCAGGCCACCTGCACACAAATTAGGGTGAAAGGGAATGGGCAGCTACTTCACCACGCGTGCCCACTGCGGTTTTGTGGAATTAGGCTAGTGTCCAACCTACTGTTGGAGATTTCAAGCCGCCTAGTAGGCCTCGAACCAGCTTAACGACTGTCACAATTAAGTGACAGCTTTACGTGCCTTCCAATGCCATCCAGCCTCCTTTACCCATCCAGGTACCGACCACGATGGTAAATTAATATATTGTGTAGTAAATAGGCATACGTTCGTCATCATCCCCCCCATCCCCCGGGGCGGGCAGGTCCAGGTCCTCGTCGGGTCCGGGGGAGGGCACGTCCTCGTCTCTCGGCGGCGGGGAGGCCGCGCTCGGTAGCGTCGGTATTAAATCGTCCAGCTTACGTTTCAACGCTCGGACGCGACCACCGAAATTTTTGTATGCCTGTTGAATACCAAATTTTATTAAAAGGTGATATATAAATAACTAACTTTCCGCCTCGCGGTTTTACCATGTTCCCATATACATTTATTTGACAGCTCATACTATAATACAGTACGGACAGCTTCTTAGTTTATCATACCAAATAAAATTTGATTAAACATGATACCTACAATAAAACCGGCCAAGTGCGAGTCAGACTCGCGCACCGAGGGTTCCGTACAAACCTGTAGGTATATAAGTAAATGGTAGTATAGACCTGAGTAATTGATATTAATTTCAATTTATGACCTATTAAAAAAAAACTACTTACTAGATCTCGTTCAAACCAATTTTCGGTGGAAGTTTGCACCGTAATGTACATCATATATTTTTTATAGATTTATCATTCTCTTATTTTAGAAGTTACAGGGGGGGGGACACACATTTTACCACTTTGGAAGTGTCTCTCGCGCAAACTATTCAGTTTAGAAAAAAATGATATTAGAAACCTCAATATCATTTTTGAAGACCTATCCATAGACACCCCACACTTATGGGTTTGATGAAAAAAAAAAATTTGAGTTTCAGTTCTAAGTATGGGGAACCCCCAAAATTTATTGTTTTTTTTCTATTTTTGTGTAAAAATCTTAATGCGGTTCACAGAATACATCTACTTACCAAGTTTCAACATTATAGTTCTTATAGTTTCGGAAATAAATGGCTGTGACATACACGGACAGACAGACAGACAGACAGACAGACATGACGAATCTATAAGGGTTCCGTTTTTTGCCATTTGGCTACGGAACCCTAAAAAATATCAATTCGAAAATAACCTTTTAGTTTCAGACATCGTATGACGAATCACCCTCCAATATGGCGAAGAGAGCGCGCGTCCTGGTTACCGAGTTGTAATTTCGTCACGCAATCGAGTTTTTAAATAATGTGTAGTAAATTCAAAAGCCATAAAAGGGAAGTGCAAAATAGAAACAATATGTTCGCAAATCTATACGACCTTCTCGTATGACGCTGCACACGAAGCGAAAAGCAAATACGAATCACTCAACCTTGAATGCCTACAATATGATTTTAGATAATTGTATGATTAGTTAATAAAAAATTTACCACTTTTGGACCACTAGCCAAAAGTGATATTTTTTTTTACTATAATTCATAAATAAATGAAGCTTGAATAAATAAATTTTAATTTTCTGCACTCCTTCTTCATCACACTATTCCTTGCGCTATATAGATTCTCTGTCTGTTGCTGAAAATAGATGGTTCTCTCTGTAAACCATGTATATTTAATATATTCTAATTAAATTCCTCCTCATAATTTAACTAAGATGTTTTATTACACTTTAGACTACCTACACTAACCTTTCTGTACTTATAAATTTTTTAACCGAACTAAGCAATAATTTAAATCTATTGACAAACCAACAGTATAAGAAATTAACTTAAGATATATAATAAAACACTTACATATGCAACAACTTTAACTTCTCCCCTCTGTGTGGAATAGTACTGATTTGCAGACGTCAGCAGTGCTAATAATGCTTCCCTGGCGACTATTTCACGCTGTAGTGCTTGCGTATACCGCTCGACGCAGGCGATACCTTCATTCAGCTCTTTTTCCACATCATCCTTGTTACTTCTGTCTGCTTAAAATGGAAATCTAAATTGTATTATCTGTCTCAGGTTTATAATGGAAAAAAATATTGTTACATAATGGTGCTGATTCTGTTGTAAATCGCAGTAAACTAATGTCACATCACATCTTTTTCTTACGAAGATTATTGAAAAAGGATAGAACATATTTCAAGGTGTCAAATTAATCTTTGCCGTCTTATTTTTCGTGTATTTAGGAGTAACCGCGATAGATGGCGACTAAATTTATATTGAAAACAAGCATTGGACTAATTTGACAGGACTAAATTTGACACCTTAGCTTAAGCACAGATTCACAGTGATATGCTAAATATAAACATTGTGAGATAAATAATTTGCTTTCTTACCTTTAAGACTAGTTCGTAACTCATCTGCATCAGACAGCTGCAAATGACTGTCATGAATGAATTTCAGTCTTAAATCCGTGTCTGACTCCAATACTGTACATTGCTTTATTTTGTTAACTAGTTGTTGGGGCTGTAATTCAAACAAGTTTTTGTTAAAAATTTCATTTACAATACAAGCTTTTTATATATCATCCAATGTCATCCAATATACTAATGCATACAAAATTTCAGCTCAATCGGAAACTGGAAAGTGGGTCAAATTTAACTTGCAAGATTCAATTACAGGCCTCGGACAGATGAAACTAATTAAAAGCTTGTAAAAATACTAGATTTGGCCATTTGATTGGATGTAATTGACATAGTATTTTATTGTACATCATTTCTAAGCAACTTCCTTAAAGAAATACTTAAGAACCTTCTTGTCTTAGAAAACTTAAATAAAAAGATGGATGACCATGGGAAATAGGGATTCATTTTTAGGGTTCCGTAGCCAAATGGCAAAAAACGGAACCCTTATAGATTCGTCATGTCTGTCTGTCTGTCTGTCCGTCCGTATGTCACAGCCACTTTTTTCCGAATCTATAAGAACTATAATGTTGAAACTTGGTAAGTAGATGTATTCTGTGAACCGCATTAAGATTTTCACACAAAAATAGAAAAAAAACAATAAATTTTGGGGGTTCCCATACTTAGAACTGAAACTCATTTTTTTTTTTTTATAAAACCCATAAGTGTGGGGTGTCTATGGATAGGTCTTCAAAAATGATATTGAGGTTTCTAATATCATTTTTTTCTAAACTGAATAGATTGCGCGAGTGAATCTTCCAAAGTGGTAAAATGTGTGTCCCCCCCCTGTAACTTCTAAAATAAGAGAATGATAAATCTATAAAAAATATATGATATACATTACTATGCAAACTTCCACCGAA
Source organism: Achlya flavicornis (assembly GCA_947623365.1). Lineage (NCBI taxonomy): Eukaryota > Metazoa > Arthropoda > Insecta > Lepidoptera > Drepanidae > Achlya > Achlya flavicornis. Next base: position 3,130,632 of record OX392491.1, on the reverse strand, counting down.
AATTGGTTTGAACGAGATCTAGTAAGTAGTTTTATTTTAATAGTCATAAATTGAAATTAATATCAAATACTCAGGTCTATACTACCATTCACTTATATACCTACAGGCTTGTAGGAACCCTCGGTGCGCGAGTCTCGCACTTGCCCGGTTTTTATATATAGAGGTTAGTTTCTATTGTACTGTTCCACCTGCATAACTGAGGGTTCCCCTATTGTTAAGAAGTATATGTGTTAATCCAAAACATGTTCTATCTGTGTGCAAAAATTCATCCAACCGTTTTTACATTATCTTTACAGTTACCATGCACATCATGCATTTTTATATGTATTACCTATTCTTATACAACACATAAATGTTTTAAGTTTAAGTCTTACTACTGTGTGGTAGGTGTACATTGTTAGAAAAAGAATATTAATAAGAATATCAAGTAAATATTAATAATCATAAAATAATTTACCTGAAAGTCCAATGGATCATCATCAGCTTTCTTGATTGCACCAGCACTGAGCAGACCCGTCAGGTCAGATAAGAATTCATCATCATAGACAGCTCTCTGTTCCCAGATCTTAAATATCCGAAGAATCTTAGTCCGGACTTTCTCCTCCCTGAAACATTTAAATATCCTATATTTATATCATACTAGCTGCCTGGCACGACTTCGTTCGCGTGGTGCTACCCTACCCTATCTAAACCGTCCAGGGCGTAACCCAAATGCATACAAAAAAATTCAACTGTATGTGTGTATGTCACTGAATTCCTCCTAAACGGCTGGAATAGTTCAGTGACATACACACGTACAGTAGAATTTTATATATAAAGATCTCAGGAATGGTCGAACTAAAGTCCAACTTGTTTTTTTTTTTGAGACAATTTATAGATGTAGGTACAGAATTATATCAACTTTGTTTTAAATTTTTCTGAGATTGTTTCTATTTCCAAAACAATAAAACAAATAGTATCTTATCTTATCTTGTGCAGGGGCCGAGAAATAACTCGGACACTTCGACCCATTGGGATCTATTGTGGTCCCCTAGATAAATTACTCCTCCCCAGTCTCGTAGAAAACTCCTTTCATGAGTTTTACAACGAGGCTAGGAGATATGAGCCTATAGTCTTCTGGTTTTGGATATCCGATCCCTAGGAGACTCATTCGCTTACCAGCCAGTGCATCGCATGTGCACAGAAGGTGCTCCATGCGTTCCGTATGCTCCCCACACAACCTGCACATGGGTGTCGCGGTTAGACCCATCTTCATGAGCATGTCGTTGGTTCCAAAGTGCCCAGTAAAGGCCCCAAGCAGGTAGCGGATTTGCCCCCTGCTCATATTCCAAATATATTCCCGGGCTTTGAACGTAGAGCCTAGAAACTTCTTGGAGTGTTGTAGACAGGTGTTAGACAGCCAATGTGTTTGTTGTCTGTGATCAGCAAACTCCCTAAATGCGGCTTTTACGACACACGTCGAAATGCCTACACATGGTTCTGGACCCACAAAATCATTTGCTGAGCCCTCTCTTGCCAGTTCATCTGCCACTTCGTTACCATGGATTCCTTTGTGCCCAGGGATCCACATCAGTCTTACTCTGTTATGCTTCCCAAGCCTGTTTAGGGTTTGGACAGCATCCAGAACAAGTCCGGAGTCCACTTTGTAGGATGCCATGGCTTTGATTGCAGCCTGACTGTCACTAAGAATATATATGGATTTACCTCTGGTTCCTCTATCTATATTCTCCTGAGCACAGGTTATTATGGCATATGTTTCTGCTTGAAATACAGTTGCCATCTTCCCTAAGCTTTTGCTACATTTGTAACCTTTTGCGTATATTCCCGCTCCTGTACCTGATTCCATTTTGGATCCATCAGTGTACCAAACCAGACTTTCTTGTTCTGGTGGATCGAGTCCCTTCGTCCAGTCCTCTATTGTAGGGATTTGGACCTTGAAAGACCTTTCAAACACAAACATAGTTTGCATTTTGTCGGATATCATGCTTGTTACCCGATCCAGGCCTTCATTTTCATCGAACCTTGTATGGTTTGTCTTTGGCTTGGAGGCATCCCATAGTCCAGCAACAGCAAGACGATGTAATGCCTTCCTTGCCTCCAATTCAACCATCATATGCAGAGGAGGGATATTTAGGTATCTCTCAATCGCTGCCGTGGGTGTTGTCCTGAAAGCACCCGTGATTCCAAGACACACTGTTCTTTGTATCCTAGTGAGTGGCGCTTTGCACGAGGCAAGCTTTGTTCTTGGCCACCACACTATGCTGCCGTATGTGATAATAGGTATTATCATTGTCCGGTACAGCCATCGTAAAACTTTGGGCTTTAGCCCCCAAGTTTTACCGTAGGTGGAACGACACATGCCGAACACTCGTAGGGCCTTTGTCGTAATATTTTCCACGTGAGTTTTCCACCTGAGTTCTTTATCAAGCGTTACACCCAAATATTTAACTTCAGTGGACCAGGGCAGCTTTATTCCATTGAGGGAGGGCTCTCCTAGGTTACCTAGTTGTCTCTTCCTCGTGAATGGAATAATGACCGCTTTGCTTGGGTTGATAGAGAGGTGGTTCTTTGTACACCATTGCTCTGTCATCCTCAATGCCTGTTGTAATAATCCAGAGACTATGTTCGGGAATTTACCATTAACCATTATAGCTATATCATCTGCATAGCCTACTGTGTAGAATGGTCCGGTATTGAGTTTGGTGAGTAGCGAGTCTACTACCAAGCACCACAATAATGGTGACAGCACTCCGCCTTGCGGACAACCTCTTGTTGTTTTTGCACTAAGTCTGTCTCCCATCAGTTCCGATCTGACTGTCCTGCTTCTCAGCATATAGTCAATCCAGTTGCACGTGGTATCATTGATGCCATGTTCCTTTGCAGCAATGCGTATGGACTCAAATGTTGTCTTGTCGAAGGCTCCCTCTATGTCGAGAAACGCCCCGACGCAGATCTCTTGTCCCTCTAGCGCAGCCTCGGCTCGACTCGCAACATAGTGCAATGCCGTTTCCGTAGATTTGCCAGGGCTGTAGGCGCACTGTAGTTTATGTAGAGGGAATACCTTAAGTGGTCCCTCTCTTAGGTACCTGTCTACCAGTTTCTCCAGAGCTTTTAAGAGAAAAGATGATAGACTGATGGGCCTGTAAGCTTTAGCTTCTTCGTAAGTCGGTCTACCCACCTTCGGTATAAAGGTGACTTTGACCTCCCTAAACAAATAGTATATTTCTGATCCTTTCTCAATAATTAAAAGACAATAATTTATCATGGTTATTATATTAGGCTCTATTATTTTCAATAAGAAGAATAAGAAAAAACTTTTTACAAAAAAAAATTCATCATCATCATCACTGCCTTTAAAATACACTAAAAATTGTTCTGAAGGCAGCGTAAGAGCATGACATGTTCCATAGAAAATATCCAAATCTACCAAATTGTACAGTCACGGAATGACAAGGTTCAACATATATTTACAATACTCAAATTACAAAACTGCTCCTTATTTTAAATTGGTTAAAAAACAACTAACTAGTAACTAAGCAAACAATATATTATAAACAACTAGCTGTCTCGCGCGGTTTCACCCGCGTTCCCGTGATAAAAAGTATCCTATGTAACCCGGGGATAGTGTAGCTTCCCAACAGTGAAAGAATTTTTCAAATCGGTTCAGTACTTTCGGAGCCTATTCAATGCAAACAAACAAACAAACAAACAAACAATCAAATCTTTCCTCTTTATAATATTAGATAGAAGATAGATGGCTCACTGCAGGATCACATATTTAATAAGAATGGAATCAAATATGTAAGTAACTGCTGAGAACATACACACAATGTTGTGTCTCAGCGATATTGATAATGATATTGCAGTAGAACCAACCATATAAAAACTAACCTGACCAATGGTGTTGCCTTTTGCAAGTTAAGCCCCCAGCTCTCCACAAAATCATAGTTCTTCCTTTTACTGTATTGAATAACATCATTGGCCAAATAGAAAAGCACTAGCCGCTGTTCAATCTTAACCCTCTTCAAAACATTCAGCCAGCTGGCTACAATCTTTTTATGGTGAATCCTTTGCTTCAGACACCACGATGATAACGACTGAATACTTTCCTGAGTATCCTTCAGCTGCGAAAGCCTTTTTTCAAACACTAAAGTGTTGAATTCCTCAGTTTCACTCATTGTTAATCACGAAAAACAAATCACAGAGACATTTTTACGCGACACGTGCAAAGAGAAACACTTTAACGTAATTTGAACACATAACACCTCACATTCAAGAAAACGATAAATACTCAATTATCAAATTTGATGTGAAAGAGAACAAAATAAACGCGGTGAAAAAAGAACCGCGTTACAACATAAACCTACAAAAGCTGCTGAATACAATTTTCCTGATGGATATAAGATATTATAAACTTCAATGTTCATAACTATCTTTTTTTGTAATTAATTGTAGTTTATTATGCCTATTTCAAGACAATATCAGAGAAATATTTGCAAAAATAATTTCTCGACAACAACCGCCATTTTCTCCACAACCAATTTTTTTTAAGAATAATATTTATTTCTAAGGCTACGGATATATTTGCATACAGCCTACAGCCTAGATTTCTTAACGAAATACTCTTGCGTACGGACTTTAATGGATGGTGACTGACTGAGGGAATTATTTAAACATACTAACGTCTGAGGACTATAATGTGAAGTGATTTTAGTGATTTGTTGTGACTAGAAACTGTAATATAACTTGACACTGGCAGAAATGAGCCCTAATTTAGGCTTGGTTGCCAAACTTAAAAATAAGAAGAAGAAGAACCTTTGAGAGAAGAACTTAAAATAAGGTCCCTGCGTAGATAGAGGATTAGGATATATGCTGTCAGCCGTAGATTGAGGATACCTATAGATTTGCTGTCCGCGAATGGCGAAGAAGAAAGCTACATACAATTAATACTGCCATATTTACACTTTTACCCCATTATGTGGGTAAACTGGTATTGGGTATTTTGGTTTTACTATACAATGGGTGTGGCAGGTGTCAATCCCATACATAGGTTGATCGTTTACTAACGATGACGATTGTCGACAACCATCTTGTCTAGGGGGGCAGATGATACTGTTATAACTTCATAGAAGTCAAAATAAAACACGGGATTGATGAAGTATACTTTAATTAAGACCTTATGAGACATAAGGATTAAAAGACTTTTTTTATGAGTTGTTGTGACGTTGTGACTTATCACGTTTTGACCGCAACCTGCTCAGGTATTGATTGTATAGGATTAAATATTCGGCCGGGGCGTGATGAATAAATAGTAAATTTAATACTTTATATGTTAATGTTAATAATGTCTTCGTACGTACAATAGCTTTTATTTTTACGTACAATAGCATTGCCGAAAGTTGACGCCTATTGAAAGGACTCAATAATCAACGATGTTAACGCTCTACTGTGGTTAGCGTAAAATTACGTCGGAATTACGGATTTGGGTTGAAGCTAGTGCGAAAAGCAATATCCGAATTCGGTCCGAGTTTTCTAGATCTGTATTTTCGCGGATTCGTATCGGACGTTAGGCGGAACCGCTCTAAGGCCTGTTACATATTATAGAAAATCGTAGTTTAGAAGGAGTTAGTTGACAAACAGACGGAAAGCAACTTCATTTTATAATATGTGGTGAAGACTGATTAGACAACTGATAGGTGAGACAATTATACCAAACTATCCTTTGCTTCCATATAAACTCCCGAAGTTTCATATTTAGAGTTACTTGGGTGAGCCTGTCGGATCTGAAAGAGAAAAAATATTTATTTACCTATATATCTGTTTTCTATTTATTTTATCTGAAATAGAAAATATGTATGCATATTATTATCCTCTTTATTATGTTTGGTGGTTTAAAAACTAGGCACATGCCTACATATATTGCTTCCATGTATCATCGTCGTTATTTATAAGTTATTATTTCCAAAGTAATTATTTTTAATGTTTGTATCAAACTTACGTATAAATATATAAAACAAATTACTCATGTAATTTACGCTATTTAAAGTGGTAAAAATAATAAAATGCTGGTATCCCCATCAACTTATAATCCGACTATTTACGAATGACAGGTAGTACTATAGTTAACCACCCACAATAATAAGCCTCACACTTTGGTCGGTTAGAAAATTGCTTGCCATCAACGAATTCAACGACACTGATTTTGACACTGATGTCAAGAATAGAAACCTATACGCGAGATAGGGATAACAAAATATGCTTAGTCCTGCTCACACATACACGTTTTGACATATACGTATCTCGCTTTCGTAATTATTATTATTTTAGTGGCATATCTACCTAATCCTCAATCTACGGGTCCCTGTGATGCCGGGTGACGAAAGTGTCATTAATAGAATGCTGCCATCTAAAGAGTTTTAATTACAGCCAGGCTCAACTCAACTTTCGTTTGCCAGTCTAACATTTTAGCACAGAATTTTAGCTACTTCCTACTTCTACCTTTTTTGCGAAACAAAATCTAGTAATCTAGGAACTTTTTGAAACATGTCTGAGGTGCGTTTAAATCTACGTCTAAGACTAAACGTCAAACAAATGGGGTGTTCAAGCACACCGCGAGGCGGAAAATTAAACAGACAAAAATTTTTCAGCCTCGTTCACGGGCGTCCGCTGCACGCTGGTATAAGTTTTCGCCAGATAGGATAAATTTATAGCGACCTTAAATCGCGTACAAAATAACTGATAATAACCGACGAATAGGTAGTGAGTGAAATATTTCGGAAGAGGGGCGGCGCCGCGGCGCTGCGGCGCGCGGCAGCGGGCGTGTCGAGTCGTTGATCTTGCTTTTGCTTGTATCGCTGAATGACAGCGGATGTGACGTACCAATTTTTATATTTATTTGTAACCTTTTTCTCTTCTAAGTAACATTGACTTTTATGTATTAATTTAAAACAAGCACTCACTAATATTTATTTATTTTATTGTATTGTTTATTGTCTACTAAGTAGTCCGAACAAAGCCTAAACATTTGGTTTGGATAGGTGAGCCCGTTCTTGAGTTATAAAATTGCAACGAAAAGTGGCATTGATTTTTATATATATAGACTAGCGGCCCCGTACGTTCTTCGCTACGTATAAAGTGAAATAATAAAAATGTGATAAATGAAGAACCGCTCGACCGATTTTGTGCAAACTTCACATAAACCATCTACTAAATAGTCCGAACAAAGCCTAAACATTTGGTTTGGATAGGTGAGCCCGTTCTTGAGTTATAAAATTACAACGAAAAGTGGCATTGATTTTTATATATATAGATAGATTGATTATGATGAGAATATTTAATTATATAAATTATAAAGTAATAATGAAGGTAAGTGAGTTTAAATTAAATATTGTTTTGTACATGTGTTCGTCAAATAAATGTGTTTGCTGTCAGATTGATAGCTGTCAGTTGTTTCGCATCGGCATTTTGCATTTATTTTTCATGTTCCGGTCCATTTTTACTGTGTAATAATTTCGAGATCACAAGCGGAATCCTAACTTTACGGAGATTACAGTACAATTTTGAGTCGAATTTATAGTTATTTACAAGCTGTCAATTGAGTTTGACAGCTAACGTTGATTTAGAACTATGACTCCGTTCAGCGAACCCTCGATAGTAAAATTTTTATCCGGCAATTTGTCGGTTTACTTAAACGTACCCCTAGCTACTAGGCATGGCATAAATCACAAGTAGCAGGTGATAAAGAATATGATTCTGTTTTCATATGTCACATCTGTTACCGTCCATGACATAGCCTGTTACATGTTATAAACAATATTTAAGAATATAAATAAAATGTATGCGACTGAAGGACTTTGTATCCATGGTCATGAACAAATTTAAAAAAAAAAAAAACTTTATCATTGATTAGCTTTTAAGAGTATTCAAAAATAAACCTTAAATCAAGTGACATAAAGTGTTAACTTCTTTAACATGTTATGTAACAGGATAGAAAAATAATTTTTTGCTACGAAAGTATATATAATTTGCATCAGTGATAATTTGACACTTGCGTGCGATACTCGCACATGATTTTGTGAAAAATACCGTCGATCAGCATCGATGACGTAGGTTACAAATCATTGCAAATCATATATCGCAAGTGAAATCATGCTATAAAAAATAATAATATCATCAAATGAGAATTCCTTTAAAGTAGCAATAATTTCCATGCCTACTAGCTACCTAATGACGTAAATGAAGTAATGGCTAGTGGCTAGAGGGCTAATGCTAGCATTCAGTTGGCAACACTCTCAACACTGTCTCTTTCTTTTCTTTCTGCTTTTTCGAAGAAGCTGCCGGCTGGCCACGTTGCAAGAACTTATAACTTGATAAAAAAATTAAACTGTTGTTTTGATTTGATGAACTGGCGTTTCTCTGGACTCGACGAGCTATCAGTAAGTAATAATATTATAATCAAGCCCAACATATTTGTATTTCAAACTCAATTACCTATTTCGAAGTTCTACATTATAAACACTCATTTAAACACATTTATAGTAATTTCAACATACACAAAGTTATATTTCGATCGAAATAAACTAACGAAGCTATGCGCCTAGCGTTTGAAATTAAATATTTGGTATTTTATAGTTTTGTTCAAGTAAATTGCAATTAGGTGGGTAGGTAGGTATTATACCTACCTATTACATACATGCCTTAAAATCGTAATGGCGCTCGGAGAATAATAAATACCTACCTACCTACGTTGCAAATGTTTTTCCAACTACCTATGCAAATGCGATATGAAATTGAACTGGTTTGAGAGATTCTGGTAATTTATTCTGTATTCTAATTTGCTGTAGGTACCTACCTACTTGCAGGATTGTCGTAAAACATGATGATCAATGAATGGATGGACGTCATCCATTCATTGACGTAAAAAAAAGATTCAGTTGCGAAATATAAATATTTAAGAGTAACTAGCTGTCCGGCGCGACTTCGCGTGGTGCTACCCTACCCTATGGTGCTACCCCATCCTACCCTACCCTACCCTACTCTACTCTACCCTACCCTACCCTACCTGTTTTTTTTTTCTTTGCTATAAACCTCACTGAGCCCGAGACCTTTCCAACGAATGCAAAACCGTGGAAATCGGTTCGTGCGTTCTGGAGTTATAGCGTCAGAAAGGAAAACCCGACTTATTTTTATATAGTAAGAAGATTAGGTACCTACCTACACCTACCTACCTAACATTCTCAAACCAAAATGAAAGCCTAATTATTAAGATATTAATTTTGTGGATAGCGGATGGTGGGTAGGTACCTACCTATTTGTGAAAAAAGTAGGTAGGCTCGGTTGATCGCGATTACATGAGCTGGGGCTCTACCGCGTAACTTTGGTGGTAATCGTAACGAAAACGCGAAAACCATTAATTATTTCATCCAATGACGCGCACGCGGTACGACGCAACGATGACCATTCGTGGGCCCTGATTGGTTGAAATTAATTAATGGTGTTCGTTACGATTACCACCAAAGATACGCGGTAGAGCCCCTGGGGCGGGCTGCGCCTTTTTAGGGTTCCGTAGCCAAATGGCAAAAAACGGAACCCTTATAGATTCGTCATGTCTGTCTGTCTGTCTGTCTGTCCGTCCGTATGTCACAGCCATTTATTTCCGAAACTATAAGAACTATAATGTTGAAACTTGGTAAGTAGATGTATTCTGTGAACCGCATTAAGATTTTCACACAAAAATAGAAAAAAAACAATAAATTTTGGGGATCCCCATACTTAGAACTGAAACTCACCATTTTTTTTTTCATCAAACTCATAAGTGTGGGGTAGTATAGTAAATGGTAGTATAGACCTGAGTATTTGATATTAATTTCAATTTATGACGTATTAAAAAAAACTACTTTCTAGATCTCGTTCAAACCAATTTTCGGTGGAAGTTTCCACCGTAATGTACATCGGATATTTTTAATAGATTTATCATTCTCTTATTTTAGAAGTTACAGGGGGGGGGACACATTTTACCACTTTGGAAGTGTCTCTCGCGCAAACTATTCAGTTTAGAAAAAAATGATATTAGAAACCTCAATATCATTTTTGAAGACCTATCCATAGACAACCCACACTTATGGGTTTTATAAAAAAAAAAAGAGTTTCAGTTCTATGTTTGGGGACCCCCAAAATTTATTGTTTTTTTTTTATATATTTGTGTGAAAATCTTAATGCGGTTCACAGAATACATCTACTTACCAAGTTTCAACATTATAGGTCTTATAGTTTCGGAAAAAAATGCCTGTGACATACGGACTGACAGACAGACATGACGAATCTATAAGGGTTCCGTTTTTTGCCATTTGGCTACGGAACCCTAAAAAATACCAACCGATTACCGAAACCGAATTCAAAAAAATTAAATTATAAACAAAAGAAAATTCTGAAAGAATTACAGTAAATTAACACGATGTTTCGATCGAAATCATCAAAATACCTTCACAAACAAATTTTGTAGGTGCGGTCCGGTTTTTTTCTACAATTATGGCCTTAACCAAGGAATTATACGTCTAGGAACATCGGAACCCTCGGTGCGCGAGTCAGACTCACATCAGATTCTTGGCCGGTTTTTAGGGTTCCGTAGCCAAATGGCAAAAAACGGAACCCTTATAGATTCGTCATGTCTGTCTGTCTGTCTGTCTGTCTGTCCGTGTATGTCACAGCCATTTATTTCCGAAACTATAAGAACTATAATGTTGAAACTTGGTAAGTAGATGTATTCTGTGAACCGCATTAAGATTTTTACACAAAAATAGAAAAAAAACAATAAATTTTGGGGGTTCCCCATACTTAGAACTGAAACTAAATTTTTTTTTTCATCAAACCCATAAGTGTGGAGTGTCTATGGATAGGTCTTCAAAAATGATATTGAGGTTTCTAATATCATTTTTTTCTAAACTGAATAGTTTGCGCGAGAGACACTTCCAAAGTGTTAAAATGTGTGTCCCCCCCCCCCTGTAACTTCTAAAATAAGAGAATGATAAATCTATAAAAAATATATGATGTACATTACGGTGCAAACTTCCACTGAAAATTGGTTTGAACGAGATCTAGTAAGTAGTTTTTTTTTAATAGGTCATAAATTGAAATTAATATCAAATACTCAGGTCTATACTACCATTTACTTATATACCTACAGGTTTGTACGGAACCCTCGGTGCGCGAGTCTGACTCGCACTTGGCCGGTTTTTTTATTATTTTATGTAGGTTCGCTCCATATCACTGATGTTCACCGATTTCTGGGATGGCACTGATTTGAAAAGTTTATAAGCTGTACCAGTTGCGCCCCGCGGTTTTCACCCGCGTACCCGAGGGATATTTTCCCGGGATAAAAAGCACGGAATTGGGTAACAAACATACATCCATGCAAACTTAAGCATTTAATATAATATTTGTGAGATGAGAAGTGACGCTGGTGAGATGAGATTGTAATAAAGTAGATCCCGAGGACGCTTTGAACATCATGCTCAATGACCTCAACAGAGTTTCCCAACAGGTAGGCCTCAAAATGAATATGGACAAGACAAAAGTTATGTCTAATGTTCATATTCCGCCAATACCGGTGATTGTTGGGAGCACTGTTCTCGAAGTTGTAGACGAGTATGTTTACCTTGGACAAATTATCCAACTAGGTAGGTCCAACTTCGACAAAGAGGTCAATCGAAGAATCCAACTCGGCTGGGCAGCATTCGGGAAGCTCCGGCACATCTTCACGTCTAAAATACCTCAGAGTCTGAAGACAAAGGTCTTCAATCAGTGCGTGTTACCAGTGATGACATATGGTACAGAGACGTGGTCTTTTACTGCTGGCCGAATAAATAAGCTCAGTCACTCAGCGCGCTATGGAACGAGCTATGCTCGGAATCTCTCTACGTGACAGAGTCCGAAACGAGGACATTCGTAGGAGAACGAAAACTACGGATATAGCTCGTAGAGTTAGTAAGCTGAAGTGGCAATGGGCAGGCCACATCGCTCGAAGAACTGATAGCCGATGGGGCCGTGGGGAAGGAAGGTTCTCGAGTGGCGACCACGTACTGGAAAGCGCCGAGCGGGACGACCTCCAACCAGGTGGACCGACGATCTGGTCAAGATCGCTGGGCACCGCTGGATGCAAGCGGCCCAAAACCGTTCGAAGTGGAAGTTAATGGGGGAGGCCTATGTTCAGCAGTGGACATCCCTAGGCTGATATGATGATGATGATGAGATCCCGAGGAGGTCCCATATACATTTATCATGATCTGACTTTGAATTTGATTGTGAAATTCCTCAACGGAAAAAAATAAATTGAACTAATACATCAATTTACTTTTTTTTTTAATATACCTATATAATATATTTTTAATAAAGGATTAATATAGCAATGTTGCTATTTTAATTCATTATTTTCAGTTGCATTTTTTTTTAATAAAAAGTTCCTTTGAATAAATAAATGAAAAGGTCGGTCGGTAAATCGGTCAAATTCCTACCTACTCGTGTATCATCGACTGACCGCTACAAGGACGACATCACCCGAACGAGTTTCCCGCGCTGTACCTATTTCGCTTAGTCGCCTTGCATGAACTCTATTTTCAAAAAAAAAACAATACATTCTAATACCTACTCAAAGTGTGCTGAGCCCTAGGCATAGAATACAATTTACTCACGAGGCCCTAGGGGTCCAAAGGGCAAAGCCTCTGTAGCGGCTCCATGATATTACTAGCCGTAACACATTCTACAGGAAGGCGGGTTCAGAAAATAAACTAATATAAATTAAATAAATAATTCGAAATAGTTAATTTGATTTTTATAATCAGAATCAATTGTTTTTATTTTAATCCTTTATTTCAATTGTTTAGTGAATTATCATTATCTTTTTATGCCAATTTTATGTCTCTCGGTTTAGTATTACAGTATCTCATCATCAGTCGCCAGTTAATTTTGTACTCGCTCGATTAATATTATCCCATTTATCAATTTTATAATATAAATACGAAAGTTTGTGAGTATGGATGGATGTTTGTTACTCTTTCAAGCAAAATCTACTGAACGGATTTGGATGAAATTTGGCACACAGATAGAATATGTTCTGCATTTACACATAGGATACTTTAAGTGTAACTTCGAGGGTGGCATAATCATTGTGATTAAACCCTCTATAAATAAATAAAGATAAAAAAAATAAAAATAGGATAGGTAGGTAGGTAAACCTACCTTTGCTTGGTTGGTCTCTGTCTCCTTTACGGTGTCTATACTAAGTAATTTTATTAAGCAGTACATTTTTTATGTTAGTTTGGATGTAGGGTTAATTAAGTTGAATAATCCAGAACTACTGACCCGCTTCTGAGGAAACTTGTACAAATATGTAGCTTATTTAAATGATTGCTACTTTTCATCCCGGGCACGCGGGTGAAACCGCGAAACAGCTTGTGGATATACTAATAAAATACCTTTTTTTTTTTTTTCAGTGCAACTTGTGGCGAGTATGTTGCCACCATCGGCACGTGTCAAAGAACTTGAGTACACTTATTCACCGAAGAGAAGGAAGCCACGCTAGCCGTTAGCACTTACACGAAGATTTCGAATGATAAACAAAACCTTTCCGAGCTTGTGAGGTGAAAAAGTAATTTACCATGGTGACAGATGGCTTTACAAATACCAATACTTAGCCAGGAGTATCAATTCAAAATTAATTACCATAAAGTCAACTCACCATATGGGGCCAACATTATACTACTTATCTATACAAATATAAAGAGGTAAAGTTTTTTGTTAGTAAAGTTTTTTAATAGTTTTTTTTACTGTGTAAGTATAGGCCTAATTTTGACCACAATCTCACTATGGTAAGTGATGATGTGGTCGAAGGTGGTAAGCACACAAAAGCCTAGAAGAAAACTATCTCAAGTGCAGCTGTCGGAACACACCGATAGGTGCTTGGCGACAGTTGTCCAGTTGACGATGTTTTCCGAGCTGATCGAGCTCATGCTCATTGTAGGATTCGAACCCGGAACCTTCGTCTCGGCATGCGAAGTACCACTTAGCTATCATCGCCTTAAAATTATGAGGTTGTCGGATTCAACTCGGAAACTACTGATCCGCTACTGAAAAAACGGATCAGTAGTTTCCGAGTACTACTAATAGATAACTTATAAATGAGATAATCCTGAGACTTTTTTTATACCACTAAAGTGGCAAAGAAGCATACGTCCTGCCTGATGGTAAGCAGTTACCGTAGCCTATGGACGCTTGCAACACCAGTACCACGAGTGTAAAGAATTAAGTAACGTTAATAATCGCATACTATTGCGTTTCAGTTAACTATAAATTAGTATGGGAGAAATAAGTATCATGAGCATTCCGCTAGAGGCGCTGTGCGAATTCGTATAGAAAAATGTAAACGCAAACGCGTTAGTAAGCGTTTACTGTCGTCAATTCTTTACACTCGGGGTATTGCCGCCCTGCCGAGCTATTGCGTATCTTTGGTGGTAATCGTAACAAACACCATTAATTATTTCATCCAATGACGCGCACGCGGTATGACGCGAGGATGACCATTCGTGGGCCTTGATTGGATGAAATTCATTAATGGTGTTCGTTACGATTACCACCAAAGTTACGCGGTAGAGCCCCTGGGGTGTCACTCGCGCATTACCGACCATAAAATAGCTAGCTTGTAGGTATATAAAATCCTCTTTTTAACCGACTTCAAAAAAAAGGAGGAGGTTCTCAATTCGGCTGTATATTTTTTTTTTTTTTTATGTTTGTTACCTCGTTACTCCGTCATTTATTATTTCCTGTTTGGTCCCATTGTCATCAGATTAGGATTTGATTACTTTTTAGTGTAGTTTGAAGTTGGTTTAAGTTTTTTGTAAAACAGTCCAATTATTATTTTTTCAGTCCAACATGTGAGGATTTTTCCACCGTCGCTCGGCACGTGTCAAAGAACTTGAGTATATACCTTATTCATCGAGAAGGAAGCCAAAACGTGAACCAACGATAATATAATCACTACGTACGAAAACTTGGATGTGTATTATTTGGCTGCCGCTCATTTTCCACAGATTAATTTCCTTCAAAAGGTATGTACACGTAGGCTGTATATATTTGTGTCAATATTTTAATTAGCAGTGTATAATATGACAAGGTCTAAAAACATAATCCTACATTTGCTGTCGCGTAATCGGGTAAAAAGGCCAGTGAATCTCACGGGGGTGCCCCCCGCCAAGACGAGCCAAGCGAAGCGCAAGGGCACTACATACCTTTTCTCGAAGTGCTTCGTCGTTTTTTTGAACCCTCATAACTTGGGTTTGGATTATACCAGATAAACAAAATTTTCGGGATAGTTTGTGGTATTTCAACTCGAGCGCTTCCGTGCTTCGGAAGGCACGTAAAGCCCGGTGCCCATTCCCTTTCACTCTGATTTGTGAAAGGAGGCCTGTGCTCAGCAGTGGGACATTATAGGATGATGATGAATGGGATTAATTTTTCGAATTTACAACATCCTTTGCATTGCAATACAAGAAATACGAATAAACCAAAAAAAATAACAATACAAAAAATGTGTAAACAGAGAGACCAGTTTTAACAAAAAATATCGGGGGGCACGGCAGTGCCCCCGCCGAGTCGAGCGTCAAATTTTCGTCATCCAGTAAGCTATAATCACATACTTAAAATCCAAAATTTCAAGTCTGTAGGTCATTTAGTTCCGAAGTTAAGCGAAAGCAAAGTTCCGCATTTATGACACTCACTCACGATCATCAAAATAGAACTAGTACTAAACTCACAGAGAGCTGAAATTTGGTACAGAGTTAGGGTTTAATGGCCACATAAAGGGAAAACTATAAAAACTAGGATAATCGAAGATCTGGAGTATCTGGTGACACTGATTAGAAAACAAAAGAGCCAACCAAACTATTAGAGATCGACATACCGCCTTCACAAAAAATATTCAACTTGGTGGGCCGCTTCATTTGATGTCAAAAATCGAAGGTCTGAAGTATAGTGATGAAAAACTCTCAGCTGGTCTCAGCTGTATTAGAGATATGGTAATGCCCCCTTCTACTATTGGTACATAAAAAAAACCGGCCAAGTGCGAGTCAGACTGGCGCACCGAGGGTTCCGTACAAACCTGTAGGTACATAAGTAAGTAGGTTCTGGCGACAGATTGGTGCAATGGTGTCATGGAGCACCTGGTTTTATACCCTTGTGTACCCTTCAACGGCCAAGTCACACAACATTAACTATAATAATAAAGAAATCGCAGTGAGGAACCTTAGACTTGGCACGACTTTGTCTAGATTTCATTACTTTTTACCCGACTGACCCGGAAGGAGGGTTATGTTTTTCGAGTGTATTTATGTATGTATGTCTATTTCTTTGGCACGCTCTACAGCCAAAACGGCTTGATGGATTTAAGCATATGAGGTGTCGTTAGATTTGTCTTGACTGTGGGAGTGTCATAAGGTATATTATTTTTATATGGCGTCTACGGATAAGAGAAGAGGGGGGGTATTAAAAACAAAAATTTCGTTATTATAACAATATGGGTATCAAATGAAAGCTTGTGAACAGACCATTCCATATATGTATATATTGTAATACTTTTGTGCTACCATTTTGACGTAAACTGCAAAAAAACATGTTTAATGCAAAGACAGTAGGTAATATGAGCGCTTACTGTACGTAACACACAGTGGTGCGATGGTTGTTAGCGTTACTTTACCGTACCGCTCATTTATTTACTAATACTTACAACTCATTCTGTATAAAACTAAAAAGTCTGAAATAAATTAAATTATTAAAAGAAACAAAAACCGGCCAAGTGCGAGTCAGACTCGCGCACCGAGGGTTCCGTACAAACCTGTAGGTATATAAGTAAATGGTAGTATAGACCTGAGTATTTGATATTAATTTCAATTTATGACCTATTAAAAAAAAACTACTTACTAGATCTCGTTCAAACCAATTTTCGGTGGAAGTTTGCACCGTAATGTACATCATATATTTTTTATAGATTTATCATTCTCTTATTTTAGAAGTTACAGGGGGGGGGACACACATTTTACCACTTTGGAAGTGTTTCTCGTGCAAACTATTCAGTTTAGAAAAAAATGATATTAGAAACCTCAATATCATTTTTGAAGACCTATCCATAGACACCCCACACTTATGGGTTTGATGAAAAAAAAAAATTTGAGTTTCAGTTCTAAGTATGGGGAACCCCCAAAATTTATTGTTTTTTTTCTATTTTTGTGTAAAAATCTTAATGCGGTTCACAGAATACATCTACTTACCAAGTTTCAACATTATAGTTCTTATAGTTTCGAAAATAAATGGCTGTGACATACACGGACAGACAGACATGACGAATCTATAAGGGTTCCGTTTTTTGCCATTTGGCTACGGAACCCTAAAAACCCGACTGCGTAAAACAAAAATTAACTGAAAAGAGAAAAACAAGCTCTTTCATCTATAGAATTTGGAATATAACTGGAATGTTATCAGGTATTGCAGTCGGGGATAAACAAATACTTAAGTTATACTTACATACAAAAAAAAGACCCATACTTAAGTTATTGGTTTGTCCCCGACTGCAATACCTGATAACATTCCAGTTATATTCCAAATTCTATAGATGAAAGAGCTTGTTTTTCTCTTTTCAGTTAATTTTTGTTTTACGAAGTCTGGTTTTTTGTTTCTTTCAATAATTTAATCTATATATATAAAATGCTTTGTCCTGAATGACTGAGAATCAACGCACAGCCTAAACCGCTGATCGTAGAGACCTGAAACCTGGAGGGTGTGTTCTTTGTATGACGTAGGCATCCGATTAGAAAGGATTTTCCGAAATTCTACCCCTAAGGGGGTGAAAATCGGGTGAAAAATTTTATGGGACAACGTGATACCTTGGTCCGATCTACTTCAAATTTTGCATAAACATTCCTTAACAGAATTGATGGAAGACGTGTTTCGTATTTTATTGAAAGTCATCGCCTAACGGGGTCATAAGGGGTAGAAAGTTATTTTAGGGGTGATTTGCATCGAAGTTGATATCAATACTCCTTAGTACTTTTGACTTAAATAACATTTTTTATTTTGACACATGTTTGAAATCTCAATCCAATTTTCACAGATTACAGAATAAGGCAGATGGAGCGAACGGAACACGGGAGTGAGGCCAAAAAAATCAAAAGCGAAAGGAATACGGGAGTGAGGCCAAAAAAATCAAATACAAATTGAAAAACACATACACCAGGTATGTGTTTTTCAATTTGTATTTGATTTTTTGAACAACTTTATTTAACGAAAAACACTTTCTTTTTACTAAATTAGCACACAGCAGCTTTTAAACATATCAAATACAAATTCAAAAGCGAATACCAGGTATGTGTTTTTCAATTTGTACCTAATTGCTTTTTTTGGCCTCACTCCCGTGTTTCGCGCGCTCTATCTGCCTTTTCTTCTGGAAACTGAAATGCTCTTTAAAATTGGAATGTCAAATATAATAGAATATTTAAATCGGATTAGAATTCGAAATTTGTTTGGTAGTTCATTTTCTCGGACTTTTTGGCGGGAACTGGCAGAGTCAGGCCTGTCCCACTCCCATGTTTAGGTACGATCGCGCGCACGCGGACTACCGGAACAACGCTAGTCGGTTGCAACGCGCACGCAGCGCAAGACGCGTGTGGGTATAAATACCTACGTACTACCTATATAAAGTGTTTACTGTTCTTTTTTTAACACTATCTTGTGTAGATATCGTTGTTTTTATAGTTCTAGATATTTTCTTGTTGTTTCATTGTATTGTCCTAAAGTCCTTATTATAATAATAGGCCCGTTTTGATAACATACCAGTGTGTTAAAAAGAGAAAAAGATAGAGCGACCAGAAGAGACCCTCTTGTATAAACGGGCCTCTTAGACCTCGAAAACTCATGTGAATGATTTTTAACCCACTTCAAAAAAAGGAGGTTTCTCAATTCGACCGTATATTTTTTAATCGACTTCAAAAAAAGGAGGAGGTTCTCAATTCGGTTGTATGTTTTTTTTTTTTTTTTTATGTTTGTTACCTCATAGCTCCGTCGTTTATTAACCGATTTGGAAAATTCTTTTTTTGTCTGGAAGGGTACACTTCCCGTTTGGTCCCATTGTCATCAGATCAGGATTTGATTACTTCTTAGTGTACTTTGAAGTCGGTTTAAGTTTTTTGTAAAACAGTCTTAATTATTTTTATGTGTGTTCGCGGATAACTTCGTCGTTTATGTACCGATTTTGACGATTTTTTTTTTAGAAACTGTTAGTAGTTCCAGAATAGAGAGAGTTCCCTCTTTAAATATACAGTAATTCTACCTTACAACTCTTAGAATAACTAAGATTTAACATACCACTATTTCAAAAATCAGTAGAACAATATTCAGAAAAATTTAACAATTCTTATTGTTATGTAGGTAAGTAACTCAATATATCCTTTTTTTGGTTAATTCTTTATTAATTTTTATATAACAAACTTCTTTAATCAACATGAAGATTATTAAGAACAAATATTGTGAATTTCGGCTGACGGCTACTGGACTAGGTAATCGTGCCGTTTCTTGTCGCGTCGTCAGTCATTCCAGATTTGATAAGCATGTATGTTACTAAAACCCTTCCCCAAAATAGTTGTATTCAGTTTCGTAGACAGAATACACATTCAGTATACAAAGTACGTATAGGTCTAACAACTTAGATTAAAGTATGTAGACATTTTAAAATAACTTTCTGATCTAATACTAGTTAGCTAGGATATTTTAAATGTCATTGTTCACGAAAGGAGAATAGCATAGAAATAAAATAAACACAGAGAATAGTAATAGGACATACATAGGCGATAGGGAAATATTGAAGATTCATAATACGTCATTAGACACAAACTACCAAGAGAACTAAAGTTGTCATTAGACAACCCTACCGTAACACGTGCCGCGTCATACAGGATAGAGTTATACGATAGAAAGAGAGGGAAGTTGTAGGTGAATATAATTTTAGGCACGCAGCGCTGCGCGAACTGGATTGCGCTTTATTCTGTCGTTCCAAGAGTCGATTTTTGTTTAAATGTCGTTTTCGAAGTGGGTTTTCTGTACGTAGTACTATTAAATATTCTGTGGCAGAGTGACGTTGCGTTTTCATTTTTATTTTCATAAATTCGTGAGTGAAGTGAAATTAAATGAATTATGTGTATCGCGTCTTTTCAAAAGTCCGTGAAGAGTTTTAGTACATGACCACCACTGTAGAATTTACATGAATTAACATGAATTTTATGGACGGTGACTGGCTGCATGAGGACTATGTGAAAGTGATTTATTGTGACTATTGCAAAATACATACCCGTGTGACACCCATGAAAAAAATCTCTATTTCATTAGAATATTTTGAGTGTAGTTAATTTTTTTTTCTCATATAATATTTAAATAAGATTCTTTGAGTTCGATGTTTAAATATAGTTTTTTAGTTTTAATTGCAAAAATAATTGTTTTTGTTTTGTTTGTTGTGTCTAAAAATCAGTGGCGTGCTTTTGGAAAATTCAAACCGTACGCGGGTGAAACCGCGGGGGTCTGCTAGTTAGAAATAAACAAGCAGCTCCATCGAGACTTGGCTAGTTTTTTACAGAATGTTTTTGGTGGGATCGTAATTACATAATACACCTGCTGAGAATTCGGAAATGAATTCTAGTCAGCAGGGCTATTTTAAAACGCTCGGATTCGATATCGGAAACGGATTCAAAAACTAATGAGGCGATTTTCCGCAATTGCCATTTTAATTTCCGAATTCGAATATTTTTGAATTTTTTTTTACGGAAATATCAATTCGGTTCATCGAAAAGTTTTCGGAAATTAAAATAGCTATTGCTAAAATTCGCCTCGGAAATTTTTGAATCCGTTTCCGATATCGATTTTCGTTCGTTTTCTGTCTACCAACCTAGACCAATGGCTTGACCTTTGTACCGTTCTTATTACAATCGCGTAATCGCCCGTAGGTAGAGGTAGTAGGACTCACTACAAAAGTGTAAAGCTTCATTTGCTCTTGACTGTACCTACAATTAATTCTTTTCCCATTATCCCCTTCTTTGGATCATCAGCTGGCGACGCCTTTGGCTGTATGTAGCTAGCCTTAGTATCAATCATTGTGACTGTTGTTGGCCATCATAAATGTGCTTAATGTTCGTATTGTTCATTCCAGGTGGAATGCGGATGGGACTGGAAGACTATCTTCCTGTTCCCCGGGACATACAACACCCAAGGTTTCCTGTTGCTGTTGCTGATTGTTGACTGCTGTGGGCGCACAAGACTTTGATTGCGTCTGAAACATTTGCTGTAACTTGTGCTGGTATTTCATTCAATGCACACTTCATGCTTCATCCAACCGTCTGTTCCTATTTTGGATTTATCTGTCTGAACATTATCTCTACATAGATAAAACTTAGTATCCCGCGTCGGTCTGTCCCTCTGTACGCTTAGTTCTTAACTACGCAACGGATTTTAATACGGTTTTTGCTATTATTCAGTTAATTTCGTATGGTTTATTGGTATAATACATGCATGTCATATTTACAACAAATATAAAAAAGTTTGTTTTGTAAAAACATAGAATTTTGGGCACTTGCATTGCTATCGCTGACTAAACTTATGAGATATATCAAAATGATGTACTACAGAATTGTGTATCTTAAAAATATCCACCAAAAAGTCCGCGATGGCATATGTCTATATCCTAATCCTACGAATAACCCACAATAATTAAGTTTTTTTAATCGACTTTACGTTTGGATTTTATTATGACAAATATAATATTGCTATCATTGGATATTGGATCTCCGGCTGTTCTCTTCTACAGATCGCATTTCTCAACCGATTCTCGTCGAATTTCATATGTCTTTTACAAGCTTTTATTTACTTTCACCTGTACCGTTGTCTGTAATGGAATTTTGCAAGTTAAATTTGACCCTCTTTCCGGTTTCCGATTGAGCTGAAATTTTGTACGAATATGCAAATCGCGTGACAATGCAATATTATGATGACGTGAAGCTGATCTGATGATGGAGATGGAAGGTGGCCATAGGAACTCTGTAATAAAACCATATAACCCCATCGAGTTTGGTTTGGGTTTGGTCTTGATGAGTACTTTGTCTTCAGATAGTTTCCAGGGTACAGTCACCAAAAAAAAAAGCTTGAATTTTTTTACACAAAACGTATTTTTCGATTCAGCTCCCCGAGCATGTATGCATTTCGACAATGATGTTTAAACTCTATAAAACGAGATCGGTAGCATGGAACACACATTATCGAAGTCTCGATAAATTCGACAGATCTTACCAAATATATCGAAAATCTCAAGCATGGATCTTATTTTTACCTGACTGACCTGGAAGGAGGGTTAAGGTTTTTGAGTGTATTTGTTTGATGTTTATATCTTTGGCACGCTCTGCAGCCTAACGACTTGATGAATTTATTTTATTTATTTATTTATTCATTCATTGCTTTATGTGGTACAAATATATAGGTGTTATAATGAGGAATGTTAATAGGTATGCAAAACTGCTTGAAAGTTTGTATCAGTAGAGCAATTATGTATACAAATACATTAGTTTTTGTTTCGTTCTAAAAAACCAAGTAGTTATGATTTTACAGACATTTAAAATTCCCCTAAATATCGAGGCCCGCTAACGGTCACGTGAAGGCAGGTGACGTCATGTTCCATCGCTCCGTCAGGCCTGTCCCACTCCCATGTTTAGGTACGATCGCGCGCACGCGGACTACCGGAACAACGCTAGTCGGTTGCAACGCGCACGCAGCGCAAGACGCGTGTGGGTATAAATACCTACGTACTACCTATATAAAGTGTTTACTGTTCTTTTTAACCGACTTCAAAAAAAGGAGGAGGTTCTCAATTCGGTTGTATGTTATTTTTTTTTTTTTATTTTTTTTATGTTTGTTACCTCATAACTCCGTCTTTTGTGAACCGATTTGGAAAATTCTTTTTTTGTCTGGAAGGGTACACTTCCCGTTTGGTCCCATTGTCATCAGATCAGTATTTGATTACTTCTTCGTGTACTTTGAAGTCAGTTTAAGTTTTTTGTAAAACAGTCCAATTATTTTAACACTATCTTGTGTAGATATCGTTGTTTTTATAGTTCTAGATATTTTGTTGTTGTTTCATTGTATTCTCCTAAAGTCCTTATTATAATAATAGGCCCGTTTTGATAACATACCAGTGTGTTAAAAAGAGACAAAGAAGAAAGACGCGACCAGAAGAGACCCTCTTGTATAAACGGGCCTCTTAGACCTCGAAAACTCATGTGAATGATTTTTAACCCACTTCAAAAAAAGGAGGAGGTTTCTCAATTCGACCGTATATTTTTTAACCGACTTCAAAAAAAGGAGGAGGTTTTCAATTCGGTTGTTTTTTTTTTTTTTTTTTTATGTTTGTTACCTCATAACTCCGTCGTTTATTAACCGATTTGGAAAATTCTTTTTTTGTCTGGAAGGATACACTTCCCGTTTGGTCCCATTGTCATCAGGTCAGGATTTGATTACTTCTTAGTGTACTTTGAAGTCGGTTTAAGTTTTTTGTAAAACAGTCTAATTATTTTTATGTGTGTTCGTGGATAACTTCGTCGTTTATGAACCGATTTTGACGTTTTTTTTTTAGAAACTGTTAGTAGTTCCAGAATAGAGAGAGTTCCCTCTTTAAATATACAGTAATTCTACCTTACAACTCTTAGAATAACTAAGATTTAACATACCACTATTTCAAAAATCAGTAGAACAATATTCAGAAAAATTTAACAATTCTTATTGTTATGTAAGTAACTCAATATATCCTTTTTTTGGTTAATTCTTTATTAATTTTTATATAACAAACTTCTTTAATCAACATGAAGATTATTAAGAACAAATATTGTGAATTTCGGCTGACGGCTACTGGACTAGGTAATCGTGCCGTTTCTTGTCGCGTCGTCAGTCATTCCAGATTTGATAAGCATGTATGTTACTAAAACCCTTCCCACTCATGTATGTTACACATTCAGTATACAAAGTACGTATAGGTCTAACAACTTAGATTAAAGTATGTAGACATTTTAAAATAACTTTCTGATCTAATACTAGTTAGCTAGGATATTTTAAAGGATATTTTAAAGGAGAATAGCATAGAAATAAAATAAACACAGAGAATAGTAATAGGACATACATAGGCGATAAGGAAATATTGAAGATTCATAATACCTCATTAGACAACCCTACCGTAACACGTGCCGCGTCATACAGGATAGAGTTATACGATAGAAAGAGAGGGAAGTTGTAGGTGAATATAATTTTAGGCGCGCAGCGCTGCGCGAACTGGATTGCGCTTTATTCTGTCGTTCCATGAGTCGATTTTTGTTTAAATGTCGTTTTCGAAGTGGGTTTTCTGTACGTAGTACTATTAAATATTCTGTGGCTCCGTTCACTCATATTAGTCGCTAGCGGTGGTGCTTAGGTATCTTGCGCTATTAGTGGAAAGTATTTTGGATTTGATTTATGGATTTGAAAATATATGGACTTATGGTTGAAATGAAATGATTATTTCGTCAGAAATGTCGTACAATTTAGGTGGAATCTTAAAATAAGGTCTACACATTTCGCTACAGAATAGGATGCAAAACTATTTTAAATTGAATCTAATAATTAATGTTATATAATAAAGCAAAATAATTAAATAAGATGTCCAAATCATATATAATTATTTTACAAGTTTTATTATTTATCGACGAATAGTTATTCCGTTGCCGCCGAAAAGCAAGAAGAAAGAATGCAAATGCTTACTCCTGTCTGCCTAATATACCTAAAATAATTATTTTATGGCTGCAAAGCAAGTAGGTACTTATTTCCCTTTTCAGTTTCATGTTATAGACAATAAATTAGTAATGTTTGTCTATACCTATTTATACTCTTCTTAGTAATTTTAACTAAATAAATTGATATATTGCAAATGCAGCGAGTTGAATAGATGTAGGTACCTTTTTTATGTCTTATATTTTTTTTATACGACTAAGTCCTAACTAAGTTGTTTACCACAAGCATACGTACGGCCCACCTGACGGTAAGCGGTTACCGTAGCCATATGGACGGTTGCAACACATGAAGCATCGATCACGCGTTACCGACCTTTCCCCCCTCCCCAATGAGCTCTGGCTACCTTACTCACGCGCAGGAACACAATCTACTTTATTTATCCAAATAAATAAAATTGAAGTGTCTGTTATGTAATATCAAAATAACAACTTTTTATTATGTTGGGGTTATCTCGTCGTAGACGGTACTCCAGATATTGTTGTAGTTAGTTAACACCAAACCACTGTTAAGTTTGCAGATTTATTCATAAAGAAATGCTGAGGTTGTCTAGCAATCTGAGCCGCACGTCACGTATCGACGTTTTTATTACGACTAACTTTGTTCTACAAAATTATGCCTTACTAGCAGACCCCCGCGGTTTCACCCGCGTACGGTTCGAATTTTCTCCTTAGAAAACCAATGCACGCCACTGATTATTAGACACAACAAATCAAACACAGATATTTTTACAATTAATACTAAAAACCTATAGGTATTATACACTAAAAAATCAAACTCAAAGAATCTTATTTAATTATTATAACAAAAAATGAAAAAGAAATTAAATTAACCTACAATCAAAATATTCTAAAGAAATAGAGATTATGAACTTTTTTTTTCATTGGCACATGGCTTGTGTTTTTTTTTTGCCAACTTACAGTTATATTATCAGTTCTAGTCACAATAAATCACTTTCACAGAGTCCTCAGTCAGTCACCGTCCATAAAAGTCATGTTTTACTACAGTGGTGGTCTTGACGGACTTTTGAAAAGACATGATACACATAATTCATTTCATTTCACTTCACTGATGCACATGGATTGATTTTTATGCAATAAAACTCAAAATACACGAATTTATGAAAATGAAAATGAAAACGCAACGTCACTCTGCAATTTCCCGCCAAAAAGTCCGAGAAAATGAACGTCCAAACAAATTTCGAAATTAAATTTCAAATTCTAATCCGATTTAAATATTCTTTTATATTTGACATTCCAATTTTAAAGAGCATTTCAGCATATTTGCATTGCACCAAGTTTTTTTTAATAAAATCGGCGCAGATCATATTACAGAACAAAAGGCAGATAGAGCGCGCGAAACACGGGAGTGAGGCCAAAAAAATCAATTAGGTACAAATTGAAAAACACATACCTGGTACTCGGTAATTTGTATTTGCTATGTTAATACCAGGTATGTGTTTTTCAATTTGTATTTCCTTTTTTGGCCTCACTCCCGTGTTCCGCGCGATCCATCTGCCTTATTCTGTAATCTGTGAAAATCGAATTGAGTTTTTAAACGTGTGTCAAAATAAAATGTAATTTAAATCAAAATTACTAAGGAGTATTGATATCAACTTCGATGCAAATCACCCCAAAAATAACTTTCTACCCCTTTTTGACCCCGTTAGGCGATGATTTTCAATAAAATACGAAACATGTCTTCCATCAATTCTGTTAAAGAATATTTATGCAAAATTTGAAGTAGATCGGACTAAGGAATCACGTTGTTCCATACAAACTTTGTACACGTTTTTCACCCCCTTAGGGGTAGAATTTCGGAAAATCCTTTCTTATCGGATGCCTACGTCATACAAAGAACACACCCTCCAAGTTTCAGGTCTCTACGATCAGCGGTTTAGGCTGTGCGTTGATCCGTCAGTCATTCAGGACAAAGCATTTTATATGTATAGATAAGGGATAATTTTGCTGTATGAGCATTATTGGCTCGTACATGCTCCCGAGGGAAAGATTAATGAACTCAGATTACCAAACTTGTTACAAGTAAAATACAATAGTTTATAAAAATTAAATATCCTAGCTATTATATGTACAATCATAAGCTAAGATTCAAAGTCTTCATTTTCTAAATGTTCGTTCTGGTTTCGGAGGAGCAGCGTTCCTGGACTGTCCCCCTCTAATTTCAGCGTAGGCTGCTGGAGTTATCTCCTCAAGTTTCATATCTTCTCGATTTCCGGGATTTCTGGGGTTTTTATTTGTCGTGGGGCTTCTTTTACATGCAGGTATATATCTTCTGAGTAAATAGATTGTAAGCGCCACGACAAATCCTCCAACCAGCAAAGTGCTTATCGTATAGTTGCCGATGTCATGGACAGATAAGTCACTCGGAAGATGCTCTCTTTCTTTCTGTGCCATTATTTGATTTGCTGCTAATCTGTGATCCTCAGTTAGGTCTTGTTCAGATAGTACAATATTTTTATGTTTGTACGTATCCAGCATATCATTTGGTGAGTCAATTATAGGCACATATAAAGTTACACCAATCATAGTTTTGCTGCTAAAAACGTTCTGCGAATATATTGCTGAGTATTCATGTTGTATTACACAATCCTGACCTAGTGCAAAGAGTCCGGTCATTGTAATCATTGTTGTTGTAATTTGATTCTCGCATATGATACGAGTAGGGCACTCGGTCATACAATTATATAACCATATGTTTGGTCTCTGCAGTTTTATCCATTGGTCGGAGCATCTTTGTTGCTTCCAATCACAAGTAATGTTTACATTCTGACTTAGCATTTTGGCTTCGCAGGACGCTTTGGTTCCATGCAAGTTCCTTATAGGTGTGTAGGTGTGGCAAATGTAGCTGTCCGCCATCACTGTTGTACATTGTAGAAGATCCGCCTCCTCAATTTGTATATACGTTTTCTTTTCAAAGTTCACTCCAATATACTTTGTTGTTATCGCTATGACTTGACATTGGCTATGCGCTTGCTGCCTAGGTATTGGTATATTGTGATATAATGTATATTCGTCATCGCTTAGTAACGGTATGTGCAATTCGAATAGTAGGTATTCTTCGGTGAGCCGGGCTTTATCGTAAATAAGTTTGTACATATCTCGTATGTTTGTTCCATTGCTTTTCTTATACGGCAAGTTTGAATGTACAAGACGCCCTCCGCCGCGTAGAGTTCTATCCGAATCCAAAAACGGATTTAGTTTGGAGCACTTTTTCCGTAGTTTTCCGCTTTCTTTAAGGGATTTGACAGCTTCCACAAAAGAATTTCTTTGAATTGCTTTAATAATCATGCATCTTGCTTGTTTTATTTCAATCAAATTCAGTTCGTTGCAATTATTTGACCTTCTTTTGTTTTGCACTGCATCGATAAATCGTCTTACCCAAGCAAGTATTCTTGTAATACAATCTATGTCACTATGTCGCTCTAATAATGACTCAATTATTTCATTTTTATTCATCACGGGTTCCGTCATATAACAATTTTTTATAAAGCCCTCGTTTGTAGTATAAGTTTCTGATGATATAACGGATTGTTTTCCATGTTCCTTAAGCCATTGAGGTCCTTCCCACCGTAAAGTAAACTTTTTCAATTTTGATGGCAAAAGGCCTCTTGTTGCACAGTCGGCGGGGTTTTCGTTACTTTTCACGTAACCCCAGTTTATAGCCGGAACGATATTTGTTATGAGTGCAGTTCTGTTGGTTATATATTTTTCGAATTTCTTTTGACTTCCTTGAAGCCATGCTAGGACTACTTTAGAGTTAGACCAACACGATATCCTTAGATCGTAATTTGTAAATATCTTAGTTATTTTTTCTAGGAGTTTTGCTAGCAAAACTGCGGCGTTTAATTCCAGCCTTGGTATAGTTGTTTTCTTATTCATAGGCGCCACCTTAGTTTTCGCAGCGAGTAGTGTGATGACGTACGCGCCAGTTGGTGACATCGTTCGGCTGTATATGACGCATGCGTAGGCTTGTTCGCTCGCGTCACAGAAGGCTTGTAATTCGATCATTCCTTTGTTTTCGTTTCTTATCCACCTTGGTAAACTGATATTGTTTATGTTTGGTAGATCGGATTTGATTTTTTGCCATTCTTCAGCTATGCTATCGGGTACTTTTTCATCCCAACCAATATTTTGGTAGCTTTCATTCCATAATTTTTGGAAGATGAGTATTGCTTGAATTGTTATCGGAGCTAACCACCCGAGTGGATCGTAGATCTTGCTTATCTCGGACAATAGGTTGCGTTTGGTATACCATTCCTTTTTGTTGTATCTTGGCACTTCGCTAATAAAATGGAATGCGTCATTTGCGTCGTCCCATGCGAGTCCCAGCGTTTTGCTAAACTCTTGTTGTTTGAAGTTAAAGTCATTACAATGACTTTTCTCCTGTTCATGTAGTTCTTTGAGAATAGATGGTTCATTACTAGCCCATTTCCTTAGGATAAAACCACCCTTCTTTAGTAATTCGAAAAGCTCTTTTTGTAATAATCTTGTGCTTTCGATAGTATCGCCGCCCGTTATGACGTCATCCATATAAAAATCATTTTGTAATGCCTTCTGGGCTAAGGGGAAGGCGTTGCCTTCGTCTTTAGCTAGTTGCTGTAGCGTGCGCATTGCGATGTACGGCGCGACCTTGGTGCCGTATGTTAGCGTGCAAAGCTGCATCTCTCTGATTGGTTCTTGAATAGATTCTCTCCAAATAATTTTTTGTAGACATTGTTGATCTTGATGGATAATGATTTGACGGTACATTTTCTCGATGTCCGCCGTTAGGACATATTTATAGCCCCGCCATTTAATGATAAGAGATAAAATGTCCTTCTGTAAATTAGGGCCTTTTTCCATCAAGTCGTTTAAGCTATGGCCGGAGCCTGTTTTCATTGATGCGTTAAAAACAGCTCGGAGTTTAGTTGTTGTTGAGCTCTCTCTTAACACGCCGTGATGTGGTAAGAAGGCTTGTACTTGACTCTCGATTGTCGTCACCGGTTTCATGTGACCCAATTCGATGTATTCCTGAATAAACTGTTTATATAATTTAGCAAAATATTTTGTCTTGCCATTTTCTTTTCTAGATGAAAAAATTGAGCGATGGCTTGAGGCTTTGAATTGCCAATGTCATTTTCATAGTTATCTTTCATCGGCATTTTCACAACATATCGCCCGTCCTTTAGCCGCTCTGTAGTTTCTGTGTAATATTTCTCACAGTATTCATCATCTTTAGTTTGTTCGGGTTCTGTGGGGACATCTTCTATCTCCCAGAACTTTGATAAATTATCCAGCTCCGTTAGAGTAACTAGACAATTAAATTGTTTAGTAGCACCACAAAGTATCCAGCCCAATTTTGTCTGTTGTGCTACCGGGGAGTTACTGCCATTCTTCAGTACTCCATCAAGAATAACGTTGGAGTAAATATCTGCTCCTAGCAGCAGGTCGATGGGCCCAGCGATGTTAAAGTCCGGATCAGCCAACTTGATGTTTTCGAGATGTGTCCAGTTTTCCGTATTAATAGTTGAATTAGGAAGATTGTTAATAAGTTTCCGCAGTACTAAGGCTTCAGTTTGGAACGTATAACCAGAGTGAATTGATTTACACTCCAAAGTAATCATCCCTTTACTCGTACCCATTATCGTGCCTACGCCAGAGATAGCAGCGTTCATTCTGTTTCGAGGTAAGTTCAGTCGTTGTGCAGCATTTTCTGTGATTAAGGTAACCTGAGAGCCTTGATCCAGTAATGCCCGA
This sequence comes from Achlya flavicornis, assembly GCA_947623365.1. NCBI lineage: Eukaryota > Metazoa > Arthropoda > Insecta > Lepidoptera > Drepanidae > Achlya > Achlya flavicornis. Next base: position 3,099,994 of record OX392491.1, on the reverse strand, counting down.
AGAATGACGTAGTCTCCTTCTTTGTTTTTGACTTTAAGTTGAAGAGTTGTTAAGAGTATCTCTTGTTCCCCGTTAACGTGGTTAATTGATCGTTCGGGCACCGATGAGGCAGATGGCCTTGATTGTCGTTCTTTCAAATAATTATCATCATGAATAAGAGAATGATGTTTATTGTGACACGTTCGACATCGTTTCGTTGAGCTACATCTACTTCCGCCATGACTATGTAAACAAATTCTGCATATTCTCAAATTCTTTACTGTTTGGTTCCGCATTGCGACCTCCATACTTAAAAAAGTAGAACACTGTGTCAGTGCATGATCGGTTTTGCATAGCGGACAGTTTTGAACTGCAGCGTGGTAGGTTTTTGGCCATTTTTCTGTTTTATTATAATTCATCGGCTTGTAATCATTATAATTTTTATGTGGGATGCTAGTTGAATGGCTTTGTTTCTGAGCGCTCTTTTTGTTCCGACCTGTTTCCAATGTCATGAACTTTAGCTCCAGGAACTCCATAAACTCGTCTATGTCTGGTAACTCTCTCGGTTGTTTCATGTTTTGTATATAGTCACCGTAAGTGTCGTCATCCAGTTTTGATGAGAGTAAATGCACGACTAGTGGACCCCATCTAGGGATATCTATACCAATATTTTCCAGTGCATTTAAACACTCTTTTGTGGTGTCATGCAACCTTTTTATGTTGGCCGAGTTTGCTTTATCGACAGACGATTGATTAAGAAGCATCTCTATGTATGAGGTGAAAAGTAATCGCTTATTGTCGTAGCGATGTTGTATGATCTCCATGCATGAGTCATAGTTTTCAGCACTCACTGGCAGGTGCTTGATTAATTTTTCCGCTTCGCCTTTCAATTTCGATTTTAGGAACTTCATTTTTTGAGTTTTGTTTAGGGTTGGGTTATTATCTATCATCTCAATGAATAAATCTCTAAAAGACACCCAGTTGTTGTAAGCTCCATTAAACTCAGGCAATTCGATACGCGGCGGTGTTGTCTTTTCATAATGACATGTTTCAAAGATTTTTCTGTTCAAATCTTCTTTTAGCTCATCGTAGACTTGCTCCCAATGATTGAATTTTTCTTCGTATTCCTTGTCGCTTCCTTTTAGTAAGTAGCTAAGTTCCCAATGGATTTTATCAATAGCTTGCCACTTGGATTGAAGAATATTCAGATGATCTTGTAGTTGCCATTTCTCTTTCATCGAGTCTGGCTTAGTTTTAGATATGGTTCTCTCCAAAGCGTTGAAGTTACACATTTGATTACGGAATAACGTTGATAAGTGCTTATCCGTATCATCACCATTAAGCTGGTGTACTTCATTCGTCTTACATTTCGGTGTACCAAAGGTTTCCGGTACTTTCGGTTTGGATATACCCGAAAATCCAGGTTCAGAGTTCAATAGTTCGCTTCGCCTTTGAGTCATAACTTGCATTGTTTCTTCGTATATGCTTCTAGTTACGGCGACTATGTCTTCTCTAAAGTAGTCATGGTCTTGCGTCGACTCATACTTCTTTATTATTTCGTGATTTGCTCGAAATTCGTCCCAGTGGGATCGTAAAGCTTCGATGCGCTTGGTAAGGTAATCTGTGGTTTTTCGACTCACAGGATCCTTTTTATAATTGGATTGAAGAGCTTTGATCTTCTCGTAGCTATTCTGTTGCTTAGTTATCAGCTCTGCAAATTGGTAGTCTTCTTGTGACATTGTAGTGGTTACTTCGATGGTGTTTTGCAGCAGTCGACGTTATCTCCGCTGGTTTGTTCTTGCAATTTTCTGGCACGCAGTGTAGTACTTTTCTTCCGCACCAAATAATTTGCAGCTCGAAGGACCAAAAGATGTTGGGGTTATCTCGTCGTAGACGGTACTCCAGATATTGTTGTAGTTAGTTAACACCAAACCACTGTTAAGTTTGCAGATTTATTCATAAAGAAATGCTGAGGTTGTCTAGCAATCTGAGCCGCACGTCACGTATCGACGTTTTTATTACGACTAACTTTGTTCTACAAAATTATGCCTTATAAGGGATAATTTTGCTGTATGAGCATTATTGGCTCGTACATATTAAATGCACATGAAAGTACCTATATACGGTTGAAGACACCCGTTCGGGTTTAAGCCACTAAAATTTCGGCATAATCTGATCGCGCTCCCCCAAAGATGGTCGGGTATCCTACGAGGATTTCCCCACGCTAATAAAAAAATGTAGGTACCTTCTTATAAAAGAAAATCTATTTTTTATTAATTTTTCGGCTAATCTCCGTAACGGCTGAACCGATTTTGACTGGATTTTTATTCTCAGATAAGCTTATGTTATAAGAAGTAACGTACGTTCCATTTATTAAAGAATAACTATTTTTCCACGCAAAAAAATCGTCGTCGTACGTTAGTTTGTTCCGGCTGATTTCCAAAACGGCTGGACCGATATAGACGAGACTTTCACTGGTAGATAGCGGATGTTATAAGGAATAACTTAAGCTTAAGATAATTTATAAGGGGTTCCGCGTAATAATTCAATGTTAAAACGCTACGCGCGAGTGAAACCGCGGCTGCGCTGAGGTATCAAATAACTGCACACTACAAATGTGTATAAATATTTAGGCACATAGTAGACTGTCACTATTCTTACGTCAAAACGATCTTTACAGCAATAAACTTTGCTTTTATCTCTAAATAGATAAACCCCTTCACAGTTTTTATCAATTTCTCTCACATATAGATATGCTAAAAATTGCTAAAATTAGGCCAATACTAAAAAAAGGAGGCGACCCTGATTGTCCAAATAGTTACAGACCCATAGCACTCTTGTACACCATCTCAAAAATTTTGGAAAAGGTAATGGCGAATCGTATTTACACATTTCTAGAAAAATTCTCAATATTAGATACTAATCAATATGGTTTCAGGCAAAATTTTTCAACTACGTTAGCGGTTTATAAATATATTCAGGAGATCTATAATTAAATAAGTTGACATCCATTGGAACGAGTAAAATCAACTTTTCCGGTGGACTGGTAGTTGTATATTTACATTTTGGCACAACACATGATTTTCTAGTATTTATATTGGACATTTAAAAACAAAAAAAAAAAAAACATCTAGGGAAACGTACAGAAGAGCGCGACCCCGTCAGGATATTTTTTCTGTGAGCGCGATTGACTGAGCGAGCGATGTAACATGACGTCACACGCATCGAGTACGGCCCGGAGAAACCCCGCGTCGCGCGCTCATTTTAAAATTCCATATCTCGGAAACTAATTGACGTATCGAAATAATTCTCTAGCGCAATTTTTAGCATATCTGGAAAGCACCCCTCGCTGAGAGATTTTTTTACTAGCACTGTTAAAAGTTTCGAGTGAGCTCACTTGCACACTTTTTAATTAATAAAGGTGGTAGTTCGTCCGCACCGCAACTAAGTTTGTTATTCATACGTCTAATTATGTTATATATTTCGTGTTCGCTAGCCGGTTGAATAAAGATCGAATTGTTTGAGGTCGTGCGCACTTGATGGCATCCTGTTGCAATAGTGGCACATTTAAACATGTGGTATCGGTACATTCGTCTTAACTGTGGTATTGATTCATGAAATACAGCCCGCTGACAAACAGACGGACGGACAACGGAGTCTTAGGAGTAGGGTCCCGTTTGGCACCCTTTTGGGTACAGAACCCTAAAAAGGTAAAAAATAATCTTTTTAATACAATTGCTCAAAAAGTGGCGTATTGCAGGGAAGTATAGCGTTCGGGATGTGGGCTATTACATAATCGAGCTTTTTCTTTACATTTTCCGAACTCGTGCGTTCTCTTTCCGAACTGTCAAAATAATGTCTATTAATAAATTAAAGTATTAAATAAAAGAAACAAAAAACCCGACTGCGTAAAACAAAAATTAATTGAAAAGAGAAAAACAAGCTCTTTAATCTATTGAATTTTGAATATAACTTGAATGCTATAAGGTATTGTAGTCACCCTAAGGTCAACCCTCGGTGCGCGTGTCTGACTCGCACTTGGCCGGTTTTTATTATTTGTTTCTTTTAATAATTTAATTTATTTCAGACTTTTTAGTTTTATACAGAATGAGTTGTATGTGTTAGTTAGTAAATGGGCGGTAAGGTAAAGTAAGGCTAACCACCATCGCAACTCTGTGATTTACGTACGGTAACCGTCTCAGTACTTACCTACTGTCCTTGCATTAAACGTAGTTTTTTGCAGTTTACGTCAAAATGGTAGCATAAAAGTAAACTAGCTGCCCGGCGCGACTTAGTTCGCGTGGTGCTACCCTACCCTATGGTGCTACCCTACCCTACCCTACCCTACCCTACTCTCTTACCCTACCCTATCTCAAGTGCGCGCAGTGGGTATCTAGTTTATATTATCGACTGCAAGCTTTAATCGAAGCACATCCAAAATGAAATGACAGCAATGAATGACATAACAACATGCTTGTACTCCCACTACCTCCTCATGGTCATACGTGCCTTCCGGCGTCATGACCGAATCGTCGGGAGATGCATGCGTTACTTGCTCGAGGCTCTTTCACGCGTGCACTTCGCTGGCTCCCTACAAATTATATGTGTTCCCTTTCTCGTGCCACTTCTCCCTCTTCTGGGGCGTGACGCCACAGTATGGTACTCCGCGTCGGGCTTGCCTTGATCTTGATGTTCCTCACTCTTCATACGTTCGCCTGATTGTGTGCCAGGTGTGCGCGAACTCGCGCAATGCGTCGAAGTTTTCTGGGGTCCGAATGAGATCCTGGTGGTAAACTGGTCCTGGTTCCTCTCTCCTAATCTGATCGAGCATCTTGGATCTAGCTTCCGCGTACAGGTCACATTCCCAGAGTGCGTGATCGCGGCTCTCGTTTATCTCACCGCACGGACGCGTCGCAGACTCGCACAGCGCCATCTTGTGGAGGCGCTGCCTGAAGCAACCGTGCCCGGTGAGGATCTGGGAAACCACATAATCCGGTTCCACCCAGTCTGAACTTAGCCTCACACCAACCTCGGGAAAGAACTCGTACAACTCGCGTCCGTCTTCCGTAGATTCCCATCGTTCTTGCCAAAGGGCGACGACTTCCTTCCTAATGTCCGACTTGAGTTTCCTACGCTCCTTTAAGGCCAGCTGGACACTCTCCTCCTCAACTCGTCCCGCACGAAGGACCTCCAGGTCGGCTGGAAGAACGCCCGCTAGCACTGGTAACGCCATGGAGCTAGTCGACCTGTAAGCCTTCGTAAGCAAAATAAGTGCCGGTCTCTGTGTACGGAGCAATGCTCTCTTCACCGCAAAGTTGGAAGAGCGTCGGTACCATACGGCCGCAGCGTATGTAAGCGTAGCCACATAGGTCCCTGAAAACAGGACTCTAAGGGCACGGAACTTGACACCCCAGGTCGATGCGGAAACTCTCGCTATCTTCCCGAAGCAATTTGCAGCGCTCTCGCCGATAAAACCAGCATGCGGCACGTAGGACTTTGCATCATCCAGGGTCACGCCCAGAATCTTGGCCTGACTGACGCTCGCGATTGAAGCCCCGTTCAAACGAATAACTGGCGGTCTCTTAAATTTAACCTTTACCCTTATAAGTCATCGTTAGTGACTTTCCCGGGGAAAAACCCAGCCGATTCCGAATGGGGATTCGGATATACAATCCAACGTGGATTGGGCCTTCCTCTCGATTTCCGCGCGCGAATTGGCTTCAATTACGATAGTCACATCGTCGGCATAGGCAACCATGTGAACCCTCTCTGGTGCTGGCAACAAAAGGAGATCGTTGAGGAGTAGGTTCCACAATGTCGGGCCTAGAACTGATCCTTGTGGATATCCCATGGTGCAGGTCTTCCACGCCGCTTGGTCTCCGGTGAGGAGTCCCACGCGACGGTTCGTGAAGTAACTGACCAAAATGCGATAGATATTAGGCGGCGCACCGCACTGTTTCGCCTATAAGAGGATCATTGGCCACCACGCGTTATCAAAAGCGCCAGAGATGTCCAAAAGGACCAGCTGGACGTACTTCTCGTCACTGGTATCAGTTATGGTATTAATACGGCTAAGTACCGTGACCGTTGAGCGGCCTCGCGAAAAACCATGTTGCGACTCTGATATATTACGATAAAAGCACGGAGCACAAGAAACTATAACACGCTCTAGAACTTTGCCCAAGATTGGCAGCAATGTGATAGGTCTGTAAGCCTTCGGGTCCGATAGAGGTTTGCCGTTGCCCTTTGGAAGAACGATGAGTTTTCCGGATTTCCAAAGATCGGGACACACCCCCTCTGCTATACAGATTACAAACATTTGCCACATCTCGTCGGATGACGCTTACAAGCTTAGATTCATTACATAATATTTACATTCTAATCGCACTGAAAACAATTGCGTGCCCCGGCGCGGCGGCAAAATTACAAAGAAGACTGAATAAATATTTAATAAGTAAATAAATAGCAAACTTAAGCAGACCAGCCCCCACAAGCAGCACCTATAAGCTGCCCCCCATGGGTCATCGTTACCGGATTCGGCTATGGCACGGTAGAATCCCAGCTCTGCCTCCTTGCCTCCAGCCCAAGTACATCACGGGCAGTGCGCAGCAGGATCGACGAGTATTGTTCACTGTACCTTTGGGCTGGAAGCTTTCTGTTCAGTCTATCCATACGAGCATGTAGCGTTGAGCAAAACCTCTCCCAGTTGACTCCCTTCACACGGAACGGCTTCGATACGTCTTCACACTTTTCACTGGAACTATTACTTGAGCTATTGGAGGATATCTCGAAGGTAATCAGCTGATGATCGCTAAGGCTGGCGCCCTCGTGTACTGTCCAATCGCGCACAAAGATTCCCCTCGTAGATCCACGTTCGACATTCCATTCGGTCCGCTAAACGTGAGTGGTTGGTCTGGCGCATTATGCAATAGGAGATTCCGTCCGAGTATAAATCCCTCCATCTGGTTCTTCCTATGCTCTGTGTCCGGTCCACGACCAATATATTGCCTACTTTCACAATACCACATTGGCGAGTAGAGTGTGAGGACGCATCCTTGCGCTTGAACCGCTTGCAGGTGGCGCAACACGGGTGCTTCTACTGACATTCAGCCGACTTGTGCCCGGTTTCTCCGCACTTCCTGCAAGTTGTCTCGGTGGCCCTGCAGTACTTCTCTGGGCTATTATTGGACCGATATTGCTGACACTTTGTACAGCACGTGGCCCTGATGTGGTCGTAGACCTCTGCCTCATCCCAACCTATGAAAACACTTTTGAAGGTCATAAGTTTGTCCCGCAATGGCATGGAGCACTCTAGGAGCACCATGGTCTTAGGGCCGAAACTTTTCCGAGCTGCTACCTTGCAGCTGGACTTGACCTTTTCCAAGGACCATTCCGGGTCATCTGCTAAGTTCAGCTTATGCAGCTCGGTTAGCAGGACCTCGTCCGTAACTTCGCACCGCAGGTACCTCAAAGATACCGTTGGCAGGCGCGACTTGGGGTCCGATACCCTCAAGCTTGGTGGGGCAGCGGCCTTCAGCTTCTGGGCCGACTCCGCTGTAGTGGTTCTCACCGCTACACCGGAGTTGCCGATCATACGCACGCTTTGGATGTGTATCCCTTCCGTACTTGGGTTCACTTGTTCATTTGCGTAACTGGCGCCGGGTGTAGGGCCATAGAAGGGCGTTGCATGCTGGGGGGGGGGGGCACTGTGGAAGTAGGGCGTTTCGCCATCTCAAGTTCCATCGACGTCACCTTGAGCTTCATGGCACTCACCTGGTGCTCTGTGTCGGCCAGTCTAATTTCCAAGGCGGCAACCACTGCCAGGATGTCCTGACTATGGGACGCAATGGATGACTTGTCCCCCATATTGAGCTTGTTGCTGTCATTGGCAACGCCAGCGATCCCTTTGACGGCCTGATGGACCATATCTAGCAACTCTAACTTTCCTTTCTGCGCCAGATCCGACTGACCTGCCGTGGCTTCAATTGGGGCCTTTGGTGCTGGCGGTTCCGGTCGCTTGCCGCCAGTGAGGCGCCTGCGGACTGCATCCTGTACATCCTCTGGTGATGTCAGCATGCGCTTGCCAGCTGCGGTTAGGACGGTATAGGCTGGGTCATCTATGGCCATCAGTTCGGTCATGGGTGGAGGGGTGCTGTAGCCATGGGGCGGGGTCCTCGCTAGTAAGTGCCTGGGCTTCATGCCAGCTTCCTGGCCCATCTCCTCAAGCGCCAAAATTTCCGCCTCTTTGCGCGCCATCTCCTCCTCTATCAGGGCCCGATGTCGCCGGCGGGCGGCTTCATCATCGGCCATAATGGCCGGCGCACCAAACAATCAACTACAATAATCGGTTCGCGTAATGCCTCTCTATAAATAATAAATCAACACACACGAGCCAACGACACCAACCGTTAAAGGTGCCAGAAAAATAATAAATGTACCAATTAGTTGAAAATAATTTCGGCTATGCCAACACTGAATTTAGTCTTAGACTGGCAACACCGGACGGCGACAGATGTCAGACAGGTAGACAACGACAGCTGTCAATGTCAGATGACACTGACAGACGTCACCCGTCACAATATGGCCGCCTAGCAGTATGGCGGCCGTGCGAGCACGCGGTTAACCTAAAAAGGTAACCTCAAACCACGTGCACGGCCAATTACATAGAAATACAAGACTTTCCATCCTCAACCTGCTGCTCTTTTCCGCGTTTTTCGCAGTGGGGTTCTCCGGAGGAGAATGCCGTGGCCTTTTCTCAGCCGCTGAGGGGGGGTCGACGGGGCGTTGTTGTTGTTCCACTGGCTCTACCCGAGCAGGCGTCGCCGGAGAGATGCGTCGTGGAGGAGAGTGGGCCAACGAGGATCGGGGGGAAAAGGCCCTATCCGGGTCCGCTCTCTCCGCTCGCTGTCTTTGATTGGCCAATCAAGGCGGGGGGGGGTCCCCCACAGGGGCCGACATGATCCTCACACAGAGAACGCCGACAGTTAGAATAAAAAGTCAAAACACAATAAAAGTCAAAGAAGGGAGGGGGGGAAGTCAAGATAGGCTTTCCCCAGATTCCAGATTACAGTTGGCACACACAAATAAAACAAAATAAAAGTTCAAGTACAAGTCATAATAAAAGGGGGTCAAAATAGGGGGGAAGTCCTGTGAATGCCTCCTTTAAGTGTTTTTCAGAGTCCACGATTTCCTCAAACCGCGCGCTCTATGGGCGCTTAGTCCAAGTCGGTCGTCTGCACAAACATGACCGGCCGAAAGATCAGAAAAATTACCGAAAATTTTCTCGGCCTGGCAACACTGAGGTACCGTCCTGAACTGTCAGTGTCACTAACTGTCACTTGGAGTGAAAGCGCGTCCGAGCCCGCTGGTATGCCACACGCAGCCTATGGAACTCCTCTCGAAGATCCAGCTCACGCTGTCCGCCTTTCGCCCTGTTGTTCTGCCATTTACGCCGCGCCCTGTTGTACGACCGGCGAAGCCGGTCCAGCACGGGTCCACCATTCGTATCCTGTTTCATCCTTCTTCGCTTTGGTCCCTAAACACTTCAGCGCTGTGTCAGTCAGTATATCAGTGTATTGCTGGCAGAGCGCCGTAGCCGCCATTCTCGTGTCCAACCCTCCCTAAACTACGATGCAAGGTTGAGCAGAAGCGACCCGAGTCAACACCCCGATCATTGCCGGATTATTGCCGGCTCTTCTCAGCAAATGCAACCTTCCGAACCGGTATTAGAGTATTAGAGTCAGACTTTTCATAAGTGCCTGCGAAGGTCTATTTGAATAAATGATTTTGAATTTTGATCCCGGAAGGACCTTGGCTCTTCGCCTGACGACGGCGCTCGGTGGCGCGAAGAGGCGCGGGGGTCCACGGCGTAGGTGATGAGCCCGTGGTCGCTGTCCGAGACGTCCTCGTGCACTGTCCATCCCCGCACCGGAGGTGACGCCTGGTTGTTAGCGTCAAGTCCACGTTGGACTCCCCGTTGGGACTCTTAAAGGTTGGCGGCTGGCCCCCCATATACTGTAGTAGCAGCCCATTGCTCAGGATGAACCCCTCCATGCTCTCCTTTTTCTTTGTAACTTCTGCTCCTCGCCCTATGTACTGCCTACGATCACAAAACCACATCGGCGAGTGAGCATTAGAGTCCATCCCGATAAGGATCGCTTTACCTTTTAACACCTGCAGTACGTGGTCCAGGTGAGCCAAGTGCATATCAATATCGTGGCTTGGACAGGCGGAGTTGGACAGATGGTGTAGTACAGCGCACGAGACTTCACGGCAAAGGACGGCTACTCCCGCCTTTGGCCCATCTTGACGTTGGCATTCCTGGATGTAGTGCTGCCCTGGGTACTGTTCCTGTACTAGCGCGCGGGGCAGTCTCTCGATGCTGTGGCGTCTCCAGAGTGTTTCTTTCCAAAGCGCTTGCATGTCGCGCATGAAGCGACCACCGCTGCGCAGCTGTCCGCTCGGTTCCCTGTCTCGCCACACTTAAAGCATGTGACTTCATCACTTCTGCAGTGTCGTTCTGGATGCCCATATTGATGGCACCGTCGGCAGCAGGTAACTGTTATATAGTCCTCCACCCTGACGCTGGACCAGTCGATGTAAATTTTCTCCTTTTTAATTAGGAGGTCCCGGAGCGCTGGCTCGCATTCCAGGACGACCGTTGTATAGCTGTCTCCTCGTCGAGATTTCTTGAAAGCCACATGGCATGCCTTTTTTATGCTCTCAAGCGGCCAATCTGGGTTTAGTATAAGGTTTTGCTCGTGTATGGCCGTCCATATAGCGTCCTGGGTGGGGTCACCCTCACAGTTCCTTAGTGCCACAAGCGGGCGCCTGGTTTTGGGCTCCGACACCCGAAGACTCGGTGGTACCGCCCTAGTAATTTTCGCCTCCGCCTCTTTCTCTCGCCTAACCACATAGGAGAATGCGCGTTGGAGTCCATCCCTACCAGTACAGCCTTCCCTTCCAGAGCGCGCAGAACCTTATCTAGGTGCGCGAGGTGCGTAGCGATATCATGACTGTACTGACAGTATGCGGACACAACATGTTGGGCGGACAACCCCCCTGTTTCGCCTTGACCAGTATCATCGGCCACCACGCGTTGTCAAAGGCCCCGGAGATGTCCAGAAAGATCAGCTGTACGTACCGCGCCGCCGAGCCCTGCACCGCTTCGACTATACTGCCAAGCGCAGTGACCGTCGAACGACCCTTGGAGAAACCATGTTGGCGGTCAGAGATGCCGCGCTGCAACTGAGGGGCGCACCAGAGCATCACTCTCTCCAAAACCTTCCCCAACACCGGCAGAAGGGTGATAGACCGGTAGGCCTTGGGGTTGGTGAGCGGCCTGTTGTTGCCCTTTGGCAGAACTATCAGTCGTCCCGTCTTCCATACATTGGGGAATACCCCCTCTTCCACACATTTACCCATTACATACGTCAGTTCAGCCGCACCCGCCTTCCATGCATATTTCACAATCTTGCTGGTTATACCGTCTATTCCCGGTGCGGTATTTGGCATACCCCGAACGATGACTCCCAGCGCCTCCATTGATACCGGAAGCGCGTCCGAGCCCGATGGTACACAGGCTGCCGCGATTCTAACCTGCCGGTGGTACGCCGTGTCGGTTGACTGGTCGTCGTCCGGGCACAGCGCCCGCAGAAGACCCATCGCAGACCCCGTCAACGTCGTCCGCGAAGCCCGCAGCAGTTTGGTGGCGTTCGTCACGTTGGACGGAGGCCGACGGCGGCCACTCGCCACCCTGTAAGCAAGGCCCCACGGATCAACGTTGCCATCATCTGCGATGTTCCTAAAATAACTGCTCTCCGCTTCCTGCATCGCCCTCCTATATCCCGCACGCACCACATGGAACTCCGCACGGAGGTTCTCCTCACGCTGTCCACCTTCCTTCCTGCAAGCTTGCCATTTACGCCGAGCCCTGCTGTATAGTCGACGATGCCGATCCAGCTCTGGGGTCCACCACTCATAACCTGATTCATTCCTCTTACCTTTAGTCCCTAAACACTTTAGCGCTACGTCGGTCAGTATGTCAGTATACCGTCGGCACAGCTCCCCCGCCGGCGGACCTGTCCTCAGTCCACCCAGTCTATATTGCAGGTCAGAGCAAAAGCGCTCCCAATCCACTCGCCGATCCCTGAAACACCTCGGTTCACTGCCTGCAGTTGGTTGCTGATGACGCGGCGATGCCTGGGGGTCCAGTGTGTACGTGATGAGCTGGTGATCACTATCGCATGCGCCCACGTGCACCGTCCAGTCCCGCAGCGCTGGTGCTGCCCTGTTGGTCATAGTTAGGTCCACATTCGACTGCCCGTTGGGGCCACTGAAAGTGTGAGGCTGACCCTCCACGTTGTGTAGTCGCAGACCATGGCACAGGATGAACCCCTCCATTTCTTCCCTTCTCCTAGTGGTGTCTGCGCCTCGGCCGGTATGCTGCCGGCTCTCGCAGAACCACATAGGAGAGTGCGCGTTCGAGTCCATCCCCACCAGCACAGCCTTCCCCTCCAGAGCGAGTAAAACCTTGTCCAGATGCGCGAGGTGGGCGGCGATGTCGTGGCTGTACTGGCAATATACCGACACAACGTGGAGGTCGATGGTGGGCGCCAGAAGGTGCACGACGGCACAGTGTGTGCCGGACAGATGGTGTAGAACGGTGCACGCAATCCCCGGGCAAAATATGGAGACCCCAGCCTTGGGGCCACTGCCGCACTCCATCATGTGGTGCTGGCCCGGGTATTGTTCCTGGGCAAGCACCACATCGAGACCCATCTCACGCGCGACTGCTGGGAGTTCCTTGGTGGCCGCCTCTTTACCTTGCAAATTTATCTGCCCCACACGCAGAGACATCATAGTGGCCATAATTTGTTGTTTCGACCCGCTTCTTTTCCGCGTGTAGGCGCGCTGGGCAATCTCTCGCTCCCGTCTTGTGGTCGGTGTGCCTTTTGTTGAACCGTTTGCAGGTGGCGCACGCGGAGAACTCCTGCCTACAGTCAGCCGCTCGGTGTCCAGTGTCCCCACAGTTGTAACATGTCACCTGCTCGCTCCTGCAGTGCCTCTCTGGGTGACCGTACTGTTGGCATTTAGCGCAGCAGGTGACAGTGATGTAGTCCTCAACCCAGATGCTCTCCCACCCGATGTAGACCTTTTCCATGCTAATGAGCAGGTCACGCAGCTCAGGCTGGCACTCCAGAACAACTGTTGTAGTATCCGCCCCTCGGCGCGACTTCTTAAAAGCTAGCCTGCATGCCTTTTCCAGGCGTTCGAGGGGCCATTCCGCGTAACCTTTCAGATTTTGTTCATGCAAGTCCTTGAGTACAGCCGCCAGGGTGGGGTCTCCTTCGCAGTTTCTGAGTGCGACGAGCGGGTTCCTTCTTCTGGGTTCAGAGGCTCTCAAGGTCGGCGGCATGGCTCGAGTAGGCTGAGCAGTGGGAATCTCGTTAATCCATTCATGCGCGTCACTAATGCGATGACAAGGCATTTGGTTTCCTTAAGAGAGTCATAGGTAATCCTGCTGTTTACCCGCGCTTGAATTTTTTCATTCAGAGCACTAGGCAGAAATCACATTGCGTCAACACTCGCGATGTCCATTATTCCATTCCAGTCCATAATACCAATCCTTATTCTCAATTTACGGATCCAATTTGCAGACTTCTCAATTTCAGACGACAGAACTTCTTTATCTTCTCTCTAGCAGGGTAGAGCAGAAGATCTCCCAATCCACTCGTCGATCCCGGAAGCACCTCGGCTCACTGCCTGGTGGCGGCGCCCGGTTACGCGGAGAGGCCTTGGGGTCCACTGTGAAGGAGATGACCAAGCGTGATATCCACGTTAAATTGCCCGTTGGGGATCCTGAATATAGGTGGTTGGTCCACCATTTTGATTCCGCAGACCGTAGCTTACTCCTTCATTTCTTCTTTCCTTCATTGTTTGAGCCTCGGTCGATATAATGCCCGCTCTCGCAGAAGCACATAGAAGTTAGATAGGTGACGGAGTAAGGCGCACGAGACGTCCTGGCAAAGGACGGTGACTCCTGCTTTTGCCCGTGGTCGCTGTCCGAGACGTCCTCGTGCACTGTCCATCCCCGCACCGGAGGTGACGCCTGGTTGTTAGCGTCAAGTCCACATTGGACTCCCCGTTGGGACTCTTAAAGGTTGGCGGCTGGCCCCCCATATACTGTAGTAGCAGCCCATTGCTCAGGATGAACCCCTCCATGCTCTCCTTTTTCTTTGTAACTTCTGCTCCTCGGCCTATGTACTGCCTACGATCACAAAACCACATCGGCAAGTGAGCATTAGAGTCCATCCCGATAAGGATCGCTTTACCTTTTAACACCTGCAGTACGTGGTCCAGGTGAGCCAAGTGCATATCAATATCGTGGCTTGGACAGGCGGAGTTGGACAGATGGTGTAGTACAGCGCACGAGACGTCACGGCAAAGGACGGCTACTCCCGCCTTTGGCCCATCTTGACGTTGGCATTCCTGGATGTAGTGCTGCCCTGGGTACTGTTCCTGTACTAGCGCGCGGGGCAGTCTCTCGATGCTGTGGCGTCTCCAGAGTGTTTCTTTCCAAAGCGCTTGCATGTCGCGCATGAAGCGACCACCGCTGCGCAGCTGTTCGCTCGGTTCCCTGTCTCGCCACACTTAAAGCATGTGACTTCATCACTTCTGCAGTGTCGTTCTGGATGCCCATATTGATGGCACCGTCGGCAGCAGGTAACTGTTATATAGTCCTCCACCCTGACGCTGGACCAATCGATGTAAATTTTCTCCTTTTTAATTAGGAGGTCCCGGAGCGCTGGCTCGCATTCCAGGACGACCGTTGTATAGCTGTCTCCTCGTCGAGATTTCTTGAAAGCCACATGGCATGCCTTTTTTATGCTCTCAAGCGGCCAATCTGGGTTTAGTATAAGGTTTTGCTCGTGTATGGCCGTCCATATAGCGTCCTGGGTGGGGTCACCCTCACAGTTCCTTAGTGCCACAAGCGGGCGCCTGGTTTTGGGCTCCGACACCCGAAGACTCGGTGGTACCGCCCTAGTAATTTTCGCCTCCGCCTCTTTCTCTCGCCTAACCACATAGGAGAATGCGCGTTGGAGTCCATCCCTACCAGTACAGCCTTCCCTTCCAGAGCGCGCAGAACCTTATCTAGGTGCGCGAGGTGCGTAGCGATATCATGACTGTACTGACAGTATGCGGACACAACATGTTGGGCGGACAACCCCCCTGTTTCGCCTTGACCAGTATCATCGGCCACCACGCGTTGTCAAAGGCCCCGGAGATGTCCAGAAAGATCAGCTGTACGTACCGCGCCGCCGAGCCCTGCACCGCTTCGACTATACTGCCAAGCGCAGTGACCGTCGAACGACCCTTGGAGAAACCATGTTGGCGGTCAGAGATGCCGCGCTGCAACTGAGGGGCGCACCAGAGCATCACTCTCTCCAAAACCTTCCCCAACACCGGCAGAAGGGTGATAGGCCGGTAGGCCTTGGGGTCGGTGAGCGGCCTGTTGATGTCGTGGCTGTACTGGCAATATACCGACACAACGTGGAGGTCGATGGTGGGCGCCAGAAGGTGCACGACGGCACAGTGTGTGCCGGACAGATGGTGTAGAACGGTGCACGCAATCCCCGGGCAAAATATGGAGACCCCAGCCTTGGGGCCACTGCCGCACTCCATCATGTGGTGCTGGCCCGGGTATTGTTCCTGGGCAAGCACCACATCGAGACCCATCTCACGCGCGACTGCTGGGAGTTCCTTGGTGGCCGCCTCTTTACCTTGCAAATTTATCTGCCCCACACGCAGAGACATCTTAGTGGCCATAATTTGTTGTTTCGACCCACTTCTTTTCCGCGTGTAGGCGCGCTGGGCAATCTCTCGCTCCCTTCTTGTGGTCGGTGTGCCTTTTGTTGAACCGTTTGCAGGTGGCGCACGCGGAGAACTGCCTACAGTCAGCCGCTCGGTGTCCAGTGTCCCCACAGTTGTAACATGTCACCTGCTCGCTCCTGCAGTGCCTCTCTGGGTGACCGTACTGTTGGCATTTAGCGCAGCAGGTGACAGTGATGTAGTCCTCAACCCAGATGCTCTCCCACCCGATGTAGACCTTTTCCATGCTAATGAGCAGGTCACGCAGCTCAGGCTGGCACTCCAGAACAACTGTTGTAGTATCCGCCCCTCGGCGCGACTTCTTAAAAGCTAGCCTGCATGCCTTTTCCAGGCGTTCGAGGGGCCATTCCGCGTAACCTTTCAGATTTTGTTCATGCAAGTCCTTGAGTACAGCCGCCAGGGTGGGGTCTCCTTCGCAGTTTCTGAGTGCGACGAGCGGGTTCCTTCTTTTGGGTTCAGAGGCTCTCAAGGTCGGCGGCATGGCTCGAGTAGGCTGAGCACTCCCACCACCTCCTCATGGTCATACATGCCTTCCGGCGTCATGACCGAATCGTCGGGAGATGCATGCGTTACTTGCTCAAGGCTCTTTCACGCGTGCACTTCGCTGGCTCCCTACAAATTATATGTGTTCCCTTTCTCGTGCCACTTCTCCCCCTTCTGGGGCGTGACGCCACAGTATGGTACTCCGCGTCGGGCTTGCCTTGATCCTGACGTTCCTCACTCTTCATACGTTCGCCTGATTGTGTGCCAGGTGTGCGCGAACTCGCGCAATGCGTCGAAGTTTTCTGGGGTCCGAATGAGATCCTGGTGGTAAACTGGTCCTGGTTCCTCTCTCCTAATCCGATCGAGCATCTTGGATCTAGCTTCCGCGTACAGGTCACATTCCCAGAGTGCGTGATCGCGGCTCTCGTTTATCTCACCGCACGGACACGTCGCAGACTCGCACAGCGCCATCTTGTGGAGGCGCTGCCTGAAGCAACCGTGCCCGGTGAGGATCTGGGAAACCACATAATCCGGTTCCACCCAGTCTGAACTTAGCCTCACACCAACCTCGGGAAAGAACTCGTACAACTCGCGTCCGTCTTCCGTAGATTCCCATCGTTCTTGCCAAAGGGCGACGACTTCCTTCCTAATGTCCGATTTGAGTTTCCTACGCTCCTTTAAGGCCAGCTGGACACTCTCCTCCTCAACTCGTCCCGCACGAAGGACCTCCAAGGTCGGCTGGAAGAACGCCCGCTAGCACTGGTAACGCCATGGAGCTAGTCGACCTGTAAGCCTTCGTAAGCAAAATAAGTGCCGGTAAGTAGGCTGAGCAGTGGGAATCTCGTTAATCCATTCATGCGCGTCACTAATGCGATGACAAGGCATTTGGTTTCCTTAAGAGAGTCATAGGTAATCCTGCTGTTTACCCGCGCTTGAATTTTTTCATTCAGAGCACTAGGCAGAAATCACATTGCGTCAACACTCGCGATGTCCATTATTCCATACCAGTCCATAATACCAATCCTTATTCTCAATTTACGGATCCAATTTGCAGACTTCTCAATTTCAGACGACAGAACTTCTTTATCTTCTCTCTAGCAGGGTAGAGCAGAAGATCTCCCAATCAACTCGTCGATCCCGGAAGCACCTCGGCTCACTGCCTGGTGGCGGCGCCCGGTTACGCGGAGAGGCCTTGGGGTCCACTGTGAAGGAGATGACCAAGCGTGATGTCCACGTTAAATTGCCCGTTGGGGATCCTGAATATAGGTGGTTGGTCCACCATTTTGATTCCGCAGACCGTAGCTTACTCCTTCATTTCTTCTTTCCTTCATTGTTTGAGCCTCGGTCGATATAATGCCCGCTCTCGCAGAAGCACATAGAAGTTAGATAGGTGACGGAGTAAGGCGCACGAGACGTCCTGGCAAAGGACGGTGACTCCTGCTTTTGGGCAATCTTGGCTTTCCTGAATGTAGTGCTGTCCTGGGTATTGTTCCTCGTCCCGTCTCTGTGTTTCGTTCATGTGTGTACTCGTTGCTTAGGTGGTGTAGTAGTGTACAGGCGACACCAGGATTAGCAACGAAGACGCCAGCTTTGGGGTTCACGCCACACTGGAGAAGGCCGGGGCGGCTATGATATTGCTCCTGTACCAGGACAATATCAAGCTGATGGAAACTCGCCAGTACTGGCACCTCTGTGGTAGCAGACTCCGAACCCTGTAGGTTTAGCTGCCCAATACGTTAACGGCCTGTTGTTCGGCATGATGGCGCGCCGGGCAATCGGCAGCGGCAGTAGCATGCGATGACGCACCCTTGTGCTTAAACTGCTTGCAGGTGGCGCAACACGGGTGCAGCGACTGGCATTCAGCCGACTTGTGCCCGGTATCTCCGCACTTCCCGCAGGTGGTTACAGTAGCCTTGCAATACTTTTCGGGATGCCCCTACTGGTGACACTTATTACAGCAGGTAGCCCTTATATGGTCGCAGACCTCAGCCTCATCCCAGCCGATGAAGACACTGCCAAGGGTGATAAGCGAAGCGGCATAGAGCACTCCAGGAGCACCAGGGTTTTGGGACCATATTGCTTTTTGACAAGCACTCTGCAGTTGGCGTTGACCTTCGCGACGAGCCATTCTGGGTCGTCTGCCTGGTTCAGCTTGTGGAGATCCGCAAGCAGGACTTCGTCTGTCACCTCTGACCGCAGATATCTCAGAGATACCTTTGGTAGACCGGGACTTCGGGTCTGACACCTTCAGGCCTGGCGGTGCCGCGGCCTTGAGCTTCTCGGCCGATGCCGCTGATTTGGCTCTCACCACAATTCCGGCATTACCCACCATGCGTACACTCTGGATTTGGATGCCCTCAGAGCTCGGGTTGACCGCTGACTGCAGTGCCTTTTTCGTTTCCTCTGATGACTTACATACGTCATTTGCTGGGTAAAACAACACAGCGGGGCCCCTTTGCTCGATGGTGATTGAGCCTGGGCCTTCCCACTTGGCATTTTAAGTGCATAGTTTAGTTCGCATAGTTTGGGATTGGGGCAATTACAGAGGGTCCGGGTTGGGGGGCCATTGTGATGGTCGGGCGTTTCGCCATCTCCAGCTCCATACTCGTCACCTGTAGCTTCATAGCACTAACCTGGTGCTCGGTGTCGGCTAGCCTCAGCTCCAGGGCGACAACCACTGCCAGGATGTCCTGACTATGTGGCGCAATGGATGATGTTGCTGGCATTGGCAACGCCAGCAATCCCTTTCACAGCCTGATGGACCATGTTTAGCAGTTCCAGCTTTCCCTTCCGCGCACCGCACTGTTTCGCCTTTAAGAGGATCATTGGCCACCACGCGTTATCAAAAGCGCCAAAGATGTCCAAAAGGACCAGCTGGACGTACTTCTCGTCACTGGTATCAGTAATGGTGTTAATACGGCTAAGTGCCGTGACCGTTGAACGGCCTCGCGAGAAACCATGTTGCGACTCTGATATATTACGATAATAGCACGGAGCACAGGAAACTATAACACGCTCTAAAACTTAACGTAAGCCTTCGGGTCCGATAGAGGTTTGCCGTTGCCCTTTGGAAGAACGATGAGTTTTCCGGATTTCCAAAGATCGGGAAAAACCCCCTCCGCTATGCAGATTACGAACATTTGCCACATCTCGTCGGATGACGCTTTCCAAGCCCACTTCACGATGATCGCTGATATGCCATCCATCCCGGGAGCTGTGTTCGGTTAGCACCGGATATTCTTTTCCACGGTGCTTTTGTCTGGTGTTGGTGAGTCCTCCCCATGGGGGGGGAACGCAGCGGCGACTCGAACATCCCGGTGGTAAGCATTGTCTGTTTCACGACTGTCGTCCGGGTACAGTGATTGTAGCAGACCATTCATGGTGTCCCCAGAAGAAGCGGTGTATCCCTCAGCGAGTTTGATCCCATTGAGCACGTTAGGGGGGGGGGGGGGGTGAGCTTTCTGTTCAGTCTATCCATACGAGCATGCAGCATTGAGCAAAACCTCTCCCAGTTGACTCCCTTCACTCGGAACGGCTTCGATACTTCTTCACACTTCTCACTGGAACAAGTGCTTGAACTGCTGGAGGACACCTCGAAGGTAATCAGCTGGTGAACGCTAAGGCTGGCGCCCTCGTGTACTGTCCAATCGCGTACAAAGATTCCTCGCGTAGAAAGTGTCAAATCCACGTTCGACATTCCGTTTGGCCCGCTAAACGTGGGTGGTTGGTCTGGCGCATTATGCAGTAGGAGATTCCGTCCGAGTATAAATCCCTCCATCTGGTTCTTCCTATGCTCCGTATCCGGTCCACGACCTGTATATTGCTTCGTTTCACAGAACTACAGTGGCGAATGTGCGTTGCTGTCAACACCGATGAGCACACGCTCACCTGACAGGCGTTCGAGCACACCCTCCAAGTTCTTCAGGTGTAGGCTAATGTCGTGACTATACTGAAAGTACGCAGCGACCAGGTGTACGTTGATGTTCTTGTACGCGATATGGACTACTGTGCAGTACTCGTTGCTTACCACCTAAGCATAATAATAATGTAATAATGTGCAGGCGACACCACGATTCGCGACGAAGACGCCAGCCTTTGGGTTCTCGCCACACTGGAGAATGCCGTTTCCTAGCTAACACCTTGCAGCTGGCTTTAACTTTGTCTAGGGACCATTCCGGGTCATCAGCCAGGTCTAGCTTATGAAGCTCAGTTAGCAGGACCTCATCAGATACGTCGGACCGCAGGTACCTCAAGGAGACCGTTGGCAGGCGTGACTTTGGTCAGACATCCTCAGGCTCGGCGGGCCCGCGGCCTTCAGCTTTTGGGCCGACTCTGCTGTATCGGTTCTCACCGCAACACCAGAGTTGCCGATCATCCGTACACTTTGAATGTGGATGCCTTCGGAACTGGGAATTACCGCGGTCTGCAGGGCCTTTTTTGTCTCCTCAGATGACTTCAGGCCACCATCGGCCGGGTAAAAGAGCACGGCTGTGCCCTTGTGCTCAACCGGAATAGAATAGAAAAGAATTTATTTGTGACATAAAAATTACACAGAAATGTTACATAAAAAAAAAAGAGGTAAAAATATTGCCACAAATCGGTCCTCCAACTCAATAGGGTCTTTGCCCTTGGGCATCTTCAGAGCATTTGCGTACCCGGCACCAGGTGTTGGGCCAAAGAAGGGCGTTGACGCCTGGGGGGCCACTGCGGGGATAGGGCGCTTCACCATTTCCAATTCCATCGTCGTCACTCGGAGCTTCATTGCACTCACTCGGCCAGCCTAAGTTCCAGGGCGGCAACCACTGCCAGGATGTCCTGGCTATGCGATGCAATGGTCGACTTGTCTCCAATGTTTAGCTTATTGCTGGCATTGGCAACGCCAGCAATCCCTTTCACGGCCTGATGAACCATGTCCAGGAGCTCCAGCTTTCCCTTTTCTGCCAGGTCTGACGGGCCCGATGTGGCTGCGGTTGGGGGCTTCGGGGCTGACGACGGGCCTGCTGTGGTCGCGGTTGGGGGCTTCGGGGCTACTGACTCTTGTCGTTTGGCACCTGTGAGTTGTCTGCGAAGCGCATCCTGAACTTCCTCTGGGGAAGTCAGCATGCGCTTACCGGCTGCGGTAAGGACGGTATTGCTAGGGTCCCTGGCTGGGTCAATCGCCATCTCGGTCATGGGCGGGGGGTGCTGTAGCCATGGGGCGGGGTCCTCGCTAATGAGTGCCTGGGCTTCATGCCAGCTTCCTGGCCCATCTCCTCAAGCGCCTCCATTTCCGCCTCTTTGCGTGCCAACTCTTCCTCTATTAGAGTCCGATGCCGCCGCCGGGCGGCTTCATCGTCGTCCATATTGGCCGGCACACCACCCTAAGCGGTTCGTGTAATGCCCCTATGTATAAAAGAAATACACGCACAAGAGCCACCAACAATATTAATAAAAAGGCCAGAAATATTAAAATGATACAAAATTTTACAATTATTTTTGTAATGGCAACACTGCAATCCTTAGACTGGCAACACCGGACGGTGTCAGATGTCAGACGGGTAGACAGCTGTCAGATAACACTGACAGACGTCAAACGTCACCTGTCACACGTCCAATATGGCCGCCTAGCAGTATGGCGGCCGTGCAAACACGTGGTTAACCTATAAGGTAACCTAAAAACCACGTGCACGGCCAATTCAAGTTATGGAATACAATCAAATGAAATAATTAAGGTAATCAATACTATTATTGATTACGATAATTTATTAGTCAGACTAAGGCAATCTACACCAGTATTTGTACAATTAAATTGAAACAAATACGGTGCCCGATAGGCCCGTCTTTATAACAGCAAAGCCACTTACCAGATATTGTAGTATACTATATACACAACACTGTAATAACACAAAATAACCAGAACCTAGACAAGTCTAGACCTAGGATATGAAACACGAAGAATATTCGATATAATAATCGAGGAGCGCACCTTGCATACGTCCGTCCGTTACGGCGTTCGAGCGCGGAGTGGCTAGGCTGAGCAGTGGAAATCTCGTTAATCCATTCATGCGCGTCACTAATGCGATGAAAAGGCATTTGGCTTCTTAAGAGAGTCATAGGTACTCCCGCTGTTTACCCGCGCTTGAATTTCTTCATTCAGAGAGATTTCTAAGATGACCGTTGAACGGCAGCCGTACAGAAGCTCGCCGATCTCACACGAGACGAAACCGACTCGGCCTTACGGCTAGAATCATCCGCATAAGGGCTGAACGCGATTCCAGATTCCAAGATTCGAGAGACGCGAGAGCATCTACCAGGACCGGCATCTGCCGCATCCGCTTACCGTTGAAACCCGACACGCCCTGTTCCTCACAGCCAATCCTTATTCTCAATTTACGGATCCAGTTTGCAGACTTCTCAATGTGAGACGACAGAACTTCTTTATCTTCTCTCTGGCAGGGTAGAGCAGAAGATCTCCCAATCCACTCGTCGATCCCGGAAGCACTTCGGCTCACTGCCTGGTGGCGGCGTTCGGTTACGCGGAGATGGGGTCCACTGTAAAGGCGATGAGCTGGTGGTCAGTGTCACACGCCGTCGTGCACAGTCCAATCCCGCAGGTGCAGCTGTGGTGGTCAGCGTGATGTCCACGTTAAATTGCCCGTTGGGGATCCTGAATATAGGTGGTTGGCCCACCATTTAGTTTCCGCAGACAGTAGCTTACTACTTCATTTCATCGTTCTTTCATTCGATATACTGCCGGCTCTCGCAGAACCACATAGGAGTTAAATAGGTGACTGAGGATGAACCCCTCCATTTCTTCTTTCCTAGTGGTGTCTGCGCCTCGAACCGTTTGCATGTTGCACATGCTGTGACCACCGACTTGCAGGCATCCATGCGGTGCCCCTTTTCACCACATTTGGCGCAAAGCATATCATCGCTCCTGCAGTGCCGCTCTGGGTGTCCATACTGCTGACAACGAGAGCAGCAGGTGACCGTCACGTAATCTTCAACCCAAACGCTGTTCCATTCTATGTATACGCGTTCCCTTCTGATTAGTAGGTCCCGCAGCGCTGGTTTACACTCCAGGACGACTGTAGTAGTGTCATCCCCTCGGCAGGACTTTTTAAACGCCAGTCGACACGACTTCGTTACTCTGTCTAGCGGCCAGTCCGGGATTTTCGACAGATTCTGCTTGTAGAGGGCTTTCAAAATCATGTCCTGCGTGGGGTCACCTTCGCAATTTCTTAACGCGACGAGAGGTTTTCTTGTCCTCGGCTCCGTTACCCGAAGACTCGGGGGCACCGCCTTCGTAATCTGTTCAGCCGCCTCCTTGCTTGTAGTTTCTAATAGGACGCCCGCGATGCCGACCCTCTTCTCTTCAGGCTCGACACTTGGACCCCCATCTCACCGGGATTTACGGTTTTCTTGAGTTCCGCCTTCTTTTGGTCTGCATTCTTGAATGTTTCAGAATCAGCCGGGTATATTGCCAGTACTGGTTCCTTTTTTGCCGGAATCTGCTGCTGTGGTTGGCCGCGCTGGAGTTTTAGGGCAGCCGAATAGCTTGGAATCTGACCCAATGCTGGCATCGCTGGCATCTGCACAGATGCTGCTGGTATTGCTGCCACCGACAATTTCGCCTCTGCACACCGCAGCTCCGCGCGGCACGTGGCCGCCTCTGCCTCAGCCAGACGAAGGTCCAAAGCCGCCACCACCGCTAAGACTTCAAGGTAGCTATTGATAAGAGCCACATCCCCCTTGTTCAGTCTAGAGGCGGTCCCGGAGGCTATCCGCGCAATGTCATCGAGGGCTTCCCTGGTACGGTCCAGGAGTGCCGCCTTGGAAGCTCCCGTGAGGGATCCAGCTTCATTTTCCTCACCCATTTGTACCACATGTGGATCCGGGGTAGGCGGCGCCGAGGATCCCGCCTTTGGAAGGGGGGGCTGCATGTTCAGGATCCCCCCGATAGGCGGAGTCATGCTTGCCTGACTAGTCTGCCGCAGTCTGCTACGCTTTTCAGCATTCTTCGTGTTGGGGTTCTCTGGAGGAGAATCTCGCGGCCTTTTTTCAGCCGCCGTTGTCGGGAGGTCCGAAGAGCGCTGTTCAGTTATCTCGTCACGTGCTGGTGGTGTCGATGAGACGCGTCGCGTTGGGGAGCGGGCTAAAGAGGATCGGGGGGAGAAGGGCCCTTTCCCGGTCCGCCCTCTCTTCCCGGAGTCTTTTATCAGCTGATCAAAGTGGGAGGAGGATCCCCCACTGGGTCAGACATGACCCCAACGCCTAAACACACAAAAGTCAAACAAAAGGGTTTTACCGAAAATCTAGACAGACTAGCCGAAAATACGATAAATACTTAATAAAAAGTGCGGAGCGCAACAAGACACGTCCGTCCTCGACAGAAGCCGACGACGAAGTAGGCTGAGCAGTGGGAATCTCGTTAATCCATTCATGCGCGTCACTAATGCGATGACAAGGCATTTGGCTTCCTTAAGAGGTACTCCTGCTGTTTACCCGCGCTTGAATTTCTTCATTCAGAGCACTAGGCAGAAATCACATTGCGTCAACACTCGCGAGGCCCATTATTCCATTCCAGTCCATAATACCAATCCTTATTCTCAATTTACGGATCCAATTTGCAAACTTCTCAATTTCAGACGACAGAACTTCTTTATCTTCTCTCTGGCTGGGTTGAGCAGAAGATCTCCCAATCCACTCGTCGATCCCGGAAGCACCTCGGCTCACTGCCTGGTGGCGGCGCCCGGTTACGCGGAGAGGCTTTGGGGTCCACTGTGAAGACGATGACCAAGCGTGATGTGCACGTTAAATTGCCCGTAGGGGATCCTGAATATAGGTGGTTGGTCCACCATTTTGTTTCCGCAGACCGTAGCTTACTCCTTCATTTCATCTTTCCTTCATTGTTTGAGCCTCGGTCGATGTAATGCCCGCTCTCGCAGAACCACATAGGAGTTAGATAGGTGACGGAGTAAGGCGCACGAGACGTCCCGGCAAAGGACGGTGACTCCTGCTTTTGGGCAATCTTGGCTTTCCTGAATGTAGTGCTGTCCTGGGTACTGTTCCTCGTCCCGTCTTCCATACATTGGGGAAAACCTCCACTTCCACACATATTACATACATACATTTATATAGGTGGAGATTTGTAAATGGCATAGGATCATCTATTTGTTTACTTTATCGTAGAAATTAAGCTGTAAATCTTCCTAATAATAGTAAATAAATAAATATACCCATGATATACTCCAGGCCGCTCCCGCCTTCCATGTATATTTCACAATCTTACTGGTAATAGTCTATTTCCGGTGCGGTATTTGGCATACTCCGGACGATGACTCCCAACGCCTCCGTCGGTACCGGAAGCGCGTCCGAGCTCGATGGTACACACGGCTACAGATCAAGCTATTCATTTCCAGTATAAGCTGATCTCGCATTGTATAGGATTTCGGTACAATGGAAGGTCAGCTTAAACTAGAAATGTGTATAGCTTGATCTGTAGCCGTGTGTACACAGGCTGCCGCGATCCTTACCTGTCGGTGGTACGCCGTGTCGGTTCTCAGATCGTCATTCGGGCACAGCGCCCGCAGAAGTCCCACTGCCGACCCGTGAACGTCGTGAACGGCCACTCACCACACTGTAAGCAAGGCCTCACGGCTCAAAGTTGCCAGCCTCAGCGATGTTTCTGAAATAGCTGCTCTCCGCTTCCTGCATCGTCTTCCTATATCCCGCACGCGTGATGTCCGCTGTCCCCGCAGTTTGAGCACGTTGTCTGCTCGCTCCTGCAATGCCTCTTCGGATGACCGTATTGCTGGCATCTTCATCTTCATCTGGCAGCAGGTGACCGTGATGTAGTCTTCAACCCATATGCTATCCCACCCTATGTACACCTTTTCCATAATAATAGCCTTTATTTAACAATCATAAATAACATAATATCAAAGTAAACTATTAGGTAATTAAATATAAAGTTAAATATATTAATTACTAGCTGCCCGGCGCAACTTCGTTCGCGTGGTGCTACCCTACCCCACCCTACCGTACCCTACCCTATCTCAACCATCACATTAGATTCACAAATCAGCCCGGCAGATGGCGCTGCAGTGGGTATCTAGGTTATATTATCGACTGCAAGCTTTAATCGAAGCACAAGCAAAATGAAATGACAGAAATGAATGACATAACAACATGCGTGTACTACTGTCAACACTGAAAAAAGTTTCAATTTGACAGCACAATCCCCATCTGAAAAAAGTTTCAATTTGACAGCAAAAACCCCATCAACAAAATGATCCGCCATTTATTGAATTCATTTGTTACAAAAAATGTGATAAACGCTCCACCGATTTTGTGCAAACTTCATATAAACCATCTACTCTAAATAGTCCGAACAAAGCCTAAACATTTGGTTTGGATAGGTGAGCCCGTTCATGATTTATAAAATGACATCGAAAAGTGGCATTGATTTTTATATATATATATTTTTTTTTTTTACACACGGTCATCTGATCCCAAACCACAGAGGATTGAAGGGAACAGAGACCAAGCTTCATACAAACGCGCTACGGTAGGTACACTACTACAAGCTTGAGGCGCGTGTGTGCGAAAGCACTGGCGGCTCGTCACGTACGAGGGGAAACCGGTTTATACTGGCTCGGCCTGTGCTCAAACTCAGGGCACTCGCGCATCGTGTTTGTTTACGTTTAGATTTTAATAATAGAATTTTAATATCCAAATGTGTAAATATGGTTTACTTTACTGAGTCTATGAACAATAATATAATGAATAATAGTATCTTGCATATAATAGGTAGGTAGGTATTAGCTTTCTGGTAAATTGTTTTTATATTGTCTCTTTTCTCGTAAATTTATGGCATGATGGGTGTTTATGATTTCAAATACTTAGGTACCTACCTACCTATCCTATTTAACGAGCATGTATGTTTTGAGATCTCGAAAACGGCTTTAACGATTTCGATGAAATTTGCTATATGGGGGTTTTTGGGGGCGATAAAGTGATTCAGCTAGATTTCATCTCTGGGACAACTCGATCTGCCGAGTTTGTGAGCAAATCTTAGTCACACAGGTATAGGTCAAAACTAGGTCTGGGTGTAATTATGTATATTAAGTAAGTATTTACAAACAAAAAGTAGTATATGTATTATATCAGTTATCTGGTTTCCATAGTACAAGCTCTGCTTAGTTTGGGATCAGATGACCGTGTGTGAGGAATGTCCCAGAATATTTATTATTATTATTTTAGTACCCTTTCCTAATAATCTGTAATATGTGAATAGCAATATTCTATCATCACGAAAAAGCTGATAGGTATACATTTTTATGTATTCATTTAATGTTATTCTCCTGTGCTAACCCTACCAAAATAGGTATAATTTTTGAACGCTCCTTAGAAGCTTGTACTCTGTTCCCTTCAATCCTCTGTGCCCAAACTAAGCAGAGCTTGTACTATGAAAACCAGATAACTGATATAATACATATACTTACTACTTTTTGTTTGTAAATACATACTTAATATAATATAGGGTAGGGTAGGGTATTACGCGAACGAAGTCGCGCCGGGCAGCTAGTTTTATATATAAAGAAGGTTGGAAGGGACATAGATAAATACGATTATGTTAATTATTCTTTATTCAGTTGTTTATTATTTTTAGGTACCTACATTTTATTTTTTTTGTTTAAATGGATATTTTGATTGTTATATTTAAATGTAATGATTTTTAATGTGATTAAGCGTACTTTTGCACGCCCCCCGTGGCAGAATATGTTATTTACATGTTATATAATATCATAATATTAAGGCTAACATCTGTATTATAAATACCATGTTCTTGCAAATAAAGAATCTGAATCAGTAAATAGAATTGTGTTTCGAATTGGTGATAATATTATTATTATTATATTTAAGTGTTTAGTAGTTTGTATTTAAAGTGTTACACCATTGAAATTTACTATAATAATTCAAGTGTTACACATTAATTGTGTTTGTTTACTATGTTACCATTAAAAAATTAGATTAAATTTAAATTTGTTTTTTTAATCGACTTAAAAAAAAACCGGCCAAGTGCGAGTCAGACTCGCGCACCGAGGGTTCCGTACAAACCTGTAGGTATATAAGTAAATGGTAGTATAGACCTGAGTATTTGATATTAATTTCAATTTATGACGTATTAAAAAAAAACTACTTACTAGATCTCGTTCAAACCAATTTTCGGTGTAAGTTTCCTCCGTAATGTACATCATATATTTTTTATAGATTTATCATTCTCTTATTTTAGAAGTTACAGGGACAGTTACGGGGACACACATTTTACCACTTTGGAAGTGTCTCTCGCGCAAACTATTCAGTTTAGAAAAAAATGATATTAGAAACCTCAATATCATTTTTGAAGACCTATCCATAGACACCCCACAATTATGGGTTTGATGAAAAAAAAAATTTTGAGTTTCAGTTCTAAGTATGGGGAACCCCCAAAATTTATTGTTTTTTTTTCTATTTTTGTGTGAAAATCTTAATGCGGTTCACAGAATACATCTACTTACCAAGTTTCAACATTATAGTTCTTATAGATTCGGAAATAAATGGCTTTGACATACGGACGGACAGACAGACAGACATGACGAATCTATAAGGGTTCCGTTTTTTGCCATTTGGCTACGGAACCCTAAAAATGTGATAAATGAAGAACCGCTCGACCGATTTTGTGCAAACTTCACATAAACCATCTACTAAATAGTCCGAACAAAGCCTAAACATTTGGTTTGGATAGGTGAGCCCGTTCTTGTGAGTTATAAAATAACAACGAAAAGTGGCATTGATTTTTACCCGACTGACCCGGAAGGAGGGTTATGTTTTTCGAGTGTATGTATGTATGTAGGTATGTCTATTTCTTTGGCACGCTCTGCAGCCTAAACGGCTTGATGGATTTAAGCATATGAGGTGTCGTTAGATTCGTCTGAACTGTGGGAGTGTCATAGGGTATATTATGTGTGTCTATGGATAGGGCTTCAAAAATGATATTGAGGTTTCTAATATCATGTTTTTCTAAACTGAATAGTTTGCGCGAGAGACAATTCCAAAGTGGTAAAATGTGTGTCCCCCCCCTGTAACTTCTAAAATAAGAGAATGATAAATCTATATAAAATATATGATGTACATTACGGTGCAAACTTCCACCGAAAATTGGTTTGAACGAGATCTAGTAACTAGTTTTTTTTTAATACGTCTTAAATTGAAATTAATATCAAATACTCAGGTCTATACTACCATTTACTTATATACCTACAGGTGTGTACGGAACCCTCGGTGCGGAGTCTGACTCGCACTTGGCCGGTTTTATTATTTCACTTTATACGTAGCGAAGCACGTACCGGGCCGCTAGTTCCTTATAAAATTCAAGTTATATTCAAAATTCTATAGATTTAAGAGCTTGTTTTTCTCTTTTCAGTTAGTTTTTGTTTTACGCAGTCGGGTTTTTTGTTTCTTTTAATAATTTAATTTATTGGTGGTATTTTACCCAATAAAGATCATCTATGTGCACCAGTGAAGTGAAATGAAATGAATTAAGAAAGAAAGAAATAGATTTTATTTATCCACCACCAATCTTATAACTAGACACATAATACATAGAAAAAATAATAATAATATTAAAAAAAAACATAAAAGAAAAAAGTTGAACATATTAAAAAAATAAAACACGAGTGGAGGACAAATAGGGCCTACAGCTCAGCATTATGCTGCAGCACGTAACTGTACTACAGCGCTGATCTTCCGCTGAGGCCAGTTAAATGAAGCCACGGATATCTTGGCTTGAGCAACAATATATACGGAAAAAAGCTAGGTTTTTAATTTACTTATCCTATAAAACATAATCAACTTTTTAATAATTGGTAATAAATATGCTAACAACATCAGAAATTTAGAATATAACAGATAACAAGTGCAAAAACTAGATAAAAGTGTGTGGGCGGAAGCCAATAAACAATAATAAAAAATAAAACAGAATTATTGGTACTATCAGTAGAAAAGCAGAACCACAGCCTCTAGAGAACCACAGCCACCACTACTTATGTTGATCGTCCAGTTGTACTTTGAGTATGTAGGCTTTAAACTTTAAATTAAATAGTCGGACTGTATTTACGATACGCAATGGTGGTGGCAAATTATTCCAACATTTTGTAGCAGCGTAGCTGAAGCTTCCCCGGAACGCGGCGGAGCCGTGGCGTGGCGTTGATAGTAGGAATTCTGAAGCTCTAGTTTGATATTTATTCTGATCGCGGATCCATGATAGTTTACTAAATAGGTATTCTGGCTTTCGACTCTTGATCACCCCAAATAGTAAGGTAGCAAAGTGTAGGTTTCTCCTCCATGACATTTTAAGCAACTTAGCATTATTTATAAATGGTGTTACATGAGTTCGAGGGGGGATATGAAAGCAAAATCTAGCACAAGCGTTTTGCACACGCTGAATAAGTTTCTCTGTTCTGCGTAGTAATCTGGGTCCATATACAGTATCCGCGTAATTTAATTTAGAAAGCACAAGAGACTCACAGAGGCTGATTCTAAGATTAACATCCAGACAGTCTCTTATGCGGTACAAAACTTTTAATCTATAAAAACAATTTCTAACCGATTCTGTTATATGTTTTTCGAAGTGTAATTCGCTATCCATTAATAGACCCAAATTACGGGCCTCTTTAGTGTAATTAATTGGTTCACCTGATATGTTTATGTTAGGAGACGATAAACTAATATCATTAATTTGCTTTTTCGTGCCCAAGATCAGAAATTTTGATTTACTAGGGTTCAAAACCAGAGAGTTCTTAGTTGACCACATAGTAATACGTTTGAGATCATCGTTAATTTTCTTAACTGACTCAGTTACTTCTTTTGGATGAAAGGACAGATAAAGTTGTAAATCATCTATACATATAAAATGCTTTGTCCTGAATGACTGACGGATCAACGCACAGCCTAAACCGCTGATCGTAGAAACCTGAAATTTGGAGGGTGTGTTCTTTGTATGACGTAGGCATCCGATAAGAAAGGATTTTCCGAAATTCTACCCCTAAGGGGGTGAAAAACGGGGGCAAAGTTTGTATGGGACAACGTGATTCCTTGGTCCGATCTACTTCAAATTTTGCATAAAACTTCTTAACAGAATTGATGGATGACGTGTTTCGTATTTTATTGAAACTCATCGCCTAACGGGGTCAAAAAGGGGTAGAAAATTATTTTAGGGGTGATTTGCATCGAAGTTGATATCAATACTCCTTAGTAGTTTTGATTTCAATTTCATTTTTTTATTTTGACACATGTTTGAAATCTCAATCTGATTTTCACAGATTACAGAACAGGGCAGATGGAGCGAACGGAACACGGGAGTGAGGCCAAAAAAGCAAATACAAATTGAAAAACACATACCTGGTATTCGCTTTTGAATTTGTATTTGTTTTGAACACTTATTTAAAACAGTACGCGGGTGAAACCGCGGGGGTCTGCTAGTCTGCATATAAATGAAAACGGCAGTTAGTTATATTATTCACTATGTCAGAACTGTATAGCACAAACAACAAGGGTCCCAGGATCGAGCCTTGCGGAACGCCTCTGAACACAAGGCGATGAGAGGAAACAGATTTCAAACCACTTTTACTGATTTCGACAAATTGCGAACGGTTTTGTAGGTAGCTGTGAAACCATCGAGTGACGCCATTATCAAATCCGTAATAACTTAACTTTGATAAAAGAAGAGTGGGATTTATGGCGTCAAAAGCACGCGAAAAATCTAGTAAGACCAGGATAGAGCCCATACCCTTATCCTGCGCCCTAAGAATATTGTCTGTGACATCAAGTAATGCTGTAGAAGTGCTCCGACCCTTCCTGAATCCAGACTGGACCTGAGGTAGTACATTATTGGTTTCCGCAAAATTTACTACCTGATCATATACCACTCTTTCAAGGACCTTGGATAAACATGGTAATAAACTTATTGGACGAAGATCCTTGAGATTGTTAGGATTTGTTACTTTCGGTAAGGGCCTAACAACCGCCACTTTCCAAAGGTCGGGAAACGTGGAAGTTGATATTGACGTGTTAATGATGCAACCAATCGCCTCTAGACTATGCGGTAAAGTCAAAAGAATCATCTCAAGGCTTATATCATCAGTTCCCTTAGCATTGGATTTAAGCATGCGTAATGCTCTGAGTATAAGGTCTGTAGAGACGGGCGTAAGCTTGAGAGATTTTTCACAGAATCTGTTAAACTCATAATAAGTCAACTCGGAGATATCATTATGAACAGAGCCGGGTACATTCAGGAAATTATCATTAATGATTTCAGGGTTACAGAGGTGGAAGGGGATATCAGAATTATTTTTATTATTAAAAACAGTTTTTTTTTATATTTTTCCAAAGATGAGAAGGATTTTTTAGGTTAGCGTTGATGTATTTATCAAAGTAAACACGACGCTCTGTTAAAAGAGCCTGTGTAACAGTACGTTTTAAATCTTTGTAATACTGTTTATGGGCTTCATTTCTAGAATTACGATACCGATTGTGTGCGTCATCTCTAAGTTGCATCATAAGCTTTACAGTGTCCGTAATCCAAGGGAAAGTCTGTTCTTTGATTGATATTCTTTTCTCAGGGGCATGCAAGTCAAAGAGCCGTCTGATAATATCACTAAAAAATGCGACCATATCATTCACATTATCTAATTCTTTTATTTGATCCCAGTTTATAGCCTCTAAGTCTCTATTGAAATGTTCAAAAATTATGTCTTTCAATGGTCTATAGATAAAGAGGGATGGAGAGGGTTTTTGTTTTTTAAAATTTAAGTCCACAGTGATATAAGCATGTGCTCCAAGTTCAGGGATATAATTCACTTGTACCTGTCGCGTAGGTGTATCTGTACATACCAGGTCAATCAATGTCTCACTAGTGTCTGTAAAATGAGTGGGCTGGGATACAACTTGCGACAAGCTAGTGCAACGTAAAAACTCATTTAACTGTTTTGTTTTATAACTAGACCCATCTAGAAAGTTAATATTTAGATCGCCGAGGAGAACCATGTGGTCGTAGCGGCCAAATGAAGTTACAGTTTCGGTAATAGCATCTAGGAAAATATCAACATCAAGCCACGGTGGGCGATAAGCGGTACCTATTATAACACTAATGCCATTCACAGTTAATGATATCCACATTTGTTCGACGCTAGGACTTGAAGGGTGCGCACGAGTACGTACGTTGACGCCATTACGTAGGTATGTAAAATCCAACACCTCCGCCCCGGCAGCGGATGGATGCCTGACGCGGTATATGTCGCAGTCTGTAACCGGGGACGGAGGGCGCGCGACCCTCCTCCCCACTCCTCAACCAGGTTTCATTTATCGCCACTACATCAGCCGCATGAAGTTCTACAACTCTTATAAATTCCTCATGTCTCGTGCCTAATGAACCCGCATTGAATAAGCTAACTCTCAGTAACTTATTCTTGTTATACATCGCTGTATTTTAAAAAGAAACATTGGGTTGTTTTTAGAAGTAACTTTGCATGATTGGCACAATTGCAAATATCGCGACAAACACAAAAAACTTTACAAATTAACTGCCAAAATAACAAACCCCCGCTTAATAATGTACATAAATAAAAAATATAGCACGTATAAATAAACTGATCTTTTTTACGGTAAAGCAATAGAAATTGAAATATAAAAATCAAAAAGTTGTTATATAAGGCACGATAGTAACATGTAACATCATTGTATAAAAGAATGCATAAATAAGCTACTCTAAAATTTACCGATATTTTATGAACTCGTTGGCTGGCAACTGGGTCACGCGTCCAATAACTAATTATGTTAAAACTAGAATTCCAGGATCCGCTATTCAAGTCATTAAACAAAAAAAACGTATAAATAATATTATACAAATATATAACATTACATTCAAACTTAGTTTTTACCAAAAATACGCATTAAGTCATCCATACTATTAACTCGTTGAGCAAACGACCCTTGAGCTTGGCGGACGAACGTACGGCCAAATTTCGTCCATACAAATTTCCAATTATTTTCTCGGCATAGATGTCGAGCAGCATGAAAGACTTGTCTATTGTGCTTTGATAATCGCTCATTAATGTAGAAACGTCGGGATTCCGATTTTAGACCTAGGTCGGCAGTCGTAGCGCCCCGGCGTACGCGAGCCGCTCGCAACAAGTCGTCGCGCAGTGCCGTGCAAAACGAACAACGAGTGTCCTAGGTCGCGACGATGACGCTGATGCTAGTGACGACGATGCGCCTGGTTCCTCAATCGCTGTTTCCGTTGCACGGTCTTTCTTCCCGCCGATTCGCTCCGCATAAATGACGTCACGGTCTTCCAGCTTAACGCCCAGTTTAGTGCTCATCAGAAGTACCAGATGAATCGGATTTTCCCCGCTCTCTTCTGGCAAGTTAGAAATTTCAACGTCATTTGCCAGAGACATCTGATCACGCTCGTTCAGATCTTGCTGAAGCTGAAGAACGGTACCTTCCAGCTCCTTGACAGATATAGGCTTTAAAGTAAGGAATTTAGTTTCTAAGCTATCTACCCGCTCTTCTAAACTGTTGATTCTCGTATTGCATGATGTGAAAGCGACCTTTAGTTCAGAAACCTCGTTCCTGTAGCTCTGCAACTCTGATCGAAGCGCTTGGAGCTCTTCCCGAACTCCTTTAATTTCAACGAGTAAAATACCATCATCGCTCGACGCAATCTCCCTAAAGCACGGAGTTGTTGGACTCGGTAGTGCCGGGTTCGAAACAAGCTTCGCCGTATCCGAGATTGTAGCCGCCGAATCCTCATCGCTAGAGCCACCGCAATGCAGTGCCTTAACTGGCGTATTATCATTACCACCTTTTGGTTTTTAGGGTTCCGTAGCCAAATGGCAAAAAACGGAACCCTTATAGATTCGTCATGTCTGTCTGTCTGTCTGTCTGTCTGTCCGTCCGTATGTCACAGCCATTTATTTCCGAAACTATAAGAACTATAATGTTGAAACTTGGTAAGTAGATGTATTCTGTGAACCGCATTAAGATTTTCACACAAAAATAGAAAAAAAACAATAAATTTTGGGGGTCCCCATACTTAGAACTGAAACTCAAAAAAAATTTTTTCATCAAACCCATAAGTGTGGGATGTCTATGGATAGGTCTTCAAAAATGATATTGAGGTTTCTAATATAATTTTTTTCTAAACTGAATAATTTGCGCGAGAGACACTTCCAAAGTGGTAAAATGTGCGTCCCCCCCCCTGTAACTTCTAAAATAAGAGAATAATAAATCTATAAAAAATATATGATATACATTACGGTGGAAACTTCCACCGAAAATTGGTTTGAACGAGATCTAGTGAGTAGTTTTTTTTTAATACGTCATAAATTGAAATTAATATCAAATACTCAGGTCTATAATACCATTTACATTTTTTAATGTACTAAAATTATGAGAAACACCTGTATCTTTTGTTTGAGTCTAATAAACAATTATTATTATTATTATTATTTACTTATATACCTACAGCTTTGTACGGAACCCTCGGTGCGCGAGTCTGACTCGCACTTGGCCGGTTTTTTTAGGTATACAATTTGGGCACTTCCAGGTATTTCTTACTCGAGATTCACCCAATCCCACACATTGACGATGATAAACTCTTGCACATTTCTTGCACGTAGCGACCTCTATCGGGGAAACTGTAGATCCGCACGCAGCGCAGTCACTCATTTTAATAGGTTGTAAGGTTGGTGTAAGGTGGGCTTGCGGTACAATCAGCGTTGACAATCTACACCAGATGGCAGTAGCATAGATCGATTGTGTTGAATTTAAGGACCACTAGGGGGTGTATGCAGCAACTTATTATGTACGTTAATGAGGGTAAATACACTAACAATACCCAATAATCCAAAATTTTACGCAATTGTTAACACCACTAAACCATAGAATCACTGATGAATAGTCCAGATAACACTGTATGTGGTTAATTACAATATAGTTTAATCAAATTAACCATAATCGACACAAAGGAATCAATGTAAGTATTTTTTAAACCAATAAATTCGACAAGGGTTACTTTAGCACAAGACGTCCGTGACGTCACTCCAATTTTGTGTATCGTGACTTTTCAAGTTGTCTCAAAAAGTCCGTGAAGAGTTTTAGTACAATGACCACCATTGTAGTACCATTGGCAACATTTATTCCTTACACTCGAAATTATTTCGAAGGTTAGTTTGATTAGTGCCGAGAATACAGGAATCGAAAAATTAACTCCGCCCCACGAAATTTTACGGTCGAAATTGCACTCGTATAATCGTATTGCAAGTTCGATTCGAAGGCTAGTTCGTGGGAAGTGAGAATTGGGTCCCAGAGCGGAGTTAACGTGAGTTACACACCTCGACACCATTTAAATGTTGATTTTTGACATACTTTCATGTTAAATTGATAATAAATAAATATTTTTGGTACATACTTCAATGAACAGTTTTTTATTATACCCCTATGCTTAAAATACCTGTGAAACTGTTGTCAATTCTTACCAATTCGAACCTTAAGAACACTAATTGACAAGTATTTTGACCATAGAAGTATCATAAGAAAACTCTTCATTACTGTTGTTCATTAACACGTGATATGTCTCAGTATATACGTTTAAAAAATATAGAAGATTTCTGTATACAATACAAATATTTTTTTTTGTGTTAATGTTATTGTGTAATATGTAATAAAAGAGGTGTGATGATAAATGTATGTTTTTCTTTTCAATTGCCCTTTTAAATTAATAAAAATACTGTCAGGTGTGCAAGCATGCGCTGACGTCATACATTTTATCGATATCGATAAAACAACCCCATACTTGCCTACACCACTATTTTCTCCGTTTGCTCTGTTACGTTGGTATTAGGTACTTTTGACAGTGAAATGACTCTTGACAGTGTCGTTGGTTGCCTAAAAATGCAGACTAAATAAATTATAATATAAATTCAGTTCATTCAGTTCTTAGGGAGTCCCGCCTCTTCTGAGCGTAGCGTTATATTCTCTTTGCTCGACACTGCGGGCGGTGTCTAACTGCGAGGAGGTTATAATTTACAAACTAGATTAAAGCATAGTTAATACACTATATTTAAAGTATATTTGATTGCATGGTTTCAATCGGTAAGTTTTTACTTTTCACTTTAAATTTGCTTTGGTCCACTGCCCGTATTGTATTGTAACATAGTTTAGATTATGTACCTACATGAATAATAAAAAAATTAGAGAGATAGAGATGCTAATAAATACCATGAGTTTTCGCACCTTCAGTTAATATCAGGAAATGTGGGGAGCTGGTTATTTATTCTCCCTTTTTTCAGTGCAACGTGTGGTGAGGATATGCCAGAAGCCATTAGTAGTCACGTACCTACGTGTCTAGAACTGTCCATAATAATCTGTGGTTTAAGAGAACGTGGCCAAACCATGAACCAAAGAGAAAAGCTATAATCAAGTAGGCAGGTGGACGTGTATTCTGTCTGGCTGCATCTATTCGACTTTTTCCTGGATTCTTTTACTCCATTAGGTATGTACAATAGATTTAGATGGAATTCAGTGACACACGTGCCGTAGAATTTTATATATAAAGACTAGCTGCCCGGCGCGACTTCGTTCGCGTGGTGCTACCCTACCCTTACGGTTTGTTATTTTTTTTCAAACAATATCTTACTACAGAACAATACTTACTGCGAATATATACAAAGAGCGTTTCCAGATTTTTATTAGGTCAAAGCGGGATTTTGTAACCGCTTGAGTTAAAAAAGCGGGATTCTATCGCCGAAAGCGGGACAAACTAAAAAAACCGGACAAGTGCGAGTCGGACTCACGCACCGAGGGTTCCGTAGAAACTTGTAGGTACCTATATTAATAGATCAATAATCGATCGACGGGAATCGACTATCGGAGATTTTTTCCCCTTTTTTTCGATTATGTTGTACCTATGTAATATAATGGCAATTTTTTTCTTCTTTTGCGATGTAAATACAAAACGCTTTTTGGATTTCTACCTTTACTAGTGTTTCATGGAATTGCTTCTTGCCAAATTGTATGATTCTAGCAAAGAATTTAAAACGTCCAGAAGGATAGTCGCCTCTATGGGAACATGAAATAAACAAGCCAGAATTGACAGTATTTGACAGCCGTGCGCAGTACGAACTGAGAGCGATTTGCTCAGGGAGCCCCTCAAGCGGAGTGAAATTAAATGTCATGCTTTAGTAAGGCGGATTATCCATCTGGGTAGAGGCACCGATGCCCTATGAAAATCTTTGGACTCTAGGTCAACGGTAAGTACCCTATAGGTTTTGATTCCCTTGCGAGTGTTAAAATATGCGACATATATTTTGATTGCATTGACTTAGATGTTTGTTTTTTGTATGTCACAGTGAAATTTAGCGCACATTGGCGCGGTTCTCCTTGAACACCACTGTGGTGTTTATGACGCGTCACGGGAAAACTGGTGCCATTTCTGTGAAGTGGTGTCTACATAATTTCCCCCTTCTACGTCCAATGATGATTTCACCGTCGAGTAATCTTCGAAAAGCGGGAGCCTCTCACGCACCGCACAAGGCATTTAACTTTGGGCTAAAAATCGGGATGTCTGGCAATGCTGATACAAGTCACAAATAACATACAATTAGTGTTTCACTGCTCTCATCAACAAATATCATTTAAACTCTTTTGGCAACGATACTAGAACACGTCCTTGAACATCAGTCAAAGCATCGGGATCCTTGGAGTCGACATTTCTATGGGCGGGGGCACATGGATACCAGCTTGGGCCTCTAGACTCGGTTCAGCGACGTGCCGCTAGAATTGTCGACGATCCCGAGCTCACAAGCGGTTTAGAGCCCCTCAGTCTGAGGAGAGACTTTGC
The DNA here is from genome assembly GCA_947623365.1 of Achlya flavicornis. Classification (NCBI taxonomy): domain Eukaryota; kingdom Metazoa; phylum Arthropoda; class Insecta; order Lepidoptera; family Drepanidae; genus Achlya; species Achlya flavicornis. The sequence goes on along the minus strand of OX392491.1, from coordinate 3,060,717 downwards.
CTCCTTATGTGTGTTCTACCGCTTGAACAACGGACAGTGTTCTGAAGAATTGTTTAAGATGATGCCCACGGCTACCTTCTACCATCACAACTCTCGCCATCGACAGGGAGTCCATCCTCACACATTGAAACCAGAGTTGTTTCGAACTGTGCGGTCTCAAAGGAGCTTCCTTCCGCGTACGCTCAGATTGTGGAATGAGCTCCCTGCCGTGGTTTTCCCAATGGAGTACAGCATGGGGTTCTTCAAAAAGGGTTTGAAGAGATTTCTGCAGGGTCGGCAACGCGCGAGTGACGCCCCTGGTGTTGCAAGCGTCCATAGTCTACGGTAACCGCTTACCATCAGGCGGGCCGTATGCCTGTTTGCTACCTAAGTAGTATAAAAAAAAAAAACTGAGATCAAACAATAAAAACCTATACGCTAGATAGAAACAAAAAAAAATACGCTTAGTCCTGCTCACACAAACACGTTTTGACATAAACGTATCTTGGCCTGTCTACCTGTAATTCTCCGTCTACGATGCAATGCATGTGCAATGTATATGCCTATGTAAATAAATAAATAAATAAATAAAATGCAATACTCTTTAAAATTGGAATGTCAAATATAGAAGTGAAAGCGTCTAGTCCTTGTATCCATGTTGGGGTTTCCCCTTACGGCCTCCACCTCCCCTTCTAGCCGTCCCTTTCCACACTCACCAGCTCCTAGTGCTCCTACTGGTTGAAGTCTATGATCCAGATACTTATATAGCCTCTTTTGGCTTCGCCTGAAGCTCATACTTCTTATGCACTTGCATAGTTCCCTTTTAACTAAATATTTACATTACTGAGTTCCTTTAACTCGATAACTTAATTCGTGTAATTATTTTCCATCAGCTTCTCTTTTCTATATTCTTATTCTAACGCGCCAACTCAATCCCGTCCTTTTTCCCAAAACAGGCCAAGGCTCGACCCATACAGCCTCTTCAATTGCTGTCATTATTCTCAAAATGCTAACATTCGGCCGTTCTGACTTATGTCGGTCCTCCGACATAAAACTCTTATCTTACTCTATATGGCCTAGAAAAAATAATCGTGGTATTTGTAGCGACATCAATCAGTAACAAAAGAATTACACGCAGATAATTTTCCACATTTGCCATAAAGCTTTCGAAAACCTGGTCGAAGATCTTCATTTTCAAATAGGTCATCCAACCATATTACTCCATAGTATGTTTCGTTCGGCCATCCACCTGTACGAATGTCCTCATTCTAGCTATCGGATTCACTTTACTATAGAAACATAAGTCGTAATCTTCGAATCTCTCCTCTTTCGACTATATCTTCCAAGGTATGACCTTTTTGATTGAAAAGTTCTCTGCTGGAGCTGTTGACGAATTCATTTTACTTTACTGGAGCTATCAGCGAACTTGTGCGCCTGCATAGCTTTGTATAGTTTCTTGTCTCGACCTTTCGATTGAAGAGTTTGTTACTGGAGCTCCGGCGAGTTCTTTCGCCTTCGAAGCTTTTATACTGGAGCTCCGGCGAGTTCTTTCGCCTTCGAAGCTTTTATACTAGTGCTCCGGCGAGTTCTTTCGCCTTCGAAGCTTTTATACTGGAGCTCCGGCGAGTTCTTTCGCCTTCGAAGCTTTTATACTGGAGCCCCGGCGAGTTCTTTCGCCTTCGAAGCTTTTATACTGGAGCCCCGGCGAGTTCTTTCGCCTTCGAAGCTTTTATACTGGAGCCCCGGCGAGTTCTTTCGCCTTCGAAGCTTTTATACTGGAGCCCCGGCGAGTTCTTTCGCCTTCGAAGCTTTTATACTGGAGCCCCGGCGAGTTCTTTCGCCTTCGAAGCTTTTATACTGGAGCTCCGGCGAGTTCTTTCGCCTTCGAAGCTTTTATACTGGTGCTCCGGCGAGTTCTTTCGCCTTCGAAGCTTTTATACTGTAGCCCCGGCGAGTTCTTTCGCCTTCGAAGCTTTTATACTGGAGCCCCGGCGAGTTCTTTCGCCTTCGAAGCTTTTATACTGGATCCCCGGCGAGTTCTTTCGCCTTCGAAGCTTTTATACTGGAGCCCCGGCGAGTTCTTTCGCCTTCGAAGCTTTTATACTGGAGCCCCGGCGAGTTCTTTCGCCTTCGAAGCTTTTATACTGGAGCCCCGGCGAGTTCTTTCGCCTTCGAAGCTTTTATACTGGAGCCCCGGCGAGTTCTTTCGCCTTCGAAGCTTTTATACTGGAGCCCCGGCGAGTTCTTTCGCCTTCGAAGCTTTTATATTGGAGCCCCGGCGAGTTCTTTCGCCTTCGAAGCTTTTATACTGGAGCCCCGGCGAGTTCTTTCGCCTTCGAAGCTTTTATACTGGAGCCCCGGCGAGTTCTTTCGCCTTCGAAGCTTTTATACTGGAGCCCCGGCGAGTTCATTCGCCTTCGAAGCTTTTATACTGGAGCTCCGGCGAGTTCTTTCGCCTTCGAAGCTTTTATACTGGAGCCCCGGCGAGTTCTTTCGCCTTCGAAGCTTTTATACTGGTGCCCCGGCGAGTTCTTTCGCCTTCGAAGCTTTTATACTGGAGCCCCGGCGAGTTCTTTCGCCTTCGAAGCTTTTCGTCTCAACCTTAAACAAAAGAAATTACAAGAGCAGTATTTGTTTCTAATAACGATTAAATAGATATTATTATTATTATAGATTTGTGAACGTACATCTGACCATAAATTAAAATACAAGATATTGTTTTGTCTCTTTTTTTTTATGACCTTTTCCATTATCATAACCTGGGAAATTCCTAATCAGTATCAGTTGACACCAATCAGATTAAGTTACTCTTTCGCTGACGAACATATATACTACCATATCCTCGCAATATGATCATACGAATACCTACTCTCAATCATTAGAATCTCTTATATGCCTTTTGACAGTAGTAATGTAAGTAAAACCAAGAGGATAAATAATTACATTATTTTAATTATTCAAGTTACATCACCGCCCGATAATAATAGTCAACCTAACAATTTAACTCATATTAGTACACTCAGAGATCCCCTTGAATTCAGGCTAGCTTAATGTAGATGATGACATAATCACAAATTTTTACTTAAACACTAAGTATGCGCAGGCCTATCCTATTTCATGTTTAGGTACGAACGCGCGCACGGTCTCTAAACGGACAATGCCGGAAGGATGCCACGCGCCCACTTCGATAAACCCGTGCATATTTATCCTATAGGTTTCTGTTTAAATATTTGTCAAGTACTGAAACTTCGTGAACAAACGTATTTGTTCTGTGCTAGTAAGCTAAAATTACGGTAAAAACATACTGAATCGTATTTGTTTATATAGAATAACTAAGATTAAACAACCACTACCGTTTTAAGGCAGGTAAAAAATCAATAAAACGTTATGGCAAAATTAAACCATTTCTATTTTTATGATGAAAAACATAATCTATCTTTTTTTTTGGAAAATGTATACTCTTATAAAAAAAAGGACTTATTCGACTGGCGATAAGGTAGTAAAGATCCAATATTACAGATAGTTTTATCTTCAATAAAATAGGCTACCCAGTAATAAGCTTCTGCTGACAAGACTCTCTATAAGTGAGATTCAAAGATTTTCATAGGGCATCGTGCCTCCACCCAGATGGCCAGTCCGCCTTACTAAAGCATGACATCCTATATCACTCCGCTTGAGGGGCTCCTGAGCAAATCGCTCTCAGTTCGCACTGCGCACGGCTGTCACCGCGACATACTCGCTGTAACTGATTATATAAAAAAAATTACGACTTGCTTATTGAAATACTGTCACAACACTTACAAAAACCAAGGAAAAATTAAAAACTAACCTTCCATGTGTAATCATTGCGATTTCATCACTTTTAATTACCTAAACTTATTTTAGAAATATACGTTTCGGTGGTGACAGTTTTTATTTTTAAATCTTTTCCGGCCATGTTTTATGGTAGGTTGCCACAACATGAAAATTTATTTTCCACATTTTTGTTAAGGATTATTAAAAGATGATATCGAATACCTACTGATTATTTTTAATAATTCTAACCTCCCGATTTGACAGGTATTTTGACCATAGAGGTCAAAATAATGAGAAGACTCCTCATTAAATATTATCTACAGTAATCAATAAAATTAATTTTATTGGTAATACAAGAGCTAACACAGATTACCAACCTAACTACTTATTGTCGAAACATTTGCATGTATTCGTTTATATTAATGTTAAGAAATACAACATCAAAACGAGAGCTGTATAGAAAACAACTGCAATTGCAGGGGGTCTAATTTTTGATCATAAATATTAAGTACTTATATGATGTAGGATTTATGTTTTGGGTACCCAAGGTATCCCAAATAACTATTTTGAAAGCAATAAGGCATCCACTTTTCCAATTTTAGAACTTTGAAAATAAAAACCGTTTTCTCATGAGATTTTTCGCCCCCAAAAATCCCCATATAGTAAATTTCATTGAAATCGTTAGAGCCGTTTTCAAGATATATCAAAACATACAAATATTGTACATTTAATGGTATAGGATATATATTATAAACACATATTGCTCGTATAATAGTACTTATGTACATGAAAAATTTCCGGACCGAAATTTATAAATTCCGCCATTTAGAGGAAAATGTTTTTTTTTTTAACTGCTACCCTATTCAAACTACACAGACTGTCAAATACTGTCAATTCTGGCTTGTTTATTTCATGTTCCCATAGAGGCGACCATCCCTCTGGACGTTTTAAATTCTTTGGTGAGATTTGAATTTAAAATCAGTCATCCCGGTTACCGAAAGTGGTATTTTATTGCAGAAACATAAGTATGTACTCTGTTTCCAAGAATGACTTTCATCATGACTAATCTAAATTCGGAACAATTAATTTCTCTTTATTGCTTTGTATTGATTTAGTGGGCCTCTATTTTGTAGGTATTAAACATTTATGTATAAATTTTCATAAATGTGAATTGAAGGTAAAATTAGACATTTATTTCCTTAGATAGGTAATTCCTATAATGATTCACGGTACAGAAACTATAAATTGTACGTACCTATTTAATATCTACCCGCAGCAATACGCCATAAGATAAAAGGCTATGAAAGTATGCAAAAAAACAATTTGGCTGTCTCGACATTCGTCAATTGTCCAATTTTTTTTTTTTTTTAGTAAATCTTTTATGACGACAGGTGCTCATATTTGGTCGTAAAGCTCGATAGTCGTAAGAACCGTTGATATTTTATTATAAACGTATAATAAGAAAGAGCATATAATTTTTCTGAATTCATAAAATTGCGTCTTGTGCACAGAAAGCGGGTAGGTATTTGATATAGTACTTACCCACTACTGGCACGTGTATTTTGTTTCTGAGAATTACAAAATACCCTAAACTCGACACGATTTTGTTTACTTTTGCGATCTTATGACCTTTGACCATTTTACCTACTGTGCCACACATGAATACTGTTACCAACATTGAATTATGTGTAATAATTCAATGGTTACCAAACTATTATTATATAAGTATCTATAATAATATATATATTTTAATAGGTATGGTTGATCTAAACGATATCATCGTAAACAGTTTTAACTGTATTAAATAATAGATATATAATACGTTTCGTCATACTCGACTCTCATAGAAACTTATTTTCGTGAATATAGAGGTAGGTAGGTATACCTACCTAAGGCCCCGTCTTACTGTACAAATTCAGCCTTCCTACGATTTCATTTATGTATATTACCTACATGTTGACCCGAATTTCCTCGTCTATTAATATTTGTCTACTTACGCCACACTTGGAAATAGTTTTCTTTCTAAATGCTTTTGATAGTTATATTATCTTAGATACCTGTGATAATTAGGTGGGTGTGTCTAATTTCTTTAATTACCATAGAAACTTTCAATTTGTAGAGCAATTTAAAGGCATTACCATGTGAGCAATACATCAGAGTGAACACTACTTAAAATTGATAATACCTAATAGGTTCTTATACTATTCATTATTACAAACCAACTTTTCGAATCAAAATTAAAGTAAACTAAATGCGTCACTATGACGAAATGTCACATTTAACATGAGATCATTCAAGTTCCATATATATGTAATTATTCTCCTCTTGAATAGTGGAACCGTATGGAAGTATATAACATAATTTTATTCATTTAATGAAGTTATAACTCTAAATTATTATTATTATTTTTGACTAATACCTATTTAGTGCTTGGCCAATTAATATGACAATTAGGTATAGTTTGTCTTATTTATAATATACCGTGATCAACATGTTTCTATAATATTGAGCCAAGGTCAGGTCTTATTTTATCAGTGGATATTGCTGTGTGGATTGATCAGTGGGGACCAGACCACTAAAGGGGTCACCTATTTAAGACTTATAATGTGTACATCAATTTGTACATAAAGCTTTTGGTTTTCCAATAGAAGACAAATCAATAAATACATAAACACGTCTCCTATATTTATTTATTGGAAAGAGCCTTATATGAGTATAAAACATGATTTTGTATGTTTTACTTTATCCCTAAACTTGTTGCTTTAATAATGCATAGGTACTATAGTAACCATTCCTTATTGAATACAAATAAAATAAATTATATGGTTAGAACTTTCTTAGGTTTGTAGGTGACCTTTCTATTTGGTATTTGGTGGTGGTGATCATAATCTTGAAATCAATTTAAACTTCAGACTTATATTTAATGTTAGGTAGGTACTCTTAAAATTTAATATAATTTGACATTGGTATATTATTTTGTTTTATTATTGTCCAAATTTGTGATGAGCTTAGTTGAATGTATACTAAGTATAACATTTATTTTTATTTATCTTATTGTATGCCTATGCCTAAGAGGCAGGAAATAGTTGAGCCTTAATAGTATATAATATCTGTACCTACCTATGCTTCACAATAAAATACTTTGATTTTGATAACTTATCACTGGTAGTATATCATTGCTTTACTCAAGAGATTTTTGTTGCTACAGGTACTGAATTAAGATTGAGGTTATAAAAAAAGACAAATGTTCTGTACCTACTTGTCCTGTTTGTTATGTATCATTTTGTAGCTATTTACTCTAACGAATACAACTGTATAACTACTTGCTTGAAACATAACTCTTGGAAATATAATAGTATCATAAATTTTATACCTACTATGAATAGGTAGGTATTCAAATAATATTTAAGTTAGTGATTATATTACTTATCTGTTTTCTTTTGGATCATGTGTACCTAATGAAATGTTCTAAGGTACCTATCTATTTAACTTTCTTTTTCTTTTTTTTTTTTTTAATTTGTCTATATAATAAATAAATAAGTAAAAATAATTATCCTGGGACATTCCTCACACACGGTCATCTGATCCCAAACTAAGCAGAGCCTAACTGTAGGTACCTGTGATAACTATACCCTTTAACACTTTTATAAATAGATTTATAAGATAGTAATGGTTCCATCAGTTGGCTGACCTTTATTTACCTATTTACAGACAAAACAAGATGTTGCTCTGTACATAAATTTTTAAGTATGGGACTATGATTAATTCAGTGTAAAAACAGTAGTTGGACCACAAATTAGAAACTTATTAAAGTTAATTTTACCCTGAGTCATTATTATCTTTATTTGATTAACCTCATTACTCAGGCAGGTAAGAAGTTGACTCTCAAACATAGTTCAGTAGGTACCTACTAAGACTGCTTTTCACATTTCCACTTTGATACAATATTATCAAATTGTGCAACTAAATTGGTATTATGAGTGCGTTGAGTTGTTAGATGATATCAACTGATAATTATTTTAGTATAATCTGACCTAATCAAATTTCCTAAGAGTGTTTATATTTTAAAAGAAGGCAAACACAATTCCTTCTTGGTAACTGATATTCTTCTATAAGTAGACCATTACCTACTTGATAATTAGAAAATGAATGGCTTATTTTCAAGTGAATTCATTAGTTTAGTCAGCATGCAACAAATAAGTGTATGCAGTTCTAATCTATCTACTGGTACTGATGTTGCTTATATACTATATAATAACTGAATAATCCTCTTTCCGGTTCAGTCGGGTAAAGATAATAAATTAATCAACAATGTAGTCACATATCAACAGTTAATCCATCACTTCTTCCTTTGCTAGGTACCCAGGTATTTCTCTTGTGATATAGCAACAATGATAGTCATATTATCTAGATACCTAGTGGTATCTTCACGGAAATCAATAGAAAACTTGGTTTATAAGTTATGGATCTGTTTGATTCACCTAATATTTTGACTTGTAAGTAGGTATGAATCTCGGATTTGTATCATTCTCTCCCGATGCTGTATCGGAAGTATGGTGCATACTTAGATTCACTGAATAGTTCAACTTACCTATGAGATATATAATTGTGGGTTTGGCCCGCTTCTGAAATGAAAGCGTCTAGTCCTTGTATCCATGTTGGGGTTTCCCCTTACGGCCTCCACCTCCCCTTCTAGCCGTCCCTTTCCACACTCACCAGCTCCTAGTGCTCCTACTGGTTGAAGTCTATGATCCAGATACTTATATAGCCTCTTTTGGCTTCGCCTGAAGCTCATACTTCTTATGCACTTGCATAGTTCCCTTTTAACTAAATATTTACATTACTGAGTTCCTTTAACTCGATAACTTAATTCGTGTAATTATTTTCCATCAGCTTCTCTTTTCTATATTCTTATTCTAACGCGCCAACTCAATCCCGTCCTTTTTCCCAAAACAGGCCAAGGCTCGACCCATACAGCCTCTTCAATTGCTGTCATTATTCTCAAAATGCTAACAGAAGTAGATTTAAATCAAAAGCACTAAAAATACGCCTGTGCCTAATATGAACTTTTTTTTTCTTCGATGCGGCGATGTAAGGTCGGACGGAACCCTCGGTGAGCGAGTCAGACTCAGACTCGCAATTGGCCGGTTTTTTATTGAATTTACAATTACTACTAGATGGGGCATAGACTTAGTATTTGGGACCCGTCTGGGTACGGAACACTAAATTAATATACCAAATACCAATGAAACAAAATACAAGGAACAACATTTTATTTTCCTGTCTTGAATATTAAATGTTGTTCCTTGTATTTTGTTTCATTGGTATTTGGTATATCCCGGTAATTGTGGTACGTTTTGAGGTAAAGGTAAGGTCAATGTTTCTATACGGTATGTGGCGCTACATGATCACGTCGGGGTCACCACTTTAGGGACTAGAGTTTTGAGGTAAAGGTAAGGTCAATGTTTCTATACGGTATCTGGCGCTACAAAACTGTCTACAGTTAATATTTCTTGTTTGATTTCATTATTGTGTACTTGCACTTGGGCTGTAGCGTAGCGAGGGCGAGGTCTAAGCATTAATTGATCATTGGGCTGATTGTACGTCACCATAAATGTGCTTAATGTTCGTATTGTTGATTCCAGGTGGAATGCGGATGGGACTGCGAGACTATCATGTTGTTCCACGGGACATACAACACCCAAGTCTTCCTGTTGCGCTTGCTGATTGTTGCCTGCTGTGGGTGCACAAGTCTTTGCTTGCGTCTGAACCATTTGCTGTACCTTAATTGCTTGCGGTATTTCTTCAATTTGTAACATAGACCGCCCTTCTGCTGCTATCCGGGTACTACCTCACTTATTTAATTAACTTTTTGATGTAGGTATGTTTGAAAATCAGAATGTTCCTCTTAATTCTTAGATTGAAGCAAAAAGGGAGATACGGTACATTTATATATTGCATATTTGCCATCTGGGACCATTTAATGGGCAGCATTTACACCAATCAATTAAAGACTGTAGTGAGATAGCAATATAACATTCTGTTCAATGCACACAATCCAAGCTTCGTTGACATTCACGTTTGAGAATCCGATCCGTATCTTCCTATTTTAGTTTTATCTAAGTCTTAACTGAATTAATAGCTTAGCTTAGCACCTATTATCTCCTAATGTATATAGCCACTTAAAGAAAACATGTAATATGTGGTTATGTTGATTCCATAAACTAAGAAACACCTACAATGAATATGCTAAGTACCTACCTATCTATAGCTGTAAATAATTTAATTTTTGATGCATTTGTATGCTTAGCTTTTGTTTAATTTAATTTAAGTTTGTGCTTAAGTATATAAGTACTACGCATTTGTCCTCAGTAGTACCCATTTTGGGCACTATCGTATTGAGTTCTGCTTTACACTCATTTGCTGTTTTAAAGGACTCAAAGTAAGTATTAGTAATCTGCCTGTCCCGGGTAGACCGCTAGATTTGCTTCTACAGTAAGAAGTTCGGCGCGTGCACGTCGCTTAAACTAAAATAATTAATATCGAGTATATCGAACTATAGTACCTAACATGCACTGCAGTAGGAATTTTATGTCCCACCCCAAAGGCAAAAGGCCCACACCACACAATAGATCATAACTGCTCAGTAGGTCGCATTGCTCCAATTTTTGTTCTAACTATGAGTATGAAGTTACTTGAAGTATATGAATTTGAATTGATACTCATTGGCTACGACTCCGCCCCAGGGCTACAGCACTCCGCCCACAATGATCGATACCTCGATATACTAGTTAAGGTGCCGGCTAAGGATGAATTGCCCATACAAAACGTAATACCAAAATCATTTGAATTTCGACAATATTTCCTACATATTATCTGGGAGCACGGGAGTGCTCCCCGCCAAGAAAGCCAAGCGAAGCGCAAGGGCCACTACCTACCTTTTCTCGAAGCGCTTCGTGGTTTTTTTGAACCATGGCTAATATACTCAGAGGGTCTACTACGAAAAACGATATACGATAGTCCGATCATCGCTGTCCAATAGAATTGCAGCAAAACTGACGAGACGTAAATTTTGTGCAATTCTATTGGCTAATTGATTGACAACGATGATCAGACTATCGTGTATCGTTTTTCGTAGTATAGGCCCAGGTCTATACTACCATTTACTTATATACCTACAGGTTTGTACGGAACCCTCGGTGCGCGAGTCTGACTCGCACTTGGCCGGTTTTTTTTTATTTCTAACTAGCTTCCCGGCGCGACTTCGTTCGCGTGGTGCTACCCTTCCCTGTGGTACTACCCTACCCTGTGGTGCTACCCTACCCTGTGTTGCTACCCTACCCTGTGGTGCTACTTTACCCTACCCTACCCTACCCCACCCTACCCCACCCCACCCCACCCTACCCTACCCTACCCTACCCTACACTACACTACACTACCTTACCCTACCCAACCCCACCCTACGGGTATGAAAAATAGTTGACGTCCTATTCTCAGACCTATATACACTAAATTTCTTAAGAATCGGTCATCTTTCTGTCCTCCGTGGTCAAGCCGTTTTTAGGGTTCCGTGGCCAAATGGCAAAAAACGGAACCCTTATAGATTCGTCATGTCTGTCTGTCTGTCTGTCTGTCTGTCTGTCTGTCTGTCTGTCCGCCTGTATGTCACAGCCATTTATTTCCGAAACTATAAGAACTATAATGTTGAAACTTGGTAAGTAGATGTATTCTGTGAACCGCATTAAGATTTTCACACAAAAATAGAAAAAAAACAATAAATTTTGGGGGTTCCCCATACTTAGAACTGAAACTCAAAATTTTTTTTTTCATCAAACCCATAAGTGTGGGGTGTCTATGGATAGGTCTTCAAAAATGATATTGAGGTTTCTAATATCATTTTTTTCTAAACTGAATAGTTTGCGCGAGAGACACTTCCAAAGTGGTAAAATGTGTGTCCCCCCCCCTGTAACTTCTAAAATAAGCGAATGATAAATCTATAAAAAATATATGATGTACATTACGGTGGAAACTTCCACCGAAAATTGGTTTGAACGAGATCTAGTAAGTAGTTTCTTTTTAATACGTCATAAATTGAAATTAATATCAAATACTCAGGTCTATACTACCATTTACTTATATACAGGTTTGTACGGAACCCTCGGTGCGCGAGTCTGACTCGCACTTGGCCGGTTTTATTTACAAACACTGAGCCTCATGAAAAGAGATTGACTCCCTCCCGTACGGCCCGTATCCCAGTGACGTGATTTTTCTGCTAATACTTATATTTTTAAACTCGTGATATCTTTTGAATGGAATGTCCGAATTGAATAATTCAAAAAGTTATATAAAGGTACTGAAACAGTCTTAAATATGAAGTAATTTATTTTGATAAGGATTAATACCAACATACAAATAGAGAGCCATTTCTAGCGGCGACATTTCAATTAAATTTTTAAAATAGAAAAACACTTATTGTGGCATAACTATAATAGTTAGACATATGGTATCGCGACACTTTTTGTAAATAATAATGTGTTCTACAAAGTCGTAGTACATTATTTTATTCTATCATCAATAGTTTTCGCAGCGCACGCGATGTAATGAATATTTCAGGTAATTTTTTTACACCTTGGGTTACATTATTGGAGTTTTAGTAAGGATCCCTAATATTTTTGAAAATATAATATTGCCTATGTTAACCGGGGATAGTGTAGCTTCCCAATAGTGAAAGAATTTTTCAAATCGGTTCAGTACTTTCGGAGCCTATTCAATGCAAACAAACAAACAAACAAACAATCAAATCTTTCCTCTTTATAATATTAGTATAGATACACTAAATTTCTTAAGAATCGGTCATCTTTCTGTCCTCCGTGGTCAAGCCGTTTTTTACAAACACTGAGCCTCATGAAAAGAGATTGACTCTCTCCCGTACGGCCCGTATCCCAGTGACGTGATTTTTCTGCTAATACTTATATTTTTAAACTCGTGATATCTTTTGAATGGAATGTCCGAATTGAATAATTCAAAAAGTTATATAAAGGTACTGAAACAGTCTTAAATATGAAGTAATTTATTTTGATAAGGATTAATACCAAGATACAAATAGAGAGCCATTTCTAGCAGCGACATTTCAATAAAATTTTTAAAATAGAAAAACACTTATTGTGGCATAACTATAATAGTTAGACATATGGTATCGCGACACTTTTTGTAAATAATAATGTGTTCTACAAAGTCGTAGTACATTATTTTATTCTATCATCAATAGTTTTCGCAGCGCACGCGATGTAATGAATATTTCAGGTAATTTTTTTACACCTTGGGTTACATTATTGGAGTTTTAGTAAGGATCCCTAATATTTTTGAAAATATAATATTGCCTATGTTAACCGGGGATAGTGTAGCTTCCCAATAGTGAAAGAATTTTTCAAATCGGTTCAGTACTTTCGGAGCCTATTCAATGCAAACAAACAAACAAACAATCAAATCTTTCCTCTTTATAATATTAGTATAGATATGGCAGCGGCCGGTGAGCGCTAGATCCAAGTTTGTGCACAATAAAAAGGATTTAATACTCCTTAATTATATGTATAGCTAGGGAAATCCCATACAAAACCTCAATTTTGATTTGCTGTTAAATAACAAACTTTTTGAAGTAGGTAATATAAAAATAGTTATTTATGCAACTGTTTTATAATAAGGGGTATTAAAACACGAATGTGGGTAATAGTATCACATGAGGGTTTTAATTCCTAATTATGTACAGTTGCATACAAGACTTTATCTACACCCATGATCATTTTTGTAAACAACAAAGTAATAAATTTCTGTAATTCTAATATCGAAACAAAATGGCGGGATACGACGTGAATTCGAATTCGAAAAAAAAAGTTTAAATTTGACAGCAAAATCCCCGTTAACAAAATGATCCGCCATTTATTGAATTCATTTGTTACAAAAAATGTGATAAATGAAGAACCGCTCGACCGATTTTGTGCAAACTTCACATAAACCATCTACTAAATAGTCAGAACAAAGCCTAAACATTTGGTTTGGATGGGTGAGCCCGTTCTTGAGTTATAAAATTACAACGAAAAGTGGCATTGATTTTTATATGTATAGAACCATCTATACATATACAATAGAGGTATAGATATAGATTTATAGCATGGGTGTAGATAAAATGCATTATGAAACTGATCATTCACTATAGATTCTCCAAAAAAGTAATAAACATCTTAACGAATAGAAACTTTGGTGTGCCTTCAAGCCAATATGAACAGTAGGTACATAGGACCTACCCACGCATGGAAGGGCTAGTAACTATTACCTAATATTTGTCACAAGTACGGCTGTTGCACCGCGTCAAGAAGAACACTATGTTGGCTCGGCAGTAACCATGAGATGATTACCTACCTATGCTCGGACAAACGTGCGAAAGGGCTGCCTACAGACTGTAGTTCTAATGTTACGTATTTGAGAATTCTACATTAACTCAGGAACTCCTTCTTACTACTTTACGATGCAAACTTCCACCGAAAATTGGTTTGAACGAGATCTAGTAAGTAGTTTTTTTTAATACGTCATAAATTGATATTCATATCAAATACTCAGGTCTATACTACCATTTACTTATTACCTCGGTGCGCGAGTCTGACTCGCACTAGGCCGGTTTTTTTTGTACACACACAGCCTTAACGCATCATCTCCGTTCCGTCATATGGGTAAAAATTATCCCACCAAAAACATTTTTATGTAAAATGTTGCCAAGACGAGACCATATGGCTCGCACTGTCAAAAAGCTATTGGAGCAGAGCTTATACCTAACTTACCTGGTATAATCCTAAACCCGAGTTATGACGGTTCTAAAAAACGACGAAGCGCATCGAGAAAAGTTAGATAGTGGCCTTGAACTTAGCTTGCCTGTCTGGTCTGGGGCATTGCCGTGCCCCCAGGTTTATTGAGATGAAAGCGATTAACAAGATTTTTTATTTATGTTACTGCCGAGGAAACTACGCTCGCAAGCAGTAAAGGCAAAGGAAGGTAAAAGGTAGGTAAAGAAAGTCAAATGCGGGTACGCAGCGTGAGTAACAAGGACACTCTGGAAATAGCTAAATGCCTCGGCATATAAAATATATCGTAAATATGAGGACTAATGAGGTTCCCACAGATCAGTAGGGACTCCGCGCTCGGTCGTCGTAGTGGACGGACGTGTGTGAAGTGCGCTCTCGAATTTTATTCGAATATTCTTCGTGTTTTATATCCTAGGTCTAGACTTGTCTAGGTTCTGGTTATTTTGTGTTGTTGGTTATATTACAGTGTTGTGTATATAGAATACTACAATATCTGGTAAGTGTCTTTGTTGTTATAAAGACGGGCCCATCGGGCACCGTATTTGTTTCAATTTAATTGTACAAATACTGGTGTAGATTGCCTTAGTCTGACTAATAAATTATCGTAATCAATAGTAGTATTGATTACCTTAATTATTTCATTTGATTCGATTCCATAACTGTGAATTGGCCGTGCACGTGGTTTGAGGTTACCTTTTTAGGTTAACCGCGTGCTCGCACGGCCGCCATACTGCTAGGCGGCCATATTGTGACGTGTGACAGGTGACGGGTGACGTCTGTCAGTGTCATCTGACATTGACAGCTGTCGTTGTCTACCTGTCTGACATCTGTCGCCGTCCGGTGTTGCCAGTCTAAGGATTTCAGTGGTACCATTATAAAAAATAATTGTACAATTTTGTATAATTTTTAATATTTCTGGCCCTTTTATTAATATTGTTGGTGGCTCTTGTGCGTGTATTTCTTTTATACATAGGGCATTACCCGAACCGCTTAGGGTTGTTGGCATAGTGGTGTGCCGGCCAATATGGCCGACGATGACGCCGATCGGCGGCGACATCGGGCACTCATTGAGGACGACATGGCACGCAAGGAGGCAAGGTTGCTGGCGCTTGAGGAGATGGGCCAAGAAGCTGGGATGAAGCCCCGGCATTCCTTGGCCAGGACCCCGCCCCATGGCTACAGCACCCCACCACCTATGTCGCAGTTGGAGTCAGTGGTGCCAGAGGACCCAAACAAAACGACACTGACCGCAGCAGGTAAACGCATGCTGACCTCACCGGAAGACGTACAAGACGCGGTCCGCAGACGCATTACTGGCGCCAAAGCAAAGGAACCGCCAGCACCCAAGGTCCCAACAACTAGTACAGCAGGCCCGACAGATCTGGCAGCAAAAGGTAAACTGGAGCTGCTGGACTTAGTGCACCAGGCAGTCAAAGGTATCGCTGGCGTTGCCAATGCCAGTAACAAGCTGAACATTGGTGATAAATCCGCGATCGCGTCCCACAGCCAGGATATCCTGGCAGTGGTTGCAGCCCTGGAGTTGAGTTTAGCTAACACTGAGCACCAGGTTAGTGCTATGAAGCTACAGGTGACGACAATGGAACTGGAGATGGCGAAACGCCCGACCACCACAATGGCCCCCCAACCCGGACCCTCTGTAATTGCCCCAGTCCCAAACTATGCGAACGCACTTAAAATGCCAAGTGGGAAGGCCCCAATCACCATCGAGCAAAGAGGCCCCGCTGTGTTGTTTTATCCAGCAAAAAAAACAGGGTTTTGGGACCATATTGCTTTTTGACAAGCACTCTGCAGTCAGCGGTCAACCCGAGCTCTGAGGGCATCCAAATCCAGAGTGTACGCATGGTGGGTAACGCCGGAATTGTGGTGAGAGCCAAATCAGCGGCATCGGCAGAGAAGCTCAAGGCTGCGGCACCGCCAGGCCTGAAGGTGTCAGACCCGAAGTCCCGTTTACCAAAGGTATCTTAGAGATACCTGCGGTCGGAAGTGACTGACGAAGTCCTGCTTGCGGATCTCCACAAGCTGAACCTGTCGGACGACCCAGAATGGTCCGTCGCGAAGGTCAACGCCAACTGCAGAGTGCTTGTCAAAAAGCAATATGGTCCCAAAACCCTGGTGCTCCTGGAGTGCTCTATGCCGCTTCGGGACAAGCTTATCACCCTTGGCAGCGTCTTCATCGGCTGGGATGAGGCTGAGGTCTGCGACCACATAAGGGCTACCTGCTGCAATAAGTGTCAGCAGTACGGGCATCTCGAAAAATACTGCAAGGCTACGGTAACCACTTACGGGAAGTGCGGCGAAACTGGTCACAAGTCGGCTGAATGCCAGTCGCTGAACCAGTGTTGCGCCACCTGCAAGCGATTTAAGCACAAGGGTGCGTCATCGCATGCTACCGCCGCTGCCGATTGCCCGGCGCGCCATCATGCGGAACAACAGGCCGTCAACATGCTACAGTATGGATCCTAGGTCAAATATTTTGCGTATTGGGCAGCTGAACCTACAGGGTTCGGAGTCTGCCACCACAGAGGTGCCGGTACTGGCGAGTTTCCATCAGCTTGATATTGTTCTGGTACAGGAGCAATATCATAGCCGCCCCGGCATGCTCCAGTGTGGCGAGAACCCCAAAGCTGGCGTCTTCGTTGCTAATCGTGGTGTCGCCTGTACACTACTACACCACCTAAGCAACGAGTACTGCGCAGTAGTCCATATCGCGTACAGGATATCAAGGTACACCTGGTCGCCACGTATTTTCAGTACAGTCATGACATTAGCCTACACCTGAAGAACCTGGAGAGTGTGCTCGAACGCCTGTCAGGTGAGCGTGTGCTCATCGGAGTCGACAGCAATGCACACTCTCCTATGTGGTACTGTGAAAGGAGGCAATATACTGGTCGTGGACCGGATACTGAGCATAGGAAGAACCAGATGGAGGGATTTATACTCGGACGGAATCTCCTATTGCATAATGCGCCAGACCAACCACCCACGTTTAGCGGACCGAATGGAATGTCGAACGTGTATCTGACACTATCTACTAGGGGTATTTTAGTACGCGATTGGACAGTACACGACGGCGCCAGCCTTAGTGATCACCAGCTGATTACCTTCGAGGTATCCTCCAGCAGTTCAAGTTCTAGTTTCAGTGAGAAGTGTGAAGATGTATCGAAGCCGTTCCGTGTGAAAGGAGTCAACTGGGAGAGGTTTTGCTCAACGCTACATGCTCGTATGGATAGACTGAACAGAAAGCTTCCAGCCCAAAGTTACAGTGAACAATACTCGTCGATCCTGCTGCGCACTGCCCGCGATGTCCTTGGGCATAGCGCGCGTAAGGACAATGGAAAATACGAGTGGTGGTCCCCAGAATTGGAAACTATCTGGCTCTCCGTAGCCCGTGCTCGCCGAGCATATCAGAGTTCCCGCCGTGTGGGAGGAGATAGGGAAGAGTTTCTACACGACCCACTTCGGATTGCTCGTCAGAAGTACAAGTTAGCAATGAAGGAGGCTGAGCTGGGATTCTACCGCGCCATAGCTGAATCCGGTAACGATGACCCATGGGGAGCGGCATATAGGGAGGCGAGTGGGCGCTCACGCCCCCCCCCCTAACGTGCTCAACGGGATCAAACTTGCCGAGGGATACACCGCTTCTTCTGGGGACACCATGAATGGCCTGCTACAATCACTGTACCCGGACGACAGTCGTGAAACAGACAACGCGTACCACCGGGATGTTCGAGTCGCCGCTGCGTTCCCCCCTCATGGGGAGGACTCACCAACACCAGGCAAAGGCACTGTGGAAAAAATTATCCGGTGCTTACCGAACACGGCTCCCGGGATGGATGGCATATCAGCGATCATCGTGAAGTGGGCTTGGAAAGCGTCATCCGACGAGATGTGGCAAATGTTCGTAATCTGTATAGCAGAGGGGGTGTTTCCCGATCTTTGGAAATCCGGAAAACTCATCGTTCTTCCAAAGGGCAACGGCAAACCTCTATCGGACCCGAAGGCTTACAGACCTATCACATTACTGCCTATCTTGTGCAAAGTTCTAGAGCGTGTTATAGTTTCTTGTGCTCCGTGCTTTTATCGTAATATATCAGAGTCGCAACATAGTTTTTCGCGAGGCCGCTCAACGGTCACGGCACTTAGCCGTATTAATACCATAACTGATACAAGTGACGAGAAGTACGTCCAGCTGGTCCTTTTGGACATCTCTGGCGCTTTTGATAACGTGTGGTGGCCAATGATCCTCTTAAAGGCGAAACAGTGCGGTGCGCCGCCTAATATCTATCGCATTTTGGTCAGTTACTTCACGAACCGTCGCGTGGGACTCCTCACCGGAGACCAAGCGGCGTGGAAGACCTGCACCATGGGATGTCCACAGGGATCAGTTCTAGGCCCGACATTGTGGAACCTACTCCTCAACGATCTCCTTTTGTTGCCAGTACCAGAGAGGGTTCACATGGTTGCCTATGCCGACGACGTGACTATCGTAATTGAAGCCAATTCGCGCGCGGAAATTGAGAGGAAGGCCCAATCCACGTTGGATGGCATATCCGAATGGGGGACCCGCAATCGGCTGGGTTTTTCCCCGGGAAAGTCACTAACGATGACTTATAAGGGTGAATTCAAGAGACCGCCAGTTATTCGTTTGAACGGGGCTTCAATTGCGAGCGTCAGTCAGGCCAAGATTCTGGGCGTGACCCTTGATGATGCAAAGTCCTACGTGCCGCATACTGGTTTTATCGGCGAAGGCGCTGCAAATTGCTTCGGGAAGATAGCGAGAGTTTCCGCATCGACCTGGGGTGTCAAGTTCCGTGCCCTTAGAGTCCTGTTTTCAGGGATCTATGTGGCTACGCTTACGTACGCTGCGGCCGTATGGTACCGACGCTCTTCCAAATTTGCGGTGAAGAGAGCATTGCTCCGTACACAGAGACCGGCACTCATTTTGCTTACGAAGGCCTACAGGTCGACTAGCTCCATGGCGTTACCAGTGCTAGCGGGCGTTCTTCCGGCCGACCTGGAGGTCCTTCGTGCGGGGCGAGTTGAGGAGGAGAGTGTCCAGCTGGCCTTAAAGGAGCGCAGGAAACTCAAGTCGGAAATTAGGAGGGAAGTCGTTGCCCTTTGGCAAGAACGATGGGAAACTACGGAAGATGGACGCGAGTTGTACGAGTTCTTTCCCGAGGTTGCTGTGAGGCTAATTTCAGACTGGGTGGAACCGGATTATGTGGTTTCCCAGATCCTCACCGGGCACGGTTGCTTCAGGCAGCGCCTCCACAAGATGGCGCTGTGCGAGTCTGCAACGTGCCCGTGCGGTGAGATATACGAGAGCCGCGATCACGCACTCTGGGAATGTGACCTGTACGCGTACGCTAGATCAAAGATGCTCGACCGGATTAAGAGAGAAGAACCAGGACCAGTCTATCACCAGGATCTCATTCGGACCTAAGAAAATTTCGACACTCGCGCACACTTGGCACACAATCAGGCGAACTTATGAGGACTAAGGAACAACAAGCTCAAGAGCAGCCCGACGCGGAGTCACATACTGTGGCGTCACGCCCCAGAAGGGAGAGGTGGCACGAGAAAGGGAACACATATAATTTGTAGGGAGCCAGCGAAGTGCATGCGTGAAAGAGCCTCGAGCAAGTAACGCATGCATCTCCCGACGATTCGGTCATGACGCCGGAAGGCATGTATGACCATGAGGAGGTGGTGGTAGATCAGTAGGGACTTCGTCGTCGGCTCTTGTCGAGGACGGACGTGTTGTGTTGCGCTCCGCACTTTCGTTTAGTGTTTTTGTTCGCGCCTATTAATCCAGTTAGATTAGTCGGTCTAGATATTGATCTCTATAGCCTATAGTCTATAGTCTGCGTTATATGTTTATGATGTGCTGTGTAAAACGTTATAAAAGTGTTCTGCGTCTTTGTGATCGGCTGTGCACGCGCACGTGCGCTTTGAGGTTACCTCGCCGCCGCGTGCCGTTTCGCCTGCCTGGACTGGCTGGGCCTTCTGCCTGGCTTTTAGTCTAGATTTTGACAATTGGTGAAAATAATAACAGTGTTGTGTGCATATGTGGCCCATTACATCTGGTAGGCTCCATATTCATGTGATCTGCGCGCCACGTGCTCTTTAAGGTTACCTTCAAGGTTAACCGCGTGCGCGTAAGTGACAGTGACAGTTATAAGTGAGATACGGACGCCATATTGGATATTAACGCCATCTTGTTTTCCTGTGCGATAAGGACGCCATTTTTAAAATATACGCCATCTTGTTTTCTTGTGCGATACGGACGCCATTTTTAAAATATACGCCATCTTGTTTTCTTGTGCGATACGGACGCCATTTTTAAAATATACGCCATCTTGTTTTCTTTAGGTTGACTTTAGGATTTTTATTTTTTCTTTTGCCCTGTGTTTGACTTTTACAGAACTTTTTTTTTTTTGGCTTTTGTGTATTAAGGCGTTGGGGTCATGTCTGACCCAGTGGGGGATCCCCCCCCACTTAGATCAGCTGGTCAAAGACTCCGGGAAGAGAGGGCAGACCGGGAAAGGGCCTTCTCCCCCCGATCCTCTTTAGCCCGCTCCCCCCCGCGACGCGCTTCACCGACACCACCAGCTTGTGGCGAGATAGCTGAACAGCGCTCTTCGGACCTCCCGACAACGGTGGCTGAAAAAAGGCCGCGAGATTCTCCTCCGGAGAACCCCACCGCAAAGAATGTTGAAAAGCGTAGCAGACTGCGGCAGACTAGCCAGGCAAGCATGACTCCGCCTATCGGGGGGATCCTGAACATGCAGCCCCCCCCTCCAAAGGCGGGATCCTCGGCGCCACCTACCCCGGATCCACATGTGCAAATGGGCGCGGAAAATGAACCCACATCCCTCGCGGGAGCTTCCAAGGCGGCACTCCTGGACCGCACCAGGGACGCCCTTGATGGCATTGCGCGAATAGCCTCCGGCACCGCCTCAAGGCTGAACAAGGGGGATGTGGCACTTATAAACAGCTACAGCCTCGAAGTCATGGCGGTGGTGGCGGCTTTGGACCTTCGTCTGGCTGAGGCAGAGGCGGCCACGTGTCGCGCAGAGCTGCGGTGCGCCGAGGCGAAGCTGGCAGCAAATGCTGCAGTAGCAGCAACAGCAACAACACCAGCGGGACCGGGGCAGCTTCCAGCGTTAGGGCTGATACCAAACTATGCGGAAACATTGAAGCTACGGAATGGGCAGTCGCAGCGGATCCCTGCCAGAGCGGGCCCACTGCTCGCAATATACCCAGTACAGCCGGCAAACATAAAGACTGCAGACGAAACCAAGGCGGAATCGAAAAAGAATGTCGATCCGGCAAGGATGGGGGTCCAGGTATCTCGCCTCACGAGAGTGGGAAATGCGGGTGTCCTCCTCGAAACTACCAGCAAAGAAGCCGCAGAGAAAATAACTGAGGCGGTACCACCGAGTCTCCGGGTGTCGGAGCCGAAAACCAGGCGCCCACTTGTGGCACTAAGGAACTGTGAGGGTGACCCCACCCAGGACGCTATATGGACGGCTTTACACGAACAAAACCTAATACTGAACGCAGATTGGCCGCTAGAGAGAATAAAAACCGGCCAAGTGCGAGTCAGACTAGCGCACCGAGGGTTCCGTACAAACCTGTAGGTATATAAGTAAATGGTAGTATAGACCTGAGTATTTGATATTAATTTCAATTTATGACCTATTAAAAAAAAACTACTTACTAGATCTCGTTCAAACCAATTTTCAGTGGAAGTTTGCACCGTAATGTACATCATATATTTTTTATAGATTTATCATTCTCTTATTTTAGAAGTTACAGGGGGGGGGACACACATTTTACCACTTTGGAAGTGTCTCTCGCGCAAACTATTCAGTTTAGAAAAAAATGATATTAGAAACCTCAATATCATTTTTGAAGACCTATCCATAGACACCCCACACTTATGGGTTCGATGAAAAAAAAAAAATGAGTTTCAGTTCTAAGTATGGGGAACCCCCAAAATTTATTGTTTTTTTTCTATTTTTGTGTAAAAATCTTAATGCGGTTCACAGAATACATCTACTTACCAAGTTTCAACATTATAGTTCTTATAGTTTCGGAAATAAATGGCTGTGACATACACGGACAGACAGACAGACAGACAGACATGACGAATCTATAAGGGTTCCGTTTTTTGCCATTTGGCTACGGAACCCTAAAAAAGGCATGCCATGTGGCTTTCAAGAAATCTCGAAGAGGAGACAGCTACACGACGGTCGTCCTGGAATGCGAGCCATCACTCTGGGACCTCCTAATTAAAAAGGAACAAAAAACCGGCCAAGTGCGAGTCAGACTCGCGCACCGAGGGTTCCGTACAAACCTGTAGGCATATAAGTTAATGGTAGTATAGACCTGAGTATTTGATATTAATTTCAATTTATGACGTATTAAAAAAAAACTACTTACTAGATCTCGTTCAAACCAATTTTCGGTGGAAGTTTGCACCGTAATGTACATCATATATTTTTTATAGATTTATCATTCTCTTATTTTAGAAGTTACAGGGGGGGGACACACATTTTACCACTTTGGAAGTGTCTCTCGCGCAAACTATTCAGTTTAGAAAAAAATGATATTAGAAACCTCAATATCATTTTTGAAGACCTATCCATAGACACCCCACACTTATGGTTTTGATGAAAAAAAAAAATGAGTTTCAGTTCTAAGTATGGGGAACCCCCAAAATGTATTGTTTTTTTTCTATTTTTGTGTGAAAATCTTAATGCGGTTCACAGAATACATCTACTTACCAATTTTCAACATTATAGTTCTTATAGTTTCGGAAATAAATGGCTGTGACATACGGACGGACAGACAGACACAGACATGACGAATCTATAAGGGTTCCGTTTTTTGCCATTTGGCTACGGAACCCTAAAAAATCTACATTGACTGGTCCAGCGTCAGGGTGGAGGACTATATAACAGTTACCTGCTGCCGACGGTGCCATCAATATGGGCATCCAGAACGACTCTGCAGAAGTGATGAAGCCACATGCTTTAAGTGTGGCGAGACAGGGCACCGAGCGGACACCTGCACAGCGGTGGTCGCTTCATGCGCAACGTGCAAGCGCTTCGGAAAGAAACACTCTGGACACGCCACAGCATCGAGAGACTGCCCCGCGCGCATTCATGCAGAAAAGAAATATATAGCCACAACTCAATATGGCTACTAGCACAATCAAAGTGGGGCAGGTCAATCTCCAGGGCAAAAAGACGGCGACCAAGGAGCTCCCTGCAATAGCGCGGCAGATGGGGCTGGATGTGGTGCTGGTGCAGGAACAATACCCGGGACAGCACTACGGAAAGCCTATGCCTTGACTTCCCCCCCCCCTGTTTGACTTTTTATTCCGATTTGACTTTTATTGTGTATTAACTTTGTGCTTACCTGCCGGCGTTCTCATTGCGTGAGTGTCATGGCGGAGCCTGTCCGGGACCCCTCCCCACCTGGATTGGCCGATCAACGGCAGCGAGCTGAGCGAGCGGACCGGGAAAGGGCCTTTTCTCCCCGATCCTCGCTGGCCCACTCTCCTCCACGGCGTATCTCTCCGGCACCGCCTGCTCGGGTAGAACCAGTACAGGAGCAACAACAACGCCCCGTCGACCCCCCCTTAGCGGCTGAGAAGAGGCCACGCGATTCTCCTCCGGAGAAACCCACTGCGAAAAACGCGGAAAAAAGGAGCAGGTTGAGACAGGCAAGTCTGGCCTCCCCCGGCAGTCTCCGCGCCACCCACCCCAGAGCTGGAAGCAGCGGCTGCGACAGCTGACATGCGAGCTCCTCTAAGGCGGCCCTTCTAGACCGCACCAGGATGGCGCTTGACAGCATTGCAGCAATCGCCGGCGGGACGGCCTCGCGTCTCAACAAGGGGGATGTGGCCCTGATACACAACCATAGCCTGGAAGTAATGGCAGTGGTGGCGGCCCTCGACCTAAGACTGGCTGAGGCTGAAGCGGCCACGTGCCGCGCCGAACTCCGGTGCGCTGAGGTCAAATTAGCAGCAGCAAACATTACGGCGGCACCATCTGTCACGGCGGCACCATCTGCCTCGGGGTGGATGCCAGCACTTGGGCAGATCCCCAACTATGCGGCAACACTGAAGACCGGTCGCGGCCAAGCCCAGGAAATGCCGCCTAAGCAAGGGCCACAACTGGCCATCTACCCCGTCGACGACAGCTTAAAGACGGCGCAAGCAACAAAAGCGGAGCTGAAGAAGTCAGTAAACCCATCGGAAATGGGGGTCCAGGTCTCCAAGCTGAGGATGGTGGGTAATGCGGGTGTACTCCTCGAAACGACTAGCCAGGACTCCGTCACCCGAATCACAAGAGCCATGCCGCCGACCTTGAGAGCCTCTGAACCCAGGAGAAGGAACCCGCTCGTCGCCCTCAGAAACTGCAAAGGAGATCCCACCCTGGCGGCTGTTCTCAAGGACTTGCACGAGCAAAATATGAAAAGTTACGCGGAATGGCCCCTCGAACGCCTGGAAAAGGCATGCAGGCTAGCATTTAAGAAGTCGCGCCGAGGGGCGGATACAACAATAGTCGTCCTTGAGTGCTAGCCTGAGCTGCGAGACCTGCTCATTAATATGCAAAGGGTGTACATCGGGTGGGAAAGTATCTGGGTTGAGGACTACATTACTGTCACCTGCTGCGCTAAATGCCAACAGAACGGCCACCCTGAGAGGCACTGCAGGAGCGAGCAGGTGACATGCTACAACTGTGGGGACAGCGGACATCGAGCGGGCGACTGTAAGCAGGAGTTCTCCGCGTGCGCCACCTGCAAACGGTTCGGCAAAAAACACACCGACCACAAGACGGGAGCAAGAGAATGCCCAGCGCGCCTACACGCAGAAAAGAAGTGGATAGAAACTATCAATTATGGCTACTAAGATGTCTCTGCGTGTGGGACAGATAAACTTGCAGGGTAAAGAGGCGGCCACTAAGGAACTCCCAGCAGTCGCGCGTGAGATGGGCCTCGATGTGGTGCTTGCCCAGGAACAATACCCGGGCCAGCATCACATGATGGAGTGCGGCAGTGGCCCCAAGGCTGGGGTCTCCATCTTTTGCCCGGGGATTGCCTGCACCGTCCTGCACCACCGTGGAAGTTCATGTTGTGTCCGCATACTGTCAGTACAGTCATGACATCGCTACGCACCTCGCGCACCTAGATAAGGTTCTGCGCGCACTGGAAGGGAAGGCTGTACTGGTAGGGATGGACTCCAACGCGCATTCTCCTATGTGGTTCTGCGAGAGCCGGCAGTATATAGGCCGAGGCGCAGACACCACTAGGAGGAAAGAAGAAATGGAGGGGTTCATCCTCAGTCACGGTTTGCGGATACACAACGTGGAGGGCCAACCACCAACCTTTAGGAGCCCAAATGGGCAGTCAAATGTGGACGTGACCCTGTCCACCAGGGCTGCTTCGGCAGTGCGCGATTGGACGGTGCGCGAGGGCGCATGCGACAGTGACCACCAATTAATATGTTTCACAACGGACCCCCAGGCTTCTCCGAGACACCAGGCGCCAACACCGGATAGTGAACCGAGGTGCTTCCGGGACCGACGGGTGGACTGGGAGCGCTTCTGCAGTACAGGCTGGGTGGTTTGAGGACGGGACCGCCGGCGGGGGTATTGTGCCAGCGGTATACTGACTAGGGAATGCAAACCGGTTTCACCGAAAATCGAAAAACCGGTTATTCGGTACGGTTTTGACCAACCAAAAAAACCGGTTTTTCATAGCAACAAAACCGGTTTTTCGATTTTTTTCGGTTTTTCTTTCAATGTTTGGAAAAACTAATAAAGGAAGATTTGCCGCCGTTTTGTAAACTGAATGCAATGCAGGGAGTATTTATGTGATGAACTTAAGTGTTTTGATGTGTTTTGTGTTGAGCTGGCAAGAAAATAATTTATAATAATGATTGTTTTTATGATAGATAGATAAAATACGTTTTTTTTTTACAATACTTAAGCATCAAACAAGCTTACGGCCCGCCTAATGATAACCAGTTACCGCAGCCTAAAGACGCTTGCAACATAACGGTTATCACTCGCACGTTGCCAACCCTCAAACTTTTTGAAGCGGGGAGCTCATTCCACAGCCTGAGCGTTCGCGATACGAAGCTTCTTTGAAACCACACTGTACGAGACCATTTTGGTGGGTGGACTCCCCATCGGTGACTACGATGGTAGAAGGTGACTGGGCATCAGGTCAAACAATTCTTCAGAACACTGTCCGTTGGAAAAGCGGTAGAACACACATAAGAAGGCAGTCTCTCCTCAGACTAAAGGACTCTTAAACACTTGTGAGCTCGGGATTGTCGACAATTATAACAGCACGTCGCTGAACTGTCTTAATACCAAAGCTGGTAACCAGGTGCCCACAGAAGGCAGCATTACTCCATTTGGGCCGGACTTGCGACTTATATAGTTGCAGTCTTTGTCTCGATAAGGAGTACTACTTCGCTCTATTAACCACACCGAGTTTTTTGGATACCTTGTAGATGATTTTGGAACAGAACGTCGCTACAAATATTAACGCGAAGGATCCCAATGCTTTTCGTGATGTTGAGGGTTATGTTCTAGAAATGAGGAGCTACAGAAAATAGACTTTTCGCAACGGTGAATGCGCAGGCTTACGTGTGGCTTAGTGGGGTTGAAATAGACTAGGTTTAGTCGACCGACGAGCCGAGTCGAGCAACTACTGTCAACGAAGGCTCTTATGTATGCCAAACAGCAAGCTGACTGATTGGTGTTATTTTTTACCCATCTGTACGACAACAATTTATCTAAGTAAAACATTCGTATAATAATAATCACGTTTTTGTGTACACGCAACTTGCTGTGCCGCTACAATATGACATGTTCATAATATTACTTGTGAAATTAATATTATAACGTACGAAACATAATTCAATAAATGTACATAATATCTCATAGCAATTAAAAACCAAGCAAACGTGAAATGTTTTAATGTTTTCATTCGTTTAAAACAAAATCAAAAGGAAAGGATCCGTGTAGTCTTTATAAACGAGTCTCTGATGAAGATGAATCTACAGAGTTAAATAAACTATTATTTCCATCAATTTGATGAAAAAGAGATGGATGGATTGTGTGAATGATGATATTGGTAAGAAAGGAGTGAATGTTGGTATAACGGATAAAAGAGACGAATGGAAAAAGCGCCGACCCCAAATGATTGGGAACAAGGCAGGCAGATGGTGATGATGAATTAGAGTTTTCTTTTATACTCACTTCATTAACTTTAACTGACTATAATTCCTCAGTTTGCGATTTTTAAATCTTAGGCACGATTAATATCTATAATTTGAGCTATAGAAATAACGTGAAAAAAAACCGAGCGAACATAAAAAAAACGGTTTTAAAACCGGTTAACCGGTTTTACCTCTCAATCACCGAAAAAAAAACCGGTTTTCATTTTGCCACGGTTTTGCATTCCCTAATACTGACATACTGACTGACGTAGCGCTTAAGTGCTTAGGTACCAAAGGTAAGAGGAATGAGTCAGGATATGAGTGGTGGAACCCAACGCTGGATCGGCATCGCCGATTGTGCAGCAGGGCTCGGCGTAAATGGCAGGCTTGTAGGAAGAATGGCAGACAGCGCGAGGTGGACCTACGGGAGAGGTTCCACGAGGTGCGTGCGGGATATAGGAGGGCGATGCAGGAAGCGGAGACCAGTTACTTCAGGAACATTGCTGAGGCCGGCAACGTTGATCCGTGGGGCCTTGCTTACAGTGTGGCGAGTGGCCGTCGTCGGCCCCCGTCCAATGTGACGAACGCTTCTTCGGGCTTCTGCGGGCGCTTTGTCCGGACGACAATCCGTCAACCGACACTGCGTACCACCGGCAGGTAAGGATCGCGGCAGCCTGTGTACCATCGGGCTCGGACGCGCTTCCGGTATCAATGGAGGCGCTGGGAGTCATCGTTCGGGGTATGCCAAATAGCGCACCGGGAATAGACGGTATAACCAGCAAGATTGTGAAATATGCATGGAAGGCGGGTGCGGCTGAACTGACGTATGTAATGGGTAAATGTGTGGAAGAGGGGGTATTCCCCAATGTATGGAAGACGGGACGACTGATAGTTCTGCCAAAGGGCAACAACAGGCCGCTCACCGACCCCAAGGCCTACCGGCCTATCACCCTTCTGCCGGTGTTGGGGAAGGTTTTGGAGAGAGTGATGCTCTGGTGCGCCCCTCAGTTGCAGCGCGGCATCTCTGACCGCCAACATGGTTTCTCCAAGGGTCGTTCGACGGTCACTGCGCTTGGCAGTATAGTCGAAGCGGTGCAGGGCTCGGCGGCGCGGTACGTACAGCTGATCTTTCTGGACATCTCCGGGGCCTTTGACAACGCGTGGTGGCCGATGATACTGGTCAAGGCGAAACAGGGGGGTTGTCCGCCCAACATGTTGTGTCCGCATACTGTCAGTACAGTCATGATATCGCTACGCACCTCGCGCACCTAGATAAGGTTCTGCGCGCTCTGGAAGGGAAGGCTGTACTGGTAGGGATGGACTCCAACGCGCATTCTCCTATGTGGTTAGGCGAGAGAAAGAGGCGGAGGCGAAAATTACTAGGGCGGTACCACCGAGTCTTCGGGTGTCGGAGCCCAAAACCAGGCGCCCGCTTGTGGCACTAAGGAACTGTGAGGGTGACCCCACCCAGGACGCTATATGGACCATACACGAGCAAAACCTTATACTAAACCCAGATTGGCCGCTTGATAGCATAAAAAGGCATGCCATGTGGCTTTCAAGAAATCTCGACGAGGAGACAGCTATACAACGGTCGTCCTGGAATGCGAGCCAGCGCTCCGGGACCTCCTAATTAAAAAGGAGAAAATTTACATCGACTGGTCCAGCGTCAGGGTGGAGGACTATATAACAGTTACCTGCTGCCGACGGTGCCATCAATATGGGCATCCAGAACGACACTGCAGAAGTGATGAAGTCACATGCTTTAAGTGTGGCGAGACAGGGAACCGAGCGGACAGCTGCGCAGCGGTGGTCGCTTCATGCGCGAC
This sequence comes from Achlya flavicornis, assembly GCA_947623365.1. Lineage (NCBI taxonomy): Eukaryota > Metazoa > Arthropoda > Insecta > Lepidoptera > Drepanidae > Achlya > Achlya flavicornis. The sequence continues at coordinate 3,030,991 of OX392491.1, read as the reverse complement.
ATGCAAGCGCTTTGGAAAGAAACACTCTGGAGACGCCACAGCATCGAGAGACTGCCCCGCGCGCTAGTACAGGAACAGTACCCAGGGCAGCACTACATCCAGGAATGCCAACGTCAAGATGGGCCAAAGGCGGGAGTAGCCGTCCTTTGCCGTGACGTCTCGTGCGCTGTACTACACCATCTGTCCAACTCCGCCTGTCCAAGCCACGATATTGATATGCACTTGGCTCACCTGGACCACGTACTGCAGGTGTTAAAAGGTAAAGCGATCCTTATCGGGATGGACTCTAATGCTCACTCGCCGATGTGGTTTTGTGATCGTAGGCAGTACATAGGGCGAGGAGCAGAAGTTACAAAGAAAAAGGAGAGCATGGAGGGGTTCATCCTGAGCAATGGGCTGCTACTACAGTATATGGGGGGCCAGCCGCCAACCTTTAAGAGTCCCAACGGGGAGTCCAATGTGGACTTGACGCTAACAACCAGGCGTCACATCCGGTGCGGGGATGGACAGTGCACGAGGACGTCTCGGACAGCGACCACGGGCTCATCACCTACGCCGTGGACCCCCGCGCCTCTTTGCGCCACCGAGCGCCGTCGTCAGGCGAAGAGCCAAGGTCCTTCCGGGATCAAAATTCAAAATCATTTATTCAAATAGACCTTCGCAGGCACTTATGAAAAGTCGGAAGGTTGCATTTGCTGAGAAGAGCCGGCAATAATCCGGCCCCCGTCCAATGTGACGAACGCTTCTTCGGGCTTCTGCGGGCGCTTTGTCCGGACGACAATCCGTCAAACGACACTGCGTACCACCGGCAGGTAAGGATCGCGGCAGCCTGTGTACCATCGGGCTATATGTGTGCATCGGAGTGTGTGTACATCGGGGCATTACAAACATGTTACAAACAAACATGTTTTTATGGGTATTTTCGGAGAACTTGAAATTTCTAAGAAAAAAACGTTATCTTCACAAATACACACTTCCTACAGTTCCTTTCAGCGATTTCTCATAAGCTTGTAGTTCAGTTCGTTCGATTTCGGTGGATATCGACATTTGTTTTAATATCGTATGCAACATCTTTGTGTTTCAAAGGTTTTTCGTTAATGTTGACCAATATTTGCAGTGTTTTAGAGCATTCAATCTCATAAAGAAATACCCGGGAATTCCCGGGAAATCGCAAAAAAAATCCCGACTTCGGGAACGAAACCCTACTCGACAGTCACTGCGCTCGGTAGTATAGTCGATGCGGTGCAGGGCTCGGCGGCGCGGTACGTACAGCTGATCTTTCTGGACATCTCTGGGGCCTACGCGTGGTGGCCGATGATGCTGGTCAAGGCGAAGCGGGGGGGTTGTCCGCCCAACATCTATAGGATGCTGGCGGACTACTTCAATGGGCGCCGGGTGGGCCTGTTCATCAGGGATCATGTCGCTTGGAAGGGGTCCACTATGGGGTGTCCACTATGGCATGCGTCATCGATCGGGGACAGGGCGGCGAGCGGCTTCGGGAAGGTGTCGCGGGTATCTGCTTCCTCATGGGGGATCAGATACCGAGGTCTGCGAGTGTTGTACCGGGGCACGTTCGTCGCTACGGTGACGTATGCCGCGGCAGTGTGGTATCTGCGTGGTGCATAGCGCGTTGCTGAGAACCCAGCGGCCGGCGCTTATACTGCTGACGAAGGCTTACCGTTCCACGAGTTCGGCTGCTTTGCCTGTTTTGGCCGGTGAACTGCCGGCAGACCTGGAGGTCCGTCGGGCGGGGGAGATCTGCGAGACGCTAAGGGGCTGCCCCAGCAGGGAGTTTTTTTTTTGGCCCGTAAGAGAAGCATCATAGCGACTGTGGTTGCCGCTTGGCAGGAGCGATGGGAGACTGATGAGAAAGGTAGGGAGTTATACCGCTTCTTCCCGGATGTTAGGTGGCGTCTGGCGGCCACCTGGGTCGAGCCAGACTACGTGACTTCCCAGCTCCTCACGGGACATGGATGTTTTAGAAAGAGACTGTATGACATGGCATTGAGCGATTCGGGCGCTTGTGACTGTGGTATGGCAGATGAGGATCGTGAGCATGTATTATGGAGCTGTTCCTTGTATGAGAGTGAAAGATGCGAGATGATGGATGGCTTGGAGAGAGTGGAGGCGGGACCGGTCTACTATCACGACCTGGTCCGCACGGAGGGGAACTTCCGGAGACTGCGGCACTTTGCCAAGGAGTGGCATAGAAGGCGGAAGGCGGCAGAGGAAGACGAGAGAAGAAGGCAGTAGTAGCCGCTACCTAACTGCCCGACGGCGAAGTTCATCAGTGTGATGTTCGATGTGCATTTGCACCGACGAGAGTAAAGATCCGAATCGCGCACCTCCTTTTGGGGTGTTAGCAGGGGACAACGTGTGGTAAAAGCCTGCTTTTAGGGGATTCCACACAGTGTAGGGGTAAAGCTTGGCGCAGTACGCGCGCCTTGCGATCCTCACGATTCGGCTTATATAACCGCAAGGTTGGTCAGGCCATGGGAAGGCAGGTGGGATTGTTGTCTATTCTAACTAACTCCGCGCTCGGTCGTCGTAGTGGACGGACGTGTGCGAAGTGCGCTCTCGAATTTTATTCGAATTTAGTGATTGTAGTTTCTTGTTTTTCCTGTTTTCTAGGTCTAGTTATACTAGATTCAGGTATTTCTGTGTCGTTATTATATTACTGTGTTGTATTTATATTATTACTAGCAGACCCCCCGCGGTTTCACCCGCGTACGGGTTGAATCTTCTCCTTCGAAAACCAATACACGCCACTGATAGACACAATAAATCAAACACAGATATTTTTACAATTAAAACTAAAAACCTATATTATACCTACACTAAAAAATCTAACTCAAAGAATCTTATTTAATTATTATTCAACAAATGAGAAAGAAATTAAATTAACTACAATCAAAATATTCTAATGAAATAGAGAAAATGAACTTTTTTTTTTCATTGGCGTCACACTCGGTGTGTATTTTGCCAATTTCCAGTTATATTATATAAGTTCTAGTCACAATAAATCACTTTCACATAGTCCTCATGCAGTCAGTCACCGTCCAAAACTCAAAATACACGAATTTATGAAAATGAATTAAAACGCAACGTCACTCTGCAAGTTCCCGCCAAAAAGTCCGAGAAAATGAACTCGAAACAAATTTCGAATCCTAATCCGATTTAAATATTCTTTAATATTTGACATTCCAATTTTAAAGAGCATTTCAGTTTCCAGAACAAAAGGCAGATAGATCGCGCGAAACACGGGAGTGAGGCCAAAAAAAGCAATTAGGTACAATTTGAAAAACATATACCTGGTATTCGCTTTTGAATTTGTATTTGCTATGTTTAAAAGCTACTGTGTGCTAATTTATTATTGTGGATTACGTAACTTTATTGCAATGAAATTCCGATTGAAATAACCTCTGAATCGGTAGAAATATTACAAACTCGGAACATTTCTAATGAACCACTGTTTGTATTTGCGGTTATTAGAACGTAAAAAAGATTTCAGAAAACCGCTATATTGAACCGATTTCAATTCGAAAATGATTGAAATTTAGTTACGTAATCGCCCCCCTGGTATGTTTTTCAATTTGTATTTGCTTTTTTAGCCTCACTCCCGTGTTCCGTTCGCTCCATCTGCCTTATTCTGTAATCTGTGAAATTGAGATTTCAAACATGTGTCAAAATAAAAAATGTTATTTAAATCAAAAGTACTAAGGAGTATTGATATCAACTTCGATGCAAATCACCCCTAAAATAACTTTCTACCCCTTTTTGACCCCGTTAGGCGATGACTTTCAATAAAATACGAAACACGTCTTCCATCAATTCTGTTAAGAAATGTTTATGCAAAATTTGAAATAGATCGGACCAAGGAATCACGTTGTCCCATACAAACTTTGCCCCCGTTTTTCACCCCCTTAGGGGTAGAATTTCGGAAAATCCTATCTTATCGGATGCCTACGTCATACAAAGAACACACCCTCCAAGTTTCAGGTCTCTACGATCAGCGGTTTAGGCTGTGCGTTGATTCTCAGTCATTCAGGACAAAGCATTTTATATATATAGATAAGGATATATCTGGTGAGTCGATTTGCTGTAATAAAGACGGGCCCATCGGGCACCGTATTTGTTCCATTTTAATTGGACTTGTACGGTTGGAGATCCCTTGTCCGACTAAATTTATTGGTAATTAATCATATATTGATTACACATATTGGTCTTGTGTATTAATTGATTGCATTTCTGTGTATTTGGCCGTGCACGTGGTTTGAGGTTACCTTTTAGGTTAACCGCGTGCTCGCACGGCCGCCATACTGCTAGGCGGCCATATTGTGACGTGTGACAGGTGACGTCTGTCAGTGTCATCTGACATTGACAGCTGTCGTCTACCTGTCTGACATCTGTCGCCGTCCGGTGTTGCCAGTCTAAGACAAAATTCAGTGTTGGCATAGCAGACATTATTTTTAACTAATTGGTACATTTATTATTTTTCTGGCACCTTTAACGGTTGGTGTCGTTGGCTCGTGTGTGTTGATTTATTATTTATAGAGAGGCATTCGCGAACCGGTTATTGTAGTTGATTGTTTGGTGCGCCGGCCATTATGGCCGATGATGAAGCCGCCCGGCGGCGACATCGGGCCCTAATAGAGGAGGAGATGGCAAAGAGGCAGAGATTTTGGCGCTTAAGGAAATGGGTCAGGAAGCTGGCATGAAGCCTAGGCACTCCCTAGCTAGGACCCCGCCCCATGGATATAGTACCCCTCCACCCATGTCCGAATTGATGGCCACTGATGACCCAGCCAACACCGTCCTGACCGCAGCCGGCAAGCGCATGTTGACATCGCCAGAGAATGTTCAGGATGCAGTTCGCAGGCGCCTCACTGGCGCCAAGCGACAGGAACCGCCAGCACCAAAGGCCCCAACTGAAGCCACGACACCGAGCACCAGGTGAGTGCCATGAAGCTCAAGGTTACGTCGATGGAACTACAGATGGCGAAGCGCCCTACATCCACAGTGGCCCTCCCCCAGCATGCAACGCCCTTCTATGGCCCTACGCCCGGCGCCAGTTACGCAAATGCACTTAAGATGCCCAGTGGCAAGGACCCTATACCAGTGGAGCAAAAGGGTCCGGCCGTGCTATTCTACCCAGCCGATGGTGCCTTGAAATCCTCAGAGGAGACCAAAAAGGCCCTGCAGACCGCCGTGAACCCAAGTACTGAAGGGATCCACATCCAAAGCGTGCGTATGATCGGCAACTCCGGTGTAGCGGTGAGAACCACTACAGCGGAGTCGGCCCAGAAGCTGAAGGCCGCTGCCCCACCAAGCTTGAGGGTATCGGACCCCAAGTCGCGCCTACCAACGGTATCTTTGAGGTACCTGCGGTCTGAAGTTACGGACGAGGTCCTGCTAACCGAGCTGCATAAGCTGAATTTAGCAGATGACCCGGAATGGTCTTTGGAAAAGGTCAAGTCCAGCTGCAAGGTGGCCGATCGGAAAAGTTTCGGCCCTAAGACCATGGTGCTCCTAGAGTGCTCTATGGCATTGCGGGACAAACTTATGACCTTTAAGAGCGTTTTCATAGGTTGGGATGAGGCAGAGGTCTACGACCACATTAGGGCCACGTGCTGTACAAAGTGTCAGCAATATGGGCACCCAGAGAAGTACTGCAGGGCCACCGAAACAACTTGCGGGAAGTGCGGAGAAATCGGGCACAAGTCGGCTGAATGTCAGTCGAAGCACCCGTGTTGCGCCACCTGCAAGCGGTTCAAGCACAAGGATGCGTCCTCGCACTCTACCGCGGCGGCCGACTGCCCGGCGCGCCACTATGCTGAACAACAGGCCGCTAATAGATTACAGTATGGATCATAGGTTCCGTTTGAAGATGCATCAGTTATCAGATGCATTAGTTAGTTGAAGTTCGTGCCAAAAAACTGTCGAAAAATGTCGTGAAGAATAGAACGAAAGGAGGTATCGAGACAAGTAACTTATTCACGAGACACAAATGGAATAGAACTAGCGAATATGGAACTAGCGAGAACATAACAATAGGACATTTCCTAAAAAAGTTGAAATAATTTGCATTTTATTATTTTAAGAGGAAGATAATTTTTGTTGATATACTTAGGTGATTTTTATATTTTCTTCTTATTTTTCTTTAGCTTTCTTAGTTTTTAGTTTTAGTTATTAGTTTATTATTATTTAGATTAAGTAAATTAGTATAGTTTTACCATATAAAGATTTATTATTTGTGATCTAGAACTTTGAGTTGTTAGTATTTTTGATTGTTATTAGCATTACTCACACGATATTAAAATATTATGAAATAATTTGCATTTTATTATTTTAAGAGGAAGATAATTTTTGTTGATATACTTAGGTGATTTTTATATTTTCTAATTTTTCTTTAGCTTTCTTAGTTTTTAGTTTTAGTTATTAGTTTATTGTTATTTAGATTAAGTAAATTAGTATAGTTTTACCATATAAAGATTTATTATTTGTGATCTAGAACTTTGAGTTGTTAGTATTTTTGATTGTTATTAGCATTACTCACACGTTATTGTTGTACATTTTTGATTGTTTTACTCTCGGTGTAGGTATTACCCATATGATTTATTTTTACTTTGAAATGTTATTACCTTTGATTGTTATTAGCTTTACTTGCATATTTTTTTTATTGTTGTACGTTTGTGATTGTCTCGGTGCACTAGCTATAGCACATAACCACACGTATAATAACATGTTTTTTTTAAAGTATAGTATTATAATCGTAGGTATTTAGTCGACTAGTGTGAAGGCTGTCTCATTATTTGTGTTGTACAGAAGGCAACACTCGACACTAGATCCCGTCCATTTGCTTGTCGGCCCTCGGCGCGTTAACGTCGGTATTTAAGTAAAGAATATTTCATAGTCTCGTTCGTCATCCCTTGATTATAATTAATTAACTGAGCTACTGATTAGATTGTAATTGTTAATAATTGATATTCATTAAGTGAGCTAGGTTGATTTTGTTAAAATTTAATTGTTATATATCTACCTGTGCAAATAAAAAATATATTTTCTGATTTATATCATTGTTTTATACTGCTACTGATCCCTAAAAGTTAATAATAAATAATAATAAGTAAGTAAATTATATTTATTATTATTATTATATTATTACTAAATTTTTACTTTCTGCAAATTTCCGAAAAACTTGTTAATTGTTTTATATTTAAGTGAGAAAACTTTCAAAAACCTACACTCATGCTAAATTTTTAAGTTTTTCTAGGTACTTTGTTTAAATTGTTTTCCCTTAAGCCGATTTCCCTCATCGCTGTTTGTTTGTGATTGTTTCTTTATACACTTCGTCACATTTTATTAATACAAATTTCAGTGAAGAAATAAAGACTGATTTATATATTATATAGGTACTCGTTTTTTTTTGTTTATTAAATTTAATAGAATCTATAGGTATCTATTAATTCACACAGAGCGAAATTAAAATTCAAAATATGGGGGAAAAGTGGAATAATCTAAAATGAAAAGGGGTATTTATTACTAGACTTTTAAACGTCAGTGTAAAATTTTCCCCCCCGAGGGAATTTAAAAAAATTGCTAAAAGTGGAATAAGTCGAAATGACGGGAGATTTCTGGACTATTTTTACATTAGAGTTCAGTTTTCCCCCCTGAGGGAGATTCTCTCAGGGGGGAAAACTGTACTGTTTCAAAATATCAAGGAACAATCCGTTAGAGTAGTTATACCGAGCAGTCAGTGATTTTTAACAGCTAAGACCAATCACTGCATCTTGTGTTCTTGACTTGGCCAATCAGAGCGCATGTGTCCTTGAATTCGCCAATCAGAGCGCATTGTCGATTGTGGGAAATTGGCGGAATAGATTGTAAGCAAAATGAACGTCATTGCGTTTCTTTGGGTTAGTTGTTCGATGAGTAAAAATAATCACAAACAAACAGTGAGGTTAAAGTTGAGAAGTTCTGAAAGTTGGAGAGAGGTAGAGCATAGGGTTTATCGCTCTAAGAGCAGCTCGACTGGGGAAGTACCTCCACCTTACAGAATACCGCAGCCAAATAACTTTATGTTGTATTCCTGTCTGTGAATGAATGTATGTTGTTTCATGCCTCACGTATTGCAAGCGTCCATATGGCTACGGTAACCGCTTACCATCAGGCGGGCCATATGCTTGTTGTCCGACTTGGTCGTATAAACTAAAACATGGCCTAGAATATTCAGTGACTAGGACGACAAAACCCCACCTATAGACCGGGAGATACTGGCACAAATGTCCTGGTCATTTGTACCAGTATGAGGAGAGAGGCAGCAGTCGGATATATACAGTACACGTGAGCAATTTTGAGTATTATTGCTTGCGTTTATTGCTCAGTCACACAAGAGCGAATGACGTTCAGGGAAGCATGCGAGGCGCGTGGGTTATTGGAAGACGACAACCACTGGGACGCAACCCGGAAGCTATGCTGTGTCACTCAGCCGCCAAAGTCAGGGAGCTGTTTGCAATGTTAGTAAGTACTTGCGGACTATCCAACCCTCTTCACCTGTGGGATAAATATAAGGACGCATTATCTGAAGATATTGCGCAACGGCTGCAAGGTGGGCACACTGGCATTATAATTAACAAAGTGTTAAAGAGTAATAACGCCTACTAGAATCTTTAAAAAGCAATGTTCTACGCATGCGTAAGTTGCAGCAATATTTTTGTAAGGCGTACTAATACAATGATTTAATACCTACCATCATTAATGACTTGGAAAAATTGTTAGTCATTCTGTCTATTCTGTTCTAACGTTCAACGAGAAAATACACTTTTTTATTCATTTTATTTTACTGCATTTTGATTTCCAAATTCATATCTTCTTCATTAACAAGGCTTTTTCTTATATCTTTCATTTGATCACTAAATAATATTTTAGTTAATTAATTCAGTGGCTACATCTTCGGACAGTGAATTGCAATTCGATTTTAATACTGATTTCGTTATATGAAATTATTAATCGCTAAGTCACCTACCAGTTCAATATGAATATCCTTGGTCGTGAAACATATGAAAATCGCCAATAAACTTTAACTAACTACAGCAAGTAAGTAAATCTCCCCTTGACGACTAGCAGACAATAAAGGACCTGCATAGCCTACCCGTATACTTTTATAAAAGGGTTACTGGATGAGACACGTTGCTGTGGTAGGTTTCTCATAATAGGAGACACTATCTTGCCTCGCATGCGATTACAACTGCATTGCAATAGTGATAACATAGTTTTAGTTAAATTTCACCCACCGATAGGCCAGTAAGTTTCTCTAATGTTAGCTAAGAGTAATTCAGGCACTGCGTGCATAATTAAATTATAACTTTATAACGATATGAATGGACTGTATAATTAAATTTAATAGATTAATGATGCTGCTTGTATTTGTTTGTTGCTGAAATAAATAAATGTTTAAATTTTATGACCTGTTTTTTTCAAATAGCAACAAACTGCAACACATACTCACCACAGCGTTTTAGTCTTGAAAATTTGGAAAAACGATTGCAATTAGGCTCATTATCTGTGGACATATAAAATGAAACTACCGGTTTAATTGCAGGGAGATTCTCCACAGTTCCTACCTTTGAAGGCCAAAGAGAAGTGTTTTGTTTCAACAAATCTGGACTTAGCCACCATAAATCCAACGACTGAATAGCGTTTAAAGTAACGCCAAGTGATATAAGATCAGCCTGGATTTTATTCGTTGGAACTTGCCTACAAATGCAATTGACTGTTTTTTGTAAAATGTGTGCTAAATGATTTCGTGGTGTTTTAAAAAGCAAACTAACACAAACACTACCATGTTCTATCTTAGTAGTGTTTTGAATAACATGATTGACACATAATTGCTTCTCCTGTGAATAATACGATGACTTAGGGCTAATCTCATCGAGCTGCCAAAATCGCGTCAGTTGGATTTGAGTGTCATCGTTAAGAAGCTGATTATTGTTATCACAAATAATTGTAAAATTACATTTTGCTGAATGTGATGATGACGGTTCCGAGTCATGACCGCTTTTAATTGGGCCAGAGACTAACCAACCAAGTCTAGTCTCATAAAGAACGGGCTTGCCATCACCTAAACTAATCTTTTGAGATCCTAACAAGTCCCAGAAGATATCAGCACCAATGATTAAGTCTACTGCAGACGGTTCGTAAAAGTTAGGATCGGCTAAACAAAGATCGGAAGGAATATTTAATTTTGACAAGTTAACTTGTTTACAAGGCACATTCTCTGTAATAGAAGGCAAAACAAAACATAATAATTTATTGGCATAATTCTCATTGAATGATTTCATTGACACATGTATCATTTTACCTATGCGTGACAATGAATTATTTATACCTAGAATAGATTTATCTACGCTTTGAAATGGTAAGTTTAATCGCCTATACATAGCTTCGGTTATGAGACATGAAGTACTGCCGCTGTCAAGAACTGCGCGAGCGATGATTTCTCGATTATTATAATCGAACAATTTAATTAATGCTGTTGACAACAATACTTCATGTCCAGTGTGTGCGGAAGCGGCGATGCAAGCGGACAGGGCGCGTCTCGGCTCTTCCACAGGTGCCGGCTTATGAGTGCAATCTCCATTCGTAGATGACTGACTCGATGACGTTGTCCTTGACCTAATTTGTGCTACATGAACGAGTGTATTATGCTTCCGCTTACATATTTTACAACCGGGCTTCTAGCAATGATTAGCGTAGTGACCAGAGCGCAAACAATTAAAACAAACTTTATAACTAGGTATTAATTGAAGCGCTCGTGGTGTAGCATGATTAGCCGTTCTTAATCGATCGGCAAAGTTAAGCTACGTCTGTCGTGGTCGGTACCTGGATGGGTGACCGCCTAGTGGTATTTCAAATCGAGCGTTTCCGTGCTTCGGAAGGCACGTAAAGCCGTTGGTCCCGGTTATCACTTAATTGTGATAGTCGTTAAGCTAGTTGGATGCCTCCTAGGCGGCTTGAAAAATTCCAACAGTAGGTTGACCACTAGCCTACCTCCACCGATCCGCAGTGGGCACGCGTGGTGGAGTATCTGCCCATTCCCTTTCACCCTGATTTATGAAAGGAGGCCTGTGCTCAGCAGTGGGACATTATATAGGCTGATGATGATGAATTGGTACCTTTCTTCGTTTGTGAGTCCTAAAAACTGTGAACATTCGGATAAATTGTGGTTGCCGTTACATTTATTACAGAGTTTTGATGAATAACTCTTAGTATTCTGTGCATTTGATTGTGATTGTGAAGATTGTGATTGTGAAGAAGTGAATGATCCTACCATGGATTTAAGTTTATCATTTTTACTAGACTGATTTGATTGGTGAGGACGTGATAGTTCTATTGTTTCGAGTAAATCAGCTCGACTTCGCATGAATGTTAAAAACTTGGTAAGTGTGATGCGTTCATCCTTCTCTAACCTACCTTTGAGCTCCTCCCACTCGCGGAATGTCTTAGCATCTAGCTTACGAGTAACCATATGTACTAGGAGTGTGTCCCAGTGAATTGTAGGTTCACCTAAGGACTCCAGTGCACGCAAATTTTTATTTAATTGGTCTATTACTCGCTTAAGACTATAAGAGGACTCTTTAGTGATTGAGTCGATGTTAAATAAAGCCGTAACATGATTTTGTATTAACAAACGTTTGTTATCGAAGCGCTCGCATAATAAGTCCCATGCAACCTTATAGTTTTTGGCAGAAAACTCGATAGATTGAATTACCACAGCAGCTGTCCCCTCCAGTGACGCCCTAAGGTAGTGAAATTTATTTATTTCATCTATATCGTCAACAGAGTGTATAAGGCTAGAAAAGGAATCATGAAATTCCAACCAATTATCATATGATCCACTAAACTTTGGCAATTGAATGGTAGGTAGCTTAACGAGACGATGGTTATTACGAGAGGAAATATTTGTATGAGTGGAATCTTTTTCATTCACATCATCGCGTTGTTGAGCATTGCGTGACAATATATCTTGAGCTTTGGATACAGTTTTATAATAAAGTGTTTCGAATTCACCTCTATCCGAAAGCTGAGGGCTCATGTCATCGACGAGGCATTCTATTCTTAATTGTGTCTCATCGTACTGCTCGTACACCGATTCTATTTTACCGATACGTAATTGCAATTCACATACCTCAGTTGAACTTAGTGTTTTTTCTAAGCTACCAACATACGTTGAAAAAACAGTTAAACGACCCTTGTAACTGCCGCGTTTCTGCTTAAGCTCCTTTAATTCCTCCTTTTCGGTCATTATGAGAGACTTGTGTTCAGCAATGATATTATATAAACAATATGGATTAACCTGAAATGTTATACAATACTAATATTAACTATAAGTTAATTACTGTTAGGTACACAAATCTTGAAAAGAGACATTTAGAGTGTGAATTTACTGTAAAACGCTAACAATGCCAAATATTATTAAAATTATTTAGTGATCAAATGAAAGATATAAGAAAAAGCCTATAGTTTAATATTTTAATGATAATTCTGATAGTATTTGATGTTAAAGAGATTAAGTAAAATGCATTAATGAGTATTGCTAATCAGTGGTTATGAATTTAAGGTTAAGTTAATAATCTTAACAATGTTGCTATTAAGTTAACTAAAGGTTTAGCACTTACTCAGCACTGAATAAAACCTATGCAAAACTAATAACGGCAAATCTGATATAATTTAAGGGCGTGGTATGTAAATTAGTATGAAATTAACAATATTTTAAACTAATTACAGTTAATTAATAAGCCACGACCTTATATACAATGATTTGACCAACATAGGCATACTTTGAAATTGCTAAAATTATACAAAGTTAATTTGTGCATGTACTAACCTTATTAAATGATGAAAATACACTTATATACTACCTGATTAATAGAGTACTGGGTTCACTTAATTAAATTAACTGTGCATCATCCAATATAAATCCGAAAATCCGTGACCTGATGATGTCCTCTATGTGACCTCTTTGCCTCTTCAGTTTTTGAATTTCCAACTGATGTAATTCTTCAATTTGGATTAAATATCCAAGGTGCTTCAATTAAATCTCCAATATGGCTCGATTGGACCAAATGTTAATGAAGAAGATATGAATTTGGAAATCAAAATGCAGTAAAATAAAATGAATAAAAAAGTGTATTTTCTCGTTGAACGTTAGAACAGAATAGACAGAATGACTAACAATTTTTCCAAGACATTAATGATGGTAGGTATTAAATCATTGTATTAGTACGCCTTACAAAAATATTGCTGCAACTTACGCATGCGTAGAACATTGCTTTTTAAAGATTCTAGTAGGCGTTATTACTCTTTAACACAAAGCATTAATTTTAATCGATGACAAAATTATTTCCATATCTGGCAAAAGTCTGGCCGATTTCGGTTTGCCCGTACCGCAGCGACGAAGAGAATTATCTAGCGATGTTGTGAGGAAGCTAAACTACAATGCGGCGCTCCTAGAGGCCCATATCAATGAAATGGCACTACATTTACTTCCCGAGCAGAGGCAAGATTACGACACGATTCCTCCTATTCCACTATCTACACACGCGGCGCGTAGATAGTGGAATAGGAGGATTCTTCTTTCTTGACGCCCCAGGGGGTACGGGCATTACATTTGTGCTAAATCTATTGTTGGCCCGACTCCGAAAAGACCGTTGCCTTAGTTGAAAATAGCCTTGGCTGTAGCTTCCTCGGGTAATGGTGCAACCTTGCTCAACGGTGGACGGACTGCTCATTCTGTTTTCAAGCTGCCACTTAATCTTGCAAGCGAAGAAACCCCAACATGCATTATCAGCAAAAGTAGCGGTCGCGGTGCTCCCTTGCTGCAATGCAAGTTGATCGTATGGGACGAGTGCACAATGTCGCACAAACATGCAGTAGGTAGAGGCATTAAAACGCAGCCTGCAGGACATCCATGGCAATCAGGCTCTAATGGGCGGCGTTGTCGTTTTGCTTGCAGGCGATTTTAGAAAAACATTGCCAGTTATCGAGAGGGGTACACCTGCAGATGAAATGAACGCATGTCTCAAATCGTCACTCCTGTGGCCCAAGGTGGAAAAGCACGTGAGGTGTTCACGTGCAACATGCGCCTCAAACTCTATAATGACCAAGAATCAGGTGCCTATGCGTGTAAACTACTTCAAATCGGTGAGGGTCGACTGGAAACGGACGCAGACGGCAAAATTCAATTCACAAATGAATTTTGTCATCCAGTGGCATCAGATGATGAGCTTATTTCAAATGTTTTCCCTTTGGAGAACAATATACCCAATGAAGAGTGGTTATGTGAGAGGGCAGTGTTCTCTCCTAAAAATTAGATCGTCAGTAAAATTAATAAAAAAATAATGGACATGGTAGTCAGTGGATATAATATATACTTATCTATGGACACCGTAATGACCAGCGACGACAGTACTGCCTACCCCGTAGAGATTCTGTACTCCTTGGAATTAAAGGGCGTGCCTTCCTACAAACTGCGAGCTGAAGGTAGGCGTTCTTGTTCTGCTGATGCGTAACCTTGATGCACCCAGATTGTGCAACGGTACCAGGCTTCGCATCACAGAGCTGGGGCGGAATATTATAAAGGCCTCTATTCTGACTGGAGCAGCTAAAGGAGAGAGCGTATTGATTCCCCGTATTCCAATTATTCCAAACCATTTGCCATTTCAATTTAAGAGGCTTCAATTTCCGCTGAAGTTGGCATTTACCATGACCATAAATAAATCTCAGGGCCAAACGCTAAAAGTAGCAGGAATTCATTTGGGTACTCCGTGCTTCTCACATGGTCAGCTATATGTTGGCTGTTCAAGAGTTTCGAGTGCACAAAACTTACACGTACTGGCGGAAAATAAAAAATCTGTCAATATTGTCTACAGATCTATATTGCAATAAATACATTCTTCCTCTACACTGTGGTGGCGGGGAGATGATATTGCAGTCCAGGTGCCTTACATAGTTTCTGACTAGCTGTCCCCCACGGTTTCACCCGCGTTCCCGGGATAAAAAGCCTATGTACTTCTCCATACCATAGGCTATTTGCATGCCACATTTCATGATGATCCGTTGAGTAGTTGAGGCGTGATGGCATAACAAACAAACTCACTTTCAAATTTATAATATTAGTTACGATGGAAAACATGTGTTGTTGGTACGTACTTCAAACTTACACATACTAGAGGCTGCAAATTGTGTTACAATGAATTATCATTGGTGTGAAAATGTACAGGTTTGTCAATATTGGATTTAATTATTTTTACACAGTGTTACAAGTGTTTTGGTAAATTCATGTACCATTATTTATCCTGAACCCCAGCTCGTAACAATTGGTGTCAGAAGTAGTAGGATAAATAATGCCGGTTATGCCAAAGGAAGTCACTGAGGGTGTCCGTACAAGGGGCCAGCGGCAGCAGGAGATGGATGAAAGGAGGTTTGGAGGTTCTCCGTCGCAGACTTCGGGTGGCCAGCAGCCAACTGCCTCTTTGCCAGTTGCCGACCCACCTGAAGTCAGAGCAGTACCTGCAACCCCAGATCTTGGCGCTTTGATGGTAATGCTACAGGAGCAGGCTCGCCGACAAGAGGAGCAGGCTCGCCGACAAGAGGAGCAGGCTCGCCGACAAGAGGAGCAGGCTCGCCGACTGGAGGAACAGCTACAGCGGGATAAGGAGGAGCAGGCTCGCCGTCAGGAGGAGCAGGCTCGCCGTCAGGAGGAGCAGGCTCGCCGACTGGAGGAACAGCTACAGCGGGATAAGGAGGAGCAGGCTCGCCGTCAGGAGGAGCAGGCTCGCCGACTGGAGGAACAGCTACAGCGGGATAAGGAGGAACAGGCTCGCCGCCAAGAGGAACAGATGGTTTTATTAGAAAATTTACAAGTAACTCTTGGCAAGGATCTCAAAGTGGTGAAGGAACAGCTTCAGCATCATGAGTCCCGTATCTCGGAATCCGAAAATCGTATGTCCAAGGCCGAAGTACAGATAGAAGACGTGAAGAAGGCCCTGGTTGGACTCAAGGTTGGAACTGCTACTTCTTTACCTGTGGCTTCTTCACGTGGTTTTAAGGTACCGCCATTTGATGGCACCTCGTCATGGTCAGCCTATAGAATCCAGTTCGAAGCTGTCATGAAGGCGAATGGTTGGACTAGTGCACAGGCGATGACAGCACTCACTTTGGGTCTTCGCGACCAGGCCCTCACTATACTGGAGGCCCTCGGTAAGGAAGTGACGTATGAGCAACTGTTGGAAGCTCTAGAATCTAGATACGGGGACGCACACCTGGAACACGTATTCCGTGCCCAACTCAAGGACCGTGTGCAACGGAGCGCCGAAACTATACAACAGTGGGCTCTAGAGGTAGAAAAGCTGGTTCGTAAAGCATACCATTCTGCACCAGCGATGATCAACGGTAATCTAGTGCAAGCGTTCGTGGATGGTATACGCGACTTGGAAGTCAGAGCTGCCGTGAGATTAGGGCACCACGAGTCGCTGAAAGACGCTTTAGCCCATGCCTTAGAAGTGGAGGCTGTGCGACGCGATGACCGACCTCACCGCATCAGGGAAGTAGTGGCCTCGCCCCGTTGCTACAACTGTGGAGAAAAGGGCCACCTTCGGATGAGTTGCCCGAAGTGGAGAAACTATAGAAAAGAAGAAAATCGACCCCGGGAAGGAAATGCAGCGGTGACTGATGGCACTGCTCAGCAACAGGGAAACGAATAAACGCCAGGACCGCGGGGCGGGTGCTGGCTGGTGTTCGAAGAGCCCCAAGGATCTCGATCTCACAAGCCCATAACGGGAACAGTCTGATCATTATAGGTGAAATTAATGGCAAGCCATGTAAGGTAACGTTGGATACTGGAGCATCTCGCACGATCGTCAGTTCCCAACTAGCAAGTCGGTTTCTTGGGGACTACTTCAAAGACTACAAGCAAATTGAATTGGTAACAGCTACCGGCCAGCAGATAACCGTCGAAGGCGAGAAGGAGGTAGAATTAAAATTGGGCAACCAAAGTTACCGTCACAAAGTAATCGTGGCTGACATTATGGATGACTGTATCCTGGGATTAGACTTCATGAGGAAACATCACTGTGAGATCGACGTCAATCACGGAGTATTAAAATGTGCTTCGGAAGAAATCTTCATAGAAGGCGCATCGTCGGGCCAAGTGTATTGCTTGAAGAAGAGTGTTCTCTCTCCCATGTCTGAAACAATCGTGCCGGTAATCTTACCAGAAAATTCAGGTCATGGAAATCGTTGCATCCTTATAGAAAAACTGGACAGTGATCTTCCATGGAAAATGGCACGAACGTTAGTTAAAGCTAACAACGTCTCGGCAGTACGTGTACTAAATTTAAGTGAGCATGAACAAGTACTCAAGAAGGGGACATTGATGGGCACTTGTGAAGAAGTTGCTTGGATGCGTAGATGTCAAGACCAGCCTACGGGGTCTGTTGGGGGAAATGTTCAGTTCAACGTGACAACGCTATTGGAAGACTGTAGTGATAATCTGTCGAAGGAAGAGATGGATAAGGCTAAGAAGATGTTGCTCCGTTACGCTGATGTTTTCTCAGTTGGTGATACTGACATAGGGAAGACTGGATTAGTCCAGCACAAAATAAATACGGGTGATGAGTTACCAATCCGCCAACGACCAAGAAGGTTACCCATAGCACGGGAACAGGAAGTAGATGCCATGATCCAGGGAATGGTAAAAGGTGGTGTTATAGAGCCCTCATCTAGTCCATGGTGTTCTCCCGTGGTATTGGTGAAAAAGAAGGATGGTAGCATGCGCTTTTGTGTTGACTATCGTCGGTTGAATGACATTACGAAGAAGGACAGTTACCCACTACCAAGGATTGACGACACGCTAGATACGCTGACAAGAACGAGGTGGTTTACCACGCTGGACCTGAAAAGTGGCTACTGGCAAGTTGAAATAGACCCAAAGGACAAGGAAAAGACTGCATTCTCTACAGGAAAAGGACTATGGCAATTTAACGTCATGCCATTTGGACTATGCAATGCGCCTGCTACTTTTGAACGGCTAATGGAGCTAGTACTAACTGGATTAATTGGAGACGCCTGCCTTGTTTATTTGGATGACATCATTATCGTGGGACGAACATTCGAAGATCATCTCCAAAACTTGGAACAAGTACTCGCGAAAATACGTGGAGCCAACCTTAAATTGAGCCCAAAGAAGTGCTCATTTTTTAGACGACAAGCAAACTTTTTAGGACACATAGTCTCAGAAGAAGGAGTTCAGACAGATCCTGAGAAAATAGCTGCCGTCAACGATTGGCCAGTTCAAGAGATAAAACGCAGGTCAGGGCATTCTTGGGCTTGTGCTCCTATTATCGACGTTTTGTGAAAAAATTTGCTGACCTTGCTAGACCTCTACATAAGTTGACAGAGGAAAAATCACAATTCTTTTGGGACAAAGCATGTGATGTGGCATTCCAAGAATTAAAGAAACGGCTGTGTAGCTCACCTATTTTGGGTTATCCTGATACTGAAAAAGAATTCATAGTAGATACTGATGCGAGTAATAATGGAATTGGTGGCGTGTTATCGCAAAGAAAAGGAGATCAAGAGGTTGTGATAGCTTATTTTAGCAAGTCCTTGTCGAAACCGGAGAGAAACTACTGTGTTACAAGAAAAGAATTACTTGCTGTTGTGAAAACTTTGCAGCATTTTAGCAAGTATTTGATAGGGAGGAAATTTCATCTCCGCACTGACCATTCCGCATTGAAGTGGCTATTGCAATTCAAAAATCCAGAAGGACAAGTCGCTAGATGGATTGAACTGTTACAAGAGTTTGACTTTGTAACTGAACATCGCAGTGGGAGGTTGCATGGCAACGCAGATGCCTTATCAAGAAGACCTTGTCCTGAAAATTGTAAGCACTGTGTTAGGCAAGAAGATAAGGAAGTAATAACCGTAAAGATGCTAAGGACTGACCTAAGTGAAGAGTGGATAGAAACCCTAAAGCAGGCTCAGCAAGATGATACGGACATCAAGCCGATTCGCGACTGGATTCAGGCTAGTGCCACTAAACCTAAGTGGTGTGACGTGGCAACGACGAGTTCAGTCACAAAAAGTTATTGGGCACAGTGGGAGAGCTTAGCTATACAGGATGGAATTTTATGCCGTAAATGGGAAAATGCCCGAGGGGACAGCTCTCACCTACAAATGGTTGTTCCGAAGGCAAGGATACCAGATATCTTGAAATTCTATCACAATGGATGTTCAGGAGGTCACATGGGAGTAAAACGAACCCTTTTAAAGATTCGTGAGCGATTTTACTGGATCCACTGCAGGGACGATGTGGAAGACTGGATACGAAAGTGCGTCAGTTGCGCAGCTGTAAAGGGACCACAAACACGCAGTAGAGGTGCGCTGAAGCTGTACAATGTTGGAGCTCCCTGGGAACGGATAGCGTTGGATGTCGCGGGGCCGTTTCCTGAAAGTGATAGTGGAAACAAGTACTTTCTGGTCGTCATGGATTACTTCACAAAGTGGCCAGAGGTCTTCGCGATACCGAATCAGGAAGCTTCTACTGTGGCAGATAAGTTAGTCCATGAAGTCTTCTGTCGGTTTGGTGTACCACTAGAAATTCACAGCGATCAAGGAAGAAATTTCGAGTCTCAAATATTTCAGGAGGCATGTCGAGTAATGGGTATACACAAAACCAGGACCACATCTTATCACCCGCAATCGGACGGAATGGTTGAACGGTTCAACCAAACATTGGAGAGATATCTGGCAAAAGTTGTGGACAGCCGGCAGAAGGATTGGGACAAACACATACAACCGTTTCTCTTGTCATATCGAAGTGCAACTCATGAAAGTACGACGGTGACGCCTGCTTTTGCAAACTTCGGCAGAGAATTGCGATTGCCTGCAGATTTGCTCACCGGTATTCCGCCTGACGATCCACGTAGTGTTACAGATTATGCGAACGACTTACGAAACAAAATGAATGACGTATATGAGCACGTCAGGCAGTATGGCCAACAAATGTCTGAACGAATGAAGACCCGTTACGATCGGAAAGCGAACAATAGAGTATTCGAGATGGGGTCCCTAGTATGGCTACATAACCCAGTGCGCAGGAAAGGAAAGTCCCCTAAACTGCAAGCAAAATGGGATGGACCATATCGTGTTGTTACGAAAATCAATGATGTCACCTACCGTATCCAGAAGGGGGCTCGAGGTAAACCGAAGATTGTCCATATAGACCGTTTGGCGAAATACCATGGAACTCACATTGCTCGGGACGAGCATGTCTAAGGAGGGGGTAGTGTTACGACATCGCGACATCAGGAATAAATTGCTACCAGTAATGCCATCTGTTATTGAATAGCGGTACTATCGGTAACGCTATCTGTTGTTGTATAGGAGTAAACATCTATCAAGCAACGCCATCTATCGCCGAATAGCTACCTGCTTCTGGAATATTCCCGATAGCACTGTAGGCATGTAGAATACGCGGGTAAATTGTAGAATGTTCCGGATGCCGTTTATGAAGTATAAATACGAGACAATAGACAGGGGAGTTGGAGTTTGATTTAGTGAATCAGTGAGTAAACATCGAAGTGAAATACAGTTAAGTGCTAGTGAACTATTTAATTTCTGAGTGTTTTAATAAAAGTGTGACCAGTGTTTTGGTAAATTCATGTACCATTATTTATCCTGAACCCCAGCTCGTAACATTATGTTGTTTAAAAAAAAATGATTTATTAATTATTAATTAATCATATCCTGGACTGAAATTTGTTAGGCAACCCATATGCAATATATTTATTGACATATTAAATTAAATATAAAATACGTTTCATCGAATAAACATCTCAGTGAAGGTCGTTCTATAGCGGGATATTATACTACAAATATCAAGTCAATCCGACCACTGGAAGTGGGTGAAATTCGACTTGCAAAATTCCACCCGAACCAACATACATACATAGGTACCTACATTGCAAGTTAAATAAAAGCTTGTAAAAAAGTAGGAGATTCGTATTTTTGTGAAAACCGTTAGTTTATAATCTACCTAGCGAGATTGTAAACTATCGATAAATTGTGAACTGTACCTTACTGCTTACAATTAAACGTACTTTCGATAGCTTATGATCAAGCTGATACATTTTTAAAATGTAACTTTGTCAAAAAAAAGTGTTAACGTTATTTCTCTTTTTAAATAGAATTATACACTGTTTGAAATAAAAAAATAAAAAAAGTTTTATTTTTTAATTTCAAACTTTATTTTAATAACAAAATTTTTGTAATCCAATCCTAATGTAATTGTAACAGTTTCATGGAAAGAAAAATATCGTTTAACCAAACTTATACAACAATTAAATGCAGATTCGAGCAGATTGTCTACCAGCATAACAAGGTCTGCAGTGGCGCGGCACTCTTCACGTAGAATTTTTTGATCTGAAAAATATAATATTATTATTTAACTAGCTGTGCCGCGGTTTCACCCACATTCCCGAGGGATCGTATGTTTTCCCGTGATAAAAAGTATCCTATGTGTTAATCTAGTACATATTCTATCTGTGTGCCAAATTTCATCCAAATCAATTCAGTAGTTTTTGCGTGAAATAGTAACAAACATAAATGTGCTTCACTTTCGCGTTTATAATATCAGTAAGGATTATATCAAATAATAGCAGACCCCCGCGGTTTCACCCGCGAACAGTTAGAATTTTTTTGCGCGGATCACTTATTATTTTCAAAAATAAAAGTAGCTAAGTTACTCCTTATAACATCAGCTATGAACCGGAACAGACAGGCAAAAATGTTTAAAAACTCAATCCGATTTTATAAAATAGTTGAACTCTATGTGAGTTGAAAGCTTGGTGCAATGCGTAGATAGAGAATTGTAGGTAGACATAATAGCCAAAAAGATGGCGATAGTTCGACATAATTACATATATATTTGGATTTTTATCGAATTTAGACGAAATTATCTATACAATTTGCATGATATTGACAGAAAATACACTTGAGTATAGTAATCCTTTGATTTACTTAATGTATCAGTTAAAAAAAACCGGACAACTGCGAGTCAGACTCGCGCACCGAGGGTTCCGTAAACCTGTAGGTATATAAGTAAATGGTAGTATAGACCTGAGTATTTGATATTAATTTCAATTTATGACGTACTAAAAAAAACTACTCACTAGATCTCGTTCAAACCAATTTTCGGTGGAAGTTTGCACCGTAATGTACATCTGTTAAAGAGTAATAACGCCTACTAGAATCTTTAAAAGCAATGTACGCATGCGTATAGTTGCAGCAATATTTTTGTAAGGCGTACTAATACAATGATTTTATACCTACCATCATTAATGACTTTGAAAAATTGTTAGTCATTCGGTCTATTCTGTTCTAACGTTCAACGAGAAAATACACTTTTTTATTCATTTTTTTTACTGCATTTTGATTTCCAAATTCATATCTTCTTCATTAACATTTGGTCCAATCGAGCCATATTGGAGATTTAATTGAAGCACCTTGGATATTTAATCCAAATTGAAGAATTACATCAGTTGGAAATTCAAAAACTGAAGAGGCAAAGAGGTCACATAGAGGACATCATCAGGTCACGGATTTTTCGGATTTATATTGGATGATGCACAGTTAATTTAATTAAGTGAACCCAGTACTCTATTAATCAGGTAGTATATAAGTGTATTTTCATCATTTAATAAGGTTAGTACATGCACAAATTAACTTTGTATAATTTTACTAATTTCAAAGAATGCCTATGTTGGTCAAATCATTGTATATAAGGTCGTGGCTTATTAATTAACTGTAATTAGTTAAAATATTGTTAATTTCATACTAATTTACATATCAGATTTGCCGTTATTAGTTTTGCATAGGTTTTATTCAGTGCTGAGTAAGTGCTAAACCTTTAGTTAACTTAATAGCAACATTGTAAGATTATTAACTTAACCTTAAATTCATAGTTGTTAACCACTGATAAGTAATACTCATTTATGTATTTTACTTAATTTCTTAAGAGTTTATACTACCCCAGCTCAAATCCACATTTTGCCCCCGCTTCACGGCTCGGCCGTGCAGCCCCCGCAGCGCGCAGTCGCAACTATCTCGCTCGCACGAGTTCATCACCCGGCAGCCCGGCAGGGGAAACGCACGACTCACGAGTCGACCGTACGATAGGGTAAATAGAAGCGTTTTACCTGATAATAAAACGCATATTAAATACTTACCTTATTTGAAACCTTATATATTGAGAGCGGCCTTCCTTGTTTTCTGCTCTATACTTCCTTCTTTGTCTACCCTAATATTGCCGTCTCGCTCGCACATCTCCCCACCATCCACCCAGGCAGAGCGCGAGCTTGAGCCACGCGCGCTATCTCGTCATTGAGTCGAAATACCAGGCAGAACTAAAAATTAAGGTTTCAAATAAGGTAAGTATTTAATATGCGTTTTATTTTCAGGTAAAACGCTTCTATTAAAACTTGACCGTTATTTGAAACCTTATATATTGAGACGTGTTTGTTATCGCCTGGTGAAAGTGGATGCCAATGTGATTTTATGCTTGTAGCATAAAGTTATTTGTGACACAGGTAAGTACCTGTGATTTCTCCAGTATAGGTCATACGCGTACAGACTTCTGTGTGAGTCTGAAGGTATCGTGAGAGAGAATAGGTATCAAAAAATACTAAGATGTGCGAGGTACTGTAATTTTATTTATGAAGTACAAACGAAAATATGTAGGTGTGCAAATATTATGGTATGTAAACATGCTAGAAGCAAAGATCTTAATCAAATCATTGATGAGTATAAAAACATGTATCGTATATGATTGAAAAGCAACATTCAAGTATTTAATTAATCATGCGAAGATAATATAATCCCGCGATTAGTGGCTTATTATCAGCTATTTAACTATCTGAAAGGATTGCAGATCTCTAATGGGCATGTGACCAGATTTAGTGGATCTGAACTGATTATGCCAGCACCAGCGATGAAATATTCTATTTCGCACCCTGTTAAAGATGTAGCAGGTCTTCTCAATAGTTGGTGCATTTTGCTGTGTTACGTCTATCGTATAAAAGGTGAACACAATCTGTACACACAGTAACGGATAGCTAAATGTTTTGCTACAGTCTATGTACCGACATTATTATTCTCCGACACGTGTAGGTACATCATATATTATAATCAAAACGTTAATTACATACAGTACATTTTTACTTTCATGTGGTATTTTGTTATAATCACCAGCAATATTACTGCATAAACATTAACCAGAAATATAAGTTCTAAAGTCCGATCAAAAGTAACATCATTACTTTTACCTGTTCTAAAACTGGACAGTGACGTCATGTAGGTACAAGGCTATTTAAACAAAGTACAAGGTTGAAGGCAACCTTAACACATTACAAAATTAAGACAACGCTGTGTCAGTCTGGATATACATAATTCGTTACTTAAATTTTAGATATGTTTCTAAAAATGACACGAGTCAATCGACTATCTATCGTATCAATATATCCAAAATATGTCCAACCCACACATGAGAACTCAAAACTGCATAAATTTGATACCACTGACTTATTCAGCATAATGAACATTCATCTAAGTAGTATAAGAAGCAGGTAGTTAATAACTTTATTAGTACAGGAGTGATTGTGACAAATGGACTACATATGTTTGTTCATTTTATTTCAAACAAGCTACGGTTAACAAAGATGCCATGATTACAACAAGCGATCCAATACTCATATTTCTATAATTCCAGACCATCTTATGGTACCTACTTGGAGGTAGAAAAACCGCCCATGTATAGCGCTGTATTGTGAATGGGGCTGCCAAAATTCTGAACTTGAGGTCTGCCCTCAAAAATACTATGAATTACTTACTAAAATTTTGTTTCGAGCCAATTTAGCTGAGGTAGCCTAGCAGTTTAGAGATTAAACAAAATAGAGGGTAATTTTATACTAGATGGTAATTCCACGAGTAAGAAAACAAAGGTGCTTTTTTCTTCTTAAAACATTTATTCATGCTTTAGTGGCGAGGAGGGCGATGGCTGCCACACGCGTCATACTTGTGAACAGATGGTGCTTGTGGGGGCTGGTCTGCTTAAGTTTGCTATTTATTTACTTATTAAATATTTATTCAGTCTACTTTGTAATTTTGCCGCCGCGCTGGGGCACGCAATTGTTTTCAGTGCGATTAGAATGTAAATATTATGTAATTAATCTAAGCCTGTTTTGAAAAGAGTAATTGCTGAGTTTATTGCCGGCTCTTCTCAGCAAATGCAACCTTCCGAACCGGTATTACAGTATTAGAGTCAGACTTTTCATAAGTGCCTGCGAAGGTCTATTTGAATAAATGATTTTGAATTTTGAATTTTGAGTCTAAAGACAAAACTTTCAACTAAGTACATTACATATTATTGTGCAGGCGTATACGCTGTGTAAGTGCTCCTCTAACAGTAGTTGGTAATCAGTAACAATAGATGAGGATCTAATATATGAAAGAAATTGAAATGTTACATACATATGACGATGATACGGTTCATCAGATGATTGTCACCTCATTCCGAACATCGGTGACGTTTAATTTAGATTTTGTCATGCTTTCGAGATAGGAGTCCTTTGTTATTGCAATGCAAAATTTTCTTGGCTAGACAACCAACAAACACTTTCCTTAAAACTGCTCGACTGTTTATTGCGTTTACAGGCTTCATCTGATTATATATATCAATAGGAAATGAGATGGCGGTTGCAGTGGAATCAAAAAGTATGCTGAATCACGGTAGTGCAGACTCGTTTAGGATATTACAAAGCTCGATAAGTTAATTAGACCGATTAGGCTCTAAGGTGATTTTGAAACAAAATCAATAATATTTCTAGTATTCCATTGAACCCCCAAAAACACTGCGAGGGTGGGTAAATTTGTCAACATAGTGTAAGCTACACAGAGTAGCTACTACAGAGTAGTACAATTTTATTCATTCTTGTTTTAGAATTAAAACATAACGCCTTTGGTAGGCAGGAGAAAGTCATTCAAATAATCGATAATAGGTATTCCTTATTCCCTATATGTTTGTTACCCAATTGGTTAAATTAAACAAACAACTTTTGAATATGTATAATGAAAATGTATAATATTGTTGCCATTATTGGTCATAGATTCGTATGTGTGTCGGACACATTTACTAATGAAAACATGCCTGAGATCTGAATCTTGCACAACCAGTCGGGGTTGAAATAAATCAGCGATACGGTAAACATTTAATCCTTAATCAAACGTTATGATAGGTCAGTCAGTGAGATTTTTATTATATTCTTTGCATTTTTTTTTTTTAGCCACCACTTTTTAGCTTCAGCAGACTATGTTCAATGGTGCGGGTTTAACTTGATATCTGATACCACAGTACTGAACCAAATGACTTGACATTACCAACGGTTTTTGGTAAAACAATACGCATCAACCGTGTTTTATATTATTTTCAGTATAAAAACAGGGGGTGCTTAGATGTCACCCTGCTGGTGGAATAGAATTTATTGTCCCGCTTTGAAATTACTAAGTGTCAATCTTTAAGCACCTTGCGGGTATGGCAAGACCCCTGCGAGGGTTAAATATATAAGAACAAGTCCGTAAGGGCACCACATCCAAGTCAGGTACTTAAGAGGTACTTAAGAGTAACTGTAAGGGTAACATGTTACAGTTGCTTGCCCCTGTGAGATTTGATAATGATGGGAAATATGCGTAGAGGCATCTCAGCATAGGACTTGTCAAATGTACATTTAAAACCAACTATTCCCATGTGGGTGGTTATATTAGAGACTTTGCGACAGAACATTTCATCTCCTGCCCTTGCATCGGTTGATTTAGATGGCGATTGTGAAAAGAGGTACAATATCTAGGTAAAGTACCCTGCGTTGAGGGTATATATTTCGAGTCCCTTATCCCTACGAGGCGGGGCTAGATTAAAAATCTGCTTTGACCTGTTTTCAAAGCAGGATCCTTTAATTTTTATTAATTGAAAAGCAAAATAGGTTTTCGAACACCACGCTGCCTTTTTAATCCTTTCTTCATTACTGTGCGTAGAGACACACCATCCAAACATAGTACCCTGCGAGAGTGTATTCTAAGGTCACGCCAAGATTTATATGCGTGAGGCGCGACATTCAAATGACCCTGCGAGGGTCCATTGTGATGTATTTGAAACCACATTCACTTGAAGGGTCAATTTCAAGTCATCTACCCCTGTAAGAGGTGAATTATGATGGAAAATGTGCGTACGGGCAGAAAATCCAAAAGAATACCCAGCGAGTGTACATTTCTGCCCCTGTAAGCGGTTGATTAATATGGGGAATGTTTGTACAGGCATAACATACAGGAAAATACCTCACGAGGCTACATTTCAACTCATCTGCCCCTTCAAGGGGTTAACTATTATTGGTGTACTTGATTATTATGGGGAATGTGCATACGGAGTAAGGGCACAACATCCAAGAGAATAAATACCCCGCACATTTATCATTTTTCAGTCACTGCCCCTGCGGTGAGTTAATAATAATGGGGAATGTGCGTACCGGCCCAACATCCAAGAAAATACCCTGCGCGAGTACGTTCTGAGTCACCTGCCCCTGCGCGGGGTTAAAAATGGGGAATGTGCGTACGGGCACAAGATCTAAGATAATACGCTGCGCGGGTATGATTTGAGTCACCTGCCCCTGCGCGGGGCTAATAATAATGGGGAATGTGCGTACGGGCACAACATCCACGAGAATACCCTGCGCGGGTATGTTTTGAGTCACCTGGCCCTGCGCGGGTTGGTGTATGGATCAGCTCAGACAAGCTTGCTAAGCAGGAGCATTTGATCCTTTTTATTAGAAGCTAACATGATTCTAGGCTAGTTTTTAACTCTTAAATTTATATTATTATTACTGTGTCTTCACAAATTGCTGTGCCCTACAGGGTCCATGTGAACTATTTATTGTTTAAGATCTTACCACACACATGTGATGCAATAAATAAATAAATAAATAAATAAAATGTTTAACCTTTTTTAAGCATTGTAACTAGGCTAGCATAAATGGCAGGCGAAATCTTCTGGTTAGCGCATCACGATTCCTCATTTGAATAATTTCAGTACAAATAAGTTGTAATAATTCTGATTCACTACATAACACTTTCAATTCTTTATTAAATTAGAATCACCGCTTCATTGCAGGAACCTCAACAGAGGTTTATTTAAGTAACTAGTAACACACATGCTAGAACAAAAGTTGTTACCGCGGCAAATTTCATAAATATTTAACTATATAATAAATTTACACATGTTATTTAGACGGCACTTCACGGCACAACTAACCTTTCCGACACTTTAACTGCCTGCGGTCATAATTAATTTTATTTTAGATGCGAGAATCAGATATCTTTGGATTTACTTGAGGAGCTTATAGAGTACTACTCGACCCATTGTTACGCTGCCTTTTAGATCATTTTTGCTCAGGGCAATATCCGTTATCACTATTCGCACGTTGTGATTTATACAGTTAGCACTTGATGTAATTTAAATATTAATGTTCAACTGTGAACAAAACAGCAACTAACCTAGGAAAAACCAAGGATAAAAAATTAATAGAAGCAAAATTATCAATAAAAAGTGGGTAGATTAAATAATTTAAGAATTAGTTGTTCAAAGACATGAACATAAAATATCAAAATTAAATTGAAATATCGAACGGTAAAACCGTTAAAATCATATATCATTATTTTAATAAATTAAGAAGGTACAAAGGTATATAAAATATACAAATAACTTACGAGTGCCTAGGCTAGGCTAGGCACAACCGTCCGTTGCAGAAAACAGGACGCCAATGAAGAGATAGCGCGCGTGGCTCAAGCTCGCGCTCTGCCTGGGTGGATGGTGGGGCGATGTGCGAGCGAGACGGCAATATTAGGGTAGACAAAGAAGGAAGTATAGAGCAGAAAACAAGGAAGGCCGCTCTCAATATATAAGGTTTCAAATAACGGTCAAGTTTTAATATAAATAACTAGCAGACCCCTGCGGTTTCACCCGAGAACGGTTAGAATTTTTATGCGCGGAACACTAATTATTTAAAAATAAAAGTAGCTAAGTTACTCCTTATAACATCAGCTATGAACCGGAACAGACAGATAAAAATGTTTAAAAACTCAATCCGATTTTATAAAATAGTTGAACTCTATGTGAGTTGAAAGCTTGGTGCAATGCGTAGATAGAGAATTGTAGGTAGACATAATAGCCAAAAAGATGGCGATAGTTCGACATAATTACATATATATTTGGATTTTTATCGAATTTAGACGAAATTATCTATACAATTTGCATGATATTGACGCGAGATAGGGACACAAAAATACGCTTAGTCCTGCTCAAACATACACGTTTTGACATACACACATCAACAGAATCTAGGGATATTTTATATTTCATCAAATATCTAAAAATCTATGAAGAATTTTCTAATATGGTAAATAGAAGAATGATAGGTTATTTTAAGGTCTTTAATAAAAAATAAAAAATAAATCGTGATTTTATTGTTTTAAATAAACAAATAAGTTTTTTAATCGCCATAGAAAATTGTTATGATAAATAAACTTAATTTCTTCTTATAAAACTATAAATTTAAATTAAAATGGAAAAAAAAACTTAAAATCGAATTATTAATAATCAGTGTTGCCACCTCTTACATTAATTTTACATCGACATCGAGTGTTCATACTTAAAATTAAATTGTCAATATCTTGCTGTGGTATGAGGTCCCATGTTCTTTGCAAGTGTTCGTAAAGTTGTTGTTCCGTCGTAAAATTTTGCGGGAAATCTCTCAAAGCTTTTCGCTGTAGCATGTCTCAGGCATGCTCGATAGGATTTAAGTCGGGCGACTGTGCAGGCAAATCCAAAACATGAATATCGCTGTCTCGGAGAGCGGCTGACACCTGCCGCGCCGTATGGGAAGGAGCATTATCGTGCATGAATAGAAATTCCTGGCCCATTTGTATTCTGTGTGGGACAATAACAGGCTCTAATACTTCCTCGTGGTATTTTTGTGCAGTCATGCTGCCTTGGATCCAAACGAGCTGGGTTCGTCCGCCAAGACGAACTCCTGCCCACCCATGATTGTCCCGCCTTGGTATGAGTGGACCTCCTGAGGGTGCCGTAGACGGCTAACTCTCCCTGGTGTCACAGAATATTTAATAGTACTACCATGTCTGGTCAATCACATACATTTTATAATTAGTGTAGAATTCACACGTAAAGATGTCGCTACAGACATCGTATGGACGGATTGAAAATTAATTCTTAGTCAAAACGCTATTAAATCACTTTTTATTGAGATTTATTGCAAAGGAATACAATTTGATAATAATAATTTAATTTAATTATTTTTTTAAACTCGTATTTTCAATATTTGCAATTTATTTAATTTTATTTAAATCTTTCGACCTTACATAGATGGCCTTACCGTCGATTATTTTTATTTCTTTTTATCGTTTAGGACCGAAACAATCAAATAATAATAAAATAAATCTAATATTAACCTGTTTCTA
This sequence comes from Achlya flavicornis, assembly GCA_947623365.1. Taxonomy (NCBI): domain Eukaryota; kingdom Metazoa; phylum Arthropoda; class Insecta; order Lepidoptera; family Drepanidae; genus Achlya; species Achlya flavicornis. Next base: position 3,000,355 of record OX392491.1, on the reverse strand, counting down.
ATAAGCAGAGACTTCAACGGTAAATAAATATAGTCTAAATATTTTGAAATCTACAATGATTATTTTTAAAAGTACAATGGGCATTTTCGTACCAATTGTATTTCATTTGTTTTTATGGGCTTAAGTCTGTATCTAGCTAGTGCAGGAAAACGTATAGTGGTTTCATTTATTCAACAAAATATCAAATAAGAACAATTATTAAGTCTTTTATGGTCAAAAGGATTAAAGCCATTCGTAAATCACCGACCCTGCTCACAAAATTTATGGAGAATCGGATGAGTAATTTGACCTGTAGTGGAGAACAGGTTATCTGGACATACATACGAAAGCATTTTTGTCCAAGCTGAAACGGAGACTCATCGCTAGCTCGGTATTAAAGTGATTTTTAAAACATATCGAAGATTAAGAATCTGCTATCTTGACCTATTTTTAATCGTTCCCTAATCAGGGCCGGCAATAGCCTATATAGCGCCGGGTCAGGCGTCTGTCACTTGCCTATATCTACCGCGATAAGCATCTACAGCTCGCTTCGAGCTGGGCTCGACTAAACTGTCGGGGCCGCCACGCACTTGCGAGCACACTGTACGCAATTGTGTCGGAGCCAAAATCAGAATGCTCAATTATTTGTTTTCTTGTGCGATGTTAACCTAGGAAATATATTTATTTATCAATTATCACTGCACTTTGTTATAATGGAGAACCGTAACACTAATAATTTGAGTTTAACGGCTGTCGCAATAAACAGATTTTATTTAAGTTGTTGGTTTTTAAATTACTGCAATTATTACGACTGATACACTACTGACGGATTTATCTACATTCACTGTTAAAAACTACAGTAACATATCTCTCGGCATGCCCTATTCTGAAACCCTAGGCACGCCACTGCATCGAGAGTCAAGGTGAGGCATTGGCAGTGAGCCTAGATGTAGCGAAGGCGTTCGATCGGGTCTGGCACAGGGGTCTTCTAAGGAAGTTACCATCATACGGGCTTCTCGAGGGATTATGCAAATGGGTTGCCAGCTTTCTGTCCAGCAGAAGCATAAGAGCCGTCGTCGACGGTAGCTACTCTGATAGCATGGACATGAATGCCGGCAAGGCTCTGTGCTGTCCCCAACACTGTTCCTTCTGCATAGCAATGAATGCCGTCAATAGACAGCATATCATTCATTGCTATGCGGACGACAGTACAGGGGACGCTCATTATACGGGCCGTGCGAATCGTTCCGAGGTGGAGGAAAGCCGCGAACGGCTGGTGTCTGAAATCGAGAGTACACTAGCTTGTGTCTCCGATTGGGTTCGACTAAACCTAGTCCATTTCAACCCCACCAAGACTCAAGCCTGCGCGTTCACCACTAAGAAAATCCCATGGTCTGTGGCTCCACAATTCCAGAACACTTCCTTGAACATCAGTCAAAGCATTGGGATTCTTGGCGTCGACATTTCTAGCGACGTTTTGTTCCGAAGTCACTTGGAAGACAAGATTAAGCTGGCATCCAAAAAGCTTGGAGTGCTCCACAGAGCGAGGCAGTACTTCACATCGGGGCAAAGGCTGCATCTTTATAAGTCGCAAGTCCGGCCTCATATGGAGTATTGTTGCCATATGTGGGCGGGGGCACCTGGATACCAGCTTGGGCCTTTAGACTCGGTTCAGCGACGTGCCGCTAGAATTGTCGACGATCCCGAGCTCACGAACGGTTACGAGCCTCTCAGTTTGAGGAGAGACTTTGCCTTATGTGTGTTCTACCGCTTGTACAACGGGGAGTGTTCCAAGGAATTGTTCGACTTGATGACCACGGCAGCCTTCCACCATCGCAACTTTCGCCATCGACGAGGAGTCTATCCTCACACATTGAAACCTATCCTTATATATATCCTTGAGCCGTTCTATGTATTAAAAACAATGGGCGTCAAATCAAATCAAATCAAATCAAATAATTTATTTTAAAAAGTAAAAAATTACACAGATAATTAAACAATGGTCCCCGCACTAGGATAATCCTGTATCGCGGGCAACCTGCAGCGTCAATTCAAACATTTGATTAAAGTTTAATAAATATAACAAAAATAAAATAGTGGTTTCTTAGGTGGCTGTTTCAAGTCTTTCCAGAGCTTGTAGTACTGCGTGCGACCAGACTAGATGTATGTAGTGGTTTCTTAATAAATAGATGTTTCCATTAATTTTCCACAGAAATTATTTGTTTCCCAGAAATAGATCTTTATAAGCGACACTATGAGATGGAGTAATAATACAGTTTTTTTTTTCAAATCAACGAGTACCAAGTATACAGTTTTATTTTTTATTAAAATCGGCATTGGGGCTCCTTTCAGCATTTGTCGCTATGCCCTATACTTTAGGATTCAGCCAACCAGGCAAAAAATGGTAAAATGTTAAAGGATATAATTAGGTAAGCATTATTTAAACTTTTTAACTTTCACGCCTTTTAAATTAAAAACTTCAAACAATAAAAAAATGTTTATACCATAGAATTGGAAATGTTAGGAAAAAATAAAAAGTGCCCATCGTCCTTTAAAATACTGTTCTATAAAAAGTGACATCTGTTGTCATTTACTGACAAAACTAACATTGCTGTAGTGACATACGTGGCTAGACTAGCAAATAGTACCTTTGACTCACCACCGGCGCTGTACTTGCGCGAGTTACGGTGGTAACTTTTGAAGTATGGGCGCTGACCCTCTGTTGTACGTAGTATTTATCTACTCTGAGGTACTACGTACAGAAAACCCACTTCGAAAACGACATTTAAACAAAAATCGACTCTTGGAACGACAGAATAAAGCGCAATCCAGTTCGCGCAGCGCTGCGCGCCTAAAATTATATTCACCTACAACTTCCCTCTCTTTCTATCGTATAACTCTATCCTGTATGACGCGGCACGTGTTACGGTAGGGTTGTCTAATGACGTATTATGAATCTTCAATATTTCCTTATCGCCTATGTATGTCCTATTACTATTCTCTGTGTTTATTTTATTTCTATGCTATTCTCCTTTCGTGAACAATGACATTTAAAATATCCTAGCTAACTAGTATTAGATCAAAAAGTTATTTTAAAATGTCTACATACTTTAATCTAAGTTGTTAGACCTATACGTACTTTGTATACTGAATGTGTATTCTGTCTACGAAACTGAATACAACTATTTTGGGGAAGGGTTTTAGTAACATACATGCTTATCAAATCTGGAATGACTGACGACGCGACAAGAAACGGCACGATTACCTAGTCCAGTAGCCGTCAGCCGAAATTCACAATATTTGTTCTTAATAATCTTCATGTTGATTAAAGAAGTTTGTTATATAAAAATTAATAAAGAATTAACCAAAAAAAGGATATATATTGAGTTACTTACCTACATAACAATAAGAATTGTTAGTTTTTTCTGAATATTGTTCTACTGATTTTTGAAATAGTGGTATGTTAAATCTTAGTTATTCTAAGAGTTGTAAGGTAGAATTACTGTATATTTAAAGAGGGAACTCTTTCTATTCTGGAACTACTAAGTTTCTAAAAAAAAAATCGTCAAAATCGGTTCATAAATGACGAAGTTATCTGCGAACACACATAAAAATAATTAGACTGTTTTACAAAAAACTTAAACCGACTTCAAAGTACACTAAGAAGTAATCAAATCCTGATCTGATGACAATGGGACCAAACGGGAAGTGTACCCTTTCAGACAAAAAAAATATTTCCAAATCGGTTTATAAACGACGGAGTTATGAGGTAACAAACATAAAAAAAAAAACATACAACCGAATTGAGAACCTCCTCCTTTTTTTGAAGTCGGTTAAAAAATATACGGTCGAATTGAGAAACCTCCTCCTTTTTTTGAAGTGGGTTAAAAATCATTCACATGAGTTTTCGAGGTCTAAGAGGCTCGTTTATACAAGAGGGTCTCTTCTGGTCGCTCTATCTTTGTCTCTTTTTAACACACTGGTATGTTATCAAAACGGGCCTATTATTATAATAAGGACTTTAGGACAATACAATGAAACAACAACTAAATATCTAGAACTATAAAAACAACGATATCTACACAAGATAGTGTTAAAAAAAGAACAGTAAACACTTTATATAGGTAGTACGTAGGTATTTATACCCACACGCGTCTTGCGCTGCGGGCGCGTTGCAACCGACTAGCGTTGTTCCGGAAGTCCGCGTGCGCGCGATCGTACCTAAACATGGGAGTGGGACAGGCCTGCTGGTGTTCTCCAAACGTGCGTTCGATGTGAATCCGGATGAAACCCACACAGGAACTTATCGGTGAACAGCACTAAAGACCATTGTTCGTCGCTCTATGCTAAATTCTCCCGAGCACACGAAAGCCGCCGACCGCGATTGCCACGTCGCAATGCTGGAACACGTAGCGGTCTTCGAAAATGAAGACCAACTTCATGCAACCTCCTTCGCACGGTTTAGTCGCTTACCAGCAGCTGGTGGTCCTCCTAGAACCTTTGTACTAGGTGCATCGCTGTGATATTGGGTTGTCTTCTGGCGGTAATTTGGAGAAATCGATCCTGTCACTGCGTAGTAATACGATTTTTACCCGTGTGCCGTTAAGCTACATCCCCAGTACTGCGATAACGTGACCACATCCTTGATATCACGTTTTGTCTTGTGTGTAGGGCCTCAGCAACGACGCATTGAATAGCACCATTTTCTAACATGCCCACGGCTCGTAACATTTCATCTCGACTCAATAATCGACGTCGAAAGAGGTGGCAACACTGATTATTAATAATTCCATTTTATATTATTTTTTCCATTTTAATTAAAATTAATAGTTTTATAAGAAGAAATAAAGTTTATTTATCATACCAATTTTCTATGGCGATTAAAAAACTTTTTTTAAAATTTAAAACATTAAAATCACGAAATGTTTTTTATTTTTTATTAAAGACCTTAAAATACCCTATCCTTCTTCCATTTACTATATCAGAAAATTTTTCATAGATTTTTAGATATTTGATGAAATATAAAATATCCCTAGATTCTGTTGATGTGTGTATATGCGTATCTTGGCTTGTCTAACTATAATTCTCCGTCTACGGTGCAATGCAATACTTGTGGCAATACTCTTTTGGAATTCAAAACTCATTGGAATGTCAAATACCTATCAAAGAATATTTAAATCAAAAGCACTAAGGAGTATTGATATCAATTTCGATGCAAATCATCCCTAAAATAACTTTCTACCCCTTTTTGACCCCGCTAGGCGATGAGTTTCAATAAAATATGAAACACCACTTCCATCAATTATGTTAAAGAATGTTTATGCAAAATTTGAAGTAGATCGGACCAAGGAATCACGTTGTCCCATACAAACTTTGCCCCCATTTTTCACCCCCTTAGGGGTAGAATTTCGGAAAATCCCTTCTTATCTGATGCCTACGTCATACAAAGAACACACCCTCCAAGTTTCAGGTCTCTACGATCAGCGGTTTAGGCTGTGCGTTGATTGTCAGTCAGTCATTCAGGACAAAGCATTTTATATGTATAGATTACACCCAGACTTAGGACATACAGACATGTTCATGCACACAAATGCATTTCATGTGTGGTAATCGAACCCACGACCTGCGGCGCCAGAGGTGGAATCTTAACCAGTCTTATCTTAACCAACCGCGCCAGCTGGCCCGTCATAAATTCAAATTCAAAAAGCATAATATATTCAATTTAGGCCCTGATAAGACATATTGCATATTGTAATGTACTCAGATTTCATTTTTAAACTTACTTTTTAAGGCAATTATTTTCCTACTCAGAGCCGGTTTTGATTGAAGATATAACAGGGATCGACGCAACTGGATCAAGACACGATTCGTAAAAAAACCTTTTTCATATACGGAGGAATCGGTAAACAATTATACGGCCCGCCGATGGTAAGCGGTTACCGTAGCTATATGGCGCTTGCAACACACGGTGCATCAGTCAAGCGTTACCGACGCGTTACTCACGCGCAGGAACACAACATAAAGTTATTTGGCTGCGGTATTGTGTAAGGTGGAGGTACTTCCCCAGTCGAGCTGCTCGCCGAGCGAATAAATGCTATGCTCTAAAAGTTATCTTCGAATTATAGTGGACTAATGCGGTTCTGTTAGCCAGCTCCTCAACTATCTTATGACTGAGTGACAGAGGACTATATTTGAAAGTGATTTATTGTGACTGGAAACTATAACTGGACACTGGCAGAAATAAGCCCTAATTTGGGCTTGGTTGCCAAACTTAAAAATAAGAAGAACAATAAGAATGTTCCCGCCCAACTCAGTGAGCAATTTTATGTATGTTGATTGCTATTGCTATATTCGTCTCTCAAGGCGCTGTTAGTATATAATATTAATAATCATTCTGATAGTTTCAAACCCTGACTAAAATTACAGTTAAAACACTAAACCAAATTAATCACATGTAAACTTTCAAATAAATGTTTGATTACCTTTTGGAAGTCGTTCCTTTTCAGGAGAAATTGCAACCAATAACTCTTTGCGCTGCAAGCAAACCTTCATCCATTGGAATGGACGTACTGGCACAATTAATTGTGAAGTAGTTGCTGTAAAATAAAAGTAATAGTTATACAATTTAAGACGGGAGTTGGGCTGCGATTATTCCATACAATGTATTCCCCTATTTTCTTCCTGAATAATGCCTCTAGTCATCATCATATAATCAAGTTCTGCTTTGGACACATCCCTGTTAATTCCTTTTTTTTTTCAGCAACTAATTATTAAAGAAATTATGGCCCTCCAAAAATTACAATATATGCCCTATTTTTCCGCCGTGATTTTTAAAAAGACTACCATACAAATTCGAAAAATTTTTTACATAAAAGAAAGTAATAGGGACCTAGATAACCCCTTACTTAAAATTTTAATGTAATAAATTAAATTATTAAAAGAAACAAAAAACCCGACTGCGTAAAACAAATATTAACTGAAAAGAGAAAAACAAGCTTTTTAATCTATAGAATTTGGAATATAACTTGAAAGTTATAAGGTCTTGCAATCGGGGACAAACCAATAAACTAAGTAGGTACCTATGTGTTTTATTTAAATATTTGTTTATCCCCGACTGCAATACCTTATAACATTCAAGTTATATTCCAAATTCTATAGATTAAAAAGCTTGTTTTTCTCTTTGCAGTTAATATTTGTTTTACGCAGTCGGGTTTTTTGTTTCTTTTAATAATTTAATTTATTTCAGACTTTTTAGTTTTATACATAACTAGCTGCCCGGCGCGACTTCGTTCGCGTGGTGCTACCCTACCCTACCTGAAATTTCTTTGCTATAAACCTCACGGAGCCCGAGACCTTTCCAACGAATACAAAACCGTGGAAATCGGTTCGTGCGTTCTGGAGTTATAGCGTCAGGAAGGAAAACCCGACTTATTTTTATATAGTAGATGATTTGTAAGTATTAGTAAGTAAATGAGCGGTACGGTAAAGTAACGCTAACAACCATCGCAACTCTGTGACTTACGTACGGTAACCGCTCATAGTCCTATACCTACTGTCCTTGCATTAAACATGGTTTTTTGCAGTTTACGTCAAAATGGTTTACAATATATACATATACATATATGGAATGGGCTGTTCACAAGCTTTCATTTGATACCCATATTGTTATAATAACGAGATTTTTGTTTTTAATACCCCCCCTCTTTTCTTATCCGTACACGCCATATAAAAATAATATACCCTATGACACTCCCACAGTTCAGACGAATCTAACGACACCTCATATGCTTAAATCCATCAAGCCGTTTAGGCTGCAGAGCGTGTCAAAGAAATAGACATACATACATACATACATACATACACTCGAAAAACATAACCCTCCTTCCGGGTCAGTCGGGTAAAAAATTATTGATATGGCTCAGTTTTGTAGGAGGAAAATGGGGAAAACGAAACGTCGATATAGAATCTTTTTTTGTGAATAAATCGGTCTGAGCTGCAGATGTCCCTATCGCACATAGCGCATAGCATAGCGGCATAGCGCGACGGCAATAGTTTCTTCAAATACCAATTTTTCAAATTCCTCGCAGCTAGTAACCCCTCTTAATAAATATAAATACATGGAGTATTCCTATAATATTTAAAGAAAAGAAAGAAAGAAAAAGATTTATTCTGGAAAACACACAACATTACATTAAAGACTGTAGAAATTACAAAAAACAAGAATTAAAGAAAACAAACAGAACCAATTAAAAACTACACAAAAATGCAATGTTGCGTGATGCCAGGAATAGGTCTCGACTCAGCAATATGCTCAGGTTAGTAAGAAAAACTAACCCTCGCGCTGACATCACGAACATACAGTGACACAGTACGGACGGTATACAATTAACAAATAATGAAAAAAAAAAACAATGAAGCATAGTGAGAGTGCGAGCCGACCAGCCACGCCGCGCCACGATATTTATAATCTATGGTCGGTCGGTTTATGTAATAGTTATGTATTCTTCATATAATAATATAATGGGACAATACAGAGCGCCGAATGTGAATACGGCGCGGCGCTCGGATCCCAAACTAAGCAGAGATTGTAATGTTGAGCCACCTGCTAACATTCTTAATTTCACGGCGTGTGTTGACGAATCATACAAAAGAAAAATCCTATTTCTGGCTTCTTAGGGGTTTTTATTTCATTTTGTTTATTTATTTATAGCGGCAATAAAAATACACATTCTGTGTAAATTTCAACTGTCTATTACGGTTCATGAAATACCGCTGACAGACAGACGGACGGACGGACGTAAGGGCAGCGGAGTCTTATAAATAGGGTCCCGTTTGGCACACTTTTTTCATTGCTGTCAACACTTATAATTGTTATATTTAGATATATAAGTGTATCGAGATATAATAACCATTATGTTACTTTTTTAACCCATGTACCTAAGCGTAATGTTAGTATTGCAAATATATAAATAAATCAACACTCGCAGGCGGCCACGGTGAATATTTTGTATGACGATCACCGCCTCCAGTGGACATACAAGCATTTCATACAAAATGTTTCACCGTAGTCGCCAACGACTGCAGATTACGTATTACGTTGGCGTTCAAAACTCATGGTAGGCGTACTGGTACCTACTACACTTTTCTTTTGTAAATACTACTTGTACATACTTACATAGATAATTGCACCTAGAGTAGGGCGGGACTCGCAGTCAGCAACAGTGAGTCACGAACACTCGGCTTCATGCTTCAGGCGCTTGTGCATCAACTCTGAAATTGGTTTGGCAAATAACGTTTAACAAGCCATCTAAAACTTCTAAATCTTAACTAAATATGGGATAAGGAAAATGCGGTACAATATATAATTTACTAGCTGTACCCCGCGAATTCGCCTGATTTCCCGAGACGAAAATTAGCCTACAGCACTCGGGGATAATGTAGTTACCTATTAGTGAAAGAATTTTCAGAATCACATCGGATGTTCGGGGCATTACCTACGTCCAGACTCCAGAGTAACAAACTTTTCCTCTATATTATTACTTATAGGTATGTTTGGGTCAGCAATATTTAAATTTTATTCCAAATTTCAAATCAATAGCATTAGTGGTGGCTGAAATATACCGCTATGACAGACGAACGGAGTGGCACCAGTTCCTTATTTACCTTTTTGGTTCGGAACCCAATATAATGCAATTTTAAGTAACCAAAACCAAGTAAACTTAACTGTATCAGAAGAGTAGTTGCAGCCAAACACCGCAGTCGGCAGCCGCAGTCAACCACCGCAGTCAGCAGTCGCAGTCAACAACCGCAGTTGGCGGTAGAGGCAGCACGAATGTTGCAGTCGCTTTAGATAGGGGCTTGTGGACAAACTCTGAAATTTTTCAATCACCAGATGAATATTATAAATGCGAATATACCTTACTCTGTCTATCTGTTTGCTAACTCTTATGAAATTTGGCACACATACCCAAGTGCTAGGTAGGTACCAGGTACAGTTTGGCCATAAATATGTATACACTTAGTGAATTACAAAAAAAGATTAATAGAATAAACAAGAAATAGAAGAACATATAAATATTATGATTTGTATAACATTTCAACATTTGAATCTATACAATGCGGGAAATTTTATTTTGGATGTCAAGAAGTATACATATTTGTCCTCGAGTGGTACATAAGCTGTATAGCCCACAAACGTGGGTGCAAGTAGGTGGGTTCGATTCCCACCCAGTACATGCATTTGTGTGCATGAACATGACTGTAATATGCTGAGGCTGGGTGTAATTAGTATGTATTTACAAACCAAAAAAAAAAGTATAATGTATTATATCAGTTATCTGGTTTCCATACTACAAGCGCTGCTTCGTTTGGGATCAGATAGCTGGGTGTGAGCAAAGTCCCAGGATAAATATAAATTTACTTTGTAGGTATAACCCAACTACTACCATCAAGTTATATTCCAGCAAAAGTGTGTTTTGAAAAGAGTAATTGCTGAGTTTATAGCCGGCTCTTCTCAGCAAGTGCAACCTTCCGAATCGGTATTAAAGTCAGACTTTTCATAACTGCCAGCGATGGTCTATTTGAATACATGATTTTGAATTTAACAATTAGATATATTTTAGGGCCAATACTGAGGTTTGTAAGCTTATTACCTTAGCACAACAATCACTTACCAAAGTGGGATTGAGATATATATAATTGTACTGTTTTACAAAAAACTTAAACCGACTTCAAAGTACACTAAGAAGTACTCATATCCTGATCTGTGGGACCAATGGGACCAAACGGGAAGTGTACCCTTCCAGACAAAAAAAGAATTTTCCAAATTGGTTAATAAATGACGGAGTTCTGAGGTAACAAACATAAAAAAAATACAACCGAATTGAGAACCTCCTCCTTTTTTTGAAGTCGGTTAAAAATAAAGCTAATCATAGTATAAATAGATGCTAACCACAATAGCAGCAGTAGGGAAACAGCAGTTTTAGCAGCATCTGGTGACTGATGTGCTTCGGGCGCTTGTGCACGCATTCTGAAACACGTTCGGCAAATAACAATTAGTTAAGTTAGAAAATCTGTCGCCAAACAGAACCGGTGTTCCGGTAGTTACGCACTTGAGAGTCAGTCCATCATATACCTACTACTTACCTGCCATCTAGGCATCGTAAATGTCAACACATTGATATTGCATCAGCAATAGCAGGGGAAATTTCATAATTGGTAAAATGGTAGATACTTCTCTATTTCTTGTGAGCCTTTTAATATTTAAAAAACTTAAAATAATAAATAATCTGGGACATTCCTCACACACGGTCATCTGATCCCAAACTAAGCAGAGCTTTTAGTACTATGGAAACCAGATAACTGATCTATCTACATAATAACAATCAGACATGTCCATGTACACAAATATCTGTCCTGGGTGAGAAATGAGAATCGAACCCATGACCTGCAGCGTGATGGTAATGTAAGCACGTAAAAGAGGGCGGGGCCAGCGTTTGACGCGTGTGATTGGCCGAGAGAAATGCGTGCGGAGGGACGAGGCTCGGGGGCGGAGCCAACAATCCGCGCCTGTTATTGATAGACAGAGTGGGATGGGAGGGGCGTACGATGCGCGGGCGCAGACCCTGTCTACTCGAAGTGTGATTGGCCGAGAGAACTATGCGTGGTGTAGACGTGAAATCAGACAACCAATGGCTTGCTTAGAAAAATGGCCCCTCACTATATTTACCTACTTTAGTCCCGACATAGACTATGGACTGTACCTGACCACTCGTCTGTAAGTAGATACTTAGGTAGGTAGGGTAAAACACCCGGTAATCAGCCTTCTAGTGAGAAATGTTACTTTGAATAGCTGTAGGTTTTGGTATTTTAGGAATGGAAACGAAATAGTATTATCAAAATAATGGTAATTTACTAAGGATCTAAGAATAAATAGAAAACCAATAATATTTTATGCAAACTGAAAAAAGACATTGATGAAATATAGATTAGAATTATACGACAGCTATACAATTAATGAGTCAATACTTATCTTTATCACCTTGAGTCACATCACTTATCATAGTGAGATTGTAACATTCAAAATTAACCTTATCATAGTATAAATAGATGCTAACCATAATAGCAGCAGTAGGGTAGCTGCACCCGATGACTAAAGCAGCAACTTCAGGTGCTATGCACTCTGAAACACGTTCCACAGCAGTAGCTGCACCCGGTGACTGAAGCAGCTGGAGTTGCACTTCAGGCGCTTATGCACTCTGAAACACATTCGGCAAATAACATTAAGTAAAGTTAGAAGATCTATTGCCAAGCACAAACCAGCATTCCGGTAGTTGTGCACTTGAGAGTCAATCCATCATATACCTACCTACCCATCTTCTAGGGATTGTAAAGGTCGGCAACACATTGACATTACATCAGCAATAGCTAGAAAGATTGCCCAGAGGAAACAGTTGATTATTCTCACTTGCTCGTAAGCCTTCAGATTTAAAAGCTTAAAATAAATTATATGGGACATTTTTCACATACTTCATGATCTCAAAGTAAACAGGGCTTACAGTACTATGGAAACCAGATACCTAACCAATTTACCTACATAATTACATGTGTGTCCTGGGTGAGATTGAACCAACCACCTGTGGGGTGCAAGGCAAGTAACTTACCAATCACACCAGCTGGCCCATCAAACATATAATATGAGTAATATTCATGGAAACAACTGCTGACAAATTGTTTTAGTTTTACAGATTATGTAAATATGTTTGGTCTTACTATAAATAAATAAGTTATTGTAAAAATCATTCAGCTCACTTACATATGTTTAAAGTTTCTATAAACCAGCATTTCTTGTCAATCTTTTACTCACAGAATCTAATGCTGTTATTATGTAATTGACACCTTCATTCCCACCATCTTCATTTTTAAAACCAGTTCCCATTGGTTAAACCTGTCCAAACTAAGGTATTCTGGTGTAGAAAATTGATGGAATGGACCTAAAACAAAATTGCACTTTAGGATAGGTGTGTGTACCTAATAACTTGGAAATAAAATCGTTGCGACGAAGCGGCAAGTGATGATTCATTAAACTAGTCATACCAATGTAACTTTAAGTTGTGCTTGTAGTGTAGGTACTTCAATTACTTTTGAAATAGGTATCAGAAATACATTTTGATTTTTAAAACTTTACAACATTTCTTCAGTCTCATATCCAAAGTATTATCAAAATTGTGCAAATTTTCTCGCCATTTTCGACAAAAATCCAAAGAAAGAAAAGCTGGATCGTTCATTGATTGTAGATCACACAGGTCCAGCCAGATAACAAAGGGGATCGTATAAAGAAGATTTCAAAAACTGTACACAAAACTGAAATCGTAAAGAAATAAAACTAAAATCAAAACACCGGTAGCTCAGAGAAAAGTTTGTGAAACGATAAGTTATTTTCATTTTCACCACTTTTCTTTCACACTTGACGCAACATTAGTGTTGCCGGCATTATGTACATTCATCCAAAGTCTCTGGTAAATCATAAACATATGGGGAATAGTTCTCCATTCAATATTTGTTCCTGAAAATGAAACTGCGTAGGTTCGATCTCATGAAACTGTATTTCCCGACTTGTTTGTTACATCATTGATTATCTTATTATGAAATACCAAACAGAATAATTAAACAAACTAAATCTCTTATAAAACTGAAGAGTTAGGCTTCTAGACAATGAATGAATTAATGTCACATTTTCAAACAAACAATTAATCATATTATTCTTAATTTTACAAAACAGCCAGTACTAAAATACTGTGGCCAGTATGTACATGAAATGACAATAAATAGGAGGCGCGCAAGTCGCCACATACATTTTATAAATAGTGTAGAATATACACATATAGATGTCGCTACATACATCTTTTGGACTGATTGAGAAATAATTCCTCGTCAAAACGCTATTAAAACCCTTTTTATTGAGCTTTATTGCAAGGAAATATAATTTGAGACTATTGTTTTAAATATTTTTATTAAATTAGTGTGTAAAACTCGTATCAAATAACTATATTGCAATCGATATATTTCTTCGATCTTTCCATAGATGGCATAAGCGTCGATTATTTTTATCCCGTGTCATCATTTTATCCTGTTAGGTGCAGAAAAGACGACGAATTCAAATCAAATCAAAAAGTCATTTATTCAGTTTAGGCATGGTTTAGGCCCTGGTAAGGCATACACCATACCATAGTATAAAACCAAGTCATCCCGCTGCCTGTCTGTATGTATGCTTAGATCTTTAAAACTGCGCAACGGATTTTGATGCGGTTTTTAGGGTTCCGTAGCCAAATGGCAAAAAACGGAACCCTTATAGATTCGTCATGTCTGTCTGTCTGTCTGTCTGTCCGTGTATGTCACAGCCATTTATTTCCGAAACTATAAGAACTATAATGTTGAAACTTGGTAAGTAGATGTATTCTGTGAACCGCATTAAGATTTTTACACAAAAATAGAAAAAAAACAATAAATTTTGGGGGTTCCCCATACTTAGAACTGAAACTCAATTTTTTTTTTTCATCAAACCCATAAGTGTGGGGTGTCTATGTATAGGTCTTCAAAAATGATATTGAGGTTTCTAATATCATTTTTTTCTAAACTGAATAGTTTGCGCGAGAGACACTTCCAAAGTGGTAAAATGTGTGTCCCCCCCCCCTGTAACTTCTAAAATAAGAGAATGATAAATCTATAAAAAATATATGATGTACATTACGGTGCAAACTTCCACTGAAAATTGGTTTGAACGAGATCTAGTAAGTAGTTTTTTTTTAATAGGTCATAAATTGAAATTAATATCAAATACTCAGGTCTATACTACCATTTACTTATATACCTACAGGTTTGTACGGAACCCTCGGTGCGCGAGTCTGACTCGCACTTGGCCGGTTTTTTAATACATAGTGATTCAAGAGGAAGGTTTTAGTACATACCTACATGATAAAAGAGAAAATAAAACCGGCCAAGTGCGAGTCAGACTCGCGCACCGAGGGTTCCGTACAAACCTGTAGGTATATAAGTAAATGGTAGTATAGACCTATTAAAAAAAAACTACTTACTAGATCTCGTTCAAACCAATTTTCAGTGGAAGTTTGCACCGTAATGTACATCATATATTTTTTATAGATTTATCATTCTCTTATTTTAGAAGTTACAGGGGGGGGGGACACACATTTTACCACTTTGGAAGTGTCTCTCGCGCAAACTATTCAGTTTAGAAAAAAATGATATTAGAAACCTCAATATCATTTTTGAAGACCTATCCATAGACACCCCACACTTATGGGTTTGATGAAAAAAATAAAATTGAGTTTCAGTTCTAAGTATGGGGAACCCCCAAAATTTATTGTTTTTTTTCTATTTTTGTGTAAAAATCTTAATGCGGTTCACAGAATACATCTACTTACCAAGTTTCAACATTATAGTTCTTATAGTTTCGGAAATAAATGGCTGTGACATACACGGACAGACAGACATGACGAATCTATAAGGGTTCCGTTTTTTGCCATTTGGCTACGGAACCCTAAAAATGCTCTTAAATCTATAGAAATTTGAATATGACTTGAATTTTATAAGGAATTGCAATCTGGGACAACCAATAACCTAAGTATGTATTTTTTACCCGACTGACCCGGAAGGAGGGTTATGTTTTTCGAGTGTATGTATGTATGTATGTATGTATGTATGTATGTATGTCTATTTCTTTGGCACGCTCTGCAGCCTAAACGGCTTGATGGATTTAAGCATATGGGGTATCGTTAAATTCGTCTGAACTGTGGGAGTGTCATAGGGTATATTATTTTTATATGGCGTCTACGGATAAGAAAAGAGGGGGGGTATTAAAAACAAAAATTTCGTTATTATAACAATATGGGTATCAAATGAAAGCTTGTGAACAGCCCATTCCATATATGTATATATTGTAGTACTTTTGTGCTACCATTTTGACGTAAACTGCAAAAAACCATGTTGAATGCAAGGACAGTAGGTATAGGTACTATGAGCGGTTACGGTACGTAACTCACAGAGTTGCGATGGTTGTTAGCGTTACTTTACCGTACCGCTTATTTACTTACTAATACTTACAACTCATTCTATATAAAACTAAAATGTCTGAAATAAATAAAATTATTAAAAGAAACAAAAAACCCGACTGCCTAAAACAAAAATTAACTGAAAAGAGAAAACCAAGCTCTTTAATCTATAGAATTTGGAATATAACTTGAATGTTATAAGTTGTTGCAGTCGGGGATAAACAAAAATTACAAAAAAAACACATACTTAGGTTATTGGTTTGTCCCCGACTGCAAGACCTTATAAGATTCAAGTTACATTCAAAATTCTATAGATTAAAGAGCTTGTTTTTCTCTTTTCAGTTAATTTTTGTTTTAGGCAGTCGGGTTTTTTGTTTCTTTTAATAATTTTATTTATTTGTAGGTACTACTTGTTTATCTCCGACTGCAATACCTTATAAAATTCAAGTAATATTCAAATTTCTATATTATTTAAGAGCATTTTTTTCTCTTTTCAGTTATTTTTTGTTTTACGCAGTCGGGTCTTTTGTTCCTTTTAATAATTTAATTTATTTCAGACTTTTTAGTTTCATTATAGAATAAGTTGATGAGTTAGGTATTAGTAAGTAAATGAGCGGTACGGTAAAGTAAGGCTAACAACCATCGCAACTCTGTGAATTAGAGCTCGTTCCCACTATGTCGTGTGTCGGATTCCGATTTTAATCGGGTATCGGCGCCTCTGTTCACACTAGTCGGCTGTCGGCCACGACCGCAGCTGGTGCCATTAGTTTGGTTGGATTCTTGTACACGATGGACGTCGACGAAGCTTTTGTTGTGATGTATTATTTGCGAAGAAAACGAAAGACAGCTAAAAATAGAAGATATTGGGTGCACCTAATTCTGAGGGAAAGATTTACTCTGGGAATATTTCAGAACTTACTAACTGAACTAAGAAGTGACGACGTTAAGTTTTTCAATTATTTTAGAATGTCAATAACTACATTCAACGATCTATTGTCTCGTATATCAGGGAGCATAAACTATCACGAAGTCGGTTAAAAATACAAGTTACCGGCCCGACATCCGGCAAATGTGAACAGTGCCTGCGATCATATATTATGCGAGCGTTGATCCGACACGATTTTTTTCCGGACGGGAGGGCTGACCAAACACACGATATTTTTTGTCGGATACGACACAAAATCGTTGTCCGACGTGTGAATAGCTTCATATAAAATATTCTGCCGCTACGACACACAATAAAAAATCGTCCCGACAGACGACATAGTGGGAACGAGCTCTTATGTACTATTAAATATTCTGTGGTACGGTGACCGCTCAGTAGTCTCAGTACCTAATGTCCTTGCATAAACGTGTTTTACTTCTTCGTGTAGTTCTTCTTCTTATTTTTAAGTTTGGCAACCAAGCCCTAATTAGGGCTCATTTCTGCCAGTGTCAAGTTATATTATAGTTTCACAGTTTCAAGTCACAAGAATTCACTTCACATTATAGTAGGTATTTATAGTTATTATTTTATTATTATTATTATTAATTTCATTTCACTTCACCGGTGCACATGGATGATCTTTATTGGGTAAAATACCACCAAAAATACACAATAAAACTCAAAGTACACAAATTTATGGAAATAAAAATGAAAACGCAACGTCACTCTGCAAATTCCCGCCAAAAAGTCCGTGTACTGGTTCAAATTCGTTTTTTTTTTATACCACTAAGGTGGCAAACAAGCATACGGCCCGCCTGATGGCAAACAGTTACCGTAGCCTATGGACGCTTGCAACACCAGGGGTATCACTCGCGCGTTGCCGACCCTAAATTAAATTAATAATAAATCAACAGTTGGACTTTTTTGGCGGGAACTTGCAGAGTGACGTAGCATTTTCATTTTTATATTCATAAATTTGTGTATTTTGAGTTTTATTGTGTATTTTTGGTGGTATTTTACCCAATAAAGATCATCCATGTGCACCAGTGAAGTGAAATGAAATTAATAATAATAATAATAAAATAATAACTATAAATACCTACTATAATGTGAAGTGAATTCTTGTAACATGACTTTTATGGACGGTGACTGACTGAGGACTATAATGTGAAGTGATTTATTGTGACTGGAAACTACAATATAACTCGACACTGGCAGAAATGAGCCCTAATTTGGGCTTGGTTGCCAAAATTAAAAATAAGAAGAAGAAGAATCAACAGTTTGACAGGTATTTTCAACAAAACTCTATCAATTGGCAGCCGTACCCATAGATATCCTTTTACGCGGGAATTTATAAAATATAGTTTTTAAATTTCGTATGTTTGTGTTTTTAAAGCTTTAAAACTGTATAGTATCAAATTACTTATTATCAATGGCTATAACCCATTAAGGTTATTGAATCACTTTTCAAAAGTTGACCGACCTACCTACTGTCATTGAGGAGTAGGTACGTGGATTATGTAACTTTGTAGCAAATGTGGATTTGGATGTGACTTGTCAGATAGGTACATAGACCATACTCTGGAATAACCACTGGAATCCTACTTTAATACCTAATGCCATTATATAATTTAAGGCTCAGTGACGCCGAATACCGAGACGATGGTTCCGGGTTCGAATCCTCGAATGGACTTGAGCTTTTGGCAGAAGCCTACACCCGCCGCCGCGCTGTATCAAAGATACGGGGCCTCCGAGTTACAGGGGCCCCGAACGTGTGTAAGCGTATAAATTTGTAAAAATCTTTACCCTCCATACATACTCTGCATTGGGGTTTCGCCGCATTCAGGTAGAAGGCGCCCCAACAAATTTTGATACAGGGCCCGTCTAGGGTATGTTACGTCACTGGCTTTCGGTGTAGGAAAAAATCGTGGTGAATGGTGGTTGGCTACTTTGTAGCAACCTCAAGTTGAAAATCTGTCGCCAAGCACATATCGGTGGCTGCACTTCCAGTGGTGGATGGATTCCAGTTATATTCTTCTTTCAGCCACATCATCACTTACCATGGTGAGATTGCGGTCAAACACGGTATATACCTACCTAGGTACCTACTACCCGTGCGCGATAAGTTGAGACCCGAGTGGAATGCGATTCCCTCGCCTGCATCCCATGCACTTCACTGATGGCACTCGTAATGTACATTCTCAGCATGAGGCGGGATATTTGATTATTTTCAAGTTTTTACCTTTGTAGACCAATGTGACTAAATATTTCAGTGATTAGCGACCGTAGTAGTTCATTTGGCCTTTTTTTTTGCAATTGATACTTTTTGTTTATATAAGGTCCTAATAAATTAGTGAACTTCCTCTTGAGGGATGAATGTATAGGTCATTAGTAATCAAAAAATAATATTAGAAAAACAATCCGAGGAAAAATAAAAAAAAAAACCTTCGCGCGGCTTCTTTGATTTGCATAGAGACAGTATAGGATTTTTTATTTTTTTTCCCTCGGATTATTTTTCTAATATTATTTTTTGATTACTAATGACCTATACATTCATCCCTCAAGAGGAAGTTCACTAATTAATTAGGACCTTATATTGTTTTTTTTTGTACATTCAGTAAAATAGTCAGTTTTACATATTATACAAAAAAAACAACGTAAGGGTCGGCAACGCGCGAGTGATAAGTACCCCTGGTGTTGCAAGCGTCAATAGGCTACGGTAACTGCTTACCATCAGGCGGGCCGTATGCTTGTTGTTGTGCTTGGCCTCAGTGGTATTAATAAAAAACATAAAACAATGTGCCAAATGTAGGTAGCAAACGGTCGCGAATCACTGAAATATTTAGCCAAAGTATTATTCTTCGAAGGTAAACATCAATAAAAACTTTTAAAAAAAACTTTCCAGCCTAATGCTGAGCATCCATGTTATGTATCCTAGCATGAAGCAATAATCCCAATACACGTAGGGGAGAGTGGTGTAATTGAGAACGGCGGATAATTAAGAACAGTTGAACATCAAATACTTCCCCACGCACTACACCGCCCGCCCGCACACGTTTTTTAGACACATTTGTTTTCGCGTCCCTCAGTGCGAGTGTGAGTGAGAGGATGCGCGCATGCTGTCACAGAGAGAGAATTATTATTACCTACGTAAGTACTCTGTTATAATTTTGTCTTATGCAGAAATAAATTTAAAAACCATATTTTTTAGTTCACCGCGAAGATTATGTTACGACTAACGGCCCTTTTCATCAGAGATGCCTACTTCGGGTTATAAGGAAGTGCGTCAAGAGGGTAAATGTGCTAATTAGGTACCTATGTAAGGAAGTCGTCTTAGTTAGGTACACTATTTATAACTCAAGAACGGCTGAACCGATTTGGCTGAAAATTGGTGGTGGGGAGGTAGCTTCGAACCAGGAGACGGACATAGGATACTTTTTATATGATAGGGTAGAGCGGGGCTAGTTGAGCAATTTTTCACTTGATCGGTCATAGCTCCTTAACGATAAGTCCAAATTGCTTGTTATATATACTGATAAGTAATTTATTCCATTCTAAAGTCTCCATAGTATTTTTTGCTAATAAGTCAAATTTAAGAGCTACAGCCGCTTAAGTGAAGAAAGTCAAACATGCTCAACGTACCCCATAGGTGAGGTAAGTTGAACAAGGCTATGGGGCAAGTTAAGCACTTAGAACGTTTAGCCAAACCAAGAGTTTAATGTTAACTAGAGTAACTATTTACCTATTTATAGTTTTTTAATGACAAAACAATGAAACATAAAGTAATTTTCTACGTATAATTAACTGAAAATAGAATCAACAAAACATCAACGTATCTTAAGATGAACTTTAGGATTAGATTCAGCCTTTCTGATCAAAATCAGACTAAAATATTTATGTTATTATCAATATAGCTTATATCTTAAAAGAAAATATTAATAAGATCATAGAAACTTAATCGTTGTCACATACGAAAGTAAGACCAACACCTGGCACACATTTTGTATTTGCTCAAAAAACCCGAAATTTTAAAATAAAAGTGAGGTTATAAAAATACGGTAATAATTATACCCAGAACCTCTGCTTGCCCCTATGCTCAACTATCCCCGCCGTACCCTAGTGTAGGTTATGGGGTAAAGAAGGGAGCGCGGGTGAAACCGCGGGCGAAAAGCTAGTACAAGTAGGTATATAAAAATGAATCCCTATTTCCCTTGGTCGCGCCATAACTTGAAAATGACTTTATCGTTTTCATCCATCTTTTTGATTTTTACTTTTTATCCAGGGCACGCGGGTGAAATCGCGGGGAACATTATTAGACTTAATAATAAAAGAGAAAAGAATATGTTAAGTACCTACCTATTTAAAAATCCATAGTTACCGGTGGTCGAGGTTCCAGAGAGAAACTGCTACTAAGCGTGCCGTCTCCCGGAGCGCTGCCTTTTGAATGTCCTTTTATACTCCGAGCTAACCTCCAGCCAACATTTGCGTTGCATCTAACTTCAAGGGCCCTACGCTCGCGCTCAATTTCGCCGTTGTTGAGATGCCCAGTAGGTAAGCAAATTAATAGTTTTTCCACTGTAAGTACATATATTTCTACTCAGCAGCTCCATCGAGATATAAACAATGATATACTTAGGTACCTACATTTATTTTGGACTAAGCAAATGTGCTTCATGTGGTTAGGTCAGGGACGTCTTAGGCCATTCCTGGGCACACAAGAATTAGGGGCCCCCGTAGGAAAACAATAAAGTGGTAATAAAATCATTTTTCTGTCATGATCTATATTTACCTACCTTTTTAAATTGAATTGTTTAAGTATTTAGTTTTTTCTGAGTTGAAAACTAAGTACTTTAATCAGACTAAAGTTTAAAAAAATTCTGTTTAAAAGTAACAGCTCTTTTCCGCATTGTGTGAGTGAATCTGGTAAGTAGGTATCCGATTAACATTTAATTTAAGAAATGTTTACGGTTTTTCTTAGGTATTATCTACTTAGACTAGAAAAAATCATTGTACCTAAGTATAGGTAGTGGTATATGCTAATATATGGGCCTTTCGGGGCCCCCGTGAGTACGGGCCCCGTGTGCCGTTATGGTACCTAATGACGGAACTGGGTTAGGTAATCTAGGTCTAATGCGCCACACTTACCTAATAGTTAGCCTACTTATTAGGGTAGACTGGGTACAGTTGTGACAATTTTCTTTTGATCTTTTGTTCAAAAATAGTACACCAATATAGCATAATTATCACTTTTATTGCAAGTAATACCTACTTAAGTAACATAATGCCATTTAATCTTCTTCTGAAAAAATAGGTTAATGAAGAGATAACATATAGGTACTTAGTTTGATCACTTTGATCGTTGGTATAAAAAGTCCAGACAGACTCAGCGAGCTATGAAAAGAGCTAGGCTTTATTCGCAATTTCTCTGCGCGATATTGTCCATCTAAGACATTAGTAGAGAAGAACAAAGCGACGGATACCTCTTACCTACTTAACTATATAGCTCATAGAGTTCGTAGATAAGCTGAAGTGTCAATGGGCAAACCACACACTGGAGGAGCCGATAACCGATGGTGTTAAAAAGTTCTCGAGTGGCGACTACGACTGCGTATAACTAATAAAGCTTCAACAGTGGTCAGTCGCTGCAAGCGGCCCAAATCCGTTCGTTGTGGATATCAAAGGAGAAGCTTACGTTCAGCGGTGGATACCTATACCTTTGGGCTGAATATGATGATAATGAATCTGAACTGCTGACTATGGTCGTGAAAAGACTGACCACTGGTTCAAGGTGGTCCACTAATGGGAAAAGTATCTGAGTAACTACAAATGTTTTGTTTTTGATTTTCTTAATTGTTCTTAGATCCTTCATAAATTACCATTATTAATCGACTTCAAAAATAAAAAAGATTTTAGATATTTTTTCTTTGTCACCACACCCGTAGCTCGTAACAATAAGCCAGGCCGTCACACATACACACATCAACAGAATCTAGGGATATTTTATATTTCATCAAATATCTAAAAATCTATGAAGAATTTTCTGATATAGTAAATGGAAGAATGATAGGGTATTTTAAGGTCTTTAATAAAAAATAAAAAACATTTCGTGATTTTATTGTTTTAAATTTAAAAAAAATGTTTTTTAATCGCCATAAAAAATTGGTATGATAAATAAACTTCATTTCTTCTAATAAAACTATTAATTTTAATTAAAATGAAAAAAACAAACTTAAAATCGAATTATTAATAATCAGTGTTGCCACCTCTTACATTAATTACACATCGACATCGAGTGTTCATACACAGTAGATATATCTATCAGTACTAGCTCTTCATACAAACGGCCGGAACGCGAGTCATACCTACGCGCCACGATTTCGGTTCGCTTTCGGTTGGCAAACAGTCGCGAATGCGCTGCAGTGACGAACGAACGGTGTGATGGGTTTGTAAGCAGTAAGCGTGCGATTTATGACAAATATTCATTGAAATAATTAAAATAATTACAAGTAAGTACAATTACTTAATATGACAAAGAGAAATTATAGTAGACTATATTGAGCTTTTTTGGTTGCTTGACTTCGTCAATAACATAATACCTACCTGAATTCATAAATAAATAAGTGGATGGCTGGCTTGGGTGAAAAAAGTGACTACCTACGGTCAGGTTAAAAAAAAGTAGTAGTTCCTAGGCTAGGCTTTCTACTTACTACTTATGTATGTACTTAGCTATTTACATATATTTATTATAAAATGATTGTGAGAGTAATAAATGGTAGGTACCTGTACCTAGTAAGATTTACATAATAATTTACTTTTTAAGTAAGATTTTGCAGTAGGTAGTTAGAGGTTTTGATTGCCGTAGGTAACGCACACGCGATGTAATGGTTGATATTAAGTAACGTTTGCAACGGTACGACATCGGATGGGTGACCAAAAAAATTGTTATTTCGATTTAGAGTATAGAGTATTCGAGTATCTCCGTGCTGTAGGTAATGGGGTCATAAAAAATATATATTACTCGTCTGTTTCTTACATTTTATTGAACACTTCCTATTTCATTCGCAAAAAAAAACATTTTATCAAATAAAAAATATGATTAAAATCACAAAACTAGACAAGTAGGTAGATGAAATTAAAATACTATAGGTGGGCAGCCCTTTCGCATGTTCACGTACCGTGCTGCTGTAGGCAATTATAATCAAGAAAAGGGTCGAGTCACTTTACTGTTTGATATATCTACTGTGGTTCATACTTAAAATTAAATTGTCAATATCTTGCTGTGATATGAGGTCTCATGTTCTTTGCAAGTGTTCGTAAAGTTGTTGTTCCGTCGTCAAATTTGGCGGGAAATCTCTCAAAGCTTTTCGCTGTAGCATGTCCCAGGCATGCTCGATAGGATTTAAGTTGGGCGACTGTGCAGGCCAATCCAAAACATGAATATCGCGGTCTCGGAGAGCGGCTGACATCAGCCGCGCCGTATGGGAAGGAGCATTATCGTGCATGAGTAGAAATTCCTGGCCC
The DNA here is from genome assembly GCA_947623365.1 of Achlya flavicornis. Classification (NCBI taxonomy): domain Eukaryota; kingdom Metazoa; phylum Arthropoda; class Insecta; order Lepidoptera; family Drepanidae; genus Achlya; species Achlya flavicornis. Next base: position 2,975,863 of record OX392491.1, on the reverse strand, counting down.
ATTTGTATTCTGTGTGGGACAATAACAGGCTCTACTACCTCCTCGTGGTATTTTTGTACAGTCCTGCTGCCTTGGATCCAAACGAGCTGTGTTCGTCCGCCAAGACGAACTCCTGCCCACCCATGATTATCCCGCCTTGGTATGAGTGGACCTCCTGAGGGGTCCGTAGACGGCTAACTCTCCCTGGTGTTCTCCAAACGCGCGTTCGATATTTATCCGGATGAAACCCACACCGGGACTCATCGATGAACAGCACCAAAGACCATTGTTCGTCACTCCATGCTAAATGCTCCCGAGCACACGAAAGCCGCCGACCGCGATTGCCACGTCGCAATGCTGGAACACGTAGCGGTCTTGGAGAATGAAGACCAACTACATGCAACCTCCTTCGCAAGGTTTGGTCGCTTACCAGCAGCTGGTGGTCCTCCTGGAACCTTTGTACTAGTTGCATCGCTCTGATATTGGGTTGTCTTCTGGCGGTCATTTGGAAAAATCGATCCTGTCGCTGCGTAGTAACACGATATCTAACCGTGTGCCGTTAAGCTATATCCCCCAGTACTGCGATAACGTGACCACAACTTTGATATCACGTTTTGGCTTGTGTGTAGGGCCTCAGCAACGACGCGTCGAATAGCACCATTTTCTAACATTCCCACGGCTCGTAACATTTCATCTCGACTCAACAATCGATGTCGATGTGTAATTAATGTAAGAGGTGGCAACACTGATTATTAATAATTAAATTTTATATTATTTTTTTTCCATTTTAATTAAAATTTATAGTTTTATAAGAAGAAATGAAGTTTATTTATCATACCAATTTTCTATGGCGATTAAAAAACATATTTTTTTTATTTAAAACAATAAAATCACGAAATGTTTTTTATTTATTATTAAAGACCTTAAAATACCCTATCATTCTTCCATTTACCATATCAGAAAATTCTTCATAGATTTTTAGATATTTGATGAAATATAAAATATCCCTAGATTCTGTTGATGTGTGTATTTGTCCATATCTTGAAAACTACTGAATCATTTTTAGTTTTTCTTAAATGCACTAGAATTTGACCAAGGTTTTGAGATATTTTTCCTTTGATACCACACACGTAGCTCGTGTCAATAAGCCAGGCCGTCACACATATTTGTCCATATCTTGAAAACTACTGAACCGATTTCGATGAAACTTGCGCTGTTCCCTAAGTTGAAGTAAAAGCCCTAATAGATTATCATATGTGAATATAATGCAGTTCCAATAATATTATATAGATACGTGTCGAATTGATAATCTCCTTTTTTTTAAGTCGATTAATTTCATACTTTTTAGTGTATTGAAATCGTTTTTTTTTTTAAATTGTACTTTTTTATTTTGATAATACTAGGTACTTCGTTTCCATTCCTGAAATACCAAAACAAAGTTTTCGAAGTAACATTTTCTCGCTAAAAGGCCGACTACCGGGTGTTTTACCCTATATACCTACTGAGATTGTACCGACAGACGAGTGGTCTTGTAGGTACCTAGAATCCATGACGGGAGTAAAGAAGGTAAATATAGTGGGGGCGGAGCCATCATTCTAGGCACGCCATTGGTTGTCTCATTTGACGTGTAGGTACTCCACGCACAGTACTCTCGGCCAATCGCACGCGTCGAAGGCCGGGTCTGCGCCCGCGCTTCTTATGCCCCTCCCACCTTACTCAGTCTGTCTACCAATTACAATGGCGGATAATTAGCCCCGCCCCCGCGCCTCATCCTTCTCCTCGCACCCATTTTTCTCGGCCAATCACACGCGTCCAAGGCGGGACATGCGCTCGCGCGTTCTTCTACCCTCCCGCCCCTCACATTCTATCTACGAATTACAGGCAGGTATTATTGGCCCCACCCCCCGCGCCTCATCCTTCCCCTCCGCCGCGGCGCGCACCGCACGCATAGTCTCGACCAATCAGACACGTCTAACGCTGGCCCCGCCCTCTTTCAGGTGCTTGCATTACCATGACGCTGCAGGTCGTGGGTACGATTCCTACACCAGGCATTTGTCTTCATGTCTGTGTACCTACTTAGGTAGGTAGGTACATTTATCGTCTGTAACTACGTCGTACGTGGATCACGAAACTTTGTTGCAATCATACAAAATCGGAAATGGTTCCTTTCCACGGTTTCCTCTGGACGATCTTGACAATGCAATGCAAATGTGTTTCAAATCTTTACAAAGCCTAGGAGGCAGGTAAGTAGGTATATGATGAACTGACTCTCAAGTGCGTAACTTCCGGAACACCGGTTCTGCTTGGCGACAGATTTTCTAACTTGACTTATATGATTTTTGCCGAACGTGTTTCAGAGTGCACAAGTGCCTGGCGCAAATGATGCTGCTTCAGTCTCCGGGCGCAATTATTACATTAGTACCACATGCGTCTGTTATTATGTGGTTAGCATCTATTTATACCTTACATTTTATTACGATTAGGTAGATACTATTTTGAATACAATCTCACCGTGGAAGTGATGATGTGGCCGAAGGTGGTGCACACACAAAGCCTAGAAGGAACTGGCTCTCAAGTGCAGCTGTCGGAACACACGATAGGGGATTGGCGACAGATTTTCAACATGAGGTGGTAGCCATTCGATATTTTCCTTCACCGAAAGCATAAGTTCATTGTAGGATTCGAACTTAGTTTTATAATGTGATTGAAACATTTCAGAATTTGCGACAACGACATTCGTGCTACTCTATGCCTGCGGTGTTTGGCTGCAACTACTCTTCTTATGCAGTTAAGTTTACTTGAATAAATACCCATTTAGGTAATTACAATTCTAGATTGGCATTAATGTAATTTTTAATGTATAAGTGCTATCCTACCGCGCCGCAGGTCGTGGGTTCGATTCCCACACAGGACATGCATTTGTGGGCATGAACATGTCTGTATGTCCTGAGACTGTGTAATTATTATGTTTAGTATGTATTTACAAACAAAAAGTAGTATATGTATTATATCAGTTATATGGTTTCCATAGTACAAGCTCTGCTTAGTTTGGGATCGTGTGTGAGGAATGTCCCGGGATATTACTTTATTTTCAACACACTCGTTCGTAAACTGACAATTATTGCAAAATTGAAGTCAGTTTTTTCCTCGCAAGTGTGTTGAAAAATGTAGTATGACACTCGTGTGCATTGATTTATTACAGTCTCGGCTCCCTTATCGCTAATATTATTACCGCCTCGCGTGTTAATAATCAAATTTGCACACATGTATCATAATGTACTATTATTTACTTAAAATTACTAGATTTAAGTAATTTTCTAATTAATTTTAATTTTGAATGTAAGAAGGTACACATTTTCGGAACTTGAACCGATTTTGAAATTCTTTCACTAATAAGAAGAAACGCGAGTGAAGCTGCGGGGGAGCTAGTATTATAATTCAGTTAATATTGTATCGCATTTTCTTGTTAATGTAATTTAGTTAAGATGTAGAACCTTATTGTGCAGTTTTAGATGGCAAGTTAAACGTTATTTGCCGAACCAATTTCAGAGTGGATGCACAAGCGCCTGAAGTTACTTCCTGTTGCTGATTGCGACTACTACTGCGGGTACTGCTACGGCTACTACTGCGGCTACTGCTACAAGAGAGCCTACTCTGCTTGATCATACGAAATGTAATCAGTTTAATTTGATACTTTCTTTTGAATTTTGAAAATTCCTTTCTCAGTGACCAATGTACCTAATATGAATTATTCACAACCTTTTTGTTTTTACAAGCTTTTATCTAACAAGTTTATTTGCCATGTATGTATGTTTGTTTGGTTGGATGGAATCTTGCAAGTCGAATTTCACCCACTGCCCGTGGTCGGATTGACTTGATATTTGGTATACATTAGTATATTGGAAGACAATGCAAGTACAGTCAACAAAAAGTACAGTCACCAAAAAAAGCTTGCAGTAAAAATGTAATTTTAACAAAATCTTATTATATTTGTTTATGTATATTGATTTTATTTTTTATGGTAACCTACCCAAATGTTATTTATTTATTTATTTACTTGTGTTGTTTATATTATTTAGTATATATTATGTATATCTATATATATAAAAATGAATTGCTGTTCGTTAGTCTCGCTAAAACTCGAGAATGGCTGGACCGATTTTGCTAATTTTGGGTTTGAACTATTCGTGGAAGTCCGGGGAATGTTTAAATGAAGGGTAGGGTAGGGTATTACGCGAACGAAGTCGCGCCGGGCAGCTAGTGTATTATAATTTAGACGTTCGTAATTTGTAAGATGTTATTTAAATAGGCGTTTAGGTTAGATTTAGATACACTGACTCTCACGCCGCAGTGGGTTCGATTCCCATTCAATATAAACATTTGAATCCTGAACTTAATCCGTTTTGAGTTTGTTGTTATTATTTTTGTTTAAATCGCTAGTAGTAGATAATACTAGCTGTCCCCCGCGGTTTCACCCGCGTCTCCGTGATAAAAAGTACCATTGGCTATCTGCATGCCAAATTTCATGATGATCCGTTGAGTAGTTGAGGTGTGAAGGCGTAACAAACAAACAAAATCACATTCGCATTTATAATATTAGTTAGGATTTCTCATGTTGTCATATAGACTAGCTGTTTCCCCGGTTTCACACGCTTTATCGGTATTAAAAGTATAATTTGTCCCATTCAGTAGGTTATCTGAGTGCTAAATTTCATCGTTCAGAGATTTATGAAGATGTTATAGTTACTTACGCATTTATAATATCTTATATTAGTGAAGACATGTTCTGTTGCGCGACTTTTGTTGCTCATATGTGGACTGACAGTTATGTAGAAGTTTCTATAGACTTTTATGAGTGGAAACAAGAATGTTTGTTGTGTGAATTGTGGAAATAGATGTTTCGCATCATAATATACGTTTCTATTTTGAAACGTTTATATAAATAACTAGTTTCGCTCCGCGGTTTCTCCTGTGATTCCGTATTTCACTAAGTTTCGTAGATAGGTATTGTAGTTTGCGTGATTTCGTAATTGATTAGCGAATTATGCGTTTTGACTTAAGGTAATACTTAGATTAATATACCTATTTGTTATATTAGATGTTAGATTTAATTTGAATTATACAAAATTATTGTGCGTGTATTTTGGTTATTCATTTTTTTCTCCTTTCTACTAATACATATAACTGAAATCACATTTAATGACTACATAATCGCATTTATTAGAATTTCTGATAAAGAACATGGAAATTGACTATAGGTATTAATATTAATTTAAACTATGCAGTTTTCGATAAGTTAAAATAAGAAGGCACTGTTTTCGATACGATTTATATTAATTTTTGGCTATTTTAGTGGTTATTAAATTTAATTAAAGTATCTTTTGACGAAAGTATAATTTTCAAATTTTGTTCAATAATTAATTACTAATGAAGTGAACATTTATCGAAATGCATTTTTTGTCAACTTTTATCTTTTTGTTATGTATATAATTACACAATATCATTATTACTTAACTTATAATTGTTTTTCTTTTCTTTTTCAGTTATCCACGGATGTTTGATGTTTTCAAAGTGGTGCATTCTTCCTCACAGCTTGTCGAGTCTGTGTAAAGCATGAAAATATGGTAATTGTTGGTATTTATTTAGCTATATGCGATAAAAACTTGTGATTATTAGTGATATTTATTATTTCGTTACATATATAGGTAGGTACTTTAGTTTCTGTAGATATTGTATTTTTGTTAATTTAACTAACAGATTTGTAAGTGAATATTATTTCAATCTGTAATAAATAATGATAGAGTTTTCGTTTTTGTTTTAAAGTGGTTAGATAAATAGTAACGAGTAACGTTATGTTTGTTAAATCTTTATATCGAAAAATTTGGCGAAACGTGTAAAAGTATTTGAATACCTGTGGGTTTCCTCGTGTCGCGTGTCGTGGGGTAGTCTCTGTAAAATATTGATATTTTAAATATGTTAAGTGATACAAAATTTATATTCGGTGCCATATATTATGTACATTTGATATCAGAAATATCCATATTGTATTATTTACACTTCAAGAGATTGGAAACATGAAACTGTAACCACACAAGATAGATTGGTGCTTATTTGAAATTGTTGAGATGGTAGATGTAATTAATAGTTGGAATAGGAAAAAATATTTACCGAAATTAAAAAGCGGCGGCGCGTGGCTCGCACTCGCGGTGTTTGTTGCAGGTGGTGGTGCTTGGTGTTTGTTGCGTGTGTGTCGTGTCAGGGCAGGGCAGGGCCCTCTGCCTCCAGTACAGTACACCAGCTACTGTACCTACTGTACATACATACTGCATGCACCTGCAACAAGCAAGCAAACAAACTATACTACACTACACTACACTACACTACACTACACTACATATAGGTATAGGAGGAACTTCATATTGATAATAAATACTTTAATACCTTGGCGAGCCAACTAACAAAAATAACAAACAATGACATCTATTGTTATAATAGGATAGGACCAACCAACCGGTTACACTAAACTTTTGTAAGTAACACCATCATATCCATCCATCGCACACAATTAATGTTAGTCGCTGTAAATTATCAAGTATTTTAAATTACTTATTTTATGATTATATTTAAATTACATACATAATGAGAATAATAGACAGTATCTATATGCACAAGTTTGGTTTAGTTTCCAATTACTTATGTTTTGATACATAAATTCTTAAATATCTCACTAATATTGTAAATGTAAAAATTTGTATGAATAAGTAAGTAAGTAATAAGTAAGTATAGTAAGTAATGCATGAATTTGAATGAAATTTAGCACACAGATATAATATATTCATCACATATCTATGCAATCCCTTGAAAATAAGTTAGTTTCATTTATATAGGAAAGTTAACGGTGATCTCTTAACGAATTAATGACACTAAATGCTTAAGTTTGATTGATTTCCTATATTTTTTTGTTCTTTGAGACCTCTAAATTACGTGTAAAACCTTCCTGAATTTCAAACAAAGGTATACATATAGTAAAATGTGGACAGTTTGTGTATTAACAATTATATGGGTGTGTACATTATGAAAAAAGTCATTTATAGACGACACAGACAAATTACTCGTATTAGTTTACAATAAGGCTTATCCCTAGAAAGTCAATAAATATAAATGGCTTTGTTAAAACTGACAAAAAGTTGAGGGTAAAACTAACCTACTCACCAGAAGGAGGGTACAACCTACTCCATTGTATGTCTATTTCTTTGTGAAAGTGACATGGGGTATATCACCTTTAAAACGGATAACAATATAAAGCTAGTAAATACCAAATTTCGGTATAATATCACTTCTTACTAATACTTAGTTTGACACAAACTGCAATAACTGCACGAAAATGCATAGTATTATAAATAAAACGCACACTATAACTTACCTAAATGGTGCCTATGAAGCCTTCCTCCGTGTAAACAACCTGATAACTTTATTGTTTTTCAATTATGTATATTTTTAGCTTGATGTTAAATTCACTAGTGAATATTTTCTAATAATTAACAGCTGATCGGCAGAGACAACTCACTCACTCACTCACTCTCTCTGTGTTGCCACCTGATTCGGCGAAAATTCCTTTCAAAATAATTTATTCATAAAGGTGTCGTTATCTATATAGGTAGGTACTTATTAAGTATTTAACCGGCGGCATTCCCTATATAAAGAGTAGCCAATGTTTCTCTACCTGCGTGTTAAATCTCATCATGATCGGTTGTTTCATTGTAAAGTCAAGAACAAAGAACAAACTCATTTTGCGTTTATGATGTTAGAAGGATTTACTTATTATCAGCTATCTGTTTTCCATTGTACAAGCGCTGCTTAGTTTGGGATTAGATAGCCGTGTGTGAAGAATTTCTTAGAATATTATTATGAAATCATACCTACATAAATAGAAATTGTTAAAAAAATATACAGAGGTTTATAAAATGAAACTTTACTTAATTTAGTCGTAACCTATCAATCTATGGCTTAAGTAGATTAATACTTTTTAATTGATTGAAAACTACACGATTTTGTCGTTCAGTTCAGTTACGTAGGTAGCTACTAAAAAATCTGTAAAATGACTGTGACCGTTTTTAGTATGTCATATTTAGCTATTTTTATTGCTTTTCGTTATACTATATTTAATAGTAGGTAGGTACCTGCACTATAATCGGGCCAAGTTTCACGTTTATGTATAGGTATTACCGTAATAAAGATGGAGCGAGATGAAATTACGTGGTTTATGTTTTTTTAGAGTTTTCTTGTATGGGAACACGCCTTGGTTTGTGACTTATTTTTTTATATTTGACACGTTATAGGCCATAGTTTAATAAGTATTCTATGTAAATTTCAAATAGCTAGGTACCTATTACCGTTAAAATGCCTTGTACCCAACTACGCTTTAAACTAAAGCTCCACGAGAAATCTTTTTTTTTTTTAATAATACCTAATTATTTCTAGTTTTCGCTAACAAAAGACTAAACAAACACATACTCAGTAGGATTACAACATTTAAGGATTAAAACATGAAATCATACATAGAGATTAGTGATACTTTTAATCCTTCACAAGATACCAAACCAAACAAACCGGGTAAAAAAAAAGGATTTTTTTTTTGCACATTCAGACGTACCTAACCTAAAACACAGGTAGATGATTCGTATTAATTGCTGTGAGGTAACTTGGTTAGATTTTAATGAGACGTTTTATTGCCATAGAGTTGATTGAAAATACCTGTCAAATCGTGTACTTATTTTCAACCAAACTATAAAACCCAATGGAAAGAAAACGTCTCATTACTTATACATAAATTGGGCATGACCAAAAGGAGTAAAAAAAAAATTAATTGAAAAACAAATGGGTACATATTATAGTCGTTAAAAATATGAAAGTAACTGACTTTGTATTAAAAATATTTAGACGTATGTAAGGTACCTAATGTTTTAATTAGTTCCCCATATACTTGGTAGGGTAGAGCGCTTTAAATCGGTAAACACAGTAGGTAATTGTAATTTTGTACAAGGTGGCTTTGGTTGATTTGATTTATTTTATCCATAAAAATATAGGCAAGGGTCATTAAATCATACAGCCTTCTCATACGTATACTACCTGTTATTAGATCAGTACGTATGTATAGGTTTTTTTAGTTTTATGATTGTTTAAGAAACTGTTGTGACATGGTAGTTTTAAAGAAGAATAGACTATTGTTAACATTTTAAGCAGTAACGTCGCTTCTTCAGTAAATGAAAATCATTTGTTTTCACAAGATAAATTCAATTTATTAATTACAATTGCTATTTTTCTATTGCCCGCCTGATAGTATCATGCGTGCCACTAAGATGGAGCCAGGATCTGACGCAGGAGATGGGAGGTCACGGCAGGTGGTGGTTTGGTTGAGCCTGTAAATATTTCAGTGATGAGCAACTGCCCTTGTTTACAACAGCTATGAAGTCTAGTGGTAGAGATGATAAGAGCAGGTGGAGTTTTTATTTCAATGAGGAATTACAATGAGCACGAATGGACTTACAATAAATAAATTTTGTTATAATAATGAAAACAAATAAATCCAACAGCAACTTTTATATTTTTAAATATGTGATTCTAAATGAATGAATAAGCAGATTTTTATGAATTTGATGGTTTAACGCTTACCCAATATAAAAGCAGGTGATACAAAAATAATTATGAGACTACAAA